>JAPDVU010000001.1:105501176-106101176 GCA_026230045.1 Corynorhinus townsendii | reverse complement strand
GATCAGAGCAGAAATGAATGGCATAGAGACCAATAAATAAATAAATAAACAATACAAAAGATCAGTGAAACCAAGAGCTGGTTCTTTGAAAGCTTAAACAAGATCGATGAACTTCTAACCAGTCTTACCAAGAAGCAAAGAGAGAGGACCCAAATAAATAAAATAAAAAAATGAAAGAGGCAAAATAACAACTGGACCCCACAGAAATATAATGGATTTTTTAAAAATATTATGAACAACTCTACTCCAATAAACTGGACAACCTGGAGGAAATGGACATATTCCTAGAAAAATACAACCTTCCAAAACTCAATCAGGAAGAATGTAAATATCTCAATAGGCTGATAACTATGGAAGAAATTGAAGCAGTCATCAAAAAACTTCCAGCAAACAAAAGCCCGGGGCCAGATGGCTTCACAGGGGAGTTATACCAAACATTCAAGGAAGAACTAAAACCTATCCTCCTCAGACTATTCGAAAAAATTCAAGAGGAAGGAACACTTCCAAGCTCATTCTATGAAGCCACCATTACCCTAATACCAAAACCAGATAATGACAACACAATGAAAGAGAATTACCCTCAGGAACATAGAAGCTAAAATCCTCAACAAAATTCTAGCAAATCAGATCCACCATTACATCAGAAAGATCATACACCATGACCAAGTAGGATTTATCCCAGGGATATAAGGATGTTACAATATCTTCAAATCAATAAACGTGATTCATCACATAAACAAATTGAGAGATAAAAATTACACAGTCATATCAAATGATGCAAAAAAAAAAGCATTTTAGAAAATCCAACACCCTTTCTTGATAAAAACCCTCAGCAAAATGAAAATACAATCGACATAACAAAAGCCTTATATGAAAAACCCACAGCCAACATCATGCTCAATTGGCAAAAACTAAAACCATTTCACCAATGGACAGGAATGAGACCAGGATGCCCACTTTCACCACTCCTATTCAACATAGCACTGGAAGTGCTAGCATAGCAATTAGACAAGAAAAAGAAATAAAAGGTATCCAAATTGGAAAAGAAGATGTAAAACTGCCATTATTTGCAGATGACATGATACTGTACATGGAAAACCCTAAAGACTCCATCAAAAATTATTAGACTTAATAAATGAATTTGGCAATGTAGCAGGAAACAAAATTAATGCCAAGAAATCTATGGAATTTCTAAACACTAATAGTGAACTTACAGAAAGAGAGACTAAGAAAGCAATCCCATTTACCATTGAACCAAAAAAAGTAAGACACCTAGGAATAAACTTAACTAAGGAGGTAAAAGAACTGTACTCGTAAAACTACAGGACACTGAAGAAAGCAATAGAGGAAGACAAAGATGGAAGAACATACCAAGTTAATGAATTGGTAGCATCAACATCATTAAAATGTTTATACTACCCAGAGCAATCTATAGATTCAATGCATTTCCCCATTAAAATGCCAATGACATATTTCACACATCTAGAATCAACTCTCCAAAAATTCATCTGGACTAAAAATAAGACCCCAATAGGTGCAGCAATCCTGAGAAAGCAGAACAAAGTAGGTGGGATATCTAGCTGTATTACAAAGCCACTGTTCTCAAAACTGCTTGCTACTGGCACAAGAACAGTCATATAGACCAGTGAAACAGAACAGAGAACCCAGAAATTGACCCAAGCCACTATGCTCAAATAATATTTGACAAAGGAGGCATAAACATACAATGCAGTCAAGACAGTCTCTTCAATACATGGTGTTGGGAAAAATTGGACAGATACATGCAAAAAATTGAAACTAGATCACCAACTTACACCATACACAAAAATAAATTCAAAATGGATAAAGGACTTAAGCATAAAGCGGGAAACCATAAAAATACTAGAGGAATCCACAGGCAGCAAAATCTCAGACATATGCCAAAGCAATTTCTTCACCAATACAGCTCCTAGGGCAATGGAAACAAAAGAGAAAATAAACAAATGGGACTACATCAAAATAGAAAGGTGTTGCACAGCAAAAGAAACCATCAACAGCCAAAACCGGTTTGGCTCAGTGAATAGAGCGTTGGCCTGCGGACTGAAGGGTCCCAGGTTCGATTCTGGTCAAGGGCATGCACCTTGATTGCGGGCACAACCCCAGTGGGGGGCGTGCAGGAGGCAGCTGATCGAGGTTCTCTCTCATCGATGTTTCTGTCTCTCTATCTCTCTCTCTCTTCCTCTCTGTAAAAAAATCAATAAAAAAAGGAAAATAGTTTGGGCAAAAATAAAAAGGATCCCAAATCAATTATATAGAAAAGATTCCTTTATTAACTTGTGGTCGAGAATATGTTCATATATTTTCAGAAAACAACTCCAAGACCATGTGGATTCCTGCAACAGAGAGGAATTGACAGGTGTGCTCCAACCACGAGGAAAAGAGGAAAAACGGTCCAGAGATGGGAGACGCTGACAACGCCTTGTCACACAAGCAGTCAGCAGCTGTGCACCACTGCAGGTTGCCTAGGACCAAACCAGAGAGGGTCGGACCTGCATTGCCACCATGTGCCCACCATCCAGATATCATTGCTGACATGTACACATAAGGAACTGTTAGACATTGAAACAGGGACTCAGAACTCTTGGACATTGAAATTGGGACTCAAACATTTTTTGTTGTTGTTTAGTTATTATATGTTTATTTCTAGTCTGCAAAGGCAAAACTTTTTAAAGGAAAGAAATGGTGGGAAAAAGATACAGAGGCAAAGAAGCATTGACCAGACTGTCAAACTACATCGGGAAGACAGGGGAGGTTGGGCGAGGGGCCTGTAAGAGACCAACCAAAGGACTTGTGCACATGCATATAAGCATAGCCAATGGATACAACACACTGGGCGGGGGGAGGGCGGGCAGGTGAAGGCATGTACTGGGGGGTAGGGGAGGTCAGGGGGAGGTTAATGGGGGGGGGGAGGAGACATATGTACTACTATTTGTAATACTTAAAACAATAAAAAAAAGAATTCTCTTCAAAGCCAAAAATAAAAATAAATAAAAAATAAAAAGAAAAGAAACCATCAACAAAACAACAAGAAAGCCCACAGCATGGGAGAACGTATTTGCCAATATTATCACCAACAGGGATTTAATCTCCAACACTGACAGGGAACCCTTACAACTTAACACAAGGAAGATAAACAACGCAATTAAAAAATGGGCAATGGACCTAAATAGATACTTTTCGAAAGAAGACATAGGGAAGGCCAATAGACATATGAAAACATGCTCAAAGTCACTATCATCTGAGAGATGCAAATCAAAACAATAATGCGGTACCATCGCACACCGGTCAGAATGGCTATCATCAACAAAGCAACAAGCAACAAATGCTGGTGAGGATATGGAGAAAAAGGAACCCTCGTGCACTACTGATGGGAATGCAGACTGGTGTAGCCACTGTGGAGAACAGTATGGAGTTTCCTTAAAAAACTAAAAATGGAACCCCAATTTGACCCACTGAACCCACTTCTAGGAATATACACCAAGAAACTAGATATGCCAATTAGAAAGGACATATGTACCCCTATGTTCATAGCAGCACAATTTACCATAGCTAAGATTTGGAAACAGCCTAACGCCCATCAGCAGATGAGTGGATTAAGAAGCTGTGGTATATCTATACAATGGAATAGTACGTAGCATTAAAAAAGAAGGAATTTTTACCATTTGTAACATCATGGATGGAATTGGAGAGCATTATGCTAAGTGAAATAAGCCCGTCAGAGAAAGATAAATATCACATGATCTCACTAATTTATGGAATATAATGAACAACATAAACTGATGAACAAAAACAGCCCCAGGGACAGACAAGCATCATTCAGACCGTCAAACCCCAGAGTGAAGGTAGGAGAGGGTGGGGGTAAGGGGGAGAGATCAACCAAAGGACGTGTATGCATGCATATATGCCTAACCAATGGACATAGACACCAGGGGGGGTGAGGGCATGAGGCAATGGGGATTGGGCGATGGGGGATAGGGACACATATGTAATACCTTAATCAATAAAAAGAAAAAAGAAGAAGAAAAATAAAGATAACATATTCTCATCTGGCTGGGAGTTCCCCCCAGCCCTCGTGGACTTGGGAGTTAACCTGGAGTTGTGGTCAGTCCTCTTTACCTATTATAATGGAAAGATTAACAACTTGTTGGTGAAACAATGGAGTCCCAGCCTGCCTTGCCTGTAATCTGTAACCATTATACCCATTTTCATTTCTTTTACTTACTTCCCATGCCTGTAATACCCATTTTTATCACATTTGCATCGTACCCATTCTTATTTCTCTTTCCTATGACATGTAATCTTTGTTTTTCGTCCCATATAAGCTGCTGGCTTACGGAGTGGGAGGTTACAGAGCAGATTTTCTTGTGTGACGTGCTGCTCTCTCATATTGTCAGCATCATTGGAATAAATGTCATATATGATTCAACCCTGTCTTATGTACAGCATGGTGATTATAGTTAACAATACTTTATTATATACTTGCAAGTTGCTAATGGAGTAGATCTAAATGTTCTCACCACAAAGAAAGAATTGTTAATCATGTGATGTAATGGAAATGTGAACAAAGGATCCTGTGGTAATCATTTAACAACTCAAAAGTATATTGAATAAACACACTGTATCCCTTCAAAATATACAATGTTACATGTCAATTATGCTCAATAAAACTGGAAAAATCAGAAAAAAATAAAATACCTGCATGGCTATATATATATATATATATATATATATATATATATGTGTGTGTGTGTGTGTGTGTGTGTGTTTATATGTGTATGTGTGTGTGTGTGTATGTGTGTATATATATGTATATGTATATACATATATATACACACATATACATATATATACATACACACACACTAGAAGCCCGGTGCACGAAAATTGTGCATGGGGGAGGTTTGTCCCTCAGCCTCAGCCTGCACCCTATCCAATCTGGGACCCCTCGAGGGATGTCTGACTGCCCGATTAGGCCCCATCCCAGTAAGATCAGGCCGAAACGGGCAGTTGGACATCCCTCTCATAATCCAGGACTGCTGGCTCCCAACTACTCACCCGCCTGTCTTCCTGATTGCCCCTAACCGTTTCTGCCTGCCAGCCTGATCACCCCCTAACCACTCCCCTGCAAGCCTGACTGATGCCTAGCTGCTCCCCTGTCAGCCTGTTTGCCCCTACCTGTCCTCCCCTGCAGGCTTGATCTCCCTCAACTGCCTTCCCTTGCAGGCCTGATCCCTCCCAACTGCCATCGCCTGCTGGCCTGATTGCCCACAACTGCCCTCCCTTGGAGACCGGGTCCCTCCCAACTGCCCTCCCCTGCTGGCCATCTTGTGGCTGCCATCCTGTGCCCACATGGGTCAGCCAGCCATATTATACCACATGGGGGCAGCCATCATGTGTGTTGGAGTGATGGTCAGTTTTCATATTATTCTTTTATTAGATAGGATAGAGGCTTGGTGCACTGGTGGGAGCCAGTTGATTTGCCCTGAAGGTGTCCCGGATCAGGGTGGGGGCTCCCTTGGGGCATGGGGTGAGCTGGGTGAGGGGCCTGTGGTGGTTTGCAGGCCAGCCACGCCCCCTAGCAACTCAAGTGGAGGCCCTGGTATGTGCGATTTATTTATCTTCTATAATTGAAACTTTGTAGTCTTGAGCAGAGCCAAGCCTACTGCTCACTCTGTGGCCACAGCTATCTTGGTGGGTTAATTTGCATACTTGCTCCTGATTGGCTGGTAGGCGTGGCTTGTGGGTATAGCACAGGTATGGTCTATTTGAATATTACTCTTTTATTAGATATATATAGTTAGAAAATGGCAATTATTCAATTAGCTATGATTTTCTTTGAAAATGAACTTATTTGATAACTTTCGTAGACTTTTAGGCTAGTATCTAATCCTACATAATAAAAGGCTAATATGCAAATTTTCCCCTGGGAAGGTCAACCAACCAGGAGTTCGACCACTTGCTATGATGTGTGCTGACCACCAGGGGCCAGTGCAGAACAAAGTACTAGGGGGCAGCATGGAACCAAGGAAGGCCCCAGCTGGCAGCCAGGAGCTGCGGGAAGGAAAGCCCTTATCGGCCCTGATTGCCAGCCAGGCCTAGGGACCCTACTCATGCATGAATGTCATGCACCAGGCCTCTATTCTTAATATAAAAGCAAAACATCCAACAGAAAGCTATAATTATTTTTTTATGGAATAAATGCATGCATAAGAATATCATTATTATATACCTTAACAGATGTACAAAAATGCCCTGATCAGGTTGCTCAGTTGATTGGAGCATCTTCCTGTACACAAAAAGTTTGCCAGTTTGATTCCCCATCAAGGCACATACCTGGATTTCATGTTCAATTCCGGGACAGGGAGCATACCCGGAGGCAACCGATGGATGTTTCTCTTTCACATCAATGTGCGTGTGTCTCTCTCCCCCTCTCTCTAAAATCAGTAAGAACATAGCCCCAGGTTAGGATTAAAATAAAATTATAACATATATATAGTTTTACAAATAACTCTCCTGGTTATCACCAAACATCTAAAAAAAAAAAACGGGAGGAGTGCCTGGCCTGTGTATGTCAGTGGTTGAGCATCAGACCATGAACCAAGAGGTCACCAGATCAATTCCCAGGCAGGGCACATGCCCGGGTTGTTGGCTCAGTCCTTAGTAGGGGGCATGCATGAGGCAGCTGATTGATGATTCTCTCTCATCATTGATGTATCTATCACTCTCTCCCTCTCCCTTCCTCTCTTTCTAAAATTAATGAAAACATATTAGAAAGAGAGAGGAGGATCTTACTGACAGCAATTAGCATACAATTCCTTTTGACCCAAACTTCAATAATAAGTCTATAATTATTGAATATGAAATAGTTTTTATTTTGAACACAGCTGATGGAAGGCAACTTTTAAACAGAACACATTTAGTTAGCCCTGGCCAGGTGGCTCAGTTGGTTGGAACATTGTTCCTTACACCAAAATGAGTTTGATTCCAAGTCAGGACACCTACCCAGGTTTTGGGTCCAATTCCCAGTAGGGGCGCCTGCGGGAGGCATGTACTCTGAGTGCCTCAGGCAATTAGAAATTATTGAGAAAAACAACACAATCTGACTTAGCTTTTAATAGGCCCGCTGTGTTTACAATGGAATAAAAGACTAGAATTGATGAAAAGAAAGTAAATAAGAAGAAAGGGGAGAGAGGGAGGAAAAGAGAAAGGAGAGAGGGAGGGAGGAAGGAAAAAAGAAAGAAGAAAGCCAGTTAATTGACTATTAAGCTAATTTTGATAGCAGATGGTAGTGACATGGCCTGGAAGATGTGCTTGGTTTTTCGACATACAGAAACCCTCAATTTGCAGGCATTGAATTAAAAGACTTGGGATTTAACAGATAAAACTTCTGGTCTGTATGTCATGAGTGAAGATTAACAACCCATTAATTTTAAAATGCTTTTAACCAAGGTTTGCTTATAATTAAAGGTTATTTTTTTGTGATTCATTCACAGTTATTTTTTAACAAACATTAGCAAATAGTCCAAATGTTGTAAAACCACTGTAGTAATTTTACCAACATAAATACATATCGCTCATCTACAACTACAGTCTACATATTTAAATCCAAGAGTCACTGCTCCTAAACAATGTTGGACAAATGATCAGGACATGATCACACCACATGGTGTGTAGGTAATTGGTTCTGCTGGCGAGTGGAGTGACTTTCTGCAGCAGTTTTTACATGTGCGGCGATGTTCCCATGTGCTCTGAACCGTGCCCAGCCATGCCCACTTGCTTATTCTCGGTGACTGGTAAATGCACGCATTTACTAGACCTATTCAGCATAAATTAAAATGATATATGTAAGGTAAAATACATCGTTGTAACCCTAACCTTAAAATATAAACAAAAGGAAAAGAGTTAACATAATGCTAAATTACTAATTAGAAATCATACAAAACTTAGAGTCGAGAATATGTGTGTCTCATATATGTGAGCAACATGGCATAAAGAAAAGCAAACTATATTGGACATTAAAAAGAAACAAAGACGGCCCTGGCCATTGTGGCTAAGTGGTGAGAGCATCGGCCCGCGCACTGAAAGGATCAGGGATTCGATTCCTGATCAAGGGCACATACCTGGGTTGCAGGTTCCATCCACAGCCCTGGTCCACTTGACGTGTTTCTCTCACATGGAGGTTTCTGTCTCTCCCTCCCTCACTTCCACTCTCCCTAAAAAATCAATGGGAAAAATATCCTTGAGTGAGGGTTAACAGCAACAAAACAAAGACAAAAAAATTTTTGTTAATTTGTGGTATAAGGGCAAACACCAATCACAGAAAACATGTGAAACGGATGAAATTGGCACCAGAAAGCAAGTAAACTGGCCTGGTGACACTTCTGTTGAGCAAGCATTGTTGAAGTGTGCACACAACAGTGTTCTTGTGGGCCCAGTGCGGGCAGCTGAATTGAAATACGCGGCAGTTAAAGTTTGCAAATCATATGAACACACCATTCAAAGCAAGTGACGGGTGGCTTAGGCACTTTCACAAAAGACATGAAATTATGAGACAATGAATTTACAGTGAAAATTTAAGTGCTCCAACAGAAGAGACTAAACCATTTAGGCAAAAATTAATAGAAAGCATAAATAATGCAATGTTACTACAGCCTCACATTTACAATGCTGACGAAAGTGGTTTGTCCCAGCTTCTGTGCCTGAAAACACACAAGCCTGCAAATATGAAAAACTGACACCTGGAGGAAAAGTCAGTAAGGACTGGATCTTGGCACTGCTATGTGCCAACACCGATGGATCACGTACTAGTAACCTGACACCTGTAATCGCTGCCAAAACTCATAAACCTAGAGTTTTAAAAAATATAATGAATCATCTGCCTGTTTTGTATTGCAATTCTAAAAGGCATGGTTCAATGCAGACATTTTCCAAGAGTGGTTTTTGAAAGAATTTGTACCTGCAGTCAGGAAGTTTCAAGGCGAAGAGCTTGGAATATCACCAGAAGATGTAAATGTTTATTGCATTTAGACAATGCTCTTGCTCATCCACCCAAAAATATTTTATGCTCAGGGGATGGCAAATTTAGATGTATGTTTTTGCCAAAAAGTACAACATCATGTATCTAGCCCATGGACCTGGGGGATAATTCTGGCAACCAAATGAAATACTGCAAAAAAATTTTAGAGGAAGTAGTGGTTGTATTGCAGAATGAAGGTAATGATGAACATACAACAGGACAGCGTAACTTACAAAACTTAACGTTTTGAAGAGTTACCGTGTAAAATCCGCAATTTTTAAATTTTGCTGCAGCATGAAAGGAAGTGAAAGTGCAAATATTGGAAACTGGTTGGAAGAATTTGTTTGATGATGAAGGGAGACTTGCATTTAGGAGGGCTGGAGGTTACTGATTACTGTGGGACAACACAGAATATTGGTGGACAAGTAGCTGAGGAAGATGTTCTACAGTGGTTAGAAGAAGATGAAGGTGACCCTGGGTACCACACTATGAGTGAAAGTGAAAGAGCAGATGAGGTGATGACCTGGGAAAATGAGGATGGGAGTGAAGATAAGGACTAAGAAGAAACAACACTCCCCAAACATAGAATTATCAGTGCTTGGATCCCATCTCCACGATCTAATAACATCTATTGACAGTTCATCAGATAATGAAATGCAGCTCTATTACACCCATTTTTGAAATTTTAGGAAGTTAATTATAAAAAACAGCAGACTTCAAAAATTCAAATGAAACTTGACAGGTTTTTCAAGGCAGGATTACCTACAGGAAGCGCCTCAGCATCAAATATTAATGTCACACCAACAGGAGTGTCTGGATATACCATCATCCGAAGATGATTAAATAGGAAAATGTTTTTCTGTTCTTATAAAATTTAAATTTTGTTTTGTTTTTAAGAATATTGTTTATTTTTTAGTGAAATATAATTAAAGTGTATTTTTAAAATATATTTTATTGATTTTTACAGAGAGGAATGGAGAGGGATAGAGAGTCAGAAACATCGATGAGCGAGAAACACCGATCAGCTGCCTCCGGCACACTCCCCACTGGGTATGTGCCCGCAACCAAGGTACATACCCCCAACCACACTCGAACCCGGGACCTCCGAGTCCGCAGGCCGACGCTCCATCCATTGAGGCACCATGGTGGCACATGAGCAATAATATCTATAGAAAATTTGTCTGTGAAATTAAACTTTTCATACACACTTAATTTTAATTACACAAACGTGTCAACAGAAGTAAAAGCAGGTAAAATAATTTGTCAGTTTTCAAATACACATTCGGAAAACCGACTTTATTATCTATGAGACTTTTCGCTTTCAGGGACACCCCCTTGCCTGGATTAGTCCCTTCCACCTAGTTTTCACTATATTTTGAAGATAACCTGACAAGATTTGCTGACAGAGTAGATGTGAGGTTTAAGACAAAGAGAAAGACAGGAGCTGAGGATGACACCAAGTTTTTGGCAGAGCAATTGGAAGAGCTGTCATTAACTCAAACAAGAATGACCACATGAAGGGCAGGTGTGAGAAAGATATCAATGGTTCAATTTTGGAGCTCTTAAGTCTGGACCACACAATAGCTATTTTAAAAAAAAAAAAAAAAAAGGATATCAAGTAGGCAATTTGATATATAGGTCTGACATTCAGGAGAGAGATCTGGTCTGGAGATATAAATTTGAAGATCATTAGTATATATACAAGGTAGTAAAAGTCGTGAGAAAAAAGATCAAGAACTGAATCCTGGGACACTTGAATGTGTAAAAGGAGGGAGATGAGGAGAAACCAAACAGACCAAGGACACACTAGGAAAGGCAGGGAGGAAACCAGGTGATTGTGTTCCCCTTCTCCCCTGAAAACTCAAAATCCTAAGAGCCAAATGAAAAAAGAGAGAGCTTCCCATTGGGTCAAATATGGTAGGTTATGTAAAACCAGGTCTAAAACATTATGTTTAGATTTATTGAGAAAAGTACTAACCTTGAAAAAAACAATTTTAGAGAAGAGATGGGACTGAAAATTACTAGAGTGAGCTCAAGAGTGCATGGAAGGGAAATTAGAATCAGTGAATATAGACAGTTCTTTTCAGGACTTTGTAGCTAAGTGGCATGGCCTTGGATGATCTCATCTGCTTCATGTTTAGCTGTAGCTTTCAATCCTTCCTTAATGATTATGAAGTATTTTTGCAAGATGTGAAAGTTTTTAATTACATACCTGTGGCACTAAATGGTTCAAAACATGCCAGACTAGTTGTTACATAGTAAATTCACAAAATGATACACCTAAAAGATGCCATGACTTTTTTCTAGATATATAATATTTTATAACCCAATTATCATGTTTCTCATGCTTACAAAGACGACAGAAGGATTTCTTTCTCGATGAAAATCATCCAACTCCAGAATATACTACTCAAATGTACAAAGTACACTGTAATTAGTCATATTAAAATCGTGTAGCAGAAATAAAGGGGGAAACATGCAGGTAACATTCTTACTTTATAAACTCAATTTTTGTAAATTTTGTAATATGAAGTCCCTGTTGAAAAATTGGGTGAGGTGCATACTGAAATGCATTCTCTTTAAAAAAGAAGGATAAAGGCAAGCACTCATGGTACCTCTCAAAAAGAAGATTCACTACATTAGGAGCACCTTGGATTATCTAGTGTCTATGACAGATTTCAGAGACCCGATGGTTCATGAAGCCCACAATACTGAGAGTCTGGCCATTTACAGAAAATGTTTGTCAACCCCTGATCTAGCAGATTAATCCCTTGATGAGCTTTAATATGTTTTACTTGATATTCTGGAATTTGTAGATAAGATATGAAACAAATTGCCTTGTGAAATCCCTGGGCTTTCAGATTAATTTGAATGTCCAATATTTGAACACTCAGCAATTAGGAACAAGCACAAAAAGATAGTAGCTAGTAATTTACATGGAAACAAAGTAGAGTGACAGTCTAGCATATAACTTCCTATTATAACTGAGCAGGTATTAAAAGTATCCTCACAAAATTTGCTTAAGACATGACATTAAACCCAATGCTTTAACTCCATGTCAGTTGTCTAACAATCAATATATTGTAGACCAGAGCTACCCTCGTTTTTTCCAGTGGCTGCATACTACATTATTTTATGGGTATAATAAAGTATTTCCTTATAGATAGGTATTTACACTATCTCCAACTTTTGGTATGCAATGTTTAATAAATATCCATAACATACATATGTATATTTGTAACATTTATGTAAATATCCTTAATGCATATGTGTATATTATATATCTTTAACATCTATGTCATATTTTATATATATATATACTAGAGGCCCAGTGCACAGAATTGTGCACCCTGGGGTCCCTTGGTATGGCCTGTGGCGATAGGGCCGAAACCAGCACTCCAATGCTGCCTGCCCCTCCAGCCTGCTGCTCTTGCTCATTCCAGCCTCACTGTACCTGCTGAGGGCTCACGCTTGATCAGCAGAGGCTCGCACCACTGCAGAGGTGCTCGCCAGCCATGACCCCTGCATCTGGCTCCCGACTGGGAAGATTGGGTTGTAGGGGAAAGGCCTGGGATGCGATCAGCCCTCTTGGTGGGTAGTGGGAAACCCTTGCCAGCACGGGATCCGGAACCATCCCGCTGGCTGACGTTCACACTGGTTGATGAGAGCCATCTGACAGCACTTTTACTAGTATATCCTTTTTCCTTGCCAAGCGTCTAGGGAGGAGAAGCGGCCATGGCACCTGAGGCCAACTTCCAGGAGTTGGCCCTGTCAGGATCGTGCTGGTGGTGCAGGTCCATCGGTGCCTGGCCCCTTCTTCAGAGACTGGACCTGCAGGACTACTGAGGGAGTGAGTGGCTACTGCCAGGCTGGTGGACTGCCTGGACAGGATGGTCAGCTTAACAGTGCTCCTGTTGTGGGAGCACACTGACCACCAGGGACCGATCCATTCGACCAGTCATTCGGTCAGTCAGTCGTTCAGTCATTCAGTCATTCAGTTGCTTAGACTTTTATATATATATACTAGTGGCCCAGTGCACGAAATTCATGCACGGCTTTTATTTATTTATATATATATATATATATATATATATATATATATATATATATATATATATATATAAAACATATAATGATCTACTGTATGTTTTATATACATGATCCCTATATACAAAAGGCCAGTATGCAAAGTGTCACCTTCAGAGTTTGACTGGAGACCAGGAGTTTGATCACTTGCTATGACATGGGCTGACCCCCAGGGGTGGCACGGAATGAAGGAAGGCCCTGGCCAGCAGCTGGCATCTGGGGAAGGGAGGCCCTGGGCTGGCAGCCGGAAGGCCCTGATTGGCCCTGATCACTGGCCAGGCCTAGGGAGCCTACCCATGCTCGAATTTTGTGTACCACGCCTCTAGTATTATATAATTAATGTCCTTAGAATGTGTATGTGTGTTTTTATACAAGTCATGTTTTCCTATAGGATCTAGTTCTGGAAATGAAGCCATTGAGATGAAAGAATGACATACTTGAATTTTTGAGACAGACTCAATTACCCTTCAAAAAAGATGTCCCAATTTCATCTCCCAATCGTGTACAAGAATACCTTTTAC
The DNA here is from genome assembly GCA_026230045.1 of Corynorhinus townsendii. NCBI lineage: Eukaryota > Metazoa > Chordata > Mammalia > Chiroptera > Vespertilionidae > Corynorhinus > Corynorhinus townsendii. The sequence continues at coordinate 106,087,514 of JAPDVU010000001.1, read as the reverse complement.
TCCCATGGGCCAATTCTGGTTGTTATTTTTTTTAAATAAAATAAGTATCATTATCAGTTCCAAAAATGCTAGCTCATTGTTTGTTGATTTGCATTTTTCTGATTACCAAGCAAGGTTCACTCTCTCTAATAAAAATATACAATTAGTTAATCAGGAATGTTAGCTCAAATTGGAATTTGTTTTATAGGAAAAGAATAATCACCTACTGTTAAGTACTGCTGTAGGCTTACCTGTCAGAATCTTCATTCTCCATAATAAAAACCTGCTGCTTATCAGTTTGCTCCCTGTTGCTCTGCTGACTCCATCCACCACTGTCACTGTCATCAGCACCATCATCCATGTTTCCTGACACTTCCCTTTTATTGCTTTTTTGCTCCTTTTTTTCTCCAACCTTTGATGGAAGATTGATATTAAGGATATTGTTGTTATCTCACTCATTAAAAAGACTGTGTTTTCATTCATTTTATCATTTGGCTTTGTTTTTACCTTATTCAGGAAAATGACTGTGTTTTCATTAATTTCATCACTTGGCTGCTGGTTATCAGTGTGTTCACTGTTGCTCTGCTGACTCAGCCCAACACTGTCACTGTCACCAGCACGATCACACGTGGTTCCTGATGATTCCCTTTTACTGATTTTCTGCTTCTTTTTTTCCTTAATCTTTGATGAAAGGTTGATATTAAGGATATTGTGATTATGTCATTCATTAAAAAGGCTGTGTTTTCATGAATTTTATGAAATTAATGAAATAGCTATGACTTGAATGAATAAAAATATGTTGTATGTTGAAGTTTATCATTAAATTGTTGACAATTCTACTTCATTTCTGTTTCAGTAAAGAAGACGATTTTTCCAAGATTTCTAATAGGGCTGTCTTAATTTTGTGCTCCTATTCACATCACATCCACTTTGTTGCCTAACATTCCCCGTACCCTCCTCCTCCCCATTTATCTTACAGAGACAACGAAATAAAAGAACAAAGATGCAAAATGTGTCCTCTTCTGTCTTTCCCTCCTGGGTCTTGCATTATCCACTAGATTTAGAGGATGTGAAAATGTGTGTCAGTAACAAATAGGAAGCTTTCCTCTTTCTGCACAAAGCTATTCCTTCTCTCCTTGCCTTTTTTTTTTCTTTTTTCCTCATTGCCTATTACAATTATTTTTTTCTTTAAGATCTTTGAGGGTATCAAAAAAAGTGGTGGCATTCATAAAATATATGAACCACAGTTTACCACAACACTGGAGCAGAATGAAACCAATTGTTGGTAAATGTACAATTCTGAAAAATAAGTAATACAATCACTATAAAATCTTATAGCTAGAGGATATACAAGTAGTTATCTACTTACTTTAGCCCCATAGTTACTAATAATAGAAATAAAACCAAGGTTAAATGACCTGTCCAAACTTGGTAAGGATGCAATTCCTACCATTAATGGCATGAAAAGAAAGGATATCTATATATATAAAAGCCTAAGTGATCAGAATGACTGGTCACTATGACATGCACCAACCACCAGGGGGCAGATGCTCAATGCAGGAGCTGCTCCCCGGTGGTCACTGTGCTCCCACAACCAACCTCCCCAGCCGGCCAACCTCCTGCAATCTCTCCCCAGGGCCGGCAGGCCGTAATCACCTGATCTGGGCCTGCTGGCCAATCTCCTGTGTCCTCCCCCCTCCAGCCAGCCAACCTCCTGTGCTCCCTCCCCTCTGGCCGGCAGGCCCCAATTGCCTGATTGGGGTTGACCCTTGGCTGGGACAGGGAACTGGGGTGGGTGGTGGCAGACACGGCACCTTTCCCAGGGTGGACAAGGGCCATCTCTTTCCTTGGGGCCATTGGCTAACCTCCCATGTCCTGTCCCTCCCCGCAGCCAGCAGGCCCTGATCAGCCTGCCACCCACCAGTCATGGTGGCAGTGTGGTGGTGAGGGAAGGTGGAGGGGAGAGGCAGGGAACTGAATGGTGGTGGGGCGCCAATGATGGCGGTGTCAGAGTCCAGCATCTGTTCCTACCGCGCCTGGACTGGCAACCATCACCTCCTCTCTGGCCCAGGCCTGATTGGCCTGGCCCTGATCGAGGCCAGGCCTAGGAACCCCACCCATGCATGAATTTCGTGCACCAGGCCTCTAGTAATTCTATAATGCTCAATCAGATCAGTAAACAGAAAATTTCATCAAATTAATCAGGTAAATTATGTATGACTTTTGAAAAGTAATGTAATGCCTTAGTGTAATGAGAGGGCTCATCCACACCCTATATACTAAAGAGGTAGTAAGCAAATTAACCCTCACAAGGTGGCTGCCTATGACCAGGCCAGCAGGGGGGTTAGTAAGGGATGACCAAATGATTGAACAGCAGGCTGCGTGGGGCAAGCAGGCCATCTGGGGGGCTGTAAGGGGCAACCAGGCCAGAAGGGGCCAGTTGGGGGCAACCAGGCTGGCAGGGGGGGCAGTTAGAGATGAGCAGGCCAGCAGGGGGGCAGTAAGCGGTGATCAGGCTGGCAAGTAGAGGCAGTTAGGGGCAAGCAGGCAGGCAGGCAGTGAGCAATTAGGTGCCAGCGGTCCAGGATTGTGAGAGGGATGTCCGACTGCCAGCTTAGGCTCGAGGCCCAAGATCGGGCCTAAACCGGCAGTCAGACACCCACCAAGGGGTTCCAGATTGGAGGGGTGCAGGCTGGGCTGACAGGACCCTTCCCCCCTCCCCCATACATGAATTTCGTGTACTGTGCCTCTAGTTTTCTTAGAAAGAACCATAATATCTCAATTTTTTTTTCATCTTAAGAATCAATGAACCTCAAAACTCAATATTCCCCTATAGAGAAAAATACTAATTTTATTGCAAATAATTTAGATGACCTATATGATACATACCTGTCAAAATGATAATTACCATGCTTTTATTTTTGGAAGGTGTTCTATCTCTTTTTACATTTTTTAATCTTTTCATTATAGTTCACATTCAACATTATTTATATTAGTTTCAGTTGTGCCGCATAGTGGTTAGACAATCAGATACTTTACGAAATGATCTCCCTGATATTTCAATACCCATCTGACACCATTCACACTGATTATAATACTAGTGGCCCAATGCACGGATTTGTGCACATTGAAAGGAAATTAATTAAAAGAAATATTTTAATATCCCTATTTGCCCTTTCTCTGTAATAGAAATGTCAGAGGTGAAAGGAAATTAGAAAGATGTATATGAAAATAATATATAAATTGATTAATAAACAAACAATAACAACATGATATAAAACAAAGACATGATATAAAAACAACAAAAACATGATATAAAAACAACACGGATAAAAACAGTGACTGATAAATTGATCAAACTTATTCTAATATCTCCCTATAAAACACATTAAAAGTAAAAGCACTTTCAGAGTGCTTGACTAATTTCCCTTGTGATGAAGTATTTACAACTTTAGCATCACACGCTCTTCTACCTTGAGAGAAAGCAACATATAACTGACCATGTCCGAAATTGGGTTCAGGTAAGAATATTCCTATTCTGTCTAAAGTTTGCCCTTGTGATTTATTAATAGTCATCACAAATGCTGGCATCACGGGAAACTCTCTTCGAATTAATTTAAATGGGAGGCCAGTGTCAGACAGGGACAATCAATTCTTAGAATCAGAACAATCTCTCCTTTCGCAGAACCTGTTAATATTTCAGCTTTGATTATGTTAGGTTGCAATCTTGTGATAATAAATCTAGTACCATTACAAAGACCCCGTTTACTATTAAGATTTCTCAGTAGCATAATGATTGCACCTACTTTCAATTCTAATTTATGACACTGCATTCCTGAAGGAGTAATACTATTAGGAAATTCAATGGGAAAATTTTCCTTTCCAGGATCATCCACTGAATCAATGGAATCATCCTTCAAATAGGTGTGAAAATCTCCATGGAGTATATCCAAAATGTCTTCATTTAATTTATGAATGTGCTCATTTTTAGGACAAAGAATTGCACATTTATACATATTTTTAATAGTATCTATAGCTATACTATTTCCAAAGGTAGCTTCAATAATAGATCTGTTAAAAATGATTTCACGGGAGATTTCAATAATATCCATTCCTAAACGAAAACTGCTATCAAGTTTGCCATCTCCAAGTTTTATTAACCATTCGCTATTAAGCAGAATCCTCTGATCTCATATTTGTTTTAAGGGACAACTGTCTGAAACATCCCCAAACACTATAGTACTTTAAACTCGTTTGTACTATGGCTGATGGCATAGCATGAGGCCCAACACTGAGACATTGTCGAAAATCCCCTCCAAGGAGAACTTTCCCACCAAATGCAACATTCAAATTCTTAATTTCTCTTAGCCATCTGTCTATGGCGTTTATATCATGACTGGATGCCATGGTGCACTCATCAATAATGAGAAGTTGGGCCTTTTTAATGGTTTTAGTAACTTCACTTTTTATATCGAGTCTAGAAATTGAAGCTTCATTGGCGCCAGCCAGAGCTTTATATGCATCACGCATGCAGGAGTCAATGTTTGTTTTTAAATTGCCAGTGCATGTCATATGTACTGGCAGGTCGGTTGGTCTGATGGTTGGACAGATGTATGATCAGTCACTTGGCCTTTTATATATCTAGATGGCTAACTTTATTCTCTATGCTGTACGTGACATCCCTGTGACTATTCTGTAACTACCAATTTGTACTTGTTGATCTCTTTATTTTGACCCACTCTACCAACCCCATTCCTTCTGGCATCCATCAATCAGATCTCCGTTATCTATGATTATCTTTTAAATGTCTTAGTTCATTTATTTTGCTCTTTGCATTCCACATATAAGTGCAATCAGATGGGACTTAACTTTCTCTGACTTATTTCACTTAGCATAATGCCCTCTAGGTCCATCCATGCTGTCACAAATGGTAAGGTTTCGGGTTTTCTATGGCATCGTCATACTTTATTAAACAATATAATTTAAAGGTTCAACTCAACAAACACATATGAGAGTGATGATAACAAAATATATATGAAAGTACATATGTTGGTCATTAAAATATCTAAATAATATTCCAATGATGATGTACAATACAGGCGGGCATTTGAAATATTGGGCAACTAGGTTGTAAAGTATATGATTATCTAATCACCATGCTATACATGTGAAACTAATACAAAATAATATTGAATGTAAACTGTAACTAAAAAGTAAAATAAAATAATATCATCTTGATGTGATCATATTGGAATTCTAACTTCCAAGGTTTTCAGTAAACCATAGAAGATTTACACTATAGCACAAAAATAGATGAGTTTAGCTGGGGATATTTGTTTATTTCCCTTCTCTCAGTCATAGCTTCCTTCAATTTTATTGTTTCTGGGATGCTATTTATGGGTATTTTTAAATTGATTTCAGAGAGAGAGAGAGAGAGAGAGAGAGAGAAACATCGATGACAGAGAAACGTCTATCAGCTGTCTCGGGCACACCCTCTACTACAGATCCAGCCACAACCCAGGCATGTGCCCTCACCCTGAATTCAATCAGGAACCTCTTGGTTCATGTATCAATGCTCAACCACTGAGCCACACTGGCCAGGCTATGGGATGTAAATTATATTTAAGCCAATGAACTTAAGAAATAAAACAATCCTAGTGCTTATTACATTTTTTACACACTTTCCTTTATACTTTTACTGGTTCAGAAGATGACATGGTACATAGCTAAATTAGTTTCCCACCACATAGGGAAGACTGACAGAAAGACTTAGAACAAACCTGAGAATGTTTTCTTAAGATCCTATTACTTAGTTGACTGAATCTATTTATATTTATAATTACTATTTAGACAACCTAATTTTATACACAAATGTTTTTCAGAATGGATAAGACAATTGATAAAGAGAAAAAACAAAGACTAGCAGTAAATGAGGGTCTACCTCTTTTTGAAGCTGAATTTTCTCTTTTTTACAAGCCAGGTACTCTACTTTTAACATGTGTACGTCATTCGTACGCCTTTGTAAATCTTGCTGTAGTTCTTCAGTTACATGTGCTCCAGGTGTTCTGTCATTGTGCAGAGCAGAGGAACTCTCATCTTTTAATTTAGAGTCCATGCTTTTACAATAATTAGCACTGCAGTTATCTGCACATAATGGCTTCTGGAACAAGTCTTGACTTGGCTTTATTTCCTTGTAAGTATTTGTAACAGCAGGCATATCATGGCTTTTTAATTCAGTCAAGGATTTTGTTTCATTGCAGCCAACAAGCCACAAATCAAAATGGCTTTTCGGAACACTAGACTGAGGTGTAGGTCCGATGCCTAATTTCCAATCCGTGGTATTTGGGTTCATCTGCATAGCAAACTCTTGGCCTTGTATCACTTCAGACATAACTACTGGGTGTCTTACTTTTTTATTTTCTGTATCATTATAAAAAGTCTCTTTATTTTTGTTTAAAACATGTTCAGCGTCAGGTTTGTGATCATTTTCAGAGTGTAATTCATTTCCTCTTAAAGGAAGCTCAGAAGAAGACGACGAGGGAGAGTCTCCCGGGGACCCAGGCTCTGCATGAGATAGAGGAACAATTTTGAGAGTGGGTTCTTCTCGTCCAGGAAATGTTTGTAATGCTGCAGAGACAGACATTCCAAATGCACCTTTCCCCTCACAATCAAGCATTTTACTTGTCAAGTTAGAAGGCATTTGTCTTAAGCTTGCTCCTCCTTTAGAGTTATCACATGGTGGCTCTTCCTCAGGGCACCCAGTCGTTTTTAATTTTATAGAAAATTCATGTGGCTTCTGCTTTGACTCATCTTTGGAAAGCTGTAAGTTCTTCCTCTGCTCTAATGTGCTTTGTTTGATGCACATTTCCTCATCCTTTTGCACAGAAGGGTGTCCTGAATATGCAGATGTATCCTCTTTGTCACATGCCCTATTTATTTGTGATTCTTGAGATGTTTTTTCTAGATGCAAAGGTGGAAGATGAGTTTGCTTGCTTTGATTTTCAGATGTCTTTGCTGTCAGGATACATGTTTTTGAAATAACTTTTTCCTTAAGTAATCAAGTGTGAACAAAGGAAAATTAGAATATAATTAAAATTTAACTGCTAGGATTGTTAATCTATGATTAGCTACTCCCAAATCACAGGATTGAAACTAAGAAGTAAAAAAATAACTTACCTCGGCCTAAATAAAAAGAATAATATGAACCTAATTTTGGCCCTGTTGGAATCAAACAATTCATTAGATGTTAAATCTATCAAAAATAAATTACTAGCTGAGTTTTAACATTACAAAGCTTCCTTCCTCACTTAAAATATTTCACCTCACCATATCCTAAATATTGAGCCCTTGCAGTGTATTTCAGCAGCTTTTAAGGGTGCCCCAAGATGGAGGCAGAAGAGGTGAAAGTTAAGTCACCTCCTCACTGGGCCAAACTGGAATGACAACTAAATTATAAAACTAGCAACCTGAACACTCACTGAACATTAGTCTTATAACCAAGGATCTACAGAAGAAGCCTCAGCTACACTGGCAGGAAGGACAGAGATTCCAAAAGGCTCCCCCCTCCCCCGGCCCCCCAACATTCACTTGTGGTGGTTGAGAATGCAGAGGCATGTCTCAGTGCAATGGTCCTCCTGAGGAGCATATTGTCTCAACCCCATGCTGGGCTCCCAGCCCTGAGAACCAGAGTTGGGAAGAGGAGCCTACATGACATCTGGCTGTCCTTCAGGAAGAGTTGGGAGTCTGCTAGAAACCCAGGAGTCCTCTTAAAGGGCCAAAACATGAGTATCATTCCCACCACTCACTGGGGGACTATGAAGAAAGGGTGGCTCAGAGTGGACTGGGAGTCATGTGAGGAGAGACTGCTTTGTGTGGCTCTAGGAGAGATGAGGGGATGGCCTCTGGGTGCCCTCCCTGTGCTAAGTCCCTCTCCCACAATGCCCACAGATGCCATCACCCCTGGGTCAAATCCTCCCTTCCTTATGGCAACAGCCTGGGGAATGTACTAGGCCATCGTTCTGAATTCTTGTCCCTGACCCTGAGGAGCTACACACTGCAAAGGAGCCAGATGCTTATGCCCATGGTGTACACTTTCATGGAGGTCTCTTAAGAAGGTCAGGATGGACTCAGGGGGTGTCAGAGACTGAGTTGTGTGACTTTGGGTTGGGGGCTTTTATTCCATTGCTGGTCTAACTGAGGCCACCATTCCAGTGCTGAGCCCACTCTTCACACAGCCAAATCATGATACTTGGGCCCTGATGAATTCTGCTGGCCTTACCCTAATGACTCCCTGAGGCCCTACCCTACCACAAAGGTCCACAGGTCTCCAGTGGGTTATAACTGGCATTTGTATACTCTGGGACTTGTGCTCAGTGGCCTCACACCCAGAAATAAAGCTGAGTTTAAATCTGTATCATCTGGTAAACACCACTCGCACCCACCTGATGACTCACTTACCTCATGCAACTCACATACCAACAGGAGCTCTTTCAGAGACTGACTCCAACAGAAAGCTGGTAGATGGAGGTGGATCTCAGAGTGACATGGGCTTTTTGCTCAGCTGCCTCATGGGCTTGGTGCTGGTGGAAGGAGGCATTGCTGTGCAGCGTGGCCCCTTCAGGCGCACCCAGGCCCAGCAGAGGCAGTCACAAACTGGATCACTTTGTTGCTCCACAGGTAGCCCAGGGGAAATCACAGGCATAGACTGACATTGGCTCCCCCAGTGGGGGGGGTTCAGAGCATGATCCAATTAGCTCCACAAGCAGAACACCCAAATGAAAATCTGAGGAGGCACCACACCGAGCTGGGATGAGTTACTTGACATGGGGCCAGTCTTTGAAGAGCAGCTTGTATACTGTGTATAGTCAGTCAGCATGAGGATCAACCCCATCCATGAACAGGCCAATAGAAATGAAAACTCTACCAAAGAAGGGCGCAAATAACACAATGACACACACAAGTGACATTCCTGGAGCACCTAGGTCAGGTGATCAGAAAGATTGTACCAATATTCCTCACTAGACACCTAATACATAAGGCCATTATACCAAGGCTGGGAGGCAAAGCAGATCTACCCAATACACACAAACAAATACCACGTGGCAGCCAAAATGGAGAGACAAACATGCCCCAAATGAAAGAAGGGAGAAATCTCCAGAAAAACAAACAAACAACTAAATGAAATGAAGGCAAGATACAGAGTTCAACAATATGGTTACAAAGATGCTTAAGGAACATAGTGAGAACTTCAACAAAGAGATAGTAAGTACAAAAAAAGACAAAGAAACCATGTAAGATAACCACTCAGAAATAAAGAATATGATATCTGAAATGAAAAATACACGAAAAGGAATCAATAGCAGATTAGATGAAGCAGAGAATAGAATCTTTTTTAGAAAAATAAATTTTATTGATTTCAGAGAGGTAGGTATAGGGAGAAAGAGAGATAAAAACATCTATCATGAGAAAAAGTCATTGATCAGTTGCCTCCTACATGCCCCACACTGGGGATCAAGCCCACAACCTGAGCATATGTCCTGACATGGAATCAAAGTATAAAACTCTGGTTTATAGGTCAACATTCAACCACTGAACTATGCCAGCTTGGTGAGAATAGAATCTTTGATTTAGAAGACAAGGTAGCAGGAAATGCCCAATTAGAGCAGAAAGAAATTTTTTTTAATAAGGCTAATTTAAGGGACTTCTGGGACAACACAAAACATAGCAACATCCACATTATAGGGGTACCAGAAAGGAGAGAGAGAGAGAGAGAGCAAAAAATTGAGAAACAATTTGAAGAAACAATGACTGAAAACTTCCTTGACTGGGTGAAGAAAAAGGAGACACAAGTGCAGGACATAAAGAGAGTCCCATACAAGAGTCCCACAGCAAGACACTGCCTAATTAAAATGGCAAAGGCTAAAGACAAAGAGAGGAACTTAAAAGCTAAAAGAGAAAAACAGATAGTTACTAACAAGGGAGGTCCCATAAGACTATCAGATTCTTTCTCAACAGAAACATTTCAGGCTGGTAGGAATTGGTACAAAATATTCAAAGTGATGAAAAAGAAGGACCTACAACCAAAACTATTCTACCCCGCAAAGCTATCATATAAAATTGAAGACGAGATAAAGAGCTTTCCTCAGAACTTAATGGAGTTCATCTCAAAAAAAGACAGTATTAGAGGAAATATTAAAGGGACTTCTATATAAAGAAAAAGAAAAAAAAAGGAAGGGACATAATTATTATGGGTAGCAATAATTATGAAGAATAAAATGGCAATATGTGAGTACTATCAATAATCCCTTAAATTGTATATGGCTTAAATGCTTCAATCAGAAGACAGAGAGTAGATGGATGGATAGGGAAAGAAGATCCATACATGTGCCATCTACAAAAGACCCACCTCAGCAAAAGATACATATTGAAAGTAAAGAAATGGAAAAGGATATTTCCTGAAAATGCAAACCAAAAAAAGGCCCTGGTCTGGTGGCTCAATTCGTTAAGAGTATTGTCCCAATATGCCATGTTTGCAAGTTCAATCACTCATCAGGGCATATACAAGAAGCAACCAATGAGTGCATAAATAAATGGAACAACAAATTGATGTTTCTCTCTGTCTCTCTTGGTCTGTCTGTGTCTCCCTTCCTCTCTCTCAAAACAATAAATTAAAGAATTAATTAAACAAATTTTTGCTTTGCCAGTGTGCTCAGCGGTCAAGTGTCCACCCAGGAAACAAGAGTTCACTGGTTTGATTCCTGGTCAGGGCACATGCCCAGGTTATGGGCCCAATGCCCAGTAGGGAACATGCAGGAGGCAGAGGATTGATGTTTCTCTCTCATTGATGTTTATATCTCTCTATCCCTTTCCCTTTCTCTCTCTCTCAAATCAATAAAACATCCTTAGCTGGTTTGGCTCAGTGGACAGTGTCAGCTTGCAGACTGAAGGGTCCCATGTTCCATTCTCTTCAAAGCACATGGCAAAATATATATTTTTAAATAAAACATATTTTTAATTTTTTTCAAACACAAAGAAAAGCCTGGATAGCAATACTTATGTCAGACAAAATAGAAGTTAAAACTAAGGCTACAGAAAGAGACAAAGAATGCCATTACATAATGATATGGGATCAGTCCAACAAGAAGAAATAACTCTTATAAACATACTAGAGGCCCAGTGCACCAAATTCATGCTTTTAGGTGTGTGTGTGGGGGTGTCCTTCAGCCCAGCCTGCACCTTCTCACAATCTGGGACTGCTGGCTCCCAACCGCTCACCTGCCTGCCTGCCTGATTGCCCCTAACCCATTCTGCCTGCCAGCCTGATCACCCACTAACCACTCCCCGGCCAACCTGATCGATGTCTAACTGCTTCCCTGCCAACCCAATCACCCCCAACTGCCCTCCCCTTCTGGCCTGGTCCCCCAAACTTCCCTCCCCTGCCAGCCTGGTCACCCCGAACTGCCTTCCCCTGTAGCCCTGGTTGCCCCTAACTGTCCTCCCCTGCAGGCTTGGTCACCCCTAACTGCCCTCCCTTGCCTGCCATCTTGTGGTGGCCATCCTGTTACCACATGAGGGCAGCCATCTTGTGCGCACATGGGGGTGGCCATCTTGTGCAAGTGTGTGATGGTCAATTTGCATATTACCTCTTTATTATAGAGGAGCATTTGAATATATAATTCAAATACTGATACAATCATAGATAGGGTGTTAAATACCTCATTGACATCAATGGATAGATCTTCCCCAAAAAAAACAAAAATCAGGAAGGTAAAAGTGCCATTAAAGGACCCATTTTAGCAGATGAATTTCATTGATTTTTTTTCAGAGCATTACACCCTAAAACTGCAGGGTATACATTTTCCTCAAGTGCACATGGAACATTTTTTCAAGATAGATGTGTTAGGCTATAAAACAAGCCACAGTAAATTTAAAAAGATTGAAATCATTTCACACATCTTCTCCAGTGACAATAAGTATGTACCTATTAATAATCACTTTAAATGTAAATGGCTTAAATGTTTCAATCAAAAAACACAGAGTAGGGAGAAACCAAGTGGCAGCATAGGTAAACACCTAAACTGCTGCCTTGCACAACAATTTCAAAACTACAACTAAAAGACAAAACGTCTATCACCCAGAACCACGGGAAAGCTGGCTGAGTGGAAGTTCTACAACTAGAAGGAAAGAGAAAAGAGCATTAAGACATGCACAAGCGCTGAAAAGCTGAGGTACGGAGGCATGCAAATTGGGCTGGCAGCGGGCGTCTGGGTGTGATGCTTCTTTCAAACCAAAGAGAGACAAGCTCCCAATTACTCTGAACTCCAGTTTCTGGGGAGATGCTGGGGACCCAAACTCCTACGAGGAGAAGCTGGACTGTCTGCCATTGGGTCGGAAAGTGAGGGTGATTTTCTTGCAGAGGTGCACCCAGCAATCATTGCTTACTGTGCTGGGGCGCAGGACGTGAGGATTTGGAAAAGCAGAAATGCAGAGATGGCTGACTGGCAGCCATCGCTGTTTGCCACGGCCTAGGCTAGTGACTCCCTGAGACCCCACCCTACACAATCTACAAACCCACCCAAGCTCCAAGCAGTGGCTTTTGCATATAAATGGCCTGCCCTATGGCAGCTTAACCAAACAAACTGCAGCTCTGGTCAGACAGCTCCAAAACCTCCAAACCCCAAGCAAAGAGAAGAAAACTGTAGTTCTCGCTGTAGCTCCTGCTGGGTGGCCTCAGACAGTAGCTGACCTGCACCCCACTGGAGATCCAGAAGCTAGTGTATCTAGTGGTCAGTGTGAGATGACACCAGATATCAACTACTCATATCCATAAGTGACACATTCAAAAGGCAGACTCAGTGAACATCAAAGCCTCACTGAAGCAAGTCCTGCCCCCTAAGCCTGTCTCCAGCACAGCAGTTCTTCCATTATAGACAGAGCGGGTCCTCACAGCCAATTGTCCTGGAGGTCAATTCCTCCCAGTGACACCAACAACAATCAAGACTTAACTACAACAAGGCTGCACACACTGTCCACAAAGGGGTGCACCAAGAGTGTCCACCTCAGGTAACTGGGAGGCCAACCCACTGGCCCATATAGGAAACCTAGCACACAAAGCTACCCTACCAACTCAAGGAAGCAGCAAAAATGCAGAGACAAAGAAAAAGATCACAAATGAAAGAAATGGAGGAAAACGAATGACTGGATATGGAGTTCAAAACCATGGTTATAAGGTTTTTCAAGGATTTCCTAGAAAAGGCTGATAAATTCAATGAGACCCTAGAGGATATGAAAAGGGGCCAACTAGAAATTAAACATACACTGACTGAAATAAAAAATATATACAGAGACCCAACAGCAGACTAGAGGAATGCAAGAATCAAGTCAAAGATTTGAAATACAAAGAAGCAAAAAACACTCAACTGGGAAAGCAAAAGGAAAAAAGAATCCAAAAATTTGAAGATAGTGTAAGAAGCCTCTGGGACAACTTCAAGCTTACCAACATCAGAATTATGGGGGTGCCAGAAGAAGAGAGATATCAAGATACTCAAAACCTATTTGAAGAAATAATGACTGAAAACTTCCCCCACCTGGTGAAAGAAATAGACTTACAAGTCCAGGAAGCGCACAGAACCCCAAATAAAAGGAATCCAAAGAGGACCATACCAAGACACATCATAATTAAAATGCCAAGGGCAAAAAGACAAAGAGAGAATCTTAAAAGCAGCAATAGAAAAACAGTTAATTACCTACAAGGGAGCACCCATACGATTGTCAGCTGATTTTTCAACAGAAACTATGTAGGCCAGACGGGAGTGGCAAGAAATCTACAAAGTGATGAATAGCAAGAACCTACAACCAAGATTACTCTACCCAGCAAAGTTATCATTCGGAATTAAAGGTCAGATAAAGAGCTTCACAGACAAGAAAAAGCTAAAGGAGTTCATCACCACCAAACCAGAATTATATGAAATGCTGAAAGGTATTCTTTAAGAAGAGGAAAAAGAAGAAAAAAAGTAAAGATAAAAATTATGAACAACAAATACATATCTATCAACAAGTGAATCTAAAAATCAAGTGAATTAAAAACCTGGGGAACAGAATAAACAGGTGAATATAATAGAATCAGGAACATAGAATGGGAGTGGATTGATAATTCTCAGGGGGAAAAGGGTGTGGGGGGGTTGGGAAGAGACTGGACAAAAATTGTACACCTATGGATGAGGACAGTGGGAGGGAGGTAAGGGCAGAGGGTGGCGTGCGAACTGGGTGGAGGGGAGCTATGGGGGGAAAAAGGAGAAACAATTGTAATAATCTGAACAATAAAGATTTATTAAATTTAAAAAAATATAAGAAAACACACACACACACACACAAAAAAAAAAAAAAACAGAGTAGGTGAATGGACAAGGAAAAAAAAACCCTACATGTGCTGTCTACAATAGAACCACATCAGCAAAAGATACACACAGACAAAAAGTAAAGTTATGGAAAAGGTATTTTTTTGAAAATGCAAACTAAAAATGCCCTGTGCTGTTTGCTCAGTTGGTTAGAGCATTGTCCCAAGTTTGTAGGTTCAACCTCTCATCACGGCACATACAAGAAGCAATCAATAAATGCATAAATAAGTGAAACAAAAAATTGATGTTTCCCTCTCTCTGTCTCTCTGCCTGCCTCTCACTCTCTCCTTCTTTTGTCTCAATAAGTAAAAAAATAAATTAAAAAATTATTCAGGAGAACCAAAGTGGTGGCATAGGTAAATGCCTATACTTGCTGCCTCCCACAACCACATCAAAATTACAACTAAAATATACAACAATTATCATCCAAAACCACTGGAAATCTGGCTGAGGGGAAGTACTACAATTAGAGAAGTAAAGAAGAAAACACACTAATACTGGTAGGCAGTGCGGAGGCTCAGAACAGGCTGGTTCAGCCCCCGGATATGTCGCTTTTTTAATCAGGAGGGCTATTGCCTCTGCAGAGGCCACCCAGAGGAGTGAGGGGTCACAACCCTAAACCACACCTCCAGCCCAGGGTTCCAGAGCTGGGGAAAGAAGTACTATGGGCAGTAAGAACTATGGGCTGTAAAAACCAGTGCGGATTGGGGCTGAGTGACACAGAGGCTGCTGGATTCCCAGCTGCTCCTCTTAAAAGGCTGGCACCACGAACTGAATTTACAATTTCCCACTTCCTCTGAGATCCAGTGCCGGGCGAGGCTCTGGGAGTCCTGGACACCTACAAGGAGATCTGGACTGTCTGGTTTTGGGGCAGGAACTCAGGGGCAGCTTTCTTCCAGATGCAGGTGCTTGAAGTGGTCATTGTTCCTGTGCTGAGACCTCCCAGGTGTAGGTCTGACTGGTAGCTATTTCTGTTTGCTCTGCCCTTGTTATTCCCTGAGAACCCATCCCACCCAATTTACAACCCCTAAGCTGTGCTCAGCAGCTTTTGTATATGAATGGTCCGTCCTTTCTCAGGCTAAAAATCTGTCAGACAAGCAGCAGTTGGGTCAGGGAGCCCCAAACCTATCAATAAAAGTCCCAAGAACCAGCACCAGTCCTGGCTATTTTGACTCAGTGGATGGAGCATCGGCCTGCAGACTGAAGGGTCTGGGGTTTGATTCTAGTCAAGGGCATGTACCTTGGTTATGGGCACATCCCCAGTAGGGGATGTGCAGGAGGCAGCTGATTGATGTTTCTCTCTCATCGATGTTTCTAACTCTCTATCCCTTTCTATCCCTTTGCCTTCCTCTCTGTAAAAAAAAAAAAAAACAATAAAATTAAATTAAAAAAAGAACCAGCACCAGCACCAGCCTGCCTTTCTTCACAGTTGGGCCTCATCTGGGCAATTCCAAACCCAATACAAAGAGGAGGAATCTGCAGATTTCTTTGTAGCTCCTGCTGGATGGCCCCAGGCAGTGGTTGAATTTACACCTCTCTGGAGACCCAAGAGCCAGTGTAACAGTGGTCAGTGTGAGACCATACCAGATTACAACTCTTCATATCCATAAGTGACACACTCAAGGGACAGACTCAGTGAGCACAAAATCCCCACTGAAGCAAGTCCTGCTCCATAAGGGTGTCTCCTGCACAGCAGATATCCCACTGAGGTTGAAATTTATCCCCACATCAATTTGGCCTGGAAGTCAATTCCTGCCAGTGATACCAACAACAATCAAAGCTGAACTACAACAAAACTGTGCACACAGTCCACAAAGGAGTATACCAAGCGTGTCCATCACAGGTGATTGGGGAGGCTGAGCCACTAGGCCCTATAGGATACCTGCTACACAAGGTCACTCTATCAACTCAAGGAGACTTAGCAGCTATCCAATACATAGACACAAACACAGAGAAGTAGCCAAAATGCAAAGACAAAAATACATGTCACAAATGAAAGAAATGGAAGAACGTAAGCTACTGGATATAGTGTTCAAAACCATGGTTATAAGGTTACACAAGAATCTTCCAGAAACTTCTGAGGAACTTGAAAGTGACACTTTCAAGGATCTTAGTGAGAATGCAAAAAAAAAAAAAAAGAAAAGAAAGAAATGAGAAAGAATGAAAGAAAGGAAAAGGACCAATAAGAAATTAAGCATACACTGACTGAAATAAAGAATTATATACAGGGATTCAACAGTAGACTAGAGGATCCTGAGAATCATATCAATGATTTGTAATATGAGGAAGCAAAAAAGAAAAAAGAAAAAAAGGAATAAAAAAATATGAGGATAGATAAGGAGCCTATAGGACAACTCCAACTATACCAACATCTGAATTATGGGAGTACCAGAAGAAGAAAGAGAACAAGATGTTAGAAAACTTCCCTACCTGGTGAAATAAATATACCTACAAGTCCAGGAAGCACAGAAAACCCCAAACAAGAGGAATCAAAAGAGGACCACACCAAGACACATCATAATTAAAATGCCAAGGGCAAATGACAAAAAGAGAATCTTAAAAGGAGCAAGAGAAAAACAGTTAGTTACCTAGAAGAGAGTGCCCATACAACTGTCAGCAGGCTTCTCAACAGAAACTATGCAGTCCAGAAGGAAGTGGCAAGAAATATTCAAAGTGATGAATATCAAAAACCTGCAACCAAGATTATTCTACCCAGCAAAGCTATCATTTAGAATTGAAGGTCAGAAAAAAATCTTCACAGATAAGAAAAAGCTAAAGGGGTTCATCACCACCAAACCAGTATTATATGAAATGCTAAAGGATATTTTTTGAAGAAGAAGGTAAAGATAAAAAATACGAACAGCAAAGTGATAACAAATACATATCTATCAACAATTGAATCTAAAAATCAAATGAATAAAAAATCTGATGAACAGAATAAACCAGTGAATGTAATAGAATCAGAGGCATGGAAATGGAAGAGACTGATGATTCTCATAGGGAAGGGGGTGTGGGAAGAGATC
Source organism: Corynorhinus townsendii (assembly GCA_026230045.1). Lineage (NCBI taxonomy): Eukaryota > Metazoa > Chordata > Mammalia > Chiroptera > Vespertilionidae > Corynorhinus > Corynorhinus townsendii. The sequence goes on along the minus strand of JAPDVU010000001.1, from coordinate 106,070,116 downwards.
AGACAAAGATCTTATATGCATATATGAATTACCTATGGACACAGACAATAGGGTGGTGAGGGCCTAGGTAGGGTGGAAACCAGGTGGAGGGTAGCTATGGGAGGGTGGGGGGAAAGAGGAACATCTATAGTAATCTCAACAATAAAGATTATTAAAAAATAATTCATATGCAAAAAAATAAGCAGGATAGCAATATTTATTCAGAAAAAAACGGAATTTAAAACTAAGACTTTAATAAGCAACCAAGGAGGCCATTACATAATGATAATGGGATCAGTCCAACAAGTCACTCAACCACTGAGCTATGCCAGCTGGGTGAGAATAGAATTTTTGATTTAGAAATCAAGGTAGCAGGAAACACCCAATTATTCACCTATCACAGGAATACCTAATTATATACCACAAATATTGATACAATCATATTTGGGGGGTTAACACCCCATTGACATCAATGGATAGATCTTCCCCCAAAGAATCAACCACAATGGTATCAAACTAGAAATCAATTATACACACACTCAAAAGAACACCTGAAAACACACAAACACATGGAGTCTAAATAACCTGTTACTAAACAGTGAATGCATTAACAATGAGACCAAAGGAGAAATCAAAAGATTCCTTGAGACAAATGAGATGAGAACATGACAACCCGATGGGACATAGTGAAAGCAGTCCTAAGAGAGAAATTCAAAGCAATGCAGGCCTACCTCAAGAAACAAGAAAGATTTCAAATTAACAATGTAACTTCATCAGAAGATATTTTAAATGATCTTATTGGATTGTTGTAAAAGGAATAATATGGTCTTAATTCGCTCACTTGATTATTATGATGATAGCATTCTTGTTGTTTTTTTTATAATAAAGTTCACCCAACATAAAATGAGAAATTCAGTAGCATTTGGTACATGTACCATGTTGCGCAATGACCACCTCTATCTAGTCCCAAATCTTTTCATCACTCCAGAAGGGAACCCAATTCCGATGATATAGGAACTCCCTATTCCTCCTACCGAAGTCTCTGGCAGTAACTTGTATGCCTTCCGTCTCTATGGATTAACTTATTGTGGAAATTACATATAAAAGGAATCAGATAATAAAATAAGGATATTTTCCACACTGGCCTGCATGGCTCAGTTGGTTTGAGCATCATCACAGGCACCAAAGGGTCACAAGTTGAATTCCCAGTCAGGGCACATACCCAGGTTGCCAGTTCAATCTTGGTAGGTACTCATGCAGAAGGCAGCCAATCAAAATTTCTTTCTCACATCAATGTCTCTCTCTCTCTCCATGGTTCCCTCTCCCTCCCCATTCCTCTCTCTCTAAAATCAATTTTAAAAAATATATCCTCACTTGAGGATTTTAACAACAAAAGAATCATATTGTATTACAAATGTAAACCAATGACAGGTAGGCCACTACAAAATTTTAAGAGTTAGGACTACTCAAAATTATATTGAGACCAGGAAAATTACTTTCACAAGGGAGCACGTTACCTTGAAGTCTTCATTGTGTGATGTCAGCCATGCATCATCAATGCCAGATTTTTTGGAAAGTCTTTATAGTAAAATATACAACAAAAATGAGTGAGTCTGTTGCTTTAAAAAAAAACAACAAAAAGGGGGAGGGATCAAAATGAGAAAAAGGAGAAATATGTAAAATTTTAGAGAATAAAAAGAAAGCAGAAAAAAAGCAACAGATATCTAAGTAAAAGATCAGCTATCTATAAATGAAATAGTTTCTTGATATAAGTAACACTGGACCTCTGTTTTAAAAAAGCTTTTAGTTACCTGTTTCTGCCACCACCTCTCCCATCCTATGATCTATTTAATGAAGGCACACTCTGCTTGAGTTTAATTTGTTTTCACCAATTAAGGGCAGATATAACTTTTGTTCCCTGAACTGGAACTCATCTGATGACCTACATCCAGGTAGAAAGAAACACTGATCCTTCCTCAACATCTGTCCCTGATTCAAAGACTAATCAATATCAGTCAAAAATGGCCGTTTTGCTTCTTTAACATGGAAACCACTTATTAAAGAGAACCCATTCCTTCCTTTTACCCTAAAACTGTACAGGAAGTTCCTGAAGTGGTTGAAAGTTAAATGTCCAAATGTCAAAGAACAAATGTATATGTTGTTGGCCTGCCTTCCCACTCCCAGATCACCTTCTGCAGGCTCCATGCCAGTCTCCAATATTTAAACCCTCAGCCTCTGAGGGTACAGACTCCTGAAACAAGGACAGGCTCAAATAACAAAGAATAGGAGCTCTCTATTTCTCTTGCTCCTTGAAAACAATCTAAATGGAGTCTCAGTAATCCATGCATAACATAGGCATGTTACCAACTCCATTACTGATCTGACATCTAGTCCTACCCCTGCCCAACCCTCCATGTAGATGAGAAGCACAGCAGCTAATTGGGAAAACAGGTAGCAGTGAGAAGACACCTGCCTTGGGCCACACACCTATGTAGTTCAGCAATCCCCATCCCCTAGGACTCAAGGAGACCTAAGCCCCACTCTGTGTGTCAGAGTTCAGGTAGATGGCATCACAATCCTTTATGCAATAAAACGATCTTTCCAGTAGCTCACATTTTTTTAATATCTTTCTAAAGAAAACTTGACTGTTGCTAGTTCCCCCAAGTAAACAAATGAACAAAAGAGCAGCAAACTTGTCAGGACTTCTTTGAGCCCCATATTTTAATCTGCCTTTCTAGAGAACTCCCATAAGAAGAACATCCTATGGCCTTCCTTCTTAATACTTATATTTCTCTTGGCACAAACCCCAATATACTCATCTCTTTTCCAAAACTTATTCCAACCTTCACCCAGTGTTGTTCCTCTTGAAACTTAGAAAGTCCTGCTAATTCCAGTCCTGCTAATTCCATTCTTATCCTCTATTGACTGTGTTCACTACCCAATCTCCATATGTCTGTTATTAAACTCACCAACAGAATGATAAAGAGGAGTATTACACTTAGCAACCTGAATTGACATATGAGTTCCCCCACTTTTTACATCCCAATGAGTCAATTTCAACCCGTTTCCAATACTCCATGTGAACAACCGCTGGGCCAGGATGTTAGACAAGTTAAAGAACTACAGGGAGTTTGGTTAATTAATGATAGCCTTCCTCAAACTCTGAAATTCCACCTGCCTTTCTTTCTGCATATGACAAAATGAAGAACACTGGAGCTGGCAGAAGTAGAAGAAAAAATAACACAATGAAAGACACGCCAAAAAAAAGCAGAGAAGAAAGTTAAACAAATAAATAAATAAATAAATGCCATGGAAGAGGAAAAAAGAAAAAATCTTCATACAACTAGGAAGTTACTACATGAAGGAAAATCCACACTGGAAAGTTAGTAAATAGAGACATCAATTAGGAATATCCTCTAAATACATGCTTAATTTAATTAACATAACATGGTCTATACATAGAGATTATTCACTTACAGATAAATAATTCATCTCAAGAAGAATCGGTAAAATTTTATGTAAAAACACTTGCCTAAGTTGGCCTTGCTGAGGTAAAACCTTTGGTTCTGTGGCCGTAGCTAACTGAGATGTGCCCTAAAAGCTTTGGTGGGAAGAACAAGGTCCTATTTACCACTACAATGTTCAAGTACAGTAAGATAAATACTTGGACTAACTGGGCCGCTTAATAAAACTCTAAATTAGAGTTAATACACAATCAGATTTGACTTTCTGAGTTATCTGATTTGCATCCATATCTCAATGCCAGTGCTACACAGCAACTTATCAGTGTATATTGAAAGACAAGAGAATAATTTGGGAGCCAACCTGGTTAACAATCAAACCATGGGTCAGCCCCTTGCTAACTATGGAATCATGGGTCAATTCATCCACCTCCCTGAGCCACAGCGGCCTCACTAAAAAGGTAGGCTAAATGGCACAGCTACTTCGCAGAGCTATTGGAAAGACTATAAAATACAGGTTAATTATATAAAATAGTGACTGGCTCATGGCAGAACACTTTAGAAATGTTAGTTTTTTTCTCTGCACTCCCTTAGTTAACATACAATTTTAAAAATCCATAAAATCCTACCTGCTTAACGAGTCTTTTTCAGAGATCTCATCCACTATTAAAGGAAAACATAAACTATTAAAGAAAAACATTTTAAAACAACAATAAAAAATACTGGACTTTAAAAGTACTGGACTAATGCTTTGTTAGAAAGTATTCCTTTGGGACCTCACCTGAAGACTATACTAGAGTGAATATTAATCATATTATTGGTAGGCCATTAACACATTAAGAACATTTACTTTCTCTTTAAAAATATACCAAATGCAAGAGAGAGAAAAAAGAATGGGATCTATCAAATATGATACTTAACCTTTGAATTGCTATGTACAATGAACATATTCCTAACCAACCCCCACCAGACTGATAGAAAACTGTTTCTCTAGTAGAAGCCGAATCATAAACTAACAATGAAAATTGTAAATAGCATGAGTTTTCTGGACTTCTTCCATTAAGAGCAGTTAGAAGAGAGAGTACCCTTATTTTGCCCTAACACAATACAACTTCTCCAGCTCTTCAGTGACGACTAGCCAATTTAGGATGAAACACCCTGTCACAAGGAAGTGTGGTTGCTAGGCACTACACTTTGCAGCATGGCAAAACATGGAAACAGACTTTCTGGCCGCGTTACCATCTGCAAGATAAGTAGGAAAGATTTTGTGATTCCAGTTGTGTAAAATATAACCACTTGAGATTGTCTCCTTCCAGTGCTTGAGTCTACCTGGGCCGCATCATAGCTCAGAATGGTCCAATCAGTTAGTGCTCTGCAGGAGTGTGTGAGGTCATTTTTCTCAACCCTCCCCATTAGGTGGCAAATGCCCAGAGAAATCATGCTTTTTCAGCTTGGAGAGTATATGTCAGCAGAGCCTGTTCTGATACACAACAACAACAAAGCACAAAGGACAAAGAACATCTTGAATAAATACATCCAAATACCTTGGATGTAATTTTTAGACATTTAAGAAGATATCCACTGTATGATTCCAACTATACAACATTCAGGAAAAGGCAGAACTATGGACACAGTAAAAAGGATCAGTGACTTCCAGGGATTAGGGAGAAGGGAGGAATGAATAAGAGAGCACAGAGGACTTTAGGGCAGTTAAATGATTCTCTATGATACTGTTAATGGTGGATACTTGTCATCATACATTTGTCAAAACCCATAGAATGTACACCAAGAGTGAACCTTAATGTCAACTATGGACTTCGGTTGATAATGATGCATCCATGCATATCCATCCATTGTAATAAATATACCTCTCAGATGCAGGATGTCAAAAATGAGCAAGTTTGTGTGTGTAGGGGATGTAGGATTTAAGGGAACTTTCTGTACTTTCTGCTCAATTTTGCTGTGAACCTAATATTGGTTTAAAAAATAAGGCTTAAGAACTTTTGTGAAAAAATGTATCTGCTGAATGTGTTATTAATCATGACCATATTAGTACTATTTTCAAGACACAGTAACCTTGGAAATCAAGAAAAAAACAAGTACAGGAAAATGGGTATCATTCCCACAATTGAGTGAAACATATGGAAAAACACAAATAAAGCCAATGATTTTAACTGTGTACTAGGGCAGGAAAGTAACTGATAAATGTGATTGAATTACTTGCTTTATTATTATAAATGGGGATTTAGCATGATATAAATTAAAATTAAATCATCCATATAATTAAAAGACACATTTTTTCTAATTTTAAATCAAAAATCATTATGAGGATTTTACAATAAAACTGTCTTAAAAAATCAGTTGTATAAAAAGGACACCTTAAAATTGCCTAATATTACACTAGTAATTTATGTATAAATACTTGTTAAGTACTCACCAAGCATCACAGAAGTAACCAGCATTGCAAGCAATTATGGATGATGCTACTGAAACCATTACCATATTACATTATCATATTACTTGATTTAAAAATTATATTTGGATTCAATGCCAAAAATTCAGTAAGAGCTATACCTACTGTGCAGAAACATTTCATACAACAGGCCTAAGACTGCTGTCCTTAGAAAGTCCTGCTTAAATGGCTGCTTTCAGTTGGAGTCTGAAAACTGAATCTGGGGAGGGTTTCCACCTTTCCCTAACTGAGAAGAGTGGCCCTGGTGCCTAAACACTTTGTACAACTGATGGGGTTCGTGCTAAACACTTGCTTTCCTTCTGGGAATCTGGAAGTTTGGTACATGCTATGGGGAAGGTGCCCATGTGACTAGCATGCCATAAAAACCTTGGCATTGAGTCTAAGAAGACTGGGAGATGACATATTTCATGTATGTTGTCAGAATTTGACACTGGAGTAACTAAGCACCTACTGCAAACTCCACAGGGAGAGGACTCTTGGAAGCTTGTGCCTCGTGTCCTCCACCCTTTGTCACACACACCTTTTCTTCTTCTGATTTCGCCTTGGCCTTTCCCTGTAATAAATCTTTTTATTTATGAGAAAACTATATGCTGAGTCCTTTAAATTTTTTTTTTTTGAATCAGGAGACCTAGGTGTGGGTTTAGGAACCTCTAATAAAATTGCATTATGTGAAATTGGTATTATTTGGTGTGCTCTGCATGATGATAGTCAGTTGATTTCACAGAATACCTGTCTTTGATATTGTTTCGGTCCATGCTTGTTTTCGAGTGTGCCGCAGATCTATAACTACTGGAATAAAGACATGAATGGGATAAAGAAAACAATGAAGTCAGAAAATAATGTGAAGCAAGCAACATTAATATTTACTCAGAATAAGAAATATAGAATCCTAATGATTGACTACATGTTCTATAGTATCAAAGTTCCTATAAAGGAAAGGAAGACATCACACTGACAATTTTATACAATTAAACAGGGTTTAATTCCTTTCTATAGTAGTCATAAATCAGTCAACATTGGGATAACTATAGGAAAACAAAAAAAACATATATGCCAAAATAGTTTTCTAGGCATTTCAAAGTTCTTTTTATTTGTTTCTAATGTTTTTCAAATTTCTTATTAAACTAAAATCATAGCTCACCTATCAAAAGCAGTTCTTCACAGGACAAGTCAAAAAAATCAAAGACATTGTATCCAAAATGTAGAGATATCCAGGGATATTCTACTAAACTCAACATGTATGGAAAAATACTGGTCTTACTCTTGAACGGTGGCTCTTTCCTGCTCATCTAATGAAGTCCTATTCTTCATGTCCGATCTAAATGCCAGTGCCCTGCCTGGAAACTTGTGAGTCACCTTAGATTTCTTTCTCCTCGCCACTTCTACATGCAATCATCAGGAAATCATATGAATGAGGCCTCCTACTGTCTCTGCTTTATTTTGCTACTGCCAACTGCCCTGGTCAAACATGAGCTCTTTACAGGTGGGCCTCACAGGGGGATGGTACCACTAACTATTATTGTTCCTTCGTAAATTAATAAGATTTTTTAAGCAAAACAAATGAAAAAGGCATAGAAGTAGAAAAACATTAACATTTTAAATGGAATAAATTGAGCTTCCTGACTCATTTCCACATAAATGGGTAAAAACTTCATAATGGACTGATGCTAGTCCAAAGAGGGAAACTCCTCATTTGTCTCCCAGTCTCTCTATGTGGTTTCCTTCCATCTGTGCTCTACATGAGGGGTCAGCAAGAGAGGGCTCACAGGCCAAATACAAGCTGCCATCTGGTTTTATAAATGAAGTCTCAGTGGAACACAGCCGTGCCTATTCACTTGAAGCTTCTCTAGGACTGCTCTCACACTGCAATGGCAGACTTGAGTAGATATGGCAGACTACATGGCCTAAAATCAGGCCCTTTACAGAAAAAGCTTGCTGATCCCTGCTTCATCCCACAACCACAGGGCCATAATCAAATGTGATCTTCTTACTCTTCTGCTGAGAACTGCAATGAATCCCTGCAGCAAATATTGCTGGCTCCCTACCTTGGTGATCATATTTGCTGGAGACCCACAACTGTATTTGGCCATTCACTGTCCTGATACACACAGAAGGTGGTATCTCTCCAGCTCCAAAAAGAGAAATGATTATCCTAAGCTCATCTCAGGAACAAGTTTACCACTGTCTGGTTTAGGAATGAGCATGGGATGTAATCCAAGCATATCAAATGTTAGAGAAAGTGAGCTGCAGGCCTCTTGGTTTTGTTTGTTGTGGTTTTTTTTTGTTGTTGTTGTTGTTGTTTTTTTCCTATTTTAAAAGAAACACATAGGCCCAGCCTGTGTGGTTCAGAGGACTGAGCATTTTCCCACGCACCATGAAGTCACTGGTTATATTCTAGGTCAGGGCACAGTTAGGCTTGCTCCCCCATTAGGGGATGTGCAGGAGGCAGCCGATGGATATGATGGTTGTCTGTCTCACTGATGTTTCTATGGTGCTCTCCCTTCTCTTGTCTCCCTCTAAAAGAAAATAAAAACTTATTTCTAAAAAAGTTAAAGGAAACACATAACTCAACATCACGAATCAGAGAAATGCAAATGAAAACCATAAGAAGTTCCAGAGTTTACGGGAACGCTCTGTACTTTCCACTCAATGTTGCTGTGAACCTAAAACTCATCTAAAAACTAAGGATTATAAATTTTTCTTTAAAAATAAGTATCTGCTGAAACTGCTATTGATATATATCAACATATTAATGCTATTTTTAAGACATAGTCATGTTAGAAATGAACATAAAAATCCAAGTGTCAGAATATGGGTATTAAGAGACATAGAAGCATTGAACAGACCTCCAAACTACAGAGGAAAGGCTAGAAAAGGTGAAGGGTAGGCCTAAGAGATAAATCAGAGGACTTGTATGCATGAATATAAACATAACCAATGAACACAGACAATAGGGGGGTGAGGGCATGTGATGGGGGCAGGAGCAGGCAGGGAGAGGTCAATGGGGGGAAAAGGAGACATATGTAATATTTTCAACAATAAAGAATTGAATAAAAAGAATATGGTTATTATCCCTACAATAAAGTGAAGCATATGGAAAGACATAAATAATGCCAATAATTTTAATTGTGTAGTAGGGCAAGAAAATAACTGATAAATATGATTGAATACCTTGCTTTATAATTACAAATGAAGATTTAGTGCAATATAAATAACAACTGAATCATCCATGTATTTAAAAGACACTTTTTATTCTAATTTTAAATCAGACATGCAGATTTTATCTAAAAATTATCTTGAAACATTAATTGGATAAAAAGGAAAGTTTATAATTGCCTGATACTGCACTTGTAAATTATGTACAAATATCTATTAAATACACACCAAGTGTAATAATAGTAACCAGCATTGCGAGCAATTATGGATGATGCAACTGAAACCAGTGCCATGTTATATTACAATATTACTTGCTTTAAAAATAAATTTTTAAGTGAACGCCAAAAATTCAGTCAGGGCTATAACTGCTGTGCAGAAAATTTTCATGAAGCAGGACTCAGACTGCTGTCCTTAGAGAGTCCTGCTTAAATGGCTGCCTTCAGTTGGAGTCTGAAAACCTGAATCTGGGGAGGGTTTCCACCTTTCCCTAACTGAGAAGAATGGCCCTGGTGCCTAAACACTTTGTACAACCGATGGGTTCGTGCTAAACACTTGCTTTCCTTCTGGGAATCTGGAAGTTTGGTACATGCTATGGGGAAGGTGCCCATGTGACTAGCATGCCATAAAAACCTTGGCATTGAGTCTAAGAAGACTGGGAGATGACATATTTCATGTATGTTGTCAGAATTTGACACTGGAGTAACTAAGCACATCCTGGTAATGCCACAGGGAGGGGACTCTTGGAAGCTTGTGCTTGGTGTCCTCCACCCTTTGTCACACACACCCTTTCTTCTTCTGATTTTGCCTTGGCCTTTCCCTGTAATAAATCTTTTTTTATGGGAAAAACTATATGCTGAGTCCTTTAAATTTTTTTTTTTTGAATCAGGAGACCTAGGTGTGGGTTTAGGAACCTCTAATAAAATTGCAATATGTGAAATTGGTATTATTTGGTGTGCTCTGCATGATGATAGTCAGAAGTTGATTTCACAGAATACCTGTCTTTGATATTGTTTCGGTCCATGCTTCTTTTCGAGTGTGCCGCAGATCTATAACTACTGGAATAAAGACATGAATGGGAAAAAGAAAACAATGAAGTCAGAAAATAATGTGAAGCAAGCAACATTAATATTTACTCAGAATAAGAAATATAGAATCCTAATGATTGACTACATGTTCTATAGTATCAAAGTTCCTATAAAGGAAAGGAAGACATCACACTGACAATTTTATACAATTAAACAGGGTTTAATTCCTTTCTATAGTAGTCATAAATCAGTCAACATTGGGATAACTATAGAAAAACAAAAAAAACATATATGCCAAAATAGTTTTCTAGGCATTTCAAAGTTCTTTTTATTTGTTTCTAATGTTTTTCAAATTTCTTATTAAACTAAAATCATGGCTCACCTATCAAAAGCAGTTCTTCACAGGACAAGTCAAAAAAATCAAAGACATTGTATCCAAAATGTAGAGATATCCAGGGATATTCTACTAAACTCAACATGTATGGAAAAATACTGGTCTTATTCTTGAACGGTGGCTCTTTCCTGCTCATCTAATGAAGTCCTATTCTTCATGTCCGATCTAAATGCCAGTGCCCTGCCTGGAAACTTGTGAGTCACCTTAGATTTCTTTCTCCTCGCCACTTCTACATGCAATCATCAGGAAATCATATGAACGAGGCCTCCTACTGTCTCTGCTTTATTTTGCTACTGCCAACTGCCCTGGTCAAACATGAGCTCTTTACAGGTGGGCCTCACAGGGGGATGGTACCACTAACTATTATTGTTCCTTCGTAAATTAATAAGATTTTTTAAGCAAAACAAATGAAAAAGGCATAGAAGTAGAAAAACATTAACATTTTAAATGGAATAAATTGAGCTTCCTGACTCATTTCCACATAAATGGGTAAAAACTTCATAATGGACTGATGCTAGTCCAAAGAGGGAAAATCTTCATTTGTCTCCCAGTCTCTCTATGTGGTTTCCTTCCATCAAATATTGCTGGCTCCCTACCTTGGTGATCATATTTGCTAGAGACCCACAACTGTATTTGGCCATTCACTGTCCTGATACACACAGAAGGTGGTATCTCTCCAGCTCCAAAAAGAGAAATGATTATACTAAGCTCATCACAGTAACAAGTTCACCATTGTCTGGTTTAGGAATGAGCATGGGATGTAATCCAAGCATATCAAATGTTAGAGAAAGTGAGCTGCAGGCCTCTTGTTTTTTCTATTTTTCCTATTTTAAAAGAAACACATTGGCCCAGCCTGTGTGGTTCAGAGGATTGAGCATTTTCCCACGCACCATGAAGTCACTGGTTATATTCTAGGTCAAGGCACAGTTAGGCTTGATCCCCCATTAGGGGATGTGCAGGAGGCAGCCGATGGATGTGATGGTTTTCTGTCTCTTTGATGTTTTTATGGTGCTCTCCCTTCTCTTGTCTCCCTCTAAAGACAATAGAAACTTATTTCAAGAAATGTTAAAGGAAACACATAGCTCAACATCACTAATCAGGGAAATGAAAATGAAAACCATAAGAAGTTCCAGCGGGAGAGACAAAATGGTGACGGAATAGAAGGACGTGTCCTGAGCCTTGTCCTGGAGCAAATAAAGGGAAGAGCTGAAACAAGTGGAATCCAGCCTGAATTGGTGAAGGAGGCACAGCTGGTGAGACAGTTTGCAGCCGGGAAGGGCAGGGATCCCCTGGATAAAGGTAAAATCAAAGATCTAGACAGTAGAATCTGCCGGACCTCTGTGCCCAGAAGGTCAGGGAGAAACTACACGGCACTAAGCCATGTCCCTGAGGACAGGCAAAGTGTCTGACAAAAGAAAAAAAGGGAGGTCCACAGGACTGCGGAAGGTAGTGGATTTTAGACTTTTGTGTCTGAATTTGGGATTTGAGCTCAAAGGTAACCATGAAGAGCTACCGGACCACAGAGTGCCCGCAAGAGAGGAACTTGCAGAGACGCGGTCCCTCCTCACACTGGGGCCTGAGCCTTTCTCCACCGAACCTAGTTCATGGAACCTTTGGAGACAGACACTTACCTGTAGCTGAGGTGCTGGAAAAGGGGTGGAGGTGTGGAATCTGGAGAGAGTAGGCAGCAGACGGTCCAGGAGAAGTGGTAGTGAGTCTATTGCTAACTCACATCTCTCCTGAGAGATAGCCTCTCCATCCAGTCTCCAGGCAACCAATATAGCCACACCCAGGTTCCACCCTGATTAACACCATGGAATCTGAATAATCCCTCAGGCGATAGGATCGTCCCTGAACAGAAATCTGTAGGAAGTAGGCACCTCAGTTACACAGCTACACTGCCAGGGCCCTTCAGAGTGCCTCAGTGTGCCTCACTGGCAAACTTACCACGGGTGCTCCTGTGAGCCGCCACTGGGAGAAAGCGCCTAGCCACCACAGGAGCAGCAGCGAAAGCTGAGTCTGCCCACCCCACAACTACAGAACTCTGGGCACCACAGTCAACCCTTTGCAGAGTGTAGGCCCCTGAGCCACATCACCCTGACAGACGGTTCCTTGGTGCCACTGAGAGTCCCCACTGGGCACACATGATTTCAATTAAAGGTGCAAGACAGCAAAAATTGGGGTACTCCCCTCCATGGCTGCTGACTTCCAGACACCGCAGTTGTGCCTCTCAAGCTCATGGGCCTACATCAAGAGAACCCAAATAGCTCAAGTAGGGAGCTACACTAGATTACCAAATGCAGGAGAACTGAGAGATTAAACCAGTAGCACCATCACCAAAAGAACCTGGGTAGCAAAACAATTGGATCTACAATTAAAACATTACAGGAAAACATGGGGAGACAAAAAAGCAATCCCCAAAGGAAAGAAAAAGAGGAATCACCAGAAAGTGAATTAAATGAAATTGAGGCTAGCAGCTTAACAGAGAAAGAATTCAGAGTAATGGTTTTAAGGATGCTTAAACAGATGGATGGCAAATATACACAAGTCAATGAGAACTATACGAGCTGAATGAAAATGTCACCAACATGAAAAGAAACCAAGAGGAGATGAAGAATGACATAGTTGCAATAAAGAACACATTGGAAGGCTTAAACAGTAGACTAGAAGAGGCTGAGGACCACATCAGCAAATTAGAAGACAAGGTAGAAAAAAACACACAAACACAGCAGAAACTGGAAAGAAGACTTAAAAAGCAAGAGAAGAACCTAAGGGAGCTTTGAGACAACACAAAACAAAACAATATTCGAATAATAGGGATAGCAGAAGGAGAGGAAGAGAAGCAAGGCATAGAAAACTTGTTTGAAGAAATAATGACAGAAAACTTCCCTGATATTGGCAAGAAAAAAACTATGCAAGTCCAAGAAGTACATAGAGTCCCAAACAAGTTGAACCCCAAAAGACCGACACCAAGACACATCATAATTAAAGTGGCGAACACCAACGACAAAGTAAGAACCTTAAAGGCTGCCAGAGAGAGACAGAAAGTTACCTAAAAGGGATCTCCTATTAGAATATCAACTGATTTCTCAACAGAAACACACTAGGCAAGAAGGGAATGGAATGAAATACACAAAGTGATGCAAAGCAAGGGACTGAATCCAAGAATACTATACCCAGCAAGGCTATCATTCAAAATTGAAGGTGGAATCAGGAGCTTCACAGACAAAAAAGGGCTAAGAGAGTTTATCACTACCAAGCCAGCAATGCAAGAAATGCTAAAGGGACTGCTGTAAAAAGAAGAAAGAGAAAGGCAAAAAGAAACACAAACACTAAGAGAAAAATATGACAACAAACACGTACTTGTCAATAATAACATTAAACGTAAATGGATTAAATGCACCAATCAAAAGACATAGGGTAGCTGAATGGATAAAGAAAACATGACCCATATATTTTCTGTCTACAAGAGACCTACCTTAGAGCAAAGGATTCACACAGACTGAGAGTGAAGGGATGGAAAAATATTTTTCAGGCAAATGGAAATGAGAAAAAAGCTGGGGTTGCGATACTTATATCTGATAAAATAAACCTCAGAGAAAGGCCATAACAAGAGATAAAGAAGGCCACTACATAATACTAAAGGGAGCAATTCAACAAGAAGATATAACTCTGGTAAACATATATGCACCCAATGTAGGAGCACCCAAATACATAAAAAAAACTCCTGGAAGATATCAAGGGAGAGATTGACAACAATACAATCATAGTAGAAGACTTTAATACACCACTGACATCACTGGATAAATCCTCTAGAGAAAAAAATCAGCAAAGAAACAGCAATTCTAAATGATGCACTAGATCAAATGGATCTAATTGACATCTTCAGAGCATTTCACCCCAAAGTCACGGAATATACGTTCTTCTCAAGTGCACAAGGGGCATTTTCAGAAATAGACCACATATTGGGTCACAAGCAAATTCTCACTAAATTCAAAAAGGTTGAAATCATATCAAGCATTTTCTCAGACCCCAATGGCATAATATTTGAAATAAACTATAATAAAAACATTCCCAAAAATTCAAACACTTGGAAGCTGAATAGCATGCTATTAAACAGTGATTGGGTCATCAATGAGATCAAAGAAGAAATTAAAAACATCCTGGAGACTAATGACAATAAAAACACAACAATCCAAAATCTATGGGACACAATGAAAGCATTCCTGAGAGGGAAGTTTATAGCTCTACAGGCCTACCACAAAAAAAAACAAAAAACAAGAAAAAATGGTAATAAATCTTCTAACTCAACAACTCAAAGAATTAGAAAGAGAGCAACAAGAAAATCCCACAGTGAACAGAAGGAAGGAAATAATAAAGATCAGAGCAGAAATGAATGACATAGAGACAAAAAAAAAAAAAAGACAATACAAAGGATCAACAAAACCAAGAGCTGGTTCTTCGAAAGGATAAACAAGATTGATGAACCTCTAACCAGGCTCACAAAGAAGAAAGAGAGAGGACCCAAATAAACAAAATCAGAAATGAAAGAGGTGAAATAACACCAGACCCCACAGAAATACAAAGAATTGTTAAAAAATACTATGAACAACTCTATTCTAACAAACGACACAACCTGGAAGAAATGGACACATTCCTAGGAAAATACAACCTTCTAAAAGTCACTCAGGAAGATTCTAAAAATCTCAATAGGCTGATAACTATGGAAGATATTGAAGCAGTCATCAAAAACCTTCAGGCAAACAAAAGCCTGGCGCCTGAAGGCTTCACAGGAGAGTTTTACCGAACATTCAAGGAGGACTAAATCATATCCTTCTCAGACTATTCCAGAAAATTCAAGAGGAAGGAACACTTCCAAGCTCCTTCTATGAAGCCAGCATCACCCTAATACCAAAACCAGATAAAGATAACACAATGAAAGAGAATTACAGGCCAATATCCCTCATGAACATAGATGCCAAAATCCTCAACAAAATTCTAGCAAATCAAATCCAGCAGTACATCAGAAACATTATACACCATGGCCAAGTAGGATTTATACCAGGGATGCAAGGATGGTACAATATTCGCAAATCAATAAACGTGATACATCACATAAACAAATTGAGAGATAAAAACCACATAGTCATATCAATTGATGCAGAAAAAGCATTTGACAAAATCCAACACCCTTTCTTGATGAAAACTCTCAGCAAGGTGGGAATAGAAGGATCATACCTGAACATAATAAAAGCCATATATGACAAACCCACAGCCAACATCATAATCAATGGGCAAAAACTGAAACCATTTCCCCTAAGAACAGGAACAAGACAGGGATGCCCACTCTCACCACTCCTATTCAATATAGTGCTGGAAGTACTACCCATTGCGATCAGACAAGAAGAAGAAATAAAAGGCATCCAAATTGGAAAAGAAGAAGTAAAACTGTCCTTATTCTCAGATGACATGATACTGTACATAGAAAACCCTAAAGACTCCATCAAAAAATTACTAGACTTAATAAATGAACTTGGCAATGTAGCAGGATACAAAATTAACGCCAAGAAATCTGTGGCATTTCTATACACCAATAATGAACTTACAGAAAGAGAGACTAAAAAAGCAATCACACTTACCATCGCACCAAAAAAATTAAGATACCTAGGAATAAACTTAACCAAGGAGGTAAAAGACCTATATGTGGAAAATTACACAACACTGAAAAAAGAGATAGAGGAAGACATAAACAGATGGAAGAACATACCATGTTCATGGATTGGTAGAATCAACATCATCAAAATGTCCATACTACCCAAAGCAATCTACAAATTCAATACACTCCCCATTAAAATACCAATGACATATTTCAAAGACCTAGAATGAACGTTCCAAAAATTTATCTGGAATAAAAAAAGAACCCGAATAGCTACAGCAATCCTGAGAAAGAAGAACAAAGTAGGTGGGATCTCAATACCAGATTTCAAGCTGTATTACAAAGCCACTGTTCTCAAAACAGCCTGGTACTGGCACAAGAACAGACATATAGATCAATGGAATAGAATAGAGAACCCAGAAATTGACCCAAATCAATATGCTCAATTAATATTTGACAAAGGAGGCATGAACATACAATGGAGTCAAGACAGTCTCTTCAACAAATGGTGTTGGGAAAATTGGACAGATATATGCAAAAAAATGAAGCTAGATCACCAATTTACACCATACACAAAAACAAACTCAAAATGGATAAAGGCCTTAGACATAAGATGGGAAACCATGAAAATACTAGAGGAATCCACAGGCAGCAAAATCTCAGACATATGCCGAAAGAACTTCTTCACTGATACTACTCCTAGGGCAATGGAAGCAAAAGAGAAAATAAACAAATGGGGCTACATCAAAATAAAAAGCTTTTGCACAGCAAAGAAAATCATCAATAAAACAACAAGAAATCCCATTCCATGGGAGAACATATTTGAAAATGATAAGGGTTTAATCTCCAACATATACAGAAAACTTATACAACTTAACAAAAAGAAGATAAACAACCCAATCAAAAAATGGGCAACTGATCTAAATAGACATTTTTCGAAAGAATACAGAAGGAAGGCCAAGAGACATATGAAAACCTGCTCAAAGTCACTAATCATCAGAGAGATGCAAATCAAAACAACAATGAGGTACCATCTCACACCTGTAAGAATGGCTATCACCAACAAATCAACAAACGAAAAGTGTTGGCGAGGATGCGGAGAAAAAGGGACTCTTTTGCACTGCTGGTGGGAATGCAGACTGGTGCAGCCACTGTGGAGAACAGTATGGAGCTTCCTCAAAAAACTAAAAATGGAACTCCCATTTGACCCAGTGATCCCACTTCTAGGAATATATCCCAAGAAACTAGAAACACGAATCAGAAAGGATATATGCACCCCTATGTTCATAGCAGCACAATTCACCATAGCTAAGATTTGGAAAAAGCCTAAGTGCCTATCAGCAGATGAGTGGATTAAAAAACTGTGGTACATCTACACAATGGAATACTATGCTGCGGTAAAAAAGAAGGAGTTCCTACCATTTGCAACAACATGGATGGAGATGGAGAATATTATGTTAAGTGAAATAAGCCAGTCAGAGAAAGATAAATATCACATGATCTCACTCATTTGTGGAATATAATGAACGGCATAGACTGATGAACAAGAACAGATCCAGAGGCTGAGAAACTTTGATCAGAATGTCATACCTCAGTAAGGTAAGGGAGGGTGAGGGTAAGGTAGAGAGATCAACCAAGGGACTTGTGTGCATGCATATGAACCTAATCAATGAACACAGACAGCAAGGGGGTGGGGCATAGGTGGTTGGTGGGGGCATATGGAGGAATAAGGACACATATGTAAAAAATAAAAATTAAAAAAAATTTTTTAAATTATAAAATAAAAATAAAAACAAAATATTAAATCTAATCCCTACTAGAGGTCACCATAACCTTAAGATAAATTGTTTCATGTGACAAAGATTTTTAAATGAAACTCTCTGTAGCCTGAAAATTATTTTGTAAGGAAACAAAGAGAAGTTTCCTTCAAAAGTCATAAGGATTATAATTGAAAGTCAGTATATTTGGACTCTTGAACTAAAGTAAGTAATTTGTGTTTTTGCCTCCCTAACAGAGTTTATATAAAGTTACAAAAAGAAATTGACAGCCAGTTTGCAATGGAATTGCCAAGGCCTAGAGTAAAGAATATCCTTACATGATATTATTCTACAATGTCATTATAATTTTAGATATTTTACAACAGCACATTGTACAATTATCCCAAAAAAACTTACAAACTAATTCTTTGAATATTTGGCAGCAATTTAAAAAAAAAGGACATGAAAGGATTTAATCCCTTTCAGAAGGAATTAAGGCACTGGGAAGACACTTGAGCATCCTATATTGGCCCCTCTTGCCTTTTGCGCCAAGAGGGACCCTCTTCTCACAATCCAATTGCCCTCAGCTGTTGCCTGAGCTTTCTGTTCATGCTGAACTTGAAGCCTTGTGGTGGCTGGTACACTGGATCTGTGTCTCGCCAATCGTGTGAGCTGGGCCCCCACTGGAAAAGAAACCTGAGTTCC
This sequence comes from Corynorhinus townsendii, assembly GCA_026230045.1. NCBI lineage: Eukaryota > Metazoa > Chordata > Mammalia > Chiroptera > Vespertilionidae > Corynorhinus > Corynorhinus townsendii. The sequence continues at coordinate 106,051,510 of JAPDVU010000001.1, read as the reverse complement.
CCGAGATAAGTGATCAGTGCTGGGACCCCACCAGCAGGCCACAGGATCCCAAGGCAGGTGCTGGGCGTGGAGGCCACAAGGGCATAGACTACCAAGGAGACAGAACTGAACCTCACATCACCCTGCTTGGCACCTGAGGATGGCTGGTTAGCCAGAGACGGGTAAGATTCCTCAGGGAAGGAAAACCTAAGACAGGCACAGTCACAGAGGGGCCATTAGGAGAGAACTTGGGGGTCAACAGAGGTGGGGCACAGACCCTCACCCCGCCAAACCTGAAGGGGCCTGAACTCTTGCCCCTTCTGAGGGAGGTCTCCTGCCCCCATGGCTGCTTTGCTTCCCACGCCCAACTCAGATTGGTACAAAGGTGACAGACAGAGACTTGGCCAGGCTCACATCGAGATAGAGGTGACAGACAGAGACTTGGCCCAGTTCAGATCGGGACCCAGGTAATAGAAAAGAGACTTGGCCGACAGCAGCTGCCCTATATCTAAATTCAGCCTAGCATCAGGAATGCTCAGGGCCCACTCAAGAATGTGAATAATCCTTCCCACTAATATTTACAGGGTAAATTAAGATTGTTGGTAGAGTATTAAATTTGACAGTAAAATAGTAATCAAGTTTTCAGATTAATTTAAATAGGCTAATTGAAATAAGTGAATATTCAAGTAAAGTTAATTGTACTGGACAAAAAGCTGTTCTTAAAGTAATAACTAAAATTTCTATTGGTAGTTCATCTCATGGTAAAATTCCTGAACATGCAATGAACCTAAAGCAGTCATATTGTTGGCAAAAAAAAAAAAAAAATTTAATTTAAAGTTATCAAGACTGAATTATAAAATTTACAAAAACCTCCATTAATAAAAAAAAGGGGGGAGGGGATAGTAGGGCAATATCATGTAAGGAAAAATATCCTATAAGTAAATTACATGTAGAAAATTTTTACTTTACCAAATTAATTTTCATTTGTAATGCTAACAGCAAGATGGTCATTAAAAACACACATGGGTTCTAAATAAGACAAAAGAAAATCATTTGGGCAAAAATGAAAAGGATCCCAAATCAATTATATAGAAAAGATTCCTTTATTAACTTGTGGTTGAGAATATATTTGTATATTTTCAGAAAACAATTCCAAGACTAGGTGGATTCCTGCAACAGAGAGGAATTGACAGGTGTACTCCAACCATGAAGACAAGAGGAAAAACAGTCCAGAGATGGGAGACGCTGACAACGCCTTATCAAACGAGCAGTCAGCAGCTGTGCACCACTGAAGGTTGCCTAGGACCAAACCAGAGAGGGTCGGACCTGCATTGCCACCATGTGCCCACCATCCAGATATCATTGCTGACATGTACACATAAGGAACTGTTAGACATTGAAACAGGGACTCAGAACTCTTGGACATTGAAATTGGGACTCAAATATTTTTTTGTTTGTTATTATATGTTTATTTCTAGTCTGCAGAGGCAAAATTTTTTAAAGGAAAGAAATGGGGGGGAAATAGATACAGAGGCAAAGAAGCATTGAACAGACTGTCAAACTACAGTGGGAAGGCAGGGGAGGTTGGGCGAGGGGGCCTGTAAGAGATCAACCAAAGGACTTGTACGCATGCATATAAGCATAACCAATGGACCCAAGACACTGTGGGGGGGAGGGCAGACAGGTGAAGGCATGTACTGGGGGGTAGGGGGAGCCGGGGGGAGGTCAATGGGGAAAAAAAGAAAGGAGACATATGTACTACTATTTGTAATATTTCAAACAATAAAAAATAAAAATAAAAAAAATGGAAATTGAACTGCTATTCTACTTCTGGGTATTTATCCAACAGAAACATGAACATGAATTTGAAAAGATATCTGCACCCTTATGTTCACTGTAGCATTATTTACAATAGCCAAGATATGGAAGCAATGTAGATGTCCTTCCATAGACATATGAACAGTGAATATGAGGGTAGTATATATGTATACACATACACATCTTTGAACATATATACAGAATGAAATATTAGTCAGACATAAAAAATAATGAATTCCTGTTACTGATGGCAACATGGATGGACTGAGAGGGTATTATGCTAAGTGAAATAAGACACAGAAAGACAAAGGCTATAGGATCTCACTTACATGCGCAATCTAAAAGAATAAAATAGAAACAGACCCCATAGCCTCAGAAATCAAACTGATCCCTTGCTTGCCAGAGGATAGTAAGTTGAGGAGAGGGATGAAATAAAGAATATGTATAACAAGTGCAAACTTCCAGTTATAAAATGTATAAGCCACGGGATGCAGTGTACAGCACAGGGAATGTGTCAAATCTATATATATAAAAGCCTAAGTGACCATTATGACTGGACAACCAGACAACAAACCGGTAGCTATTATGCACATTGACCACCAGAGGGCAGACGCTCAATGCAGGAGCTGCCCCCTGGTGGTCAGTGAACGGCCACAGCCAACCTCCCCCAGCTGGCCAACCTCCCGGCCCGGATTGGCCCAATCAGGACTGGGCAAGACAGGCCCCACCGGCCAGGCCAAAGGACAAATTTGTGCACTGGGCCTCTAGGATTGTAATAACGTTGCACAATGACAGATGGGTACTAGACATAACATTGTGAACACATCAGGAAGTATATAAATGTCAAATCACTATAGATGCACACCTGAAAGCAATATAATGTGTGCCAACTCTACTGTCACAAAAAGTTTAAGAAAGGACAAAGAATGACTAAGGAAAATCAGGCCTTCTGGCTTCACATATGGACATGTGAGAATAGGATGCTTTGGAGCCATTGCTAAGTACTGACCAGGCAAGCAGACATAAACACTGACAACATCACAGCTAAAAAAAAGGACAACTAGGATCATAATGACATTACTGAACCGCTAAAACAATCGTGGTTTCTATTGTTTCAGCCTCTGTTAATTAGACCGCTTATTATCTGAAGCTAAAAGCATCCTATCTGATAAATTTCCCAAGGCCTAGAGGATAAGACCTAGTCCTTTCTGTAGCACTAAAGACTTTCTTAAGCCTGCCTTAGCTAGGCACTCACCTCATTACAACATTCCCATTACACACATTGTGCACACTGAAACGGTACTGCTTATAAACCCTGCAAAGTTCACTTGTGCATCTCAGCCCTTGCACAGCTGTTCCTGCAGCCAAAATGCAATGTCAATAGCTGTTCTACCCGCCAAACATCATCCTTCTGCCACTTTGCCTGGAAAACTTCTTTGTGGTCTGCATGCTTACTTTAAATCTCACCCAGATTTTTATTTCTATTTATTTTTAAAATATTTTTAAATGTTTTTTTAAAAATTGATTAGAGCGAGACAGAGACAAAGATAGAGATGGAGATAGAGAAATACCAGTTTGTAGTTCCACTTATTTATGCATTCATTGAGTGATTCTGGACTGTGCCCTGACCAGGCATCAAGACCACAACCTTGGCATATCAGGGACAATGCTTTAAGCAACTGAGATATCTGGCCAAGGCCTCACCTCACCCACATTTTTAAAGCTCTAATTCTCATCATGGACTTAAAGTGGCTGCCTCACACTACACACAAACCAAAAGCATAAACAATGATTATTATAAGCTCCTAGTGCACTCTGGCACCTGGTAAGCATTGAATAAACATAGTAAATAATAGAAATAACAAATAAAAAATAATAAACTCTTAGTGGGTAAGGACTGTGTTTTTAAAATATTTCAATTCTGCATCATCAAAATAATACTTAGTACCTAAAAGACACGTGAGATGTAAATAGCATGACCATTAAGCAGAAAAATGAATTAACTGAATTTTGATATTTTCTTTGAAAATTCTGTTTAAAAACTACAGAAATAAATGAACATTTCTCTCATAGTATGAGCACCTTCAAGGTCAAAACACTACTTCATCTTTGCACTTCCTATAACTTGCAAAACAAACCAACAGAAGCCCTTTGATAAAGGTCTACTAAGTCCAAGGTGTCCTCATATAGGCCAGATTACACACTGAACTATGTGCCACATCTGGGTAGCACACTGACATTTTTGTTATGGTGAAATCCTTTTGTACTTTTATTATAATTTGCTGAGTCCCGAGTGGGACTATCTGAATATTTATGATTGTCTTTTGACCAATGGCAACAGAACATCTTGTTCTAAAGAAATTAGTGTGTCCTGACATTTATTTAACAAAGATAACATGTTGTTCTAATAAATCAACCTGTCTCATTCTGTTTTGACTTCTGAGGAATGAGTTTAATAACAGTGAAACCTAGTTGGTATAATATGTAAAATACCCTATGATTCCCAACAGGTGTTGCCTTTCTGACGTCTGTACTATGAGTATATATCGTTAAAAAGCTATTTCATTGCAATCGTTGCACACTGGCTAAGTGAATACTCTTATCGTTTGCCATTTGTTTGTGCTACTAAGAAGCATTGATGAGTTCCTAGTTTTAGTTACTTTTTTAGTAATACAAATCACTATGTATAATAAGTATTCATTTACTAAATAAAATCCATTTAATATGAAAACTAAACAAAAGATGTAGTTTTAGAACAAGTCCAATTTGTTATCATGTGAATATAGTAGAAACATATAACATTCTAACTTAACATCTTCTTTCTTTTTTAAATAAAGATATCATATGGGATTTTAGGTGTCAGAATAAATAAATGAACTTCTTTTCAAACAAAATAGCCCCATATTTTAAATGACCCACAATTAACAGTTTTAATCACACTGAATACAATTCTATCAAGAAATAGATTACGAAAAACTATGCATGCAACTTATATATTGTGTGGTATTTTTTCACTGCTCTTTCATTATCAAAACTTCCTTACTCTTACTGCATCTATGTTAGGAGCACCAAAAGCGATTCACTATCAGAAGTCTTACCATGGTGGGTACTTTCAGATGTGTGCGGTTTCCTTCTTTCTTGATATTCAGAAGTTAGTTGTTGCTTGCTGTGCACAAAAAAATTTCAATAAGTAACACTAGTGCCTTAATACAAATCTATATACAAAAGCTTAAGCGACCATCCAACCTTTCAACCGTCTGACCAGTAGCTATGATGCACACTGACCACCAGGTGGCAGACGATCAATGCAGGAGCTGCTGAGCTGCGGTGACTTGGCAGCTGTGGTTCTAGGGTGATGCACCCAGAACAAGAGAGGAAGGAGCCCGATTGCCGGGTGTGTCACCCGAGAACAACACTCTCCTCATCCAGGACGCCTCCGGGTATACTGGAGAGTTGGTTTCACCCAATCCCCACAGGCCAGGCAGAGGGAACCCATCTGCTGGAAGGGCTCCCCCACCCCCATCTTCACCTTCACCCCCGCCCCCCGCTGCTGTGGCCCCCTGGGGAGAGTCCGAGGGAGGTTGGCTCCAGGGTGTGTCTGGCCCATTTCACCCAGTCTCACCCCACCACACACCTTCTAATTAATTTCCTTTCAATGTGCACAAATCTGTGCGCCAGATCACTAGTATAAATATATTTTCCAAATGTAGTAAATTCTTAGAATCTTTTAGGTAATATCAGAGCTAATATTAAAACTAATTATATGATACATTTCAAATATGTAAGGTCTAAAAAGTTTTTTAGGAAGCATGTAAGTTTTAAAAAAGTGAACTGAAACAGTCATGATTTGAGGGCAGTATAGTTTAATGAATTCATTAGAGTTTGCTTATCATAAGGTCAGTGTCTTCAACTCAGACATTCTAGTTCTATAATCAACAGCTATTTGTTCTCAAGTCACTTTTCTTTGACTCAAGATCCTCCACTACAAAATAACAGTCTTACTGCCTTATTCTAAAAGGTCATTAGGAGGACTAAATGAGCTAAACAGCAAAAAACAATGCTCAGAGAAACAGTAAACCAAAGCAAAAATCAAGTTCATGAACATTATTTGTTGCAATTCTTTTGGAATCTGAATAAGCCCCATTGTGGGCTTTTCAACATTTCTAATATAAAAGTTGAAGTTTTCAGAAAATGTCATTACTTTTGATTATTACCCGTTCTTTCTTTGTGTTTTGAAATCAGGGTATCTCAGCTATTATACATATAACTTGCAACTAAATCTATCTACAAATATTACCTCCTGAAGTCAGATAACACAATGCCCCCTTATTTTTGCAGGGAATCATACCAACGGCAGAAAGAAAACTAATAGAAGTCAGGACCTGGCCTGGACTACTACTATCCTTTCTCTGCCTACTCACACTGTGAACCAGCAGATCTTTATGAGAATGATCCTTAATCTCCCTGTTCACCCTCATTGCCTTTGGAGATAGAACCCTACTGGTCACACATGGATACTGATGAGTCATGGATGTGGGCTTAGCTATTATACGGACCAATAACCTACTTTTGTTTATCGGGTTTTCAAAAAAAATAACTCTTTACTATAGGAAGTATTATATATGTCCCCCATTTTTTTTTCCTCTATTAACCCTCCAGGCCACTTCCCGCGCCCCCCCATTCCAGGCTCTCTCCACCCCACTGTCTAAGTCCATGGGTTATGCACTTATGCATACAAGATCTTCAGAATAACCTACTTTTGATTCAGAGCTTTCTGTTGACTGGCTTCCATGTGAGGTATAATTTAAAATATTTTGAAACCTGAGGCAAATTCAAATCACATGGGAATGTTTCATTATTATGGCAAAGAGAACACTGGTGGGGCCGAGCTCAGTTATGGAATCTCAGGCAAGTTGGCACCTATACTGCTCAGGTAAATGCAATATGGGACCTTACACTATGTAAACTAAGATGCTCTACAGGATATAAAGTGACCTCAGGGGACAGATCAGGTAACAAGTCTGGTCTTTTCCCGCAGCATTATTTGAACCTCTCTGACAGCTTAGAATGGGCTCCACTAACAACTGCTAGTGGAAAATACAAACAACAGGCTCAAAGGGTAACTATTCCGCAAGGTCTGAGCTAAGAGGGAACTCCACATAGACTTCCCAGTGTGTGCTGAGGGTGGGCGGGGAGAGGCAGTGAGTGAGTAATTCTAGGAGGCCCAGCTACCAGAATAGGGTGCTGGTAATTGGAATGGTGTCTATACATACAAGCAAATGTATGTCAAGTAAAAAAAAAAAAAAATGTGACTTTCAAGTCCAAGTGTCAATCAACATGAAGACTCAGGAATCTGGATCAGCAAGGCCAACCCTGGAGCAAAGATCAATCATGAATATTGGATCAGTTTCAATGGCAACTCTGCAACAATAGAATCAATGGAAACAACAGAAAGGTTAGAATGTCCTTTCATACCTTTCCATGTCACTTGTGAAAGAAGACTGTCTCCCTTGGAATTAGGGAATCCTTTATTTTCCTGAAGAATTCAATGTTGGGAGTAGCAGATAGTCCCAGAAAATACAGATTTTTTTCTGATAAAGTGAACACTTTAAGACCCCCAATAGCCAGTTAGAAAAAATCAGAGATGAGACTTTACTTGTAACCCCATGCATGGAGGTTCTACTTGGAATGAAGTGGATAAAGATCTGAAAGCTCTGAGATAAAGAATCTGGCCCATTGCTTCTTCTAACTGGTTGAGCTTTTCTTGGTTTCTGGCTGAAGACACATACCAACTCACTGCCATTCCCAAACTGCCTGAACCGAACTATGAAAGCTCTCCTGGTACATAAAAGGGAACAGTGAAACTATTTTAAACCTCAGTTTAATGACAACCTGCATTTTAAAGCTAACACTTAGAAATTAAAATCACTAACAAAAGCATATTCTTTGGCAGCCCACCCACTGTTATCTTGAGAAAAGATATCAATACCTTGCTGAAGAATCCTGACTGTATTTGCTGACTCATAATTTCCAGCAAGCACGAGGGCTTCCCTCAAGCACAGAGATCACTTCCCACTCAGCATCTTCAAATATGTTATTTCAATAGCTAATTGATGTACTCCCCAAGTTAATACCCAGTTGTCTGTCTGGAAGTGATCATTTACATGCTGAAGTGTTCATCTTTGTAAGTTACCTTTGACGGTAAAATGAAGGGACAAAAAGGACGTCTCTTGTCCTCTTGCATATTTCTAATTTAAAGTCCTCTAATAGGTAAGAGACTATGCTGAGGTCACCAATCTGAAGTGGGGGGAGATTTAAATGAAGATCCACCACGTTACGGGGCAGGATGTTAGACACAGTTGAAGGACTAGAGGGCGCTTTGATTAATTAATTGCTGGGCTTCCATAAACTCCTGAAATTCTACCGCTTTTGATTCTGTCTTTGGTACATAAAAATGGAGAACACCATCATTGGCAGAAGTGGAAAAAATAATACAATGAAAAATACCAAAAAAAAGCAGAGAAGACAGTAAAAAATCAAGAAATATCATGGTGGAGGAAAAAATGACTCTAGGAGAAAAAGAAAAAATTTCATGCAACTAGGCAAAAGTACCAGCCTGATGGGAAAACCAGACTGTGAAGTCAGTAAACAGAGAAATCAAGTAGAAATATTCTCTAAATGTATGATGAATTTAATTAGCAAAATATGGTCTATACATAGATATTATTAACTTACAGATAAATAATTCATCTCAAGAAGAATGAATATCACTTTACCTAAAGTTATTTGCCTGATTAGGCCTTACGTAGGTAAAACCTTTGGTTCTATGGCCATAGCTAACCGAGATGGACCCTAAAAGCTTTGGTGGGAAAAACAAGGTCCTATTTACCACTACAGTTGTCAAGGAGAGTAAGATAAATGCTTGGACTAACTGGGCCTCTTAGAAAAACTCTAACTCAGAGTTAACACGCAATCAGATTTGGCTTTCTGGGTTGCTCTTCTTTGCATCTGTATCTCCATGGCAGAGCTACAGGGGAACTTATCAGTGTATGTTGAGAAACAACAGAATAATTTGAGATCCAAGCTGTTTGACAGTCAAAGCATGGGTCAGCCCCTTGCTACCTATGGAATCATGGGTCAATTCATCCACCTCCCTGAACCACAGTTGACTCATTAATAAAAAGTAAGCTACGATAGCATACCTATTTTGCAGAGTTATTGTGATGACTATATAACACAGATTAATTACATAAATTAGGGTCTAGCCCACAATACAACACTCTAGAAATGGTAGTTTCTTTTCTCTACATTTCCATAGTTAACACACAAATTTTTAAAAATCCATAAAATCCAACCTGATTAAAGAGTCTTCTTCAGAGATATCTTCCACTATTAAAGAAAAAAAGTGAAATACATTTTAAAACAATAATAAAATATAGGACTTTAAAAGTACTGGACTAGTGCTTTGATAGACAGTATCCTTTGGGACCACACCTAAACACTATACTAGAGTGAATATTAATCATATTATTGGTAGGGCATTAATATATTAAGAACATTTACTTTCTCTTTTTAAATATACCAAATGCAAGAGAAAAAAAGAATGGAATTTATCACCATTTGATAATTATCTCTGAACTGTTATTTACAATGAACATAATTCTAACCAAACCCCATCAGACTGACAGAACATGGAATTGTTAGTAGAAGCAGAATCTATAATAATCTATAATAATAAAAGCATAATATGCTAATTAGACCGGACACCCTTCTGGAGGACCTTCTGGACAAACCCGGGGCTGCGAGGGCCGAACCCCTCGCACGAATTTTGTGCATCAGGCCTCTAGTCATAGAATAACAATGTCAAACATAAAATAGCATGAGTTTTCTGAACTTCTTCCATTAGGAGCAGTTAGTAAAGAGAACACCACTTTTGTAGTAACACTGACAACTTCTCTAGCTCTTCAGTGAAGACTAGCCCATTAGGATGAAACAGTCCATCACAAGAGAGCTTGATTGCCAGGCACTACATGTTAAGCACAGCAAAGCATAGGAAACTGTGTCTTCCTGGCCCCATTCCCAATTGCAACTTAAATAGGAAAGACTTTGGAATTCCAGTTGTACAAATTAGAACTACTTGAGACTGTCTCTTTCCATTGCTAGAGAGTATCTGTTCCCACCTCATAGAGCAGGTGGAAGAGACAGTTAGTGCTCTGCAGTAGTGCATGATGTCATTGCTCTCAACCCTCCCCATTAGGTGTCAAAGGCCTTAAGGAAGCATGCCTTTTCGGCTTGTGTGGCATATGTCATCAGATCCTGTCTTGAAGAAGAACAACCACCACCAACTAAGGACAAAGAAAGTCTTGGATAGCTACATTCAATTACCTTGGAATTTTAATTTTTTAAACTTTTATAAAGATACCCAATGTCTCCTTTCCAACTACACAACATTCAAGAAAAGTCAAAACTATGGAGACAGTAAAAAAGATCAGTGGTTTTCAGTGGTGAGAGAGAATGTAGGGTGGAATAAGCAGAGCACAGCAGATTTTTAGGACAGTGAAAAGATTGTGTATGATACTGTAATGGTGGGTACTTGTCACCAGAAATTTGTCAAAACCCATAGAATGTACACCACCAGGAGTGAACGTTAAGGATAATCATGGACTTTGTTTGATAATGATGAGTCAATGCAGGTCCATCCAAGGTAATAAATGTACCTCTCTGGTACAGGATGTCAAAATGCGCAAGGCCGTGTGTGTTTGGGGTTGTGGCATTTATGAGAACTCTGTACTCTCCACTCAATTTTCCTCTGAACCTAAAAGTTCTCTAGAAAAATGGTTTATCAAGTTTTCTTTGAACACGTATCAACATATTATTGGTATGTCAAGACACAGTCAGGTTGGACATTAAGATAAAGATCCAAGTACCAGAATATGGGTTATTTTAAAAAGATATTTTAATTGACTTCATAAAGGAAAGCAGAGGAAGAGAGAGATAGAAACAGCAATTATGAGAGAAAATCATCGATGGCTGCCTCCTACACTCCCACACTGGAGATTGAGCACACAACCCTTGCACAGGCCCTGACCTAGAATCCAACCACGACCTTTTAGTTCATGGGTCAACATTCAACCACTGACCCATGCTGACCAGGCAGAATATGAGTACTATTCCCACAACTAAGTGGAGCATGTGGAACGATATAAATAAAGCCAATGATTTGAATTTTATACTTGAGCAAGAAAATGATAAAAAATGATTGAATATCTTACTTTATAATTACATATGGGGATTTAGTACACTATGAATCAAAACTGAATCATCCTATTAATAAAAAGACACTTTGTATTCAAATTTTAAGTCACAAATCATTATGCTAATTTTACTAAAAATTATCTTGAAACATTAATTTGATAAAAAGGAAAGCTTAAAATTGCCTAATATTGTCGTAGTAATTTATGTACAAACTAGAGACACGATGCACCACATTCGTGCATTGGAGGTGAGGGTGCCTCAACCGGGCCTGCACCCTCTCACACTCCAGCACCCCAAGGAGTCCTTAGCGCTACTGTGGAGGCTATAGAAACTCCCATTGTTACCTCCGTTGCACTTGCGAGCTGTGAACCCAGCTTCTGGCTGAGCTGCGTTTCCGCTGTGGGAGTGCAATGACCACCAGGGTGTAGCTCCTGCATTGAGCGGTTGCCCCTGGTGGTCAGTACATGTCATAGCAACTGGTTGTTCTGCCAGTCAGCCAATTTGCACATTAGGGTTTTATTATATAGGATACCTGTGAAATGCACATCAAGCATTACAGAAATAAGCCGCATTGCAAGCAATTATGGATGATGCAACTGAAACCAGTACCAAATTATATTTTCCTCTTACTTGCTTTAAACATAAATTTTCAAGTCAACATCAAAAATTCAGTCAGGGCTATACCTGCTGTGTAGAAACGTTTCACCCAGCATGCCTAAGGCTGCTGGCCTTAGAAAGTCTTGCTTAAATGGCTGCCCTTCACTTGGTGTCTGAAAACCGGAATCTGGGAAGGGTTTCTATCTTTCCCTTCAACAAGACTGTGCACATGCCCATACGGGGATGCACCTAGAGTGCCAGCTCAGGTGACTGCAGAGGCTGAGCCACTGGCTCCTGAAGGACACCTACTACACAAGGCCACTCTACCTAATACATAGAAAAAGAAAGAAAAAAAACACAGGGAAGCAGCCAAAATGAAGACACAAAGAAACATGACATAAATGAACGAAATGGAAGCAAACAAACCGCTGGATACACAGTTCAAAACCATGGTTATAAGGATCTTCATGAGCGCTTCAATGACTTAATGAGAGCTTCAAGCGACTTAATGAGACTCTCAAGGATCTTAATGAGAATTTCAAAGACATGAAAAAGGACCCGTCCAAAATGATGCATACACCAGCTGAAACAAAGAAAAGTTTATAGGGATCCAACATTAGAATAGAAGATTATGAGAATCAAATCAAGGATTTCCAGTATGAGGAAGCAAAAAGCACTTAGTCAGAAGAATAAAATGAAAAATAATCAAAAAATTTGAAGACAGTGTAAGGAGTCCTTGGGACAACCTCATTATATCAAGAAATAATAACAGAATACTTCCCCTACCTGGTGAAAGGAAGAGACTTACAAGTGCAAGAAGCACAGAGATTACCAAACAAGTGGAACCCAAAGTGGCCCACATCAAGACACATCATAATTTAAAGGCCAAGACAGAGATAATCTTAAAAGCATCAAGAGAAAAGCAGTTGGTTACCTTCAAGAGAGCAGCAATATAGAGCATATGTCTCCTTCCCAAATTCTCTCTTGTTTTAAATTTACTTAAATTGATTTCTCATAAAAAATTATGCAGGCCAGAGGGAGTGGCAAGAAATATTCAAAGTGATAAATAGCAAGTACCTACAACCAAGAATATTCTACATAGGAAAGATCTCATTTAGATTTGAGGGTCAGATAGAGGGCTTCACAGACAAGAAACAGGTAAAGGAGATCATCACCACCAAAGCAGTATTACAGTAGTTTCTAGTACCTGGCGATACCATGGTGCTCAGGCGCAAAGAATTTTCAGTAACCACCAGAGGCTCGCACTGATGACAGCGACCAGCGCCCCGCATTGGTCTGGATCCCTCACTCACCTGGTCCACCTTCCCTCTGTGGTACTGCCCTCCATGATCCGCCGCTGACACCTGCTTCTTACACCTGCCATGTTCCACACACGCCCCCTATTGGTCAGCGCACGTCATAGTGACTGGTTGTGCAGGTGTTCAGTTGTTGCACCATCCAGTCTATTTGCATATTAGGGTTTTATACGAATATATAGATATGTATTACTTGTGGACACAGACAATAGGGAGCTGAAGGCCCAGGGCAGGGTAGGAATTGGTAGAGGGGATCAATGGGGAGCAAAAGGGGTACATCTGTAACACTCTCAAGAATGAAGATTAAAAACAGATTTCACAAGTGTTGTCGAGGATATGGAGAAAAGAGAAGGCCTCGTGGAATGTTCGTGTGATTGTAAATTTGTGTAATCACTGTGGAAAGCGGCATGGAGATACCTCAAAAATTTAGAAATAAAACTGCCATTCAACTTCTGGGAATTTATCTAACACAAATATAAAAATGAATTTGAAAAGATATCTGCACCCCTATGTCCACTGCCCCCACAAGTTCACATATTTCGTGCACCGGGCCTCTACTACTTGAATAACTTTGCAGGGTGTCAGATGGTTAATAGACATATTTACAATAGCGAGGAAATGGAAGCAACATAGGTGTCCTTTGACAGATAAATGAATAAGGAAGATGTAGCATGTGTATACATCTAAACTGAAATACTCGGACATAAAGAACAATGAATTATTGCTGTTTAAGACAATAATGATGGACCAAGACGGTGTTATGATAAATGAAATAAGACAGATAAAAACAAATATCACGATCTCACTTACATGTGCAATCTAAAACAATAAAACAAACAAAACAGAAACAGCTACTGAGAACAAACTGATAACTGCCAGAGGGTATTAAGTTGAGGAGGTGGAATAAATAGAAGAATATGAATGAGAAGTGTAAACTTCCAATTATAAAACATGCTGGAAGCTAATCCAGCATGTCATAAATGCAAGAGTTTCATCAAAAGGTTGATGGAACTTGGGGACTCAACAAGTGCTGAATCACATAAGTTATTGCCTGTTGGAAATGGCTAAGGGCATTTCCCCAAACCTGAAAAGGATGCATAAATGATTGCTTGCTGCCAGACAGGTGAGGGCATTTCATTCTAAATGTCATTGCCCCCTACTGGACAAACACCTGAACAGCCATAGGCAGTTCCTCTAATCTGACAATGGATTCTGTATACTAAAGCTAGGCCTTTGCTATGTATATCTAACTTGCCTTAGGATAATTTGTGTTAACAAAAAGCAAGGGGTCCAGAGAGATAGGAGAACTTGGTTACTTTAGCTAAGTCTTCTCTGGCTCCCCAAAATGCCTTCAAAAATTATGTTTCATCTCTGGGCTCTTTATTAATTTCAAAGAGCGCCTTCTCCAGATTCCTGAACCCATTTTAGATGCTGGAATAAGACATAGGCATTAAAAAAAATAAGCCACAGGGATCTAGTGTACAGCATAGGGAATGTGTCAAATTCTACCTATCTAATAAAGAGGGAATATGCTAACTGACCCTCATGCCTTCTCAAAGATGGTGGCACCCACAGCCAATAAGGAGGGAAGATGCTAAATACTGCCCCACCCTCAAAGATGGTTGGGCCCGCAGCCAAAAAGGAAGGAATATGCTAATTGACTGACACGACCTCAAATATGGAGGCACTCACAGCCACAAGATGGTGGCACCCAGTCCCCTCAGCCCCACCAGGATGGCTGGGGCCCAGGGACTCCGGAGTCGTCCAGCCCCCTCATCCTCCTAGCCGCTCAGGGCTGTCTCAGTTAAGGTAACCAGGGCCATCCCAGGCTTGCTCTGCAAGTAGTGGCACTAGCAGAAGTGTGATGGGGCATCGCCTTCCCCTGATTGCCTGGTTGCTTCCCACCCCTGAGGGTTCCCAGACTGTGAGAGGGGGCAGGCTGGGATGAGGGTCCCTTCTCCAGTGCATGAATTTTCATGCACAAGGCCTCTAGTATAATAAAAGGCTAATATGTAAATTGACTGAGCAGTGTAACAACCAGTCACTATGACACACACTGACCACCAGGGGCAGATGCTCAATGCAGGAGCTGTCCCCTGCTGGTCAGTGTGCTACCACAGGAGGAGTGCCACTCAGCCAGAAACTCTGATCTGGACTCAAGGTCGGTGAGGGCAGTGGCACTGGCAGGAGCTTCCCCTGCCTCTGTGGTAGTACTAAGGATGTCCATCTGTTGGATATCCTCTAAGGGCTCCCAGACTGCAAGAGGGCGCAGGCCGGGCTGAGGGACTGACCCCCCAAGTTCACATCTATCGTGCACCGGACCTCTACTATTTGAATAGCTTTGCATGGTGTCAGATGGTTAATAGACATATTACTGTGAATACATGTGAACAAATCTAAGGTATGTAAATATCAAACCACTATGGTAGTACAGCTGAAAGTAATATAATGTGTGCCAACTCTGCTTTTTTTTAATCCTCTTCTGAGAATATTTTTCTACTGATTTTTGTGAGAGTGGGAGAGAGAGGGAAAGACAGAGAGAAATATATATGTGAGAGAATCATATCAATTGGTTGCCTCCTGCACAAGCCCTGACCAGGAGCAGAGCCCCAGAGGATTCTGCAACTGAGATAAATGCCCTTGACCACAATCAAACCCAGGACCCTTTGGTACACAGGCTGATGACCTATCCACTAAGCCAAACCAGCTAGGTGTGACATCTTTAATAAAAAGTTTAAGAGATGAAAAAGAAACACCTAAGGAAAAGCAATCCTTCTGGCCTTTACACATGGACATGTGAGAATAGGATGCTTTGGAGCCATTGGTAATTAGCTGACCAGGAAACAGACATAAACACTGACAACCTCACAGCTGAATGAAGGTCGACAACTGGGATCCTGATGATGTCACTCAACTACCAAAACAGTCCTGCTTCCTATTATTTCGGCCTCTGTTAATTGGGTCACTTATTATCTGAGGAAAAATGCATTCTACCTGCTAAATTTCCCAAAGGCCTAGAGGGTACAATCTAGTCCTTCGTAGTGACTGTGGCACTGAAGACTTTCATAAGCCTGCTGTAGCTAGTCACTCACCTCATTCCCAACCATCCCTATTGCACACATTTTGCACCATCAAAATGGTACTGCTCATAAACCCAGCAAAGTTCACTTGTACATTTCAGTCCTTACACTGTTGTTCCTGCTGACAAATGTGTAATCTCATTACCTGTTCCTCCTGCCAAACATCACACTTATGCCCCGTTACCTGGACAACTTCTTTGTGGTCTGCATGATTACACCAACCCACATATTTATGTTTATTTATTTTTTTAAAAAGGTTGTTAAAATTTGATTAAACAGAGATAGAGACACAGAGAGAGAAACACTGGTTTGTGGTTCCACTTACTTATGCATTCACAGGGTGATATTGTTATGTGTCCTGACCAGGATCAAAACCACATCCTTGGTATATCAGGCACAAGTTAGGCAACTGAACTCCCTGGCCAATGCCTCACTCACATTTTAAAAACTAATCCTCATCATGGACTTAAATAGGCTGGCACATCTTATACACCAATGCAAAAGAATAAACAAGGATAATTATAAGCTCCTAGTGTGCTCTGGCACCTGGTAAGCATGGAATAAAGTTAGTACATGATAGAAATTACAATGATATTAACAGGCTCCTGGAGGGAAGAAACTGTGTTTTTAAAATTCTGCAACAGTGGAGCCGGTGCCTGAGGGCAGTGTGGGATGTGGACTCAGGGATCTCAGTAGCCAACCCTCCAGATCTCTCCTCAGAACCATGCCACCCAATCGGCCCCTCATGGTTCTGTCTGTGGGAGTCGCCTTTCCTCTACCAGAGCCCAGGATTTTACTCAGTGATTTAAAGGAGGCATTCCATATATCCCGGGACTCTACAGACACAGCACCCAGAAAACAGCTGTGAACCCAGGAACACCAGATCTCAAGCAGCGTGAATGCACGGACTTGGGATGAGCTCTCCGCCTTCTCACAGAAAGATCAGATTTCACCTAGGAAAAGGTGAGGTCTGAGATCCAGGCTGGAGAGAGTAATGTGCACAAGGGGAGCTAGAGGTTCTGGGGAAGTGGGCGCCCCACAAAATTCGCGACCTTTGGGGCTAGCGCTATCCACAAATGTGGGAGGGGATCCACAGGGCTTCTAGCAAAAGGCAACTCTATAAATCAACCCATAGCTTGACTGGGTGCAAAAAAGCAGCTGTGAAAATTTTTTCCCTGGCACCTGCTTGGTGCCAGGGAAAAAAAGATGGTCACAGAGTTGTGCGCAATGCCGGAGGGTAAAAGTCACAAGTTTGCGCACTTACTCCGGCTCTTTTTTTCTCTTTAAATCCTTGCTTTTGATTATTAAGCCCAGTACATGGGATCACCCAATTGGGGACACTCTCAGGGATTGCACGGGAAAGTTGTTTTTGTGGAACCTGGGGATCAGAGTGGGGAGTAACGATCAGTGAACCAACTCTGGGACAGTCCATTCTCCCAAACTAGAATTAAGTGCCACAGGGAAAACAAAATTTAATACTGGCAAGAGAGGACTTAGAGCTCTGGTGGTCAGTCCGGAAACACTGCCACCCAGGGGATGAATCACAAATTGCCTCTTGTGTAAACACAAATAAAGGAGTCTAAGAAACAAAGAAATGCAGCCTGCTGGAAAATCAGGACTGTGGCTTACAACACAGAGGAGCAGTGGAACACAGGGAACTTCAATACTGTACTGATTACCTAACAGGAAACAGGCGTGCCAAATGGAACAATAGAGGAAGTGAATGACCTTCACTACTGCACATGTATTTTTTCATCTTTTACTTAAACTAATTTTTTTCCTCTTCCCTCACTTGATTTTACCTTTTCAATTATTGTATTTTTATTTTTAATTAGTATTATTACTACTACTATTTTACCTTTTTTTAGAAAAAGTACTTTATTTCTCTATATTTTATTTTGGCATTAGTGTTCTACATTCTATCTTCATTTTTCCTTCAGAATAATTTTACTCTATCTCAACTTTACCTTTATACCAACACTCTCTCCCTCACTTTTTTTTCCTTTTGTTGTCCTGTTTCTCATCCTATTCCTGCTTTAGATTTTCCTTATTCCTTCATTTTACCCCCTGTTAAAAACTCACCCTACTTATATATCTAATTTCTGATCCCCTGCTCTAACTCCATACACACATCTCTCTTCTCTTTCTTCATTATCCAATACTTTTCTCTCTGCCCTTTTTTTGTTTGTTTGTTTGTTTGTCATTGTTTTGTTCTAGTTTTTTGTTTTATTTTCTTTTGTTTTTCCTTGCTTTCTCTCTGTCCAATGTTGTTGTTGGCTTGATTGTTGATTAGATTGTGTTTTTTTGTGCTTGTTTGTGAGATTGTTTCTCTGGTTTTTATTTTGTGGGTTTTTGTCTGTTTTTTGCTCCTGTTTTTTCACTCTTTTCTTGTTATTAGTTGTCGTTTGTAGTTTGCATTCATCTCTGGGTGTTTGTTGTTTGCATTTTTTAGGATTAGTTGTTGTTCTCTATTCGAGTTTTCTCCCTATATAAATAGTTTTTTCCCCTTCTTTTTTATTCTCTTTCTTTTATCTCTTACTTTTTTTTCTTTTTCTCAATATCATTTTTGCACTCCTTTTTTTTTTTCCTTATCCACTAATTCACTTTCCTCTGGAGGTCACCTTTATTTGGGGTTATTAGTATCATGAATATATTTGTGTTCAGTGCCTTGTGCACTGTGCCTTCTTGTGTTGTATTTTGTGCCTTTAAATCAATGCAGGAGAGAGAGAGCTACATAACCAGATACCCAGAGAAAAGAGATCATGGGGAGACAAAGAAACAGCCTGCATATGATAGAAAAGGAGGCATCACCAGAAATGGAAGTAAACGAATTGGAGGCAAGCAATATGTCAGAGAAATAATTCAGAGACATGGTCATAAGGTCGCTGAAAAGAATGGAAGAAAAATTCAACAATAAGTGTAAGAACCAAGAGGAAATGAAGAAGAACCAAGAAGAAATAAAAATGACATTGCTGCTATAAAGAACTCAATAGAAACCATCAACGGTAGACTATAAAAAGCAGAGGACAGCATCAGTGAGCTAGAAGACAAGGTAGAAAAAAATACCCACACAGAGCAGCATTTAGGGAAAAAACTTATAAAACAGGAGGGGAGCCTAAGGGAACTTTGGGACAACGCAAAACAAAACAACATCTGCAAAATAGGGGTGCAGAAAAAAGGAGAGGAAACTGAGCTAGGAATAGAAATCCTGTTTGAAGAAATAATGACAGAAAACTTCCCTGATAGAGAGGAGAAAAAAATTCACACAAATCCAAGAAGCTCACAGAGTCCCAAACAAAATGAACTCCAAAGACTGGCACGAAGGCACATTATAATTATATTGGAAAACACCAACGACAAAGTAAGAATCTTAAAACCAGCCAGAGACAGAAAGAAAGTTACCTACAAAGGATCCTCCTCCATCAGACAAGCGACTGATTTCTCAAGAGAAACACGTCAGGCCAGAAGTGAATGGAATGAAATACACAAAGTCATGCAAAGGAAGGGTCTGCATCCAAGAATACTGTACCCAGCAAGGCTATCAATCAAAATTGAAGGTGAAATCAGGAGCTTCACAAACAAAAAAGGACTAAGGGAGAGTATTACCACCAAACCAGCAATGCACGAAATGCTAAAGGGTCTGCTGTAAAAAGAAGAAATAGGAAGCAAAGAAGGCACACAGGCATAAAGAATAAAAATGGTGACAAATAAGTACCTATCAATAAAAACTTTGAATGTAAATGGATTAAATGCCCCATTCAAAAGACATAGAGTAGCTGAGTGAATAAGAAAACATGATCCGTATATCTGCTATCAACAGGAAACCCACCTCACAGAAAAAGAAACACACAGACTGATGTTATAGGGATGGAAAAAGGTTTTTAAGGCAAATGGAAATGAAAAGAAAGCTGGGATAGCAATACTTATATCTGACAAATTAGATCTCAAAGTGAAGGACATAACAAGAGATAAAGAAGGCCACTTCATAATACTAAAGGCAGCAATCCAACCAAAAGAAACAACTCTGGTAAACATATACGCACCCAATACAGCAGCACCCAAATACATAAAAACACTTCTACAGGCTATCAACAGAGAGATTAGCAGCAATACAGTCATAGTAGGGACTTTAATACCCCACTATCACCATTAGACAAATCCTCTAATTAAAAAATTAGCAAAGAAACATCAATCCTAAATGACTCACTAGATCAGATGGAATTAATTGACATCTCAGAACATTTCACCCCAAAGCCACAGAATATACATTCTTCTCAAGTACATAAGGATTATTTTCAAAGGTAGACCATATATTGGGTCACAGGCAAAGTCTCTTCAAATTCAAGAAGATAGAAATAATATCAAGCATCTTCTTGGATCACAATGGCATAAAACTAGAAATCAAGTATAATAAAAAAAAATTAAACATCTGGAGGCTAAGTAGAATGCTATTAAATGGTGACTGGATTGCCAGAGAGATCAAAAAGAAATAAAAAGCATCCTGGCAACAAACAGCAATGAAAACACAGCAATCCAAAATCTATGAACACAATGAAAGCAGTCTGGAGACCGAACTTCATAGCTCTTCAAGCCTACTGCAAAAAAAAAAAAAAAAAAAAAAAAAAAAAAACAAGAACCAATGGTACTAAATCACCTAACCCTACAACTTAAAGAGTTAGAGAGAGAGCAACAAGAAAAGTCCAGCATAAGCAGAAGGAAGGAAAATAATAAAGATCAGAGCAAAGATAAATGAAATAGAGACCAAAAAAAAAAAAAGATCAACAAAACCAAGAGCTGGTTCTTTGAAAGGATAAACAAGATAGATGAACCTCTACCCAGGCTCACCCAGAAGCAGAGAGAGAGGACCCAAATAAACAAAACCAGAAATGAAAAGGTGAAATGACAACCAATCACATAGAAATACAAACAATTATGAAAAAATACTATGCACAACTCTATTCAAACAAAATGGACTACCCAGATGAAGTGGACACATTCCTAGAAAAATACAAGCTCCCAAAACCCAACCAAGAAGAATAAAAAACATGAATAGACTGATAACTACCGAAGAAATTGAAACAGTGATCAAAAATCTTCCAGCAAACAAAAGCCCTGGTCTGGATGGCTTTTCAAGGGAGTTCTATCAAGCATTCAAAGAAGAACTAAAACCTATCATCCTCAGACTATTTCAACAAATTCAAGAAGAAGGCACACTTCCAAGCTCTTTCTATGAAGCCAAAATTACCCTAATGCCCAAACATAAAGACACCACAAATAAAGAAAACTACAGTCCAATATCCTTGATGAACATAGATGCTAACATCCTCAACAAAATTCTAGCAAATCGGATTCAGCAATACATTAGAAAGATCATATTTCATGACCAAGTTGGATTTATTCCAGGGATGCAAGGATGGTACACTTTCTGCAAATCAATAAATGTGATACATCACATAAACAAACTGAGAGATAAAAATCACATAATCATGTCAATTGATGCAGAAAAAGCATTTGACAAAACCCAACACCCTTTCTTGATAAAAACTCTCAGCAAAGTTGATATAGAAGGATCATACCTCAACATAATAAAAGCCCTATATGAAAAACCTAGAGCCAACATCATACTCAATGGGCAAAAACTAAACTCATTTCCCCAACAAACAGGAACAAGACAAGGATGCCCACATTCACCACTCCTGTTTGACATAGTATTAGAAGTACTAGTCATAGCAAGCAGACAAGAAGAAGAAATAAAAGGTATCCAAATGGGAAAAGAAGAAATAAAACTGTTCTTTTTGCAGAAGACAGGATCTAAAAACAGAAAACCCCAAAGACTCCATCAAAAAACTACTAGACATAATAAATGAATTTGGCAGTGTAGCAGGATACAAAATTAACACCCAGAAATCTATGGCCTTTTTATACAACAATAAAGAACTCACAGAAAGAGAAATGAAAAAAAAAATCCCATTTACCATTGCATCAAAAAAATCAAGGTACCTAGGAATAAACTTAACCAGTTACGTAAAGGCCTGTACTCAGAAAACTACAGGATATTGGGGCGGGGGGGGGGGGGGTGATAGAGGAAGACATAAGCAAATGGAAGAACGTACCATGTTCATGGTTTGGTAGAATCAACATCATTAAAATATCCATTCTACCTAAAGCAATCTATCGATACAATGCAATACCTATCAAAATGCCAATGGCATGCTAGCAGTCATCAGATGTATGGTAATATTACCTGGGGAAAATGGGGAAGTATTTTGGACTTATGTTCCTGACCCTTCATGTGTCAGAGGCCTTATGTGGGCTGATCCCCCGCCTAATGTAGTCACCAATAATACCAAACACCTTGGTCATCCAGGAGGACCATGGCTGGGGCTAGGAAGTATAATTACACAGGGATCACCACCCAGCTTCCCATCTGTATGACACAAAATCAAACCACTGCTCCTTAGTGTTTGGTACAGTCATAGTAAGGGACTTTATTAACTGCTATTTAAGAGAGGTTTCTTTTTTTTTTTTTAATTTTTTTTTTCTTAATTAAATCTTTATTGTTCAGATTATTACAGGTGTTCCACTTTTTTTCCCCCCATAGCTCCCCTCCACCTGATTCCCCACCCCACCCCATGCCCTTACCCCCCGCCACTGTCTTCATCCATAGGAGTAAGATTTTTGTCCAATCTCTTCCTGCAACCCTCACACTTGCTTCCCCTGAGAGTCGTCAGTCCACTCCCTTTCTATGTCCCTGATTCTATTATATTCACCAGTCCATTCTGTTCTTCAGATTTTTTATTCACTTGATTTTTAGATTCACTTGTTGGTAGGTATGTATTTGATGTCATTTTGTTGTTCATAATTTTTATCTTTACCTTTTTCTTCTTCTTCTTCTTCTTAAAGAATACCCTTCAGCATTTCATGTAATCCTGGTTTGGTGGCGATGAACTCCTTTAGCTTTTTCTTGTCTGTGAAGCTCTTTATCTGACCTTCAACTCTGAATGATAGCTTTGCTGGGTAGAGTAATCTTGGTTGTAGGTTCTTGCTGTTCATCACTTTGAATATTTCTTGCCACTCCCTTCTGGCCTGCATAGTTTCTGCCGAGAAATCAGCTGACAGTCGTATGGGTACTCCCTTGTAGGTAATTAACTGTTTTTCTCTTGCTGCTTTTAATATTCTCTCTTTGTCTTTTGCCCTTGGCATTTTAATTATGATGTGTCTTGGTGTGGTCCTCTTTGGGTTCCTCTTGTATGGGGTTCTGTGCGCTTCCTGAACTTGTAAGTCTATTTCTTTCACCAGGTGGGGAAAGTTTTCTGTCATTATTTCTTCTAATAGGTTTTCAATATTTTGCTCTCTCCCTTCTTCTGGCACCCCAAAAATTCGGATGTTGTTTCGCTTAAAGTTGTCCCAGAGGCTCCTTACATTATCTTCATATTTTTTGATTCTTTTTTCTTTTTGTTTTTCTGGTTGGATGTTTTTTGTTTCCACATATTTCAGATCTTTGGTTTGATTCTTGGGGTATGTTGATCTACAGTTGAGTTTCTGTATATTCTTTATTTCAGACAGTGTATGCTTCATTTCTGACTGGTCTTTTTCCATTTTTTTGGCATTCTCATTAAGGTCCTTGAAGGTCTCACTAAGCTCCTCAGAAGTGTCATCAAGTTTCTCGGCAGTTTTTAGAAGATTCTTGAGTAACCTTATAAATGTGATTCTGAACTCTATGTCATCCAGTAGTTTGCTTTCCTCCGTTTCTTTCATTCGTGACATGTTTCTTTGTTTCTGCATTTTGGCTTCTTCCCTGTGTTGATGGAGTGGCTTTGTGTGGTAGGTGACCTATAGGGGGCAGTAGCTCAGCCTCCCCAATCACCTGATGTGGATGCTCTTGGTACACCCCTTTGTGGGCTGAGTGCAAAGTCTTGGTGTAGTTAAGCCTGAATTGCTGTTGGTGCGCTGGGAGGAATTGACCTCCAGGCCAATTGGCTGTGAGCACTCCCTGTGTCTATAATGGAAGAGGTGCTGCGCTGAAGACACGCTTATGGGGCAGGACTTGTTTCAGTGGGGCTTTGGTGCTCACTGAGTCTGCCTCTTGAATGTGTCACTTATGGATGTGAGGAGTTGAAATCTGTTGTCTCACACTGACCACTAGGTACACTGGCTTCTGGATCTCCAATGGGGTGCCGGTCAGCTACTGTCTGAGGCCACCCAGCAGGAGCTACAGTGAGAGCTGCAGTTTTCTCCTCTTTGCTTGGGGTTTGGAGGTTTTGGAGCTGTCTGACCCGGGCTGCAAGTTTTCTAGGTTAAGCTGCAATAGGGCAGGCTTTCTTATGCTAATTGAGCTGCTTGGAGCTTGGGTGGGTTTGTAGGTTGTGTGGGGCGGGGTCTCAGGGCGTCACTAGGTTAGGGCGTGGCAAACAGCAATGGCTGCTAGTAAGCCCGCTCTGTGTCCCGACCGTGTCCTGGAATCCTGTGCCCCAGTGCCGTAAACAATTATTCCTGCGCGCAGCTCTGCTAGCAAGCCACTCTCACTGGCAGACAGTCCAGCTTCTCCCCGTAGGAGTTTGGGTCCCCCGCGTCTCCCCAGAGACTGGATTTCAGAGTAATCGGGGGCTTGTCTCCGTTGGGGTTGAAAAAAGCAACGCACCCAGTCGCCCGCCGCCAGCCCGGATCCCGCGCCTCCGTACCTCAGCTTTTCAGCGCTCGTGCACGTCTCAATGCTCTTTTCTCTTTCCTTCTAGTTGTAGAACTTCCACTCAGCCAGCTTTCCCGTGGTTCTGGGTGATAGACGTTTTATCTTTTAGTTGCAGTTTCAATTGTTGTCGGAGGCAGCAGTTTAGGTGTTTACCTATGCCGCCATCTTGGATTCTCTCTAAGAGAGGTTTCTGGCTTGCATGGACACCACAGGAAGGGGCTATCACTACTTGCTCGTGGGAGAGGTGCAGAAAATGTAACTAAGACCTTGTCTATACAAAAAGAAATTGACAGGCAGTTTGAAATGGAATTGCCATGGCCTAGAGCAAAGAATATCCTTAATGATATTATTCTACAATATCATTATAATTTTTCCCAGATTTGTATTACCCCCATTACCTGTAATGTACTTCTCACCCTTGGGAATCAATAAAAAAATCATCTTTTTGGTGCTTGGAGACAAAGGTAACACATCTCTTGATATTTTAGAATTACAACAGCATAATGTACAATTATCCCAAACAAACTTACAAACTAATTCTGTGAATGTCTGCCAGCAATTTCAAAAGAACATGAAGGTATTTAATCCCTTCCACTGCATAGAGGGTCCCCTGGGAAGGCACCAGAGTGTTCTATATTGGCCCTTCTTGCCCCTTTGGCCAAGAGGGACCCTCTCTTCACAATCCAATTGTCCACAGCTGTTGCCTGAGCTTTCTGTTCATCCTAGGTTGAAGCCTTGTGGTGGCTGGTACCATGGATCTGTCTCTCACCCTGTGGGGTGAGCTGCGACTTCCCCAGAGAAGAAACCTGGGTTCCCCAAGATATGTGGTTAATGCTGGAGGCCCTGCCAGCAGGCAAGGGGATCCCAAGGCAGGTGCTGGGCATGGAGGCCATGGGGACACAGGCCACCATGGAGACAGAACTGAACCTCACATCACCCTGCTTGGCGCCAGGGGATGGCTGGTTACACAGAGATGGGTAAGATTCCTCAGGGAAGGAACAACCTAAGACAGGCACAGTCGCAGAGGGGCCATCAGGAGAGAACTTGGGAGTCAAAAGAGGTGGGGCACAGACCCTCAACCCCCCAACTTTGCCGGGGCCTGAACCCTTGCCCCTTCTGAGGGAGGTTCCTACCCCCATGGCTGCTTCGCTTCCCATGCCCAGCTCAAATCAGGACCCAGGTAAGAGACAGAGACTTGCCCGACATCAGCTGCCCTCTCATGGCAACAAGACTGTTTGACTTGTCTTGTACCCATGGTGTGGGGAAGTGGATTTTTGATATCTAAATCCAGCCTAGCACCAGGAATGCTCAGGGCCTACTCAAAAAGGCAAATAATCCTTCCCACTAATATTTACAGGGTAAGATAAGATTGTTGATAGAGTATTAAATTTGACAGTAAAATAGTAGTCAAGTTCTCAGACTAATTTAAATTGGCTAAGTGAATTAAGCGAATATTCTAGAAAAATTAATGGTACGGGACAAAAAGCTGTTCCTAAAGTGTTAACTAAAATTGTTATTGGTAGTTCATCTCATGGTAAAACTGCATAAGATGTAATGAACCTAAAGCAGTTATATTTTAGTGCAAAAAATTAAAATTTAAAAGCTATCAAGACTACATTAAAAAATTTCCAAAAGCCTCCTAATATTTAAATCAAAAAGGGGGGATAGTAGAAGAATATCATGTACGGAAAAATATCCAGTAAGTAAATTACATCTAGAAAATTTTTACTTTACAAAATTAACTTTCATTTGTAATGCTAACAGCAAGACACCCATGAAAAACACACATGGTGTCAAAACAAGCTAAAGGAAAATGGTTTGGGCAAAAAAATGAAAAAGGATTCCAAGTCAAATTTATAGAAAAGATTCCTTTATTAACTTTTGGTCGAGAATATGTTTGTATATTTTCAGAAAACAACTCCAAGACCATGTGGATTCCTGCAACAGAGAGGAATTGCTCCAGCCATGAAGACAGAAGAGAAACAGTCCAGAAATGGAAGATGCTGACAACGCCTGGCCATACTAGCAGTCAGCAGCTGTGCGTCGCTGCAGGTTGCCCAGGACCAAACCAGAGAGGGACAGACCTGCATTACTACCATTTGTCCACCATCCAGAACTGAAATATCATTAGTGACATGTACACATAAAGAACTGTTTGACATTGAAATAGGGACTCAAAAGAAGTGTTGACCCAGAAAGAAACCCAATACAGACTGATTCATTTGCCTCTCAGCATAACCATTATTGCTTGTCCCATTTTTGCTTCTTATAAGTCTATTTCTAGTATCACATGATCTCACTCATCTAGGCGAAATAGAGAACAACATAAACTGATGAACAAAAACAGACCCAGAGACAGGGAAGCATCGATCAGACTGTCAAACCTCAGGGAAGGTAGGGGAGAGTGGGTGTAAGAGGGGGAAATCAACCAAAGGACTGGTATGCATGCATATAAGCCTAACCAGTGGTTACGGAAAACAGGGGTGTGCGGGCATGCGTGGGGAATGGTTCTGGAGGGGAATGGGGGGATGCGCACAAATATGTGATACCTTAATCAATCACTCAATCAATCAATCAATAAAATAAAATACCAGTGGCATATTTCAAAGATCTAGAACAAACTCTCCAAAAATTCATCTGGAATAAAAAAAGACCCCGAATAGCCACAGCTGTCCTGAGAAAGAAGAACAAAGTTGAAGGGATCACAATCCCAGACATCAAACTATATTATCAAGCCACGGTTCTCATAACTGCCTGGCACTGGCATAAGCAGAGAAATATAGTCACAAGAAACAGAATAGAGGACCCAGAAATTGACCTAAGCCATTATACTCAACTAATATTTGACAAAGGAGGCAAGAGCACACAATGGAGTCAAAACAACCTGTTGGATAAATGGTGCTAGGAAATTTGGTCAGATACATGCAAAAAAATGAAACTAGATCACTAACTTATACCACACACAGAAACAAACTCAAAATGGCTAAAGGATTTGAATGTAAGATGGGAAACCATAAAAATCCTACAAGACTCCTTAGGCAGCAAAATCGCAGACATATATCAACAATATTTTTACTGACACAGATCCTAGAGCAAGAGACAGTTAGGAGAAAATAAACAAATGGGACTACATCAAAATAAAAAGCTTCTGCACAGCAAAAGAAACCATCAACTAAACAACAAGAAAGCATGGGAGAACATATTTTCCAATGTTATCTCTGATAAGGGTTTAATCTCCAACATTTACAGGGAACTCGTACAACTTAGCAAAAGCAAGACAAACAACCCAATCAAAAAATGAGCAAAGGACTTAAGTAGACACTTCAGAAAGCCAAGAGACACATGAAAACATGCTCAAAGTCACTAATCATCCCAGAGATGCAAACAAAACAACAATGAGGTACCACCTCACACCTGCCAGAATGGCTATCATCAACAAATCAACAAATGCAAAGCGCTGGTGAGCATGCAGAGAAAAAGGAACCCTTCTTCACTGCTGGTGGAAATGCAGACTGGTGCAGCCATTGTGGAGAACAGTATGGCATTTCCTCAAAAATTTAAAAATGGAAATGCCATTTGACCCAGTAATACCACTTCTAGGAATATATCCCAAGAAACCAGAAACACCAATCAGAAAGGATATATGCACCCCTGTGTTCATAGCAGCACAATTTTCAGTAGCTAAGATTTGGAAACAGCCTACATGCCCATCAGCAGATGAGTGGATTAGAAAACTGTGGTACAGCTACACAATGGAATACTATGCTGCTATAAAAAAGAAGGAATTCTAACCATTTGCAGCAGCTTGGATGGAACTGGAGGGCATTATGTTAAGTGAAATAAGCCAGGCAGTGAAAGAAAAATACCACATGATCTCACTCATTTATGGATAATAAAGAACATTATAACCTGATGAACGAAAAGATAGATACAGAGGCAGAGAAGCATTGAACAGACTGTCAAATTACAGCAGGAAGGCTGGGGAGTGTTGTAGTGCGAGGGGGTGGGGGAAAGAGATCCACTGAAGGACTTGTATGCATGCATATAAGCATAACCAATGTACACAAGACACTGGGGGTGTGGGGTGAGGGCATGTGCCTGGAGGGGTAGGGGAGGCCGGAGGAAGATCAATGGGGAAAAAAGGAGACATATGTACTACTATTTGTAACACTTTAAACAATAAAATATAATTTTAAAAAATTTTTTTAATAAAAATAAAATTCTGCAACATCAGAATAGCACTCAGCATAGGTTACCAAGGAGACAGAACTGATCCTCACACCACCCTGCTTGGCCCCGGAGGATGTCTGGTTAGCCAGAGACGGGTAAGATTCTTCAAGGAAGGAACAACCTAAGACAGACACAGTCGCAGAGGGGCCATCAGGAGAGAACTTGGGGGGCAACAGAAGTGGGGCACAGACCCTCACCCCCCCCCAACATAGCAGGGTCTTGAACCCTCACCCCTTCTGAAGGAGGTCTCCTGCCCCCATGGCTGCTTCACGCTTCCCACACCCAGCTCAGATCGGGACCCAGGTAACAGACAAGAGACTTGGCCGACAGCAGTTGCCCTATATCTAAATTCAGCCTAGCATCTGGAATGCTCAGGGCCCACTAAGTAATGCAAATAATCCTTCCCACTAATATTTACAGGGTAAACTAAGATTGTTGGTAGAGTATTAAATTTGACAGTAAAATAATAATCAAGTTTCAGATTAATTTAAATAGGCTAATTGAAATAAGTGAATATTCAAGTAAAGTTAATTGTACTGGACAAAAAGCTGTTCTTAAAGTAATAACTAAAATTTCTATTGGTAGTTCATCTCATGGTAAAATTCCTGAATATGCAATGAACCTAAAGCAGTCATATGTGTGGGCAAAAAAATTAATTAATTAATTAATTAATTTAAATTTAAAGTTATCAAGACTGCATTATAAAATTTACAAAAACCTCCATTAATAAAAAAAAGGGGGGGATAGTAGGGCAATATCATGTAAGGAAAAATATCTTATAAGTAAATTACATCCAGAAAATTTTTACTTTACCAAATTAAGTTTCATTTGCAATGCTAACAGCAAGACGGCCATTAAAAACACATATGGTGTCTAAATAAGACAAAGTAAATTTGTTTGAACAAAAATAAAAAGGATCCCAAATCAATTATATAGAAAAGATTCCTTTATTAACTTGTGGTCGAGAATACATTTGTATATTTTCAGAAAACAACCCCAAGACCAGATGGATTCCTGCAACAGAGAGGAATTGACAGGTGTGCTCCAACCACTAAGACAAGAGGAAAAAACAGTCCAGAGATGGAAGACGCTGACAACGCCTTGCCATGTGAGCAGTCAGCAGCTGTGCACCGCTGCAGGTTACCTAGGACCAAACCAGAGAGGGTCGGACCTGCATTGCCACCATGTGCCCACCATCCAGATATCATTGCTGACATGTACACATAAGGAACTGTTAGACATTGAAACGGGGACTCAGAACTGTTGGACATTGAAATTGGGACTCAAACATTTTTTTTGTTTTATCTTGTTTTGTTACTATATGTTTATTTCTAGTCTACAAAGGCAAAACTTTTTAAAGGAAAGAAATGGTGAGAAAAAGATACAGAGGCAAAGAAGCATTGAACAGACTGTCAAACTACATTGGGAAGACAGGAGAGGTTGGGCGAGGGGGCTGTAAGAGACCAACCGAAGGACTTGTACGCATGCATATAAGCACAACCAATGGATATAAGACACTGGGGTGGGAGGGAGGGCAGGCAGGTGAAGGCATGTACTGGGGGGTAGCGGAGGTCGGGGGGAGATCAATGGGGGAAAAAAAGGAAACATATGTACTATTATTTGTAATACTTAAAACAATAAAAAAATGGTAAAAAAAAAAAAAAAAAGAATAGCATTCAGTAACAAAAAGACACCTGAGAATTAAATAAAAGACCATTAAGCGGACAAATGAATAACTGAATTTTGACATTAACTTTGAAAATTCTGTTTAAAAGGACACAGAAATAAACCAGGGACAACTCTCACATATTATGAGCACCTACTAGGTCAAAGTGATATTTAGTCTATGTATTTTCTATAACTTGCAAAACCAACTTATACAAGTCCTTTGAAAAAAGTCCAATATGTTTAAGGTATCCTCATAAGAGTCAGAGTGCACAATGAACTAGGTGCCACATCTGGGTAGCATGCTGGCATTTTTGTTATTATTAAATATTTTATACTTTTCTTGTAATTTGTTGAGTCCTGAGTTGGGCTATTTGAATATCTCTATAATAAAGAGCCAGGCTGTAACAACCAATCACGACCAAAGGCTGACAATCATGACGACCCAGCGCTGACTACTATGACTGCAGGCCCAGTGACCCAGCAGAGACTGCTGAGGGGGCTTTGAATCAGGCCCGGAAAGAGACCTGAAGAGAGAAGCAGGGGTTAATCTGTAGTGTCTGAGGCAGCTTTGGACCAGAACTTGCCTCTCTCTTTCCCTCAGAGCCTAGCCAGCAGCCCTGCCTCCATTTCTCTTCCAGCCCCCACCAGACTGCTGATCAGCCCTGCCTTTCTAATCAGGCCCTGTTGATAGGCCCAGAGACACTGACTGACATAGAAACTGACCAATTAGAACCAAATCTGGGTCAACTGTGCGGAGCCAATAGCTGTCTAGAAGGTGGAGCTTTTGACACTGAGTAGCATAGAAACTGACCAATTAGAACCAAATTGGCCAGCAGAGGAGGGCAGTTGGGGGCAAGATCAGGCTGGCAGGGGAGGGCAGTTGGGGGCAACCAAGCTGGCAAGGGAAGGGCAGTTGGGGGTGATCAGGCAGGCAGGCAGGTGAGTGGTTAGGAGCCAGCGGTCCCAGATTGCAGGAGGGATATCCGATTGGAGAGGGTGCAGGCTGGGCTGAGGGAACCACCCTCTCCGTGCATGAACTTCATGCACCGGGCCACTAGGTTATTATGATTATCTTTTGACTAATGGCAACAGAGCATTTTGTTCTAAAGAAATTAATGTCTTTAAAATCATCCAACAAACAGAAGGGAACATCTTGTTCTAATAAAGTCAACATATCTCATTCTGTTTTGACTTCTGAGGAAGGAGGTTAATAACAGTGAGACCCAGTTGGTATAATAGTAAAATACCCTATGCTTCTTAACAGGCATTGGCTTTCTGATGAGTGTACTATGGGTAGATATCCTTAAAACACAATCTCATTGGGACTGTTGCACACTGGCTAAGTGATATAGCTCTTATTGTTTGCCATTTGTTTGTGGCACTAGGAAAATATTGTAGAGTTCCCAATTTTAATTACTTTTCAGTAAGACAAAACACTATGTGTAACTTAACATCTTTTTTCTTGTTTACATAAAGATATCATATGGGATTTTATGGGTTAGGACTAAATAAATGAGCTTCTTTTCAAATAATATTGCACCAGATTTTAAGTTACTTACAATTAACATTTTTAATCATACTGACTACTATTCCATTAAGAAAGAAATGAAGGAAAACTACACATACAACTTACACATTGTTTGATATTTTGTCACTACTCTTTCATTATTAAAACTTCCTTACTCCTACTTCATCTATGGTAGAAGCACCAAGAGTAATTCACTATCAGAAGTCTTACCAAAAAGGCTACTTTCCAATGTTTGGGTTCTTCCTTCTTCATATTCAGAAGTTAGTTGTTGCTTGCTGTGTACAATAAATGGGGATAAATGATATTACTGCCTTAATATGAACGTAAAAATATTTTCCAAATATAGTAAATTCTTAGGATATTTCAGATAATATCAGAGCTAATATTAAAACTTTAATTAGACCATTCACTTCAAATTTATAAGTTCTACGAACTTTTTAGGAACCATGAAATTTTTTTAAAAAGAATGTAAATAGTCATGATTTGAGTGCAGTACAGTTCAGTTAATTAAATAGAGTCAGCTTCACATAATGGCCAGTGTCTTGAACTCAGACACCCTAGCTCTATAACCAATACGTACTTATTCTCAAACAAGTGAATTTCTTTGGCTCAAGGTCCTCCGCTACAAAATAAGAAACGAAGTGCCTTATTTTGTAAGGTTATTAGAATGATTAAATAAGATAACACAGAAAAAGTGCTCAGAGAAACATGAACTTTATTTGCTGAAACTATTTTGAAATCCCAAAATAAGTCTCAATGTGGTTTTTTCATAGTCCCTAACATTCAAATGTTGAAGTTTCCAGAAAATGTTATTATGTTGGGTTATTACCTGTTTTTTTTTCCCTTGAGTTCTATAATTCAGGGTATCTCATTTATTATATACCTTGTAACTAAATTTCTGTAAAAATGTATTTCCTCATGAAGTCAGATAAACCAATGCTCCCTTAATTTTTCAGCGAATCATACCAAGGGCAGAAAGAAACCTAATCAGAGTCAGGACCTGGCCTGTACTACCACTACCCCTTCTCTACCTACTCACACTGTCATCCAGCAGATCTTTATGAGAAATATGCTTAATCTCCCTCTCTACCCCACTGGCTTGGAAGATACAATCCTACTGGTCACACTTGGATACTGATAAGGAATGGATGGGTCCTTTCAATTGTATTGAACAATAACCTATCTTTTAATTGGAGGTTTCTGCCTTCCATGTGAGGCATAATTTAAAATATTTTGAAACCTAAGGTAAATTCACGTCACTTGGGAAAGTTTCCTTCTTATGACAAAGAGATCACTTGAGGGGCCAACCTCAGTTATGGCATCTCAGGCAGACTGGTGCCCATTACTCTGGGAATCACGCCATGGGACCTCCCACTATCTGAACAAAGATGCCCTATAGGATTTAAAGTGAACCTGGGGTACAGAACTGGTAACAAAGGAGAAAGGAATGTCTGGTCTTTTCCTGAAGCTTTATTGGAACCTCTCTGACAGCTTATCATGGGTCCAACTAACACATGCAAGCAGAAAAATACAAACAAGAAGCTCAAAGGTAAGTAGTCCACAAGAGTCTTGGCAAAGAAGTAAGCATCATGTAGGCTTTCCAGGGTGTATGTGTGTGTGTGTTTGTGTGTGTGTGTGTGTGTGTGTGTGTGTGTGTGTTTGGGGAAACTTTGAGTTGCTAAAGCTAGGAGGCCCAGCTCCCAATATAAGATGGGGGTAATTGGAATAGTGGCTGAGCATAACAGCATATGTATGTAAACCAACAAAAAGCTGTGACCCTCAAATCCAAGAGAGAATCAACATGAAGACTCAGGCATCTGGATCAGCAAGGCCAACCAGGAGCAAAGATCAATCATGACTACAGGACCAGTTTCAGTGGCAAGTCTGCAGCAATAAGATCAAAGGAAATAACAGAAAAGTTAGAATGTCCTCTTTTTACCTCTGCATCTGACTTGTGAAAGAAACCGTCTCCCTTGTACGTAGGGAGTCCTTTATATTCCTGAAGAATTCAAGGGGAAGAGTATAGGTGATAACCTCCAGAAAACACAGATTTTTCTACTAAAGGGAACACTTCAAGATCCCACATAACGAATTAGAAAAATCAGAGATGAGACTTTATTTGTGATCACATGCATACAGGTTCTACCTGGAATGAAATGGATAAAGATCTTAAAAGTTCTGAGAGAAAGAATCTGGCCCATTGCTCATCCCAACTAGTTGAACCTTTGCTTGGTTTCCGGCTGAAGAGGATACTAACCCACTGCCTGAACTAAACTCTGAAATCTCACCTGGTACATAAAAAGGAACAGTGAAACTGTTTTAAACCTCGGTTTAGTCATAAACACCATTTTAAAACAAACACAAATTAGCACCACTCACAAAAGCATATTCTTCAACAGTCCACCCACAGTTATCTTGAGAAAAGACATCAGTACCTTGCTGAAGAAGAAACCTGATTGTATTTGTGAATTCATCATTTCTAGCAAGCATGAAGGCTGTGCATATAACACAGATATCACTTCTCCCTTGGCATTTTCAATACAGCTAATTATTTCAACAGCTAATTTGGTATACTCCCCAAGTTAATGCCCTGTTTGTCTATCTAGTGTTGCCCATTTACATGCTGAAGTGTTCATCTTTGTGGGTTACCTCCAAGGCTAAAATGAAGTGACAAGATGGATGCCTCTTGTCCCACTTGAATATTGCCAATTTAAACTGTAACAGATAAGAAACTATGCTGTGGTCACCAGTCTGAGGTAGGGCAAGATTTAATGAAGAATCTCAACTTGGCCAGGATGTTAAACATGGTTGAAGAACTAAAGGTTGTTTTGATTAATTAATTGCTAAGCTTCCTTAAACTCTTGAAATACTAAATGCTTTTGATTCTGAATGTAGATAAATGGAGAACCCTAGAACTTGCAGAAGAAGGGGGAAAAAATAACACAATGAAAGAAACAACAAAAAAAGCAGAGAAGAAGTAAAATCAATGAAAGTCATGGAAGAGGGGAAAAAGGACTAGGAAAAAAGAAGAAAAAACAATTCACACAACTAGGCAAAAGTACCAGCCTGAAAAGAAACCAAACTGGGAAGTCAAAAAATAGAGAAATCAATTAGAAATATCCTCTAAATACACACTGGATTAAATTAACATAGCATGTCTATCCATAGACATTCTTTACTTACAGATAAATAATTCATTTCAAGAAGAATAGATATAATTTTACCTAAAAACACTTGCCTGATTAGGCCTTGGTTAGGTAAAACCTTTGGTTCTGTGGGCAAAGCTAACTGAAATGGACCCTTAAAGGTCTGGGGAGAAGAACAAGGTCCTATTTACCACTACAATTGCCAAGGATCGTAAGATAAATGCTTGGACTAACTTGGCCTCTCAGAAAAACTCTAAATCAGAGTTCACACACAATCAGATTTCACTGAGTTCACCTGATTCTCATATGTATCTCCATGCCAGTGGGTACATAGGAATTTATCAGTGTATGTTGAGGGACAACAGAGTAGATTAGGGAACCAAGCTAGGTGACAGTCAAATCATGAGTCAGCAACTTGTTAACTATGGAATCATGGGTCAATGCATCCACCTCCCTGAACCACAGTTGCCTCATTAATAAAAAATTGGCTAAATAGCATACCTACTTTGTAGAGCTATTACGATGACTGTATTACACAGGTTCATTAAATAACATAGGGTCTATTCCACAGTAGAACACTCTAGAAATTGTAGTTTCTTTTCTCAGCATTCCCTCAGTTAATATGTAATTTTTAAAAATCCATAAAATCTTACCTGTTTAAAGAGCCTTCTGCAGAGGTCTCATCCGCTATTAAAGAAAAAATTAAAATACATTTCAAAACAATAATTTAAAAATGCAAGAATTTAAAAGTACCTGACTAATGTTTTGTTGGGAAATATTCCTTTGGGACCACACCTTGAAGACTATATATACTAGAGTGAATATTAATCATAGTATTGGTAGGCTGTTAAAACATTAAGAACATTTACTTTCTCTTTTTAAATATACCAAATGCAAGAAGAAAAAAAGAATGGGATCTATCAAAACTTGATACCTACCTTTAAAGTGCTATGTACAACAAACATAATCCTAACCAAACCCCATCAGACAGTCAGAAAATGTTATTGTTAGTGCAAAAAGAATCATAGAGTAACAATGTCAAATGTAAATAGCATGAGTTTTCGGGACTCCCTCCATTTAGAGCGGTTGGAAGAGAGTACACTTATTTTGTCCTAACACATACAGTTTCTCCAGCTCTTCAGTGAAGCCTAGCCAGTTTCGGATGAAACAACGCATCACAACGAAGCTTGGCTGATAGGCTCTACACTTTGCAGCACAGCAGAGCATGGGAACCAAACTCTTTCTGCCCCATTCCCAATTGCAAAATATGTAGGAGAGACCTTGGGATTCCAATTGTATAAAGTAGAACTACTTGAGAGTGTCTCTCATTGTGAAAGTCTCTCTGGGCCCACCTCATAGAGCAGGATGGTCCAACCAGTGAGTGGACCATCCTGCTCTATGTGTGTGAGGTCATTTTTCTCACCCTCCCCGTTAGGTGGCAAATGCCTAGAGAAATCATTCTTCTTGAATATATATGGCACATGTCATCAGAGCCTAAACTGATAAACAACAACAGCGAGCCACAAAGGACAAAGAACATCTTGGATAAATACATCCAATTACCTTGGAATTTTAATTTTTTAAACACTCAAAAGATACCTATGGTATGATGCCAACTATACAACATTCAGGAAAAGGCAAAACCATCACTGGTTCCAGTGTTTAGGGAAAAGGGATGGATGAATAAGCAGAGCATAGAGGACTTTTAAGGGTGTGAAAAGATTGTATATGATACTGTAATGGGGGACACATGTCATCATACATTTGTCAAAAGCCATAGAATATATAACACTAAGAATGAATCTTGGCAGAGAAACCAAGATGGCGGCATAGGTAAGCACCTAAACTGCTGCCTAACACAACAATTTCAAAACTACAACTAAAAGACAGAATGGATACCATCCAGAACCACAGGAAAGCTGGCTGAGTGGAAATTCTACAACTAGAAGGAAAGAGAAAAGCTCAAGGAGAATTGGAGGAACGTCAAAGGGTTGAGGTACTGCAAAGGGTCTTTATGCATGCAGAGAGGAAGGGTGCCTGAGAGCCTGGCTGACTTTCTCTGGCAGGAAGGGGAAGGAAGCCCCCGACTGCACTGAACCCCAGTTCCGACTGCAGTGAACCCCAGTTTTGGCAAAACCCCGTGGACTCATGCTCATACAGGGGGAGTCTGGACTGTCAGTTAGAGAGAAAGGCACTCAGAGACTCGGAGACCCGGGGGAGGGGGTCTGGAAGTGCATGCCAGTGCGCACAAAGACTGAGGAGGTTGCCACAGGCTTTCCCTAGCAGAAGGGAGTCGGAAGCTCCTGACTGCACTGAGCCCCATTTCTGACTGCACTGAACCCCAGTTCCGGGTGAGCCCTTGGGGACCCACGCTCTTGTGGAGGGGATCTGGACTCTCGGGAGGAGGCTTGGGAGTCAGGGAAGGCAGAGGTCTGGAGGTGCGCATCCACGCGCACAAGGGCAGGCCTGATGGGAAGCCAAGACTGTCTGCTCTGCCCTGAGACTCCACCCCATCCAAGCTGAACACAGAGTCTTTTGCAATTTGGCAAGTCTAATCCTATAAGGCTGTCTCCAGCACCGAACTTCTCCCAGCGTAGACACAGCTGATCCTCACAGCCAATTGGCCTGGAGGTCAAATCCTCCCAGTGATACCAACAACAATCAAGACTTAACTACAACAAGGCTGTACACACAGTCCACAAAGAGGTGCCCCAAGAGTGTCCACCTCAGGTAACTGGGAGGCCAACCCACTGGGCCATACAGGAAACCTAGCACACAAAGCTACCCTACCAACTCAGGGAAGCAGTGAAAATGCGGTGACAAAGAAACAAATCACAAAACAAATGAAATGGAGGAAAACAAAAAACTGGATATAAAATTCAAAACCACGGTTATAAGGCTTTTCAAGAATATCCTAGAAAAGGCCGATAAATATAAAAAGACCCTCGAAGATATGAAAAAGAACCAACTAGAAATTGAACATACACTGACTGAAATAAAAAATATTATACAGAGACCCAACAACAGACTAGAGGAACGCAAGAATCAAGTCAAAAAATTGAAATACAAAGAAGCAAAAAACACTCAAGCAAAAAGAAAAAAGAATCGAAAAAGTTGCAGATAGTGTAAGAAGCCTCTGGGACAACTTCAAGTGTACCAACATCAGAATTATGGGGGTGCCAGAAGAAGAGAGAGAGCAAGATACTCAAAACCTATTTGAAGAAATAATGACCGAAAACTTCTCCCACCTGGTGAAAGAAATAGACTTACAAGTCCAGGAAGTGCACAGAACTCCAAACAAAAGGAATCCAAAGAGGACCACACCAAGACACATCATAATTAAAATGTCAAGAGCAAAAGACAAAGAGAGAATATTAAAATCAGCAAGAGAAAAACAGTTAATTACCTACAAGGGAGCACCTATACCATTGTCAGCTGATTTCTCAACAAACTATGCAGGCCAGATGGGAGTGGCAAAGTGATGAATAGCAAGAACCTACAAAGTGATGAATAGCAAGAACCTACAACCATGATTACTCTACCCAGCAAAGCTATCATTCAGAATGGAAGGGCAGGTAAAGAGCTTCACAGATAAGAAAAAGCTAAAGGAGTTCATCACTACCAAACCAGTATTATATGAAATGCTGAAAAGTATTCTTTAAGAAGAGGAAGAAGAAAAAAGTAAAGATAAAAATTAAGAACAACAAATACATACCTATCAACAAGTGAACCTAAAAATCAAGGGAATTAAAAACCTGAGGAACAGAATAAACTGGTGAATATAATAGAATCAGGGGCATAGAAAGGGAGTGGACTGATAATTCTCAGGGGGAAAGGGGTATGGAAGGGTGCAGGAAGAGACTGGACAAAAATCGTACACTTATGGATGAGGACAGTGAGGGGGAGGTAAGGGCAGAATGTGGGGTGGGCACCGGGTGGAGGGGAGCTATGGGGGGGAAAAGAGGAAACAATTGTAATAATTTGAATAAAGATTTATTTTTTAAAAAAAAGAATGAACCTTAATGTAAACTATGGACTTTTGTTGATATGCCTCTCTGTTGTAGGATGTAAAAATGAGTGAGGCTGTTTGTGTAGGGGACGTGGAGTTTATGGGAACTCTCTGGACTTTCCACTCAATGTTGCTGTGAACCTAAAACTCATCTAAAAACTAAGGATTATGACTTTTTCTTCAAAAATAAGTATCTGCTGAAACTGCTATTAACATATATCAACATATTAATGCTATTTTCAAGACATAGTCATGCTACAAATTAATATAAAAATCCAAGTATCAGAATATGGGTATTAAGAGACATAGAAGCATCGAACAGACCTCCAAAATACAGAGGAAAGCCTAGAAAGGGTGAAGGGGAGGCCTAAGAGATGAATCAGAGGACTTGTGTGCATGCATATAAACATAACCAATGAACACAGACAATAGGGGGGTGAGGGCATGTGATGGGGGCAGGAGCAGGCAGGGAGAGGTCAATGGGGGGAAAAGGAGACATATGTAATATTTTCAACAATAAAGAATTGAATAATAAAGAATATGGGTATTATCCCTACAATAAAGTGAAGCATATGGAAAGACATAAATAATGCCAATAATTTTAATTGTGTAGTAGGGCAAGAAAATAACTGATAAATGTGATTGAATACCTTGCTTTATAATTACAAATGAAGATTTAGTGCAATATAAATAACAACTGAATCATCCATGTAATTAAAACACACTTTTTATTCTAATTTTAAATCAGAAATTATCATGCAGATTTTATCTAAAAATTATCTTGAAACATTAGTTGGATAAAAAGGAAGTTTATAATTGCCTGATACTGCACTAGTAATTTATGTACACATATCTATTAAATACTCACCAAGAGTAATAATAGTAACCAGCATTGCAAGCAATTATGGATGATGCTACTGAAACCAGTGCCATATTATATTACAATATTACTTGCTTTAAAAATAAATTTTTAAGTGAACACCAAAAACTCAGTCAGGGCTATAACTGCTGTGCAGAAAATTTTCATGCAGCAGGCCCAAGACTGCTGTCCTTAGAAAGTCCTGCTTAAATGGCTGCCTTCAGTTGGAGTCTGAAAACCTGAATCTGGGGAGGGTTTCCACCTTTCCCTAACTGAGAAGAATGGCCCTGGTGCCTAAACACTTTGTACAACTGATGGGTTCGTGCTAAACACTTGCTTTCCTTCTGGAAATCTGGAAGTTTGGTACATGCTATGGGGAAGGTGCCCATGTGACTAGCATGCCATAAAAACCTTAGCATTGAGTCTAAGAAGACTGGGAGATGACATATTTCATGTATGTTGTCAGAATTTGACACTGGAGTAACTAAGCACATCCTGGTAATGCCACAGGGAGAGGACTCTTGGAAGCTTGTGCCTGGTGTCCTCCACCCTTTGTCACACACACCCTTTCTTCTTCTGATTTTGCCTTGGCCTTTCCCTGTAATAAATCTTTTTATTTATGAGAAAACTATATGCTGAGTCCTTTAAATTTTTTTTTTGAATCAGGAGACCTAGGTGTGGGTTTAGGAACCTCTAATAAAATTGCATTATGTGAAATTGGTATTATTTGGTGTGCTCTGCATGATGATAGTCAGAAGTTGATTTCACAGAATACCTGTCTTTGATATTGTTTCGGTCCATGCTTGTTTTCGAGTGTGCCGCAGATCTATAACTACTGGAATAAAGACATGAATGGGAAAAAGAAAACAATGAAGTCAGAAAATAATGTGAAACAAGCAACATTAATATTTACTCAGAATAAGAAATATAGAATCCTAATGATTGACTACATGTTCTATAGTATCAAAGTTCCTATAAAGGAAAGGAAGACATCACACTGACAATTTTATACAATTAAACAGGGTTTAATTCCTTTCTACGGTAGTCATAAATCAGTCAACATTGGGATAACTATAGAAAAACAAAAAAAACATATATGCCAAAATAGTTTTCTAGGCATTTCAAAGTTCTTTTTATTTGTTTCTAATGTTTTTCAAATTTCTTATTAAACTAAAATCATGGCTCACCTATCAAAAGCAGTTCTTCACAGGACAAGTCAAAAAAATCAAAGACATTGTATCCAAAATGTAGAGATATCCAGGGATATTCTACTAAACTCAACATGTATGGAAAAATACTGGTCTTACTCTTGAACGGTGGCTCTTTCCTGCTCATCTAATGAAGTCCTATTCTTCATGTCCGATCTAAATGCCAGTGCCCTGCCTGGAAACTTGTGAGTCACCTTAGATTTCTTTCTCCTCGCCACTTCTACATGCAATCATCAGGAAATCATATGAACGAGGCCTCCTACTGTCTCTGCTTTATTTTGCTACTGCCAACTGCCCTGGTCAAACATGAGCTCTTTACAGGTGGGCCTCACAGGGGGATGGTACCACTAACTATTATTGTTCCTTCGTAAATTAATAAGATTTTTTAAGCAAAACAAATGAAAAAGGCATAGAAGTAGAAAAACATTAACATTTTAAATGGAATAAATTGAGCTTCCTGACTCATTTCCACATAAATGGGTAAAAACTTCATAATGGACTGATGCTAGTCCAAAGAGGGAAACTCCTCATTTGTCTCCCAGTCTCTCTATGTGGTTTCCTTCCATCTGTGCTCTACATGAGTGGTCAGCAAGAGAGGGCTCACAGGCCAAATACAAGCTGCCATCTGGTTTTGTAAATGAAGTCTCAGTGGAACACAGCCGTGCCTATTCACTTGAAGCTTCTCTAGGACTGCTCTCACACTGCAATGGCAGACTTGAGTAGATATGGCAGACTACATGGCCTAAAATCAGGCCCTTTACAGAAAAAGCTTGCTGATCCCTGCTTCATCCCACAACCACAGGGCCATAATCAAATGTGATCTTCTTACTCTTCTGCTGAGAACTGCAATGAATCCCTGCAGCAAATATTGCTGGCTCCCTACCTTGGTGATCATATTTGCTGGAGACCCACAACTGTATTTGGCCATTCACTGTCCTGATACACACAGAAGGTGGTATCTCTCCAGCTCCAAAAAGAGAAATGATTATCCTAAGCTCATCACAGTAACAAGTTCACCACTGTCTGGTTTAGGAATGAGCATGGGATGTAATCCAAGCATATCAAATGTTAGAGAAAGTGAGCTGCAGGACACTTTTTTTTTTTCCTATTTTAAAAGAAACACATAGGCCCAGCCTGTGTGGTTCAGAGGACTGAGCGTTTTCCCACGCACCATGAAGTCACTGGTTATATTCTAGGTCAAGGCACAGTTAGGCTTGATCCCCCATTAGGGGATGTGCAGGAGGCAGCCGATGGATGTGATGGTTGTCTGTCTCATTGAGGTTTCTATGGCTCTCTCCCTCTAAAGACAATAAAAATTTATTTCCAAAAAGGTTAAAGGGAACACATAATTTAATATCACTAATCAAGGAAATGCAAATGAAAACCATAAGAAGTTCCAGCTCATCTTCTTAGAATGGCTATCCTCAAAATATAAATAACTAACAAGCATTGGTGAGGATATGGAGAAATGCAAAAACCTTGTGCACTGGACAGGTGATTATAAATTGGTATAGTCACTGTGGAAAGCATCATGGATATTCCTCAAAAAAATTGGAAATTGCTGCCAACCATTCAAATAATTAGTTATAAGTTTGTTTGGGATAATTGTACAATATGCTGTTGTAAAATATCTAAAATTATAATGACATTGTAGAATAATATCATGTAAGGATATTCTTTGCTCTAGGCCATGGCAATTCCATTTCAAACTGGCTGTCAATTTCTTTTTGTAGCTTTATATAAACTTTGTCAGGGAGGCAAAACACAAATTACTTACTTTAGTTCAAGAGGCCAAATATATTGACTTTCAATTACAATCCTTATGACTTATGAAGGAAACTTCTCTTTGTGGAATTCCTTCCAAAATAATTTTCAGACTACAGAGAGTTTCATTTAAAAATCTTTGTCACATGAAACAATTTCTCTTAAGGTTATGGTGACCACTAGTATGGTTTAGATTTAGTATTTTATTTTTATTTTATAATATTTTAATTAATTTTTTTAATTTTTATTTTTTACATATGTGTCCTTATTCTCCCATAACCCCCCTCTCTTGTCTGTGTCCATTGATTAGGTACATAAAAAAAAGGACATGAAAGGATTTAATCCCTTTCAGAAGGAATTAAGGCACTGGGAAGGCACTTGAGCATCCTATAATGGCCCTTCTTGCTTTTGTGCCGAGAGGGACCCTCTTCTCACAATCCAATTGCCCTCAGCTGTTGCCTGAGCTTTCTGTTCATGCTGAGCTTGAAGCCTCGTGGTG
This sequence comes from Corynorhinus townsendii, assembly GCA_026230045.1. Classification (NCBI taxonomy): domain Eukaryota; kingdom Metazoa; phylum Chordata; class Mammalia; order Chiroptera; family Vespertilionidae; genus Corynorhinus; species Corynorhinus townsendii. The sequence continues at coordinate 106,007,865 of JAPDVU010000001.1, read as the reverse complement.
GCTGGTACCATGGATCTGTCTCACGCCCAATTGTGTGAGCTGGGCCCTCAATGGAGAAGAAATCTGAGTTCCCCGAGATATGTGATCACTGCTGGGACCCTGCCAGCAGGCCAGGGGATCCCAAGGCAGGTGCTGGGCGTGGAGGCCACAAGGGCATAGACTACCAAGGAGACAGAACTGAACCTCACATCACCCTGCTTGGCCCCTGAGGATGGCTGGTTAGCCAGAGACAGGTAAGATTCCTGGAACAAACTAAGACAGGTACAGTCGCAGAGGGGCCATCAGAAGAGAACTTGGGGGTCAACAGAAGTGGAGCACAGATCCTCACCCACCCAACATTGCAGGGGCTTGAACCCTCGCCCCTTCTGAAGGAGGTCTCCTGCCCCCATGGCTGCTTCGCGCTTCCCACACCCAGCTCAGATTGGTACACAGGTGACAGACAGAGACTTGACTGACAGCAGCTGCCCTATATCTAAATTCAGCCTAGCATCACGAATACTCAGGACCTACTCAAGAATGCAAATAATCCTTCCCACTAATATTTACAGGGTGAACTAAGATTGTTGGTAGAGTATTAAATTCAACAGTAAAATAGTAGTCAAGTTTTCAGATTAATTTAAATAGGCTAATTGAAATAAGTGACTATTCAAGTAAATTTAATTGTACTGGACAAAAAGCTGTTCCAAAAGTAATAACTAAAATTTCTATTGGTAGTTCATCTCATGGTAAAGTTCCTGAACATGCAATGAACATAAAGCAGTCATATTTTTGAGCAAAAAAAATTTTTTTAATTTAAAGTTATCAAGACTGCATTATAAAATTTACAAAAACCTCCATTAATCAAAAAAAGGGGGGTATAGTAGGGTAATAACATGTAAGGAAAAATATCCTATAAGTAAATTACATCTAGAAAATTTTTACTTTACAAAATTAATTTTCATTTGTAATGCTAACAGCAAGACGGCCATTAAAAACACACATGGGTTCTAAATAAGACAAAAGAAAATCATTTGGGCAAAAATAAAAAGGAGCCCAAATCAATTATATAGGAAAGATTCCTTTATTAACTTTTGGTCGAGAATATGTTTGTATATTTTCAGAAAACAACTCCAAGACCATGTGGATTCCTACAACAGAGAGGAATTGACAGGTGTGCTCCAACCATGAAGACAAGAGGAAAAACAGTCCAGAGATGGAAGACGCTGATGACGCCTTGCCATGCGAGCCGTCAGCAGCTGTGCACCGCTGCAGGTTGCCTAGGACCAAACCAGAGAGGGTCGGACCTGCATTGCCACCATGTGCCCACCATCCAGATATCATTGCTGACACGTACAGATAAGGAACTGTTTGACATTGAAACAGGGAATCAGACTGTTGGACATTGAAATTGGGACTCAAATATTTTTTGTTTGTTATTATATGTTTATTTCTAGTCTGCAGAGGCAAAATTTTTTAAAGGAAAGAAATGGGGGGGAAATAGATACAGAGGCAAAGAAGCATTGAACAGACTATCAAACTACAGTGGGAAGGCAGGGGAGGTTGGGCGAGGGGGCCTGTAAGAGATCAACCAAAGGACTTGTACGCATGCATATAAGCATAACCAATGGACCCAAGACACTGTGGGGGGGAGGGCAGACAGGTGAAGGCATGTACTGGGGGGTAGGGGGAGCCGGGGGGAGGTCAATGGGGAAAAAAAGAAAGGAGACATATGTACTACTATTTGTAATATTTCAAACAATAAAAAATAAAAATAAAAAAAAATGGAAATTGAACTGCTATTCTACTTCTGGGTATTTATCCAACAGAAACATGAACATGAATTTGAAAAGATATCTGCACCCTTATGTTCACTGTAGCATTATTTACAATAGCCAAGATATGGAAGCAATGTAGATGTCCTTCCATAGACATATGAACAGTGAATATGAGGGTAGTATATATGTATACACATACACATCTTTGAACATATATACAGAATGAAATATTAGTCAGACATAAAAAATAATGAATTCCTGTTACTGATGGCAACATGGATGGACTGAGAGGGTATTATGCTAAGTGAAATAAGACACAGAAAGACAAAGGCTATAGGATCTCACTTACATGCGCAATCTAAAAGAATAAAATAGAAACAGACCCCATAGCCTCAGAAATCAAACTGATCCCTTGCTTGCCAGAGGATAGTAAGTTGAGGAGAGGGATGAAATAAAGAATATGTATAACAAGTGCAAACTTCCAGTTATAAAATGTATAAGCCACGGGATGCAGTGTACAGCACAGGGAATGTGTCAAATCTATATATATAAAAGCCTAAGTGACCATTATGACTGGACAACCAGACAACAAACCGGTAGCTATTATGCACATTGACCACCAGAGGGCAGACGCTCAATGCAGGAGCTGCCCCCTGGTGGTCAGTGAACGGCCACAGCCAACCTCCCCCAGCTGGCCAACCTCCTGGCCCGGATTGGCCCAATCAGGACTGGGCAAGACAGGCCCCACCGGCCAGGCCAAAGGACAAATTTGTGCACTGGGCCTCTAGGATTGTAATAACGTTGCACAATGACAGATGGGTATTAGACATAACATTGTGAACACATCAGGAAGTATATAAATGTCAAATCACTATAGATGCACACCTGAAAGCAATATAATGTGTGCCAACTCTACTGTCACAAAAAGTTTAAGAAAGGACAAAGAATGACTAAGGAAAATCAGGCCTTCTGGCTTCACATATGGACATGTGAGAATAGGATGCTTTGGAGCCATTGCTAAGTACTGACCAGGCAAGCAGACATAAACACTGACAACATCACAGCTAAAAAAAAGGACAACTAGGATCATAATGACATTACTGAACCGCTAAAACAATCGTGGTTTCTATTGTTTCAGCCTCTGTTAATTAGACCGCTTATTATCTGAAGCTAAAAGCATCCTATCTGATAAATTTCCCAAGGCCTAGAGGATAAGACCTAGTCCTTTCTGTAGCACTAAAGACTTTCTTAAGCCTGCCTTAGCTAGGCACTCACCTCATTACAACATTCCCATTACACACATTGTGCACACTGAAACGGTACTGCTTATAAACCCTGCAAAGTTCACTTGTGCATCTCAGCCCTTGCACAGCTGTTCCTGCAGCCAAAATGCAATGTCAATAGCTGTTCTACCCGCCAAACATCATCCTTCTGCCACTTTGCCTGGAAAACTTCTTTGTGGTCTGCATGCTTACTTTAAATCTCACCCAGATTTTTATTTCTATTTATTTTTAAAATATTTTTAAATGTTTTTTTAAAAATTGATTAGAGCGAGACAGAGACAAAGATAGAGATGGAGATAGAGAAATACCAGTTTGTAGTTCCACTTATTTATGCATTCATTGAGTGATTCTGGACTGTGCCCTGACCAGGCATCAAGACCACAACCTTGGCATATCAGGGACAATGCTTTAAGCAACTGAGATATCTGGCCAAGGCCTCACCTCACCCACATTTTTAAAGCTCTAATTCTCATCATGGACTTAAAGTGGCTGCCTCACACTACACACAAACCAAAAGCATAAACAATGATTATTATAAGCTCCTAGTGCACTCTGGCACCTGGTAAGCATTGAATAAACATAGTAAATAATAGAAATAACAAATAAAAAATAATAAACTCTTAGTGGGTAAGGACTGTGTTTTTAAAATATTTCAATTCTGCATCATCAAAATAATACTTAGTACCTAAAAGACACGTGAGATGTAAATAGCATGACCATTAAGCAGAAAAATGAATTAACTGAATTTTGATATTTTCTTTGAAAATTCTGTTTAAAAACTACAGAAATAAATGAACATTTCTCTCATAGTATGAGCACCTTCAAGGTCAAAACACTACTTCATCTTTGCACTTCCTATAACTTGCAAAACAAACCAACAGAAGCCCTTTGATAAAGGTCTACTAAGTCCAAGGTGTCCTCATATAGGCCAGATTACACACTGAACTATGTGCCACATCTGGGTAGCACACTGACATTTTTGTTATGGTGAAATCCTTTTGTACTTTTATTATAATTTGCTGAGTCCCGAGTGGGACTATCTGAATATTTATGATTGTCTTTTGACCAATGGCAACAGAACATCTTGTTCTAAAGAAATTAGTGTGTCCTGACATTTATTTAACAAAGATAACATGTTGTTCTAATAAATCAACCTGTCTCATTCTGTTTTGACTTCTGAGGAATGAGTTTAATAACAGTGAAACCTAGTTGGTATAATATGTAAAATACCCTATGATTCCCAACAGGTGTTGCCTTTCTGACGTCTGTACTATGAGTATATATCGTTAAAAAGCTATTTCATTGCAATCGTTGCACACTGGCTAAGTGAATACTCTTATCGTTTGCCATTTGTTTGTGCTACTAAGAAGCATTGATGAGTTCCTAGTTTTAGTTACTTTTTTAGTAATACAAATCACTATGTATAATAAGTATTCATTTACTAAATAAAATCCATTTAATATGAAAACTAAACAAAAGATGTAGTTTTAGAACAAGTCCAATTTGTTATCATGTGAATATAGTAGAAACATATAACATTCTAACTTAACATCTTCTTTCTTTTTTAAATAAAGATATCATATGGGATTTTAGGTGTCAGAATAAATAAATGAACTTCTTTTCAAACAAAATAGCCCCATATTTTAAATGACCCACAATTAACAGTTTTAATCACACTGAATACAATTCTATCAAGAAATAGATTACGAAAAACTATGCATGCAACTTATATATTGTGTGGTATTTTTTCACTGCTCTTTCATTATCAAAACTTCCTTACTCTTACTGCATCTATGTTAGGAGCACCAAAAGCGATTCACTATCAGAAGTCTTACCATGGTGGGTACTTTCAGATGTGTGCGGTTTCCTTCTTTCTTGATATTCAGAAGTTAGTTGTTGCTTGCTGTGCACAAAAAAATTTCAATAAGTAACACTAGTGCCTTAATACAAATCTATATACAAAAGCTTAAGCGACCATCCAACCTTTCAACCGTCTGACCAGTAGCTATGATGCACACTGACCACCAGGTGGCAGACGATCAATGCAGGAGCTGCTGAGCTGCGGTGACTTGGCAGCTGTGGTTCTAGGGTGATGCACCCAGAACAAGAGAGGAAGGAGCCCGATTGCCGGGTGTGTCACCCGAGAACAACACTCTCCTCATCCAGGACGCCTCCGGGTATACTGGAGAGTTGGTTTCACCCAATCCCCACAGGCCAGGCAGAGGGAACCCATCTGCTGGAAGGGCTCCCCCACCCCCATCTTCACCTTCACCCCCGCCCCCCGCTGCTGTGGCCCCCTGGGGAGAGTCCGAGGGAGGTTGGCTCCAGGGTGTGTCTGGCCCATTTCACCCAGTCTCACCCCACCACACACCTTCTAATTAATTTCCTTTCAATGTGCACAAATCTGTGCGCCAGATCACTAGTATAAATATATTTTCCAAATGTAGTAAATTCTTAGAATCTTTTAGGTAATATCAGAGCTAATATTAAAACTAATTATATGATACATTTCAAATATGTAAGGTCTAAAAAGTTTTTTAGGAAGCATGTAAGTTTTAAAAAAGTGAACTGAAACAGTCATGATTTGAGGGCAGTATAGTTTAATGAATTCATTAGAGTTTGCTTATCATAAGGTCAGTGTCTTCAACTCAGACATTCTAGTTCTATAATCAATAGCTATTTGTTCTCAAGTCACTTTTCTTTGACTCAAGATCCTCCACTACAAAATAACAGTCTTACTGCCTTATTCTAAAAGGTCATTAGGAGGACTAAATGAGCTAAACAGCAAAAAACAATGCTCAGAGAAACAGTAAACCAAAGCAAAAATCAAGTTCATGAACATTATTTGTTGCAATTCTTTTGGAATCTGAATAAGCCCCATTGTGGGCTTTTCAACATTTCTAATATAAAAGTTGAAGTTTTCAGAAAATGTCATTACTTTTGATTATTACCCGTTCTTTCTTTGTGTTTTGAAATCAGGGTATCTCAGCTATTATACATATAACTTGCAACTAAATCTATCTACAAATATTACCTCCTGAAGTCAGATAACACAATGCCCCCTTATTTTTGCAGGGAATCATACCAACGGCAGAAAGAAAACTAATAGAAGTCAGGACCTGGCCTGGACTACTACTATCCTTTCTCTGCCTACTCACACTGTGAACCAGCAGATCTTTATGAGAATGATCCTTAATCTCCCTGTTCACCCTCATTGCCTTTGGAGATAGAACCCTACTGGTCACACATGGATACTGATGAGTCATGGATGTGGGCTTAGCTATTATACGGACCAATAACCTACTTTTGTTTATCGGGTTTTCAAAAAAAAATAACTCTTTACTATAGGAAGTATTATATATGTCCCCCATTTTTTTTTCCTCTATTAACCCTCCAGGCCACTTCCCGCGCCCCCCCATTCCAGGCTCTCTCCACCCCACTGTCTAAGTCCATGGGTTATGCACTTATGCATACAAGATCTTCAGAATAACCTACTTTTGATTCAGAGCTTTCTGTTGACTGGCTTCCATGTGAGGTATAATTTAAAATATTTTGAAACCTGAGGCAAATTCAAATCACATGGGAATGTTTCATTATTATGGCAAAGAGAACACTGGTGGGGCCGAGCTCAGTTATGGAATCTCAGGCAAGTTGGCACCTATACTGCTCAGGTAAATGCAATATGGGACCTTACACTATGTAAACTAAGATGCTCTACAGGATATAAAGTGACCTCAGGGGACAGATCAGGTAACAAGTCTGGTCTTTTCCCGCAGCATTATTTGAACCTCTCTGACAGCTTAGAATGGGCTCCACTAACAACTGCTAGTGGAAAATACAAACAACAGGCTCAAAGGGTAACTATTCCGCAAGGTCTGAGCTAAGAGGGAACTCCACATAGACTTCCCAGTGTGTGCTGAGGGTGGGCGGGGAGAGGCAGTGAGTGAGTAATTCTAGGAGGCCCAGCTACCAGAATAGGGTGCTGGTAATTGGAATGGTGTCTATACATACAAGCAAATGTATGTCAAGTAAAAAAAAAAAAAAATGTGACTTTCAAGTCCAAGTGTCAATCAACATGAAGACTCAGGAATCTGGATCAGCAAGGCCAACCCTGGAGCAAAGATCAATCATGAATATTGGATCAGTTTCAATGGCAACTCTGCAACAATAGAATCAATGGAAACAACAGAAAGGTTAGAATGTCCTTTCATACCTTTCCATGTCACTTGTGAAAGAAGACTGTCTCCCTTGGAATTAGGGAATCCTTTATTTTCCTGAAGAATTCAATGTTGGGAGTAGCAGATAGTCCCAGAAAATACAGATTTTTTTCTGATAAAGTGAACACTTTAAGACCCCCAATAGCCAGTTAGAAAAAATCAGAGATGAGACTTTACTTGTAACCCCATGCATGGAGGTTCTACTTGGAATGAAGTGGATAAAGATCTGAAAGCTCTGAGATAAAGAATCTGGCCCATTGCTTCTTCTAACTGGTTGAGCTTTTCTTGGTTTCTGGCTGAAGACACATACCAACTCACTGCCATTCCCAAACTGCCTGAACCGAACTATGAAAGCTCTCCTGGTACATAAAAGGGAACAGTGAAACTATTTTAAACCTCAGTTTAATGACAACCTGCATTTTAAAGCTAACACTTAGAAATTAAAATCACTAACAAAAGCATATTCTTTGGCAGCCCACCCACTGTTATCTTGAGAAAAGATATCAATACCTTGCTGAAGAATCCTGACTGTATTTGCTGACTCATAATTTCCAGCAAGCACGAGGGCTTCCCTCAAGCACAGAGATCACTTCCCACTCAGCATCTTCAAATATGTTATTTCAATAGCTAATTGATGTACTCCCCAAGTTAATACCCAGTTGTCTGTCTGGAAGTGATCATTTACATGCTGAAGTGTTCATCTTTGTAAGTTACCTTTGACGGTAAAATGAAGGGACAAAAAGGACGTCTCTTGTCCTCTTGCATATTTCTAATTTAAAGTCCTCTAATAGGTAAGAGACTATGCTGAGGTCACCAATCTGAAGTGGGGGGAGATTTAAATGAAGATCCACCACGTTACGGGGCAGGATGTTAGACACAGTTGAAGGACTAGAGGGCGCTTTGATTAATTAATTGCTGGGCTTCCATAAACTCCTGAAATTCTACCGCTTTTGATTCTGTCTTTGGTACATAAAAATGGAGAACACCATCATTGGCAGAAGTGGAAAAAATAATACAATGAAAAATACCAAAAAAAAGCAGAGAAGACAGTAAAAAATCAAGAAATATCATGGTGGAGGAAAAAATGACTCTAGGAGAAAAAGAAAAAATTTCATGCAACTAGGCAAAAGTACCAGCCTGATGGGAAAACCAGACTGTGAAGTCAGTAAACAGAGAAATCAAGTAGAAATATTCTCTAAATGTATGATGAATTTAATTAGCAAAATATGGTCTATACATAGATATTATTAACTTACAGATAAATAATTCATCTCAAGAAGAATGAATATCACTTTACCTAAAGTTATTTGCCTGATTAGGCCTTACGTAGGTAAAACCTTTGGTTCTATGGCCATAGCTAACCGAGATGGACCCTAAAAGCTTTGGTGGGAAAAACAAGGTCCTATTTACCACTACAGTTGTCAAGGAGAGTAAGATAAATGCTTGGACTAACTGGGCCTCTTAGAAAAACTCTAACTCAGAGTTAACACGCAATCAGATTTGGCTTTCTGGGTTGCTCTTCTTTGCATCTGTATCTCCATGGCAGAGCTACAGGGGAACTTATCAGTGTATGTTGAGAAACAACAGAATAATTTGAGATCCAAGCTGTTTGACAGTCAAAGCATGGGTCAGCCCCTTGCTACCTATGGAATCATGGGTCAATTCATCCACCTCCCTGAACCACAGTTGACTCATTAATAAAAAGTAAGCTACGATAGCATACCTATTTTGCAGAGTTATTGTGATGACTATATAACACAGATTAATTACATAAATTAGGGTCTAGCCCACAATACAACACTCTAGAAATGGTAGTTTCTTTTCTCTACATTTCCATAGTTAACACACAAATTTTTAAAAATCCATAAAATCCAACCTGATTAAAGAGTCTTCTTCAGAGATATCTTCCACTATTAAAGAAAAAAAGTGAAATACATTTTAAAACAATAATAAAATATAGGACTTTAAAAGTACTGGACTAGTGCTTTGATAGACAGTATCCTTTGGGACCACACCTAAACACTATACTAGAGTGAATATTAATCATATTATTGGTAGGGCATTAATATATTAAGAACATTTACTTTCTCTTTTTAAATATACCAAATGCAAGAGAAAAAAAGAATGGAATTTATCACCATTTGATAATTATCTCTGAACTGTTATTTACAATGAACATAATTCTAACCAAACCCCATCAGACTGACAGAACATGGAATTGTTAGTAGAAGCAGAATCTATAATAATCTATAATAATAAAAGCATAATATGCTAATTAGACCGGACACCCTTCTGGAGGACCTTCTGGACAAACCCGGGGCTGCGAGGGCCGAACCCCTCGCACGAATTTTGTGCATCAGGCCTCTAGTCATAGAATAACAATGTCAAACATAAAATAGCATGAGTTTTCTGAACTTCTTCCATTAGGAGCAGTTAGTAAAGAGAACACCACTTTTGTAGTAACACTGACAACTTCTCTAGCTCTTCAGTGAAGACTAGCCCATTAGGATGAAACAGTCCATCACAAGAGAGCTTGATTGCCAGGCACTACATGTTAAGCACAGCAAAGCATAGGAAACTGTGTCTTCCTGGCCCCATTCCCAATTGCAACTTAAATAGGAAAGACTTTGGAATTCCAGTTGTACAAATTAGAACTACTTGAGACTGTCTCTTTCCATTGCTAGAGAGTATCTGTTCCCACCTCATAGAGCAGGTGGAAGAGACAGTTAGTGCTCTGCAGTAGTGCATGATGTCATTGCTCTCAACCCTCCCCATTAGGTGTCAAAGGCCTTAAGGAAGCATGCCTTTTCGGCTTGTGTGGCATATGTCATCAGATCCTGTCTTGAAGAAGAACAACCACCACCAACTAAGGACAAAGAAAGTCTTGGATAGCTACATTCAATTACCTTGGAATTTTAATTTTTTAAACTTTTATAAAGATACCCAATGTCTCCTTTCCAACTACACAACATTCAAGAAAAGTCAAAACTATGGAGACAGTAAAAAAGATCAGTGGTTTTCAGTGGTGAGAGAGAATGTAGGGTGGAATAAGCAGAGCACAGCAGATTTTTAGGACAGTGAAAAGATTGTGTATGATACTGTAATGGTGGGTACTTGTCACCAGAAATTTGTCAAAACCCATAGAATGTACACCACCAGGAGTGAACGTTAAGGATAATCATGGACTTTGTTTGATAATGATGAGTCAATGCAGGTCCATCCAAGGTAATAAATGTACCTCTCTGGTACAGGATGTCAAAATGCGCAAGGCCGTGTGTGTTTGGGGTTGTGGCATTTATGAGAACTCTGTACTCTCCACTCAATTTTCCTCTGAACCTAAAAGTTCTCTAGAAAAATGGTTTATCAAGTTTTCTTTGAACACGTATCAACATATTATTGGTATGTCAAGACACAGTCAGGTTGGACATTAAGATAAAGATCCAAGTACCAGAATATGGGTTATTTTAAAAAGATATTTTAATTGACTTCATAAAGGAAAGCAGAGGAAGAGAGAGATAGAAACAGCAATTATGAGAGAAAATCATCGATGGCTGCCTCCTACACTCCCACACTGGAGATTGAGCACACAACCCTTGCACAGGCCCTGACCTAGAATCCAACCACGACCTTTTAGTTCATGGGTCAACATTCAACCACTGACCCATGCTGACCAGGCAGAATATGAGTACTATTCCCACAACTAAGTGGAGCATGTGGAACGATATAAATAAAGCCAATGATTTGAATTTTATACTTGAGCAAGAAAATGATAAAAAATGATTGAATATCTTACTTTATAATTACATATGGGGATTTAGTACACTATGAATCAAAACTGAATCATCCTATTAATAAAAAGACACTTTGTATTCAAATTTTAAGTCACAAATCATTATGCTAATTTTACTAAAAATTATCTTGAAACATTAATTTGATAAAAAGGAAAGCTTAAAATTGCCTAATATTGTCGTAGTAATTTATGTACAAACTAGAGACACGATGCACCACATTCGTGCATTGGAGGTGAGGGTGCCTCAACCGGGCCTGCACCCTCTCACACTCCAGCACCCCAAGGAGTCCTTAGCGCTACTGTGGAGGCTATAGAAACTCCCATTGTTACCTCCGTTGCACTTGCGAGCTGTGAACCCAGCTTCTGGCTGAGCTGCGTTTCCGCTGTGGGAGTGCAATGACCACCAGGGTGTAGCTCCTGCATTGAGCGGTTGCCCCTGGTGGTCAGTACATGTCATAGCAACTGGTTGTTCTGCCAGTCAGCCAATTTGCACATTAGGGTTTTATTATATAGGATACCTGTGAAATGCACATCAAGCATTACAGAAATAAGCCGCATTGCAAGCAATTATGGATGATGCAACTGAAACCAGTACCAAATTATATTTTCCTCTTACTTGCTTTAAACATAAATTTTCAAGTCAACATCAAAAATTCAGTCAGGGCTATACCTGCTGTGTAGAAACGTTTCACCCAGCATGCCTAAGGCTGCTGGCCTTAGAAAGTCTTGCTTAAATGGCTGCCCTTCACTTGGTGTCTGAAAACCGGAATCTGGGAAGGGTTTCTATCTTTCCCTTCAACAAGACTGTGCACATGCCCATACGGGGATGCACCTAGAGTGCCAGCTCAGGTGACTGCAGAGGCTGAGCCACTGGCTCCTGAAGGACACCTACTACACAAGGCCACTCTACCTAATACATAGAAAAAGAAAGAAAAAAAACACAGGGAAGCAGCCAAAATGAAGACACAAAGAAACATGACATAAATGAACGAAATGGAAGCAAACAAACCGCTGGATACACAGTTCAAAACCATGGTTATAAGGATCTTCATGAGCGCTTCAATGACTTAATGAGAGCTTCAAGCGACTTAATGAGACTCTCAAGGATCTTAATGAGAATTTCAAAGACATGAAAAAGGACCCGTCCAAAATGATGCATACACCAGCTGAAACAAAGAAAAGTTTATAGGGATCCAACATTAGAATAGAAGATTATGAGAATCAAATCAAGGATTTCCAGTATGAGGAAGCAAAAAGCACTTAGTCAGAAGAATAAAATGAAAAATAATCAAAAAATTTGAAGACAGTGTAAGGAGTCCTTGGGACAACCTCATTATATCAAGAAATAATAACAGAATACTTCCCCTACCTGGTGAAAGGAAGAGACTTACAAGTGCAAGAAGCACAGAGATTACCAAACAAGTGGAACCCAAAGTGGCCCACATCAAGACACATCATAATTTAAAGGCCAAGACAGAGATAATCTTAAAAGCATCAAGAGAAAAGCAGTTGGTTACCTTCAAGAGAGCAGCAATATAGAGCATATGTCTCCTTCCCAAATTCTCTCTTGTTTTAAATTTACTTAAATTGATTTCTCATAAAAAATTATGCAGGCCAGAGGGAGTGGCAAGAAATATTCAAAGTGATAAATAGCAAGTACCTACAACCAAGAATATTCTACATAGGAAAGATCTCATTTAGATTTGAGGGTCAGATAGAGGGCTTCACAGACAAGAAACAGGTAAAGGAGATCATCACCACCAAAGCAGTATTACAGTAGTTTCTAGTACCTGGCGATACCATGGTGCTCAGGCGCAAAGAATTTTCAGTAACCACCAGAGGCTCGCACTGATGACAGCGACCAGCGCCCCGCATTGGTCTGGATCCCTCACTCACCTGGTCCACCTTCCCTCTGTGGTACTGCCCTCCATGATCCGCCGCTGACACCTGCTTCTTACACCTGCCATGTTCCACACACGCCCCCTATTGGTCAGCGCACGTCATAGCGACTGGTTGTGCAGGTGTTCAGTTGTTGCACCATCCAGTCTATTTGCATATTAGGGTTTTATACGAATATATAGATATGTATTACTTGTGGACACAGACAATAGGGAGCTGAAGGCCCAGGGCAGGGTAGGAATTGGTAGAGGGGATCAATGGGGAGCAAAAGGGGTACATCTGTAACACTCTCAAGAATGAAGATTAAAAACAGATTTCACAAGTGTTGTCGAGGATATGGAGAAAAGAGAAGGCCTCGTGGAATGTTCGTGTGATTGTAAATTTGTGTAATCACTGTGGAAAGCGGCATGGAGATACCTCAAAAATTTAGAAATAAAACTGCCATTCAACTTCTGGGAATTTATCTAACACAAATATAAAAATGAATTTGAAAAGATATCTGCACCCCTATGTCCACTGCCCCCACAAGTTCACATATTTCGTGCACCGGGCCTCTACTACTTGAATAACTTTGCAGGGTGTCAGATGGTTAATAGACATATTTACAATAGCGAGGAAATGGAAGCAACATAGGTGTCCTTTGACAGATAAATGAATAAGGAAGATGTAGCATGTGTATACATCTAAACTGAAATACTCGGACATAAAGAACAATGAATTATTGCTGTTTAAGACAATAATGATGGACCAAGACGGTGTTATGATAAATGAAATAAGACAGATAAAAACAAATATCACGATCTCACTTACATGTGCAATCTAAAACAATAAAACAAACAAAACAGAAACAGCTACTGAGAACAAACTGATAACTGCCAGAGGGTATTAAGTTGAGGAGGTGGAATAAATAGAAGAATATGAATGAGAAGTGTAAACTTCCAATTATAAAACATGCTGGAAGCTAATCCAGCATGTCATAAATGCAAGAGTTTCATCAAAAGGTTGATGGAACTTGGGGACTCAACAAGTGCTGAATCACATAAGTTATTGCCTGTTGGAAATGGCTAAGGGCATTTCCCCAAACCTGAAAAGGATGCATAAATGATTGCTTGCTGCCAGACAGGTGAGGGCATTTCATTCTAAATGTCATTGCCCCCTACTGGACAAACACCTGAACAGCCATAGGCAGTTCCCCTAATCTGACAATGGATTCTGTATACTAAAGCTAGGCCTTTGCTATGTATATCTAACTTGCCTTAGGATAATTTGTGTTAACAAAAAGCAAGGGGTCCAGAGAGATAGGAGAACTTGGTTACTTTAGCTAAGTCTTCTCTGGCTCCCCAAAATGCCTTCAAAAATTATGTTTCATCTCTGGGCTCTTTATTAATTTCAAAGAGCACCTTCTCCAGATTCCTGAACCCATTTTAGATGCTGGAATAAGACATAGGCATTAAAAAAAATAAGCCACAGGGATCTAGTGTACAGCATAGGGAATGTGTCAAATTCTACCTATCTAATAAAGAGGGAATATGCTAACTGACCCTCATGCCTTCTCAAAGATGGTGGCACCCACAGCCAATAAGGAGGGAAGATGCTAAATACTGCCCCACCCTCAAAGATGGTTGGGCCCGCAGCCAAAAAGGAAGGAATATGCTAATTGACTGACACGACCTCAAATATGGAGGCACTCACAGCCACAAGATGGTGGCACCCAGTCCCCTCAGCCCCACCAGGATGGCTGGGGCCCAGGGACTCCGGAGTCGTCCAGCCCCCTCATCCTCCTAGCCGCTCAGGGCTGTCTCAGTTAAGGTAACCAGGGCCATCCCAGGCTTGCTCTGCAAGTAGTGGCACTAGCAGAAGTGTGATGGGGCATCGCCTTCCCCTGATTGCCTGGTTGCTTCCCACCCCTGAGGGTTCCCAGACTGTGAGAGGGGGCAGGCTGGGATGAGGGTCCCTTCTCCAGTGCATGAATTTTCATGCACAAGGCCTCTAGTATAATAAAAGGCTAATATGTAAATTGACTGAGCAGTGTAACAACCAGTCACTATGACACACACTGACCACCAGGGGCAGATGCTCAATGCAGGAGCTGTCCCCTGCTGGTCAGTGTGCTACCACAGGAGGAGTGCCACTCAGCCAGAAACTCTGATCTGGACTCAAGGTCGGTGAGGGCAGTGGCACTGGCAGGAGCTTCCCCTGCCTCTGTGGTAGTACTAAGGATGTCCATCTGTTGGATATCCTCCAAGGGCTCCCAGACTGCAAGAGGGCGCAGGCCGGGCTGAGGGACTGACCCCCCAAGTTCACATCTATCGTGCACCGGACCTCTACTATTTGAATAGCTTTGCATGGTGTCAGATGGTTAATAGACATATTACTGTGAATACATGTGAACAAATCTAAGGTATGTAAATATCAAACCACTATGGTTGTACAGCTGAAAGTAATATAATGTGTGCCAACTCTGCTTTTTTTTAATCCTCTTCTGAGAATATTTTTCTACTGATTTTTGTGAGAGTGGGAGAGAGAGGGAAAGACAGAGAGAAATATATATGTGAGAGAATCATATCAATTGGTTGCCTCCTGCACAAGCCCTGACCAGGAGCAGAGCCCCACAGGATTCTGGAACTGAGATAAATGCCCTTGACCACAATCAAACCCAGGACCCTTTGGTACACAGGCTGATGACCTATCCACTAAGCCAAACCAGCTAGGTGTGACATCTTTAATAAAAAGTTTAAGAGATGAAAAAGAAACACCTAAAGAAAAGAAATCTTTCTGGCCTTTACACATGGACATGTGAGAATAGGATGCTTTGGAGCCATTGGTAATTAGCTGACCAGGAAACAGACATAAACACTGACAACCTCACAGCTGAATGAAGGTCGACAACTGGGATCCTGATGATGTCACTCAACTACCAAAACAGTCCTGCTTCCTATTATTTAGGCCTCTGTTAATTGGGTCACTTATTATCTGAGGAAAAACGCATTCTACCTGCTAAATTTCCCAAAGGCATAGAGGGTACAATCTAGTCCTTCGTAGTGACTGTGGCACTGAAGACTTTCATAAGCCTGCTGTAGCTAGTCACTCACCTCATTCCCAACCATCCCTATTGCACACATTTTGCACCATCAAAATGGTACTGCTCATAAACCCAGCAAAGTTCACTTGTACATCTCAGTCCTTACACTGTTGTTCCTGCTGACAAATGTGTAATCTCATTACCTGTTCCTCCTGCCAAACATCACACTTATACCCCATTACCTGGACAACTTCTTTGTGGTCTGCATGATTACACCAACCCACATATTTATGTTTACTTATTGTTTTAAAAAGGTTGTTAAAATTTGATTAAACAGAGACAGAGACACAGAGAGAGAAACACTGGTTTGTGGCTCCACTTACTTATGCATTCACAGGGTGATATTGTTATGTGTCCTGACCAGGATCAAAACCACATCCTTGGTATATCAGACACAAGTTAAGCAACTGAACTCCCTGGCCAATGCCTCACCCACGTTTTAAAAACTAATTCTCATCATGGACTTAAATAGGCTGGCACATCTTATACACCAATGCAAAAGAATAAACAAGGATAATTATAAGCTCCTAGTGTGCTCTGGCACCTGGTAAGCATGGAATAATGTTAGTACATGATAGAAATTACGATGATACTAACAGGCTCCTGGAGGGAAGAAACTGTGTTTTTAAAATTCTGCAACAGTGGAGCCGGTGCCTGAGGGCAGTGTGGGATGTGGACTCAGGGATCTCAGTAGCCAACCCTCCAGATCTCTCCTCAGAACCATGCCACCCAAATCGGCCCCTCATGGTTCTGTTTGTGGGAGTCGCCTTTCCTCTACCAGAGCCCAGGATTTTACTCAGTGATTTAAAGGAGGCATTCCATATATCCCAGGACTCTACAGACACAGCACCCAGAAAACAGCTGTGAACCCAGGAACACCAGATCTCAAGCAGCGTGAATGCACGGACTTGGGATGAGCTCTGCGCCTTCTCTCAGAAAGGTCAGATTTAACCTAGGAACAGGTGAGGTCTGAGATCCAGGCTGGAGAGAGTAATGTGCACAAGGGGAGCTAGAGGTTCTGGGGAAGTGGGCGCCCCACAAAATTCGCAACCATTGGGGCTAGCGCTATCCACAAATGTGGGAGGGGATCCACAGGGCTTCTAGCAAAAGGCAACTCTATAAATCAACCCATAGCTTGACTGGGTGCAAAAAGGCAGCCTAAAATTTTCACAGTGTGCCGGCTGCTTGGTGCCAGGGAAAAAAAGATGGTCACAGAGTTGTGCGCAATGCCGGAGGGTAAAAGTCACAAGTTTGTGCACTTACTCCAGCTCTTTTTTTCTCTTTAAATCCTTGCTTTTGATTATTAAGCCCAGTACATGGGATCACCCAATTGGGGACACTCTCAGGGATTGCAGGGGAAAGTTGTTTTTGTGGAACCTGGGGATCAGAGTGGGGTGTAACGATCAGTGAACCAACTCTGGGACAGTCCATTCTCCCAAACTAGAATTAAGTGCCACAGGGAAAACAAAATTTAATACTGGCAAGAGAGGACTTAGAGCTCTGGTGGTCAGTCCGGAAACACTGCCACCCAGGGGATGAATCACAAATTGCCTCTTGTGTAAACACAAATAAAGGAGTCTAAGAAACAAAGAAATGCAGCCTGCTGGAAAATCAGGACTGTGGCTTACAACACAGAGGAGCAGTGGAACACAGGGAACTTCAATACTGTACTGATTACCTAACAGGAAACAGGCGTGCCAAATGGAACAATAGAGGAAGTGAATGACCTTCACTACTGCACATGTATTTTTTCATCTTTTACTTAAGAAACTATTTTTTTCCTTTTTCTTCACTTGATTTTACCTTTTCAATTACTGTATTTTTATTTTTAATCAGTATTATTACTACTGCTATTTTACCTTTTTTTAGAAAAAGTACTTTATTTTTCTATATTTTATTTTGGCATTGGTGTTCTACATTCTATCTTCATTTTTCCTTTAGAATAATTTTACTCTATCTCAACTTTACCTTTATGCCAATACTCTCTTCCTCACTGCTCTCCTTTGTTGTCCTGTTTGTCTTACCCAATTCCTACTTTAGATATTCCCTATTCCTTCAATTTACCGACTGTTAAAACTCACCCTACTTATATATCTAATTTCTGATCCCCTGCTCTAACTCCATACACACATCTTTCTTCTCTTTCTTCATTATCCAATATTTTTCTCTCTGCCCTTTTTTTCTTTGTTTGTTTGTTGTTGTTGTTTTGTTCTAGTTTTTTGTTTTATTTTCTTTTGTTTTTCCTTACTTTCTCTCTGTCCAATATTGTTGTTGGCTTGATTGTTGATTAGATTGTGTTTTTTTTGTGCTTGTTTGTGAGATTGTTTCTCTGGTTTTTATTTTGTGGGTTTTTGTTTGTTTTTTGCTCCTGTTTTTTCTCTCTTTTCTTGTTATTAGTTGTCGTTTGTAGTTTGCATTCATCGCTGGGTGTTTGTTGTTTGCATTTTTTGGGATTAGTTGTTGTTCTCTATTCAAGTTTTCTCCCCATATAAATAGTTTTTTCCCCTTCTTTTTTATTCTCTTTCTTTTATCTCTTACTTTTTTTCTTTATCTCAATATCATTTTTGCACTCCTTTTTTTTTCCTTATCCCCTAATTCACTTTTCTCTGGAGGTCACCTTTATTTGGGGTTATTAGTATTATGAATATATTTGTGTTCAGTGTCTTGTGCAGGGTGCCTTCTTGTGTTGTATTTTGTGCCTTTAAATCAATGCAGGAGAGAGAGAGCTACATATCCAGATACCCAGCAAAAAAAGATCATGGGGAGACAAAGAAACAGCCTGCATATGAAAGAAAAGGAGGCTTCACTAGAAATGGAAGTAAACGAATTGGAGGCAAGCAATATGTCAGAGAAATAATTCAGAGACATGGTCATAAGGTCGCTGAAAAGAATGGAAGAAAAATTCAACAATAAGTGTAAGAACCAAGAGGAAATGAAGAAGAACCAAGAAGAAATAAAAATGACATTGCTGCTATAAAGAACTCAATAGAAACCATCAACGGTAGACTAGAAGAAGCAGAGGACAGCATCAGTGAGCTAGAAGACAAGGTAGAAAAAAATACCCACACAGAGCAGCATTTAGGGAAAAAACTTATAAAACAGGAGGGGAGCCTAAGGGAACTTTGGGACAACGCAAAACAAAACAACATCTGCAAAATAGGGGTGCAGAAAAAAGGAGAGGAAACTGAGCTAGGAATAGAAATCCTGTTTGAAGAAATAATGACAGAAAACTTCCCTGATAGAGAGGAGAAAAAAATTCACACAAATCCAAGAAGCTCACAGAGTCCCAAACAAAATGAACTCCAAAGACTGGCACGAAGGCACATTATAATTATATTGGCAAACACCAACAACAAAGTAAGAATCTTAAAACCAGCCAGAGACAGAAAGAAAGTTACCTACAAAGGATCCTCCATCAGACAAGCGACTGATTTCTCAAGAGAAACATGTCAGGCCAGAAGTGAATGGAATGAAATACACAAAGTCATGCAAAGGAAGGGTCTGAATCCAAGAATACTGTACCCAGCAAGGCTATCAATCAAAATTGAAGGTGAAATCAGGAGCTTCACAAGCAAAAAAGGACTAAGGGAGAGTATTACCACCAAACCAGCAATGCACAAAATGCTAAAGGATCTGCTGTAAAAAGAAGAAATAGGAAGCAAAGAAGGCACACAGGCATAAAGAATAAAAATGGCGACAAACAAGTACCTATCAATAATAGCTTTGAATGTAAATGGATTAAATGCCCCATTCAAAAGACACAGAGTAGCTGAGTGAATAAGAAAACATGATCCATATATCTGCTATCAACAGGAAACCCACCTCACAGAAAAGGAAACATACAGACTGATGTTAAAGGGATGGAAAAAGGTTTTTAAGGTGAATGGAAATGAAAAGAAAGCTGGGGTAGCAATACTTATATCTGACAAATTAGATCTCAAAGTGAAGGACATTACAAGAGATAAAGAAGGCTACTTCATAATACTAAAGGCAGCAATCCAACAAAAAGAAACAACTCTGGTAAACATATACGCACCCAATACAGGAGCACCCAAATACATAAAAACGCTTCTAGATGATATCAAGGGAGAGACTGGCAGCAACACAGTTATAGTAGGGACTTTAATACCCTACTATCACCATTAGACAAATCCTATAATAAAAAAATTAGCAAAGAAACATCAATCCTAAATGACTCACTAGATCAGATGGAATTAATTGACATATCAGAACATTTCACCCCAAAGCCACAGAATATACATTCTTCTCAAGTACATAGGGGTCATTTTCAAAGGTAGACCATATATTGGGTCACAGGCAAAGTCTCTTCAAATTCAAGAAGATAGAAATAATATCAAGCATCTTCTTGGATCACAATGGCATAAAACTATAAATCAAGTATAATAAAAATAAATTAAACACCTGGAGGCTAAGTAGAATGCTATTAAATGGTGACTGGATTACCAGAGAGATCAAAAACAAATAAAAAGCATCCTGGCAACAAACGGCAATGAAAACACAACAATCCAAAATCTATGAACACAATGAAAGCAGTCTGGAGAGCGAACTTCATAGCTCTTCAAGCCTACTGCAAAAAAATAAAAACAAGAACCAATGGTAATAAATCACCTAACCCTACAACTCGAAGAGTTAGAGAGAGAGCAACAAGAAAAGCCCAGCATAAGCAGAAGGAAGGAAATAATAAAGATCAGAGCAAAGATAAATGAAATAGAGACCAAAAAAAAAAAAACCCCAAAACAAAACAAAAGACCAACAAATCCTAGAGCTGGTTCTTTGAAAGGATAAACAAGATAGATGAACCTCTACCCACACTCAGCCAGAAGCAAAGAGAGAGGACCCAAATAAACAAAACCAGAAATGAAAAGGTGAAATGACAACCAATCACATAGAAATACAAACAATTATGAAAAAATACTATGCACAACTCTATTCAAACAAAATGGACAACCCAGATGAAATGGACACATTCCTAGAAAAATACAAGCTCCCAAAACCCAACCAAGAAGAATAAAAAACATGAATAGACTGATAACCACCGAAGAAATTAAAACAGTGATCAAAAATCTTCCAGCAAGCAAAAGCCCTGGTCTGGATGGCTTTTCAAGGGAGTTCTATCAAGCATTCAAAGAAGAACTAAAACCTATCATCCTCAGACTATTTCAACAAATTCAAGAAGAAGGCACACTTCCAAGCTCTTTCTATGAAGCCAAAATTACCCTAATGCCCAAACATAAAGACACCACAAATAAAGAAAACTACAGTCCAATATCCTTGATGAACATAGATGCTAACATCCTCAACAAAATTCTAGCAAATCGGATTCAGCAATACATTAGAAAGATCATATTTCATGACCAAGTTGGATTTATTCCAGGGATGCAAGGATGGTACACTTTCTGCAAATCAATAAATGTGATACATCACATAAACAAACTGAGAGATAAAAATCACATAATCATGTCAATTGATGCAGAAAAAGCATTTGACAAAACCCAATACCCTTTCTTGATAAAAACTCTCAGCAAAGTTGGTATAGAGGGATCATACCTCAACATAATAAAAACCCTATATGAAAAACCTACAGCAAATATCATATTCAATGGGCAAACCTAAACTAATTTCCCCTACAAACGGGAACAAGACAAGGATGCCCACATTCACCACTCCTGTTTGACATAGTATTAGAAGTACTAGCCATAGCAAGCAGACAAGAAGAAGAAATAAACGGCATCCAAATGGGAAAAGAAGAAATAAAACTGTCCTTATTTGCAGAAGACAGGATACTAAAAACAGAAAACCCCAAAGACTCCATCAAAAAACTACTAGACATAACAAATGAATTTGGCAATGTAGCAGGATACAAAATTAACACCCAGAAATCAATCACCTTTTTATACACGAATAAAGAACTCACAGAAAGAGAAATGAAAAAAAATCCCATTTACCATTGCATCAAAAAAATCAAGGTACCTAGGAATAAACTTAACCAGTTACGTAAAAGACCTGTACTCAGAAAACTACAGGATATTGAAGGGAAAAAAAGATAGAGGAAGACATAAGCAAATGGAAGAACGTACCATGTTCATGGTTTGGTAGAATCAACATCATTAAAATATCCATTCTACCTAAAGCAATTTATAGATTCAATGCAATACCTATTAAAATGTCAATAGCATGCTAGCAGTCATCAGCTGTACGGTAATATTACCTGAGGAAAATGGGGAAGTATTTTAGACTTATGTTCCTGACCCTTCATGTGTCAGAGGCCTTATGTGGGCTGATCCCCCGCCTAATGTAGTTATCAATAATACCAAACACCTTGGTCATCCAGGAGGACCATGGCTGGGGCTAGGAAGTATAATTACACAGGGATCACTACCCAGCTTCCCGTATGTATGACAGAAAATCAAACCACTGCTCCTTAGTATTTGGTACAGTCATAGTAAGGGACTTTATTACCTGCAATTAAAGAGAGGTTTCTGGCTTGCATGGACACCACAGGAAGGGGCTATCACTACTTGCTCCTGAGAGAGGTGCAGAAAATATAACTAAGACCTTGCCTATACAAAAAGAAATTGACAGCCAGTTTGAAATGGAATTGCCATGGCCTAGATCAAAGAATATCCTTACATGATATTATTCTACAATATCATTATAATTTTTCCCAGATTTGTATTATCCCCATTACCTGTAATGTACTTCTCACCCTTGGGAATCAATAAAAAATTATCTTTTTGGTGCTTGGAGACAAAGGTAACACATCTCTTGATATTTTAGAATTACAACAGCATAATGTACAATGATCCCAAAAAAAAACTTACAAACTAATTCTTTGAATGTCTGGCAGCAATTTCAAAAGAACATGAAGGGATTTAATCCCTTCAACTGTATAGAGGACCCCCTGGGAAGGCACCAGAGTGTTCTATATTGGCCCTTCTTGCCCCTTTGGCCAAGAGGGACCCTCTTTTCACAATCCAATTACCCACAGCTGTTGACTGAGCTTTCTGTTAATCCTAGGTTGAAGCCACGTGGTGGCTGGTACCATGGATCTGTCTCTCACCCAGTGGGGAGGTCGCAGATCACCCAGAGAAGAAACCTGGGTTCCCCAAAATATGTGGTCAGTGCTGGAGGCCGTGCCAGCAGGCGAGGGGATCCCAAGGCAGGTGCTGGGCATGGAGGCCATGGGGGCATAGGCCACCATGGAGACAGAACTGAACCTCACATCACCCTGCTTGGCCCCGGAGGATGGCTGGTTAGACAGAGATGGGTAAGATTCCTCAGGGAAGGAACAACCTAAGATAGGCACAGTCGCAGAGGGGCCATCAGGAGAGAACTTAGGAGTCAAAAGAGGTGGGGCACAAACCCTCAAACCCCCAACTTTGCCAGGGCCTGAACCCTCAACCCTTCTGAAGGAGGACTCCTACCCCCATGGCTGCTTCACCTCCCATGCCCAGCTCAAATCAAGACCCAGGTAACAGACAGAGACTTGGCCGACAGCAGCTGCCCTCTCACTGCAACAAGACTGTTTGACTTGTCTTGTACCCATGGTGTGGGGAAGTGGAT
Organism: Corynorhinus townsendii; assembly: GCA_026230045.1. Lineage (NCBI taxonomy): Eukaryota > Metazoa > Chordata > Mammalia > Chiroptera > Vespertilionidae > Corynorhinus > Corynorhinus townsendii. The sequence continues at coordinate 105,984,256 of JAPDVU010000001.1, read as the reverse complement.
TTTTGATATCTACATCCAGCCTAGCACCAGGAATGCTCAGGACCTACTCAAGAAGGCGAATAATCCTTCCCACTAATATTTACAGGGTAAAATAAGATTGTTGATAGAGTATTAAATTTGACAGTAAAATAGTAGTCAAGTTCTCAGACTAATTTAAATTGGCTAAGTGAATTAAGCAAATATGCTAGAAAAAATAATGGTACTGGACAAAAAGCTGTTCCTAAAGTATTAACTAAAATTGTTATTGGTAGTTCATCTCATGGTAAAATTGTGTAACATATAATGAACCTAAAGCAGTTATATTTTAGTGCAAAAAATTAAAATTTAAAAGCTATCAAGACTACATTAAAAAATTTCCAAAAGCCTCCTAATATTTAAATCAAAAAGGGGGGATAGTAGAAGAATATCATGTACGGAAAAATATCCAGTAAGTAAATTACATCTAGAAAATTTTTACTTTACAAAATTAACTTTCATTTGTAATGCTAACAGCAAGACACCCATGAAAAACACACATGGTGTCAAAACAAGCTAAAGGAAAATGGTTTGGGCAAAAAAATGAAAAAGGATCCCAAGTCAAATTTATAGAAAAGATTCCTTTATTAACTTTTGGTCGAGAATATGTTTGTATATTTTCAGAAAACAACTCCAAGACCATGTGGATTCCTGCAACAGAGAGGAATTGCTCCAGCCATGAAGACAGAAGAGAAACAGTCCAGAAATGGAAGATGCTGACAACGCCTGGCCATACTAGCAGTCAGCAGCTGTGCGTCGCTGCAGGTTGCCCAGGACCAAACCAGAGAGGGACAGACCCGCATTACTACCATTTGTCCACCATCCAGAACTGAAATATCATTAGTGACATGTACACATAAAGAACTGTTTGACATTGAAATAGGGACTCAAAAGAAGTGTTGACCCAGAAAGAAACTCAATACAGACTGATTCATTTGCCTCTCAGCATAACCATTATTGCTTGTCCCATTTTGGTTCTTATAAGTGTATTTCTAGTATCACATGATCTCACTCATCTATGCAAAATAGAGAACAACATAAACTGATGAACAAAAACAGACCCAGAGACAGGGAAGCATTGATCAGACTGTCAAACCTCAGGGAAGGTAGGGGAGAGTGGGTGTAAGAGGGGGAAGTCAACCAAAGGATTGTATGCATGCATATAAGCCTAACCAGTGGTCACGGACAACAGGGGGTTGGGGGCATGCGTGGGGAAGGATTCAGGAGGGGAATGGGGGGATGCGCACAAATATATGATACCTTAATCAATCAATCAATCAGTAAAATAAAATGCCAATGGCATATTTCAAAGATCTAGAACAAATTCACCAAAAATTCATCTGGAATAAAAAAAGACCCCGAATAGCCACAGCTGTCCTGAGAAAAAAGAACAAAGTTGAAGGGATCACAATCCCAGACATCAAACTATATTATCAAGCCACGGTTCTCATAACTGCCTGGCACTGGCATAAGCAGAGAAATATAGTCCAATGAAACATAATAGAGGACCCAGAAATTGACCTAAGCCATTATACTCAACTAATATTTGACAAAGGAGGCAAGAGCATACAATAGAGTCAAAACAACCTGTTGGATAAATGGTGCTAGGAAATTTGGTCAGATACATGCAAAAAAATGAAACTAGATCACTAACTTATACCATACACAAAAACAAGCTCAAAATGGCTAAAGTATTTTAATGTTAAGATGGGAAACCATAAAAATCCTACAAGACTCCTTAGGCAGCAAAATCGCAGACATATGTCATAGCACTATCTTTACTGACACAGATCCTAGAGCAAGAGAGACTTAGGAGAAAATAAACAAATGGGACTACATCAAAATAAAAAGTTTCTGCACAGCAAAAGAAACCATCATCTAAACAACAAGAAAGCCCACTGCATGGGAGAACATATTTTCCAATGTTATCTCTGATAAGGGTTTAATCTCCAACATTTACAGGGAACTTGTACAACTTAACAAAAGCAAGACAACCAACCCAATCAAAAAATGAGCAAAGGACTTAAGTAGACACTTCAGAAAGCCAAGAGACACATGAAAACATGCTCAAAGTCACTAATCATCCCAGAGTTGCAAACAAAACAACAATGAAGTACCACCTCACACCTGCCAGAATGGCTATCATCAACAAATCAACAAATGCGAAGCGCTGGAGAGGATGCAGAGAAAAAGGAACCCTTCTTCACTGCTGGTGGAAAAGCAGACTGGTGCAACCATTGTGGAGAACAGTATGGCATTTCCTCAAAAATTTAAAAATGGAAATGCCATTTGACCCAGTAATACCACTTCTAGGAATATATCCCAAGAAACCAGAAACACCAATCAGAAAGGATATATGCACCCCTATGTTCATAGCAGCACAATTTTCAGTATCTAAGATTTGGAAACAGCCTAAATGCCCATCAACAGATGAGTGGATTAGAAAACTGTGGTACAGCTACACAATGGAATACTATGCTGCTATAAAAAAGAAGGAATTCTAACCATTTGCAGCAGCTTGAATGGAACTGGAGGGCATTATGTTAAGTGAAATAAGCCAAGCAGTGAAAGAAAAATACCACATGATCTCACTCATTTATGGATAATAAAGAACATTATAACCTGATGAACGAAAAGATAGATACAGAGGCAGAGAAGCATTGAACAGACTGTCAAATTACAGCAGGAAGGCTGGGGAGTGTTGTAGTGGGAGGGGGTGGGGGAAAGAGATCCACTGAAGGACTTGTATGCATGCATATAAGCATAACCAATGTACACAAGACACTGGGGGTGTGGGGTGAGGGCATGTGCCTGGGGGGGTAGGGGAGGCCGGAGGAAGATCAATGGGGAAAAAAAGGAGACATATGTACTACTATTTGTAACACTTTAAACAATAAAATATAATTTTAAAAAATGTTAAAATAAAAATAAAATTCTGCAACATCAGAATAGTATTCAGTAACAAAAAGACACCTGAGAATTAAATAAAAGACCATTAAGCGGACAAATGAGTAACTGAATTTTGACATTAACTTCGAAAATTCTGTTTAAAAGGACACAGAAATAAACCAGGGACAACTCTCACATATTATGAGCACCTACTAGGTCAAAGTGATACTTAGTCTATGTATTTTCTATAACTTGCAAAACCAACTTATACAAGTCCTTTGAAAAAAGTCCAGTATGTTTAAGGTATCCTCATAAGAGTCAGATTGCACAATGAACTAGGTGCCACATCTGGGTAGCATGCTGGCATTTTTGTTATTATTAAATATTTTATACTTTTCTTGTAATTTGTTGAGTCCTGAGTTGGGCTATTTGAATATCTCTATAATAAAGAGCCAGGCTGTAACAACCAATCACGATCAAAGGCTGACAATCATGATGACCCAGCGCTGACTACTATGACTGCAGGCCCAGTGACCCAGCAGAGACTGCTGAGGGGGGCTTTGAATCAGGCCCGGAAAGAGACCTGAAGAGAGAAGCAGGGGCTAATCTGTAGTGTCTGAGGCAGCTTTGGACCAGCACTTGCCTCTCTCTTTCCCTCAGAGCCTAGCCAGCAGCCCTGCCTCCATTTCTCTTCCAGCCCCCACCAGACTGCTGATTAGCCCTGCCTTTCTGATCAGGCCCTGTTGATAGGCCCAGAGCTGCTGACTGGCATAGAAACTGACCAATTAGAACCAAATTGGCCAGCAGAGGAGGGCAGTTGGGGGCAAGATCAGTCTGGCAGGGGAGGGTAGTTGGGGGCAACCAAGCTGGCAAGGGAAGGGCAGTTGGGGGTGATCAGGCAGGCAGGCAGGGTGTGGTTAGGAGGCAGCGGTCCCAGATTGCAAGAGCGATGTCCGATTGGAGAGGGTGCAGGCTGGGCTGAGGGAACCACCCCCTCCGTGCATGAACTTCGTGCACTGGGTCACTAGGTTATTATGATTATCTTTTGACTAATGGCAACAGAGCATCTTGTTCTAAAGAAATTAGTGTCTTTACAATCATCCAACAAACAGAAGGGAACATCTTGTTCTAATAAAATCAACATATCTCATTCTGTTTTGACTTCTGAAGAAGGACATTAATAACAGTGAGACCCAGTTGGTATAATAGTAAAATACCCTATGCTTCTTAACAGGCATTGGCTTTCTGACGAGTGTACTACGGGTAGATATCCTTAAAACACAATCTCATTGGGACTGCTGCACACTGGCTAAGTGATATAGCTCTTATTGTTTGCCATTTGTTTGTGGCACTAGGAAAGTATTATAGAGTTCCCAATTTTAGTTACTTTTCAGTAAAACAAAACACTATGTGTTACAAGTATTCATTTAATAAATGTAATTAATTTGCTGTAAAAACTAAGCAAAAGATCCATTTTTAGACAAAGTCCAATTTGTTATAATGTGAATATAATAAAAACATACAATATCCTAACTTAACATCTTTTTTCTTGTTTACATAAAGATATCATATGAGATTTTACGGGTTAGGACTAAATAAATGAGCTTCTTTTCAAATAATATTGCACCAGATTTTAAGTTACTTAAAATTAAGATTTTTAATCATACTGACTATTATTCCATTAAGAAAGAAATGAAGGAAAACTACACATATAACTTACACATTGTTTGATATTTTGTCACTACTCTTTCATTATTAAAACTTCCTTACTCCTACTTCATCTATTACCAAGAGTAATTCACTATCAGAAATCTTACCAAAAAGGCTATTTTCCAATGTTTGGGTTCTTCCTTCTTCATATTCAGAAGTTACTTGTTGCTTGCTGTGTACAATAAATGGGGATAAATGATATTACTGCCTTAATATGAATGTAAAAATATTTTCCAAATATAGTAAATTCTTAGGATATTTCAGATAATATCAGAGCTAATATTAAAACTTTAATTAGACCATTCACTTCAAATTTATAAGTTCTACGAACTTTTTAGGAACCATGAAATTTTTTTAAAAAGAATGTAAATAGTCATGATTTGAGTGCAGTACAGTTCAGTTAATTAAATAGAGTCAGCTTCACATAATAGCCAGGGTCTTGAACTCAGACACCCTAGTTCTATAACCAACAGGTACTTATTCTCAAACAAGTGAATTTCTTTGGCTCAAGGTCCTCTGCTACAAAATAAGAAACGAAGTGCCTTATTTTGGAAGGTTATTAGAAGGATTAAATAACATAACACAGAAAAAATGCTCAGAGAAACATGAACTTTATTTGCTTAAACTCTTTTGAAATCTCAAAATAAGTCTCAATGTTGTTTTTTCATAGTCCCTAACATTCAAATGTTGAAGTTTTCAGAAAATGTTATTATGTTGGGTTATTACCTGTCTTTTTTTTCCCTTGAGTTGTATAATTCAGGTTATCTCATTTATTATATAACTTGTAACTAAATTTCTGTAAAAATGTATTTCCTCATGAAGTCAGATAAACCAATGCTCCCTTAATTTTTCAGCGAATCATACCAAGGGCAGAAAGAAACCTAATCAGAGTCAGGACCTGGCCTGTACTACCACTACCCCTTCTCTACCTACTCACACTGTCATCCAGCAGATCTTTATGAGAAATATGCTTAATCTCCCTCTCTACCCCACTGGCTTGGAAGATAGAATTCTACTGGTCACACTTGGATACTGATAAGGAATGGATGGGTCCTTTCAATTGTATTGAACAATAACCTATCTTTTAATTGGAGGTTTCTGCCTTCCATGTGAGGCATAATTTAAAATATTTTGAAACCTAAGGTAAATTCAAGTCACTTGGGAACGTTTCCTTCTTATGACAAAGAGATCACTTGAGGGGCCAACCTCCATTATGGCATCTCAGGCAGACTGGTGCCCATTACTCTGGGAATCACAACATGGGACCTTCCACTATCTGAACAAAGATGCCCTATAAGATTTAAAGTGAACCTGGGGTACAGAACTGGTAACAAAGGAGAAAGGAATGTCTGGTCTTTTCCTGAAGCTTTATTGGAACCTCTCTGACAGCTTATCATGGGTCCAACTAACACATGCAAGCAGAAAAATACAAACAAGAAGCTCAAAGGTAAGTAGTCCACGAGAGTCTTGGCAAAGAAGTAAGCACCATGTAGGCTTTCTAGGGTGTGTGTGTGTGTGTGTGTGTGTGTGTGTGTGTGTTTGGGGAGACTTTGAGTTGCTAAAGCTAGGAGGCCCAGCTCCCAATATAAGATGGGGGTAATTGGAATAGTGGCTGAGCATAACAGCATATGTATGTAAACCAACAAAAAGCTGTGACCCTCAAATCCAGGAGAGAATCAACATGAAGACTCAGGCATCTGGATCAGCAAGGCCAACCAGGAGCAAAGATCAATCATGACTACAGGACCAGTTTCAGTGGCAAGTCTGCAGCAATAAGATCAAAGGAAATAACAGAAAGGTTAGAATGTCCTCTTTTTACCTCTGCATCTGACTTGTGAAAGAAACCGTCTCCCTTGTACTTAGGGAGTCCTTTATATTCCTGAAGAATTCAAGGGGAAGAGTATAGGTGATAACCTCCAGAAAACACAGATTTTTCTACTAAAGGGAACACTTCAAGTTCCCACATAACGAATTAGAAAAATCAGAGATGAGACTTTATTTGTGATCACATGCATACAGGTTCTACCTGGAATGAAATGGATAAAGATCTTAAAAGTTCTGAGAGAAAGAATCTGGTCCATTGCTCATCCCAACTAGTTGAACCTTTGCTTGGTTTCCGGCTGAAGAGGATACTAACCCACTGCCTGAACTAAACTCTGAAATCTCACCTGGTACATAAAAAGGAACAGTGAAACTGTTTTAAACTTCGGTTTAGTCATAAACACCATTTTAAAACAAACACAAATTAGCACCACTCACAAAAGCATATTCTTCAACAGTCCACCCACAGTTATCTTGAGAAAAGACATCAGTACCTTGCTGAAGAAGAAACTTGATTGTATTTGTGGATTCATCATTTCTAGCAAGCATGAAGGCTGTGCATATAACACAGAGATCACTTCTCCCTTGGCATTTTCAATACAGCTAATTATTTCAACAGCTAATTTGGTATACTCCCCAAGTTAATGCCCTGTTTGTCTACCTAGAGTTGCCCATTTACATGCTGAAGTGTTCATCTTTGTGGGTTACCTCCAAGGCTAAAATGAAGTGACAAGATGGATGCCTCTTGTCCCACTTGAATATTGCCAATTTAAACTGTAACAGATAAGAAACTATGCTGTGGTCACCAGTCTGAGGTAGGGCAAGATTTAATGAAGAATCTCAACTTGGCCAGGATGTTAAACATGGTTGAAGAACTAAAGGTTGTTTTGATTAATTAATTGCTAGGCTTCCTTAAACTCTTGAAATACTAATTGCCTTTGATTCTGAATATAGATAAATGGAGAACCCTAGAACTTGCAGAAGTAGAAAAAAATAACACAATGAAAGAAACAACAAAAAAAGCAGAGAAGAAGTAAAATCAATGAAAGTCATGGAAGAGGGGAAAAAGGACTAGGAAAAAAGAAGAAAAAACAATTCACACAACTAGGCAAAAGTACCAGCCTGAAAAGAAACCAAACTGGGAAGTCAAAAAATAGAGAAATCAATTAGAAATATCCTCTAAATACACACTGGATTAAATTAACATAGCATGTCTACCCATAGAGATTCTTTACTTACAGATAAATAATTCATTTCAAGAAGAATAGATACAATTTTACCTAAAAGCGCTTGCCTGATTAGGCCTTGGTTAGGTAAAGCCTTGGTTCTGTGGGCATAGCTAACTGAAATGGACCCTTAAAGGTCTGGGGAGAAGAACAAGGTCCTATTTACCACTACAATTGCCAAGGATCGTAAGATAAATGCTTGGACTAACTTGGCCTCTCAGAAAAACTCTAAATCAGAGTTCACACACAATCAGATTTCACTGAGTTCACCTGATTCTCATGTGTATCTCCATGCCAGTGCTACACAGGAAGTTATCAGTGTATGTTGAGGGACAACAGAGTACATTAGGGAACCAAGCTAGTTGACAGTCAAATCATGAGTCAGCAACTTGTTAACTATGGAATCATGGGTCAATGCATCCACCTCCCTGAACCACAGTTGCCTCATTAATAAAAAATTAGCTAAATAGCATACTTACTTTGTAGAGCTATTATGATGATTACACAGGTTCATTACTTAACATAGGGTCTATTCCACAGTAGAACACTCTAGAAATTGTAGTTTCTTTTCTCAGCATTCCCTCAGTTAATATGTAATTTTTAAAAATCCATAAAATCTTACCTGTTTAAAGAGCCTTCTGCAGAGATCTCATCCACTATTAAAGAAAAAATTAAAATACATTTCAAAACAATAATTTAAAAATGCAGGAATTTAAAAGTACCCGACTAATGTTTTGTTGGGAAATATTCCTTTGGGACCACACCTGAAGACTATACTAGAGTGAATATTAATCATAGTATTGGTAGGCTGTTAAAACATTAAGAACATTTACTTTCTCTTTTTAAATATACCAAATGCAAGAAGAAAAAAAGAATGGGATCTATCAAAATTTGATACCTACCTTTAAAGTGCTATGTACAACAAACATAATCCTAACCAAACCCCATCAGACAGTCAGAAAATGTTATTGTTAGTGCAAAAAGAATCATAGAGTAACAATGTCAAATGTAAATAACATGAGTTTTCGGGACTCCCTCCATTTAGAGCGGTTGGAAGAGAGTACACTTATTTTGTCCTAACACATACAGTTTCTCCAGCTCTTCAGTGAAGCCTAGCCAGTTTCAGATGAAACAACGCATCACAACGAAGCTTGGCTGATAGGCTCTACACTTTGCAGCAGAGCAGAGCATGGGAACCAAACTCTTTCTGCCCCATTCCCAATTGCAAAATATGTAGGAGAGACCTTGGGATTCCAATTGTATAAAGTAGAACTACTTGAGAGTGTCTCCTCTCATTGTGAAAGTCTCTCTGGGCCCACCTCATAGAGCAGGATGGTCCAACCAGTGAGTGCTCTGCAGGAGTGTGTGAGGTCATTTTTCTCACCCTCCCCATTAGGTGGCAAATGTCTAGAGAAATCATTCTTCTTGAATATATATGGCACATGTCATCAGAGCCTAAACTGATGAACAACAATAACGAGCCACAAAGGACAAAGAACATCTTGGATAAATACATCCAATTACTTTGGAATTTTAATTTTTTAAACACTCAAAAGATACCTATGGTATGATGCCAACTATACAACATTCAGGAAAAGGCAAAACCATCACTGGTTCCAGTGTTTAGGGAGAAGGGATGAATGAATAAGCAGAGCATAGAGGACTTTTAAGGGGGAGAAAAGATTGTATACGATATAGTAATGGGGGACATGTGTCATCATACATTTGTCAAAAGCCATAGAATATACAATACCAAGTATGAACTTTAATGTAAACTATGGACTTTTGTTGATATGCCTCTCTGTTGCAGGATGTAAAAATGAATGAGGCTGTTTGTGTAGGGGACGTGGAGTTTATGGGAACTCTCTGTATTTCCACTCAATGTTGCTGTGAACCTAAAACTCATCTAAAAACTAAGGATTATGACTTTTTCTTCAAAAATAAGTATCTGCTGAAACTGCTATTAACATATATCAACATATTAATGCTATTTTCAAGACATAGTCATGCTACAAATTAATATAAAAATCCAAGTATCAGAATATGGGTATTAAGAGACATAGAAGCATTGAACAGGCCTTCAAACTACAGAGGAAAGGCTAGAAAGGGTGAAGGGGAGGCCTAAGAGATGAATCAGAGGACTTGTGTGCATGCATATAAACATAACCAATGAACACAGACAATAGGGGGGTGAGGGCATGTGATGGGGGCAGGAGCAGGCAGGGAGAGGTCAAGGGGGGAAAAGGAAACATATGTAATATTTTCAACAATAAAGAATTGAATAAAAAAGAATATGGCTATTATCCCTACAATAAAGTGAAGCATATGGAAAGACATAAATAATGCCAATAATTTTAATTGTGTACTAGGGCAAGAAAATAACTGATAAATATGGTTGAATATCTTGTTTTATAATAATTACAAATGAAGATTTAGTGCAATATAATAAAAACTGTAACATCCATGTAATTAAAAGACACTTTTTGTTCTAATTTTAAATCAGAAATTATCATGCAGATTTTATCTAAAAATTATCTTGAAACATTAATTGGATAAAAAGGAAAGTTTATAATTGCCTGATACTGCACTAGTAATTTATGTACACATATCTATTAAATACTCACCAAGAGTAATAATAGTAACCAGCATTGCAAGCAATTATGGATGATGCAACTGAAACCAGTGCCATGTTATATTACAATATTACTTGCTTTAAAAATAAATTTTTAAGTGAACACCAAAAATTCAGTCAGGGCTATAACTGCTGTGCAGAAAATTTTCATGCAGCAGGCCCAAGACTGCTGTCCTTAGAAAGTCCTGCTTAAATGGCTGCCTTCAGTTGGAGTCTGAAAACCTGAATCTGGGGAGGGTTTCCACCTTTCCCTAACTGAGAAGAGTGGCCCTGGTGCCTAAACCGATGGGGTACAACCGATGGGGTTCGTGCTAAACACTTGCTTTCCTTCTGGGAATCTGGAAGTTTGGTACATGCTATGGGGAAGGTGCCCATGTGACTAGCATGCCATAAAAACCTTGGTGCTGAGTCTAAGAAGACTGGGAGATGACATATTTCATGTATGTTGTCAGAATTTGACACTGGAGTAACTAAGCACCTACTGCAAACTCCACAGGGAGAGGACTCTTGAAAGCTTGTGCCTCGTGTCCTCCACCCTTTGTCACACACACCTTTTCTCTTTGGGAATTTTACTTTGGCCTTTTACTGAAATAAATCTCAGGTATGAAGACAACTATATGCTGAATCCTGTAAATTTTTCTAGTAAATAAGCAAACCTAGGTGTGGGTGTAGGAACCTCTAACAAAATTGTGTTATGTGAAATTGTTATTATTTAGGTTGATATGTTATAAATGATTACAGTCAGAAGCTGATTTCACAGAATACCTGTCTTTGATTTTGTTTTGGTTTGTGCTGATTTTGAAGATTCCTGTAGATCTGTAGCTAATGGAATAAAGGCAGGAAAGGGATAAATGAAACAATGATGTCAAAAAATAATGTGCAACAAGAAACAATTCTATTTACTCAGAATCCTAATGACTGACAACAGGTTCTATAGCATGAATGTTCCAATAATGAAAATGAAAACATCTCATTGACAATTCTCTCCAACTAAATAGGATTGAATTCCTTTTTACAATAAATGTAGAAAAACAAAAATGATCTCATATACCAAAATAGTGTTCTATTGATTGCAAAGTTCTATTTATTTGTCCCTAATATTTTTTGTTATTTTCTTACTTTTTATTAAACTAAAATCATGGCTTGCTATTAAAGGCAATTCTTGACAGGACAAGTCAAAAAGTCAAAAAAATTGTACTCAAAATGTAGATATCCATGGATATTCTATCAAACTCAACATGTATGGCCCAGCCAGCATGGCTCAGAGACTGAGTGTCAACCTGTGAACCAGAAGGTCAAGGTTGGATTCCCTGTCAGGGCACATGCCTGGGGTGCAGGCTCAATCCCCAGTGCAAGGCATACAGTAGGCAGCCGACCAATGATTCCCTCTCATCATTGATGTTTCTATCTCTCTCTCCCTCTCCCTTCCTCTGAAATCAATAAAAATATATTTTTTTAAAAATTCAACATGTATGTAAAAGTACTGGTCTTTCTTCTTGAACTATTGCTCTTTCCTGCTCATCTGACAAAGTCCTGTTCTTCATGTGCAATCTAAATGCCAGTGTACTGACTGGAAGCCTATGAATAACCGTAGATTTCTCTCTCCCTGATAACTCTTTAGTTGCAATCATCAACACAATCATATGAACTAGACCTCTACTCCCTCCACCTTTATTTTACTCCTGTCAGCTGCCCTAGTCAAACATGGGCTCTTAACAGATGGTTCTCACATGGGGGAAAATACCAACAATTATTATTGTTCCTTCTTAAATTATTAAGGTTTTGAAAGCAAAACAAATAAAAAAAGACATAGACCTAGAAAAACTCCAACATTTTAAATGGAATAATTGAACTTCCTGACTCATTTCAGCATGGATGGGTGGAAACTTCATAATGGACTGATGCTATTCCAAGGAGGCAAGAGGTTTGTTAGTCTCCCAGTCTCCTTAAGTGGTTTCCTTCAGCAAATGAGGGCCCACAGGCCAAATACAAGCTGTCATCTGGTCTTGCAAATTAAGTCTCACTGGAACACAGCTGTGCCTATTCACTTGCAGATTCCCTAGGACTGCCCTCACACTACAATGGCAGACTTGAGTAGATATGGCAGACCACATGGACTAAAACCAGGCCCTTTACAAGGAAAAATTTGCTACCCCTGCTTCATACCACAACCAGAAGGCCCTAATCAAATGTAATCTTGTTACTCTTCTGTTCAAAACCCAATGCATCCCTGCAGTAAGTATTGCTGGTTCTCTACCTCAGTCTTCATTCTTGCTGGAGAAACCCTTCTCTACTTGGACATTTACTGTCCTGATCCACAAAGAAGTTGGTGTCTCCCCAGCTACAAAAAGGGAAATGATTATACTAAGCCCATCACAGTACCTAGTTTACCAATAACTGGTTTAAGAATGAGCATGTGATGTAACTCAGGCCTATAAAACTTTAGGGGAAGTCAACTGAAAGTCTGTCCCTTTTCTCCCTATTTAAAAGGAACTTATAGGCCAGGCCAGTGTGGCGCAGTGGATTGAGAGTTGTTTCCTGCACCAGGAGGTCACTGGTTCAATTCCCAGTCAGGGCACAGGCCTGGGTTGCAGGCTGGATCCCCAGCAGGGGCAGCAGGAAGCAGCCTATTGATAAGATGTTTCTCTCTCACTGATGTTTCATTCATACTCTCCCTTTCCTTTCCTCTCTCAATAAAAATAAAAATAAACCATATATTTTTTAAAAATTACAGGAAACACATAGCTCAACATCACTAATTAGGAATATACAAATGAAAGTCATAATGAAGTACCAGCTCACTCCTCTCATAATGGCTGTCACCAAAATATAAATAGAAAACAAGTGTTGGTGAGGATGTGGAGAAAAGAGAAAGCCTCGTGCACTGTTCATGTGATTGTAAATTGGTACAGTCACGATGGAAAGTAGCATGGAACTATCTCAAAAAATTGGAAATAGAACTGCCATTCCACGTCTGAGTGTTTATTTAATTTGAAAAGATATTTGCACCCCTATGTTTACTGTAGCATTATTTACAACTAGAGGCCTGGTGCACAAAATTTGTGCATGGGGGGGTCCCCCTCAGCCCAGCCTGCACCCTCTCCAATCCAGGACCCCTTGGGGGATGTCTGACTGCCAGCTGAGGCCCGATTGCATGGATCAGGCCTAAACTGGCAGTCAGACATCCATCTCACAATCCTGGACCCTTGGCTCCTAATTGCTCACCTGCCTGCCTGCCTGGTCACCCTTAACTGCCCCCCCCCATCAGCGTGATCATCCCTCACTGCCTTGGCGTGCCCCCCTGTTGGCCTGGTCGCCCCCAACTGCCCCCCTCTGCCAGTCTGGTCCCCCCTAATGCCCACACCTGCTGGCATGGTCACCCCCAACCACTTCCCTGCTGGTCTGGTCAACCCCAACTGCACACCCTGCTGGCCTGGTCGCCCATGCAGCCTGCTGTTCAATCGTTTGGTCGTCCCTCACTAACCCGCCTGCCAGCCTCATCTTGTGAGAGAGTGAGGGTCAATTTTCATATTATCTCTTTATTATATAGGATAGCCAGGATATGGAAGCAACCTAGGTGTCCTGCCATAGATAAATGAATAAAGAAGATGTGGCATGTACGTGTATATATGCAGAAAAATATGTCTAAGACATAAGTAAAAATGGAATCTTGCCATTTATGGTAACATTGATAGACCAAGAAGGTGTTATGCTAAGTTAAATCAGAGAGAGAAAGTCAAATGCCAAATCATCTCACTCACATGTGCAATCTAAAACACCAGAAACAGAACCTGTAGCTACAGAGAATAAACTGATGGTTGCCAGAGGATAGTGAGTTTAGGATTTGGAAGAAATGGAAGAAAATGAATAAGAAGTGCAACCTTCCAGTTATAAAGTATATAAGCCAGAGGAATCTAGTGCACAGCACAGGGAATGTGTCAAAGTTGCAATAACTTTGCACAGTAAGACGGTTACTAGGCTTATCATTGTGAACACATCGTCAGAAATGTAAATGTCAAATTACTCTGTCATATACCTGAACGTAATATATTGTGTGCCAACTATATTTTAACAAAAAATTTATAAAAGAAAAAAGATCTAGTCCTCTCTGTGGTATAAAGACTTTCATAAGCCTGCCTTAGCTACGTATTCACCTCATTCCCAACCATTCCCATAACCCACATTGGGCCCCATCAAAAGAGTACTGTTCATAAATCCCTCAAAGCTCACGTGTACACCTTAGCCCTTGCTCTGCTGTTCCTGTTGCCAAACTTGTGATCTCTATAAATATTCCTCCTGCCAAACATTCCCATCTGCCTCTTTACCTGGCAACCTTATTTGTGGTCTGCACCTTACTTTAAAACACGCCCACCAATACAGACTGGTGCAGCCACTGTGGAGAACAGTATGGAGTTCCCGCAAAAAATTAAAAATGGAATTCCCATTTGACCCAGTGATCCCACTTCTAGCAATACATCCCAAGAAACTAGAAACACCAATCAGAAAGGATATATGCACCCCTGTGTTCATAGCAGCACAATTTACCATAGCAAAGATTTGGAAATGGCCTAAGTGCCCATCAGCAGATGAGTGCATTAAAAAACTGTGGTACATCTACACAATGCAGTAAAAAAAAGAAGGAACTCTTACCATTTTCATCAGCATGGGTGGAACTGGAGAGCATTATGCTAAGTGAAATAAGCCAGTCAGAGCAACATAAAGATCACATGATCTCACTAATTTGTGGAATATAATGAACAACAGAAACTAATAAACAAAAACAGATCCAGAGACAGAGAAGCATCAACCAGAACATCAAACCTCAGAGGGAAGTTAGGGGAGGGTGGGAGCAAGGGGTAGAGATCAAGCAAAGGACTTGTATATATGCATATAAGCCTAAGCAATGGACACAGACACCTGGGTTGAGGGCATGAGTGAGAGGCTGGAGGGGCAATGGGGGGATAAGGACACATATGTAATACCTTAATCAATAAAGGGGAAAAAAGAAAAAAACACACCCACATTTTTATTTTTTTGTATTTTTTGAAAGTTTCAAAAGAATTCATTAGGAAGATGAGGAGAGACAGGGAGAAAGACAGAATATTGGTTCCACTTAGTTATGCATTCATTGGGAGATTCCGGTATGTGCCCTGACCAGGCAGCCACACCACAACCTTGGCATATCAGGGACAACACTTTAAGCAACTGAACTATCTGGCCAAGGCCTCACCCACATTTTAAAAACTCAAATTCTCATCATGGACTTAAAGAGGCTGGCACACACTACACACCGATACAAAGGAATAAACAAGGATAATTATAAGTTCCTACTGTGCTCTGGCACCTAGTAGCACTGAATAAAGTAACGTAAATAATAGAAATGACAATGATATTAACAAGCTCTTAGAGGGCAAGGACTGTTTTTTTGAACTGTTTCCATTCTGCAACATCAGAATAACACTGAGCACCTAAAAGACCCCTGAGAGGTAAATAGCAGACCATTAAGTGGACAAATGATTGACTTATTTTTGACATTTTCTTTGCAATATTTGTTTTAAAAAACCACATAAATAAACCAGGGATAGCTCTCTCATATTATGCACACCTTCAAGGTCAAAATGCTATTCCATCCTTGTATTTCCTATAATTTGCAAACCAACCTACGCAGTCCTCTCATAAAGGTCCACTAAGTCCAAGGTGTCCCCATACAGTTCCAACTGCACAATGAACTAGGGGCCACAGCTGGGTAGCACACTGGCATTTTTTTTATTGTGAAACACCCTTGTACTTTTATTATCATTTCCTGAGTCCCCGGTTGGGCTCTTTGAATATTTATGATGATTACCTTCTGGCCAATGGCAACAGAGCATGGTGTCCTAAAGAAATTACAGTGTCCTGAAAATTATCCAACTAATGAAGTCAACATATCTCATTCTGTTTTGACTTCTAAGCAATGAAGTTGATAATAGTGAGACCTTGTTGGTTTACTATGTCAAATCCCCCATGCTTCTCAGCAGGCATTGCCTTCCTGACTTCAGTTCTCTGGGTAGAAATCTTTAAGAGACGATCTCTTTGGGACTGTTGCACACTGGCTAAGTGGTGTAACTCTTATGGTTTGCCATTGTTTGTGGTTCCAGGAAGATATTGCTGAGTTCCTAGTTTTAGTTACTTTTTCAGTGAGACATATAACAGTAATACCAAGTATTCATTTACTAAATATAATCCATTAGACATAAAAACTAAAGCTTAGATCCATTTTTAGAACAAGTACAATTTGTTATCATGTGAATATAGCATAAACATACAACATCTTAAATTAATATATTTTTTCTTTTTTACGTAAAGATATCATATGAGACACTTTAGAGATCAAGACTAAATAAATGAACTTCTTTTCAAATAATATTGCCTCAGATTTGAAATTACCTGTGATTAACATTTTTAGTCATACTGAATACTATTCTATCAAGAAAGAGATTAAGAAAACATACATGCAACTTAATTTTTTCACTACTCTTTCATTATCAAAACTTCCTTACTCTTACTTCATTTATGGTAGGTGCACTAAGAGTAATTCACTATCAGAAGTCTTACCAAGATTGCTACTTTCAGATTTTGGAGGGTTCTCTCCTTCTTTATATTCGGAAATTAGTTGTTGCTTGCTGTGTACAAAAAAAATTATGATAAATAATATGAATATGAAAATATTGTCCAAATATAGTAAATTCTAAGAATACTTCAGATAATATCAGAGCTAATATTAATTATACCAAATGCTTCAAGTTTGTAAGTTCTACAAGCTTTATGAAGCATGAAAATTGTTTTTAAAAAAAGAATGTGAAATGGTCATGTTTGAGGGCAGTATAGTTCAGTGAATTAATTAGAGTTAGCTTGACATAATGGCAAATGTCTTGAACTCAGACATCCTAGTTCTCTAACCAACAGCTATTTGTTCTCAAACAAGTCACTTTCTTTGACTCAAGGTCCTCCGCTACAAAATAAATTTACTGCCTTGTTTTAGAAGATTGTTAGAAGGATTAAGTGAGATAATACAGCAAAAAGAAATGCTCAGAGGAGCAGTCACAAAGAAAATAATCTGTTCAAGAATTATATTTATTGAAGCCATTTTAGAATCCCAAATAAATCCCAATATGGGATTTTCATAGTTCCTAACATTCAAATGTTGCAGTTTTAGAAAATGTTACTGCTTTGGGTTATATCTGTTCATTCTTTGTGATCTGTAACTCCGGGTATCTCGTTAATATATAACTTGCTACTAAACGTATGTACAAATGCATTTCCTCATGAAGTCAGATGAACCGATGCTTCCTTGTTTTTGCAGCAAAACCTACCAACAGCAGAAAGAAAACTAGTAGAAGCCAGGACCTGGCCTGGACTAGAACTACCCCTTGTCTACCTACTCACACTGTCAACAAGCAGATCTTTATGTGAATGATGCTTAATCTCCTTGTCCACCCCCATTGGCTTGGGAGATAAAATCCAACTGGTCACACACGGACACTGATGAGTCATGGATGGGGCCTTAGCAATTGTAAGGATCAATAATCTATTTTTGAATCAGAGCTTTCTGCCTTCCATGTGAGGAGTAATTTAAAATCAACCAAAAGACTTGTACGTGTGCATATAAGCATAACCAATGGGCATTGACAACAGGGGGTGAGGGCAAGTACCGGAGTGGGGTGGGGGGGTAGTGGAGGATATGGACACATATGTATGCCAATAAAAAATTAATCATATTTAGTTTTTAACTTCTGCAGAAAATATTTTGAAACCTGAGGTAAATTCAAGTCACTTAGGAAAGTTTCATTGTTATAGCAAAGAGATCCCTTGAGGGACCAATGTTAATTATGGAATCTCAGGCAAGTTGGTGCCCACCACTGTGGGGAAAGTGACCTGGGACCTTCCACTACCTAAACAAAGATGCTCTACAGATTTAAAGTGAACAGATCTGGTAACAAAGGAGAAAGGAAAGTCTGGTATTTCCTGCAGCATTATTTGAACCTCTCTGACAGCTTAGAATAGTTCCAAGTAATACCTGCCAGCAGAAAGATGCAAATGAGAAGTTCCGAGGGTCACTAGTCCACAAAGGTTTGGGTTAAGGCGTGAGCTCCGCATAGACTTTCCAGTGTATGTGTGTGCGTGCGTGTGCGCACGGGGCGCATAAGCGGAGGATAATAGCATATGCATGTAAACTAATAAAAAGCTGTGATTTTCAAGTCCAAGAGAATCAATATGAAGACCCAGGAATCTGAATCAGCAAGGCTCACCAGGGAGCAAAGATCAATCATGACTATAGGACGAGTTTCAATGGCAATTGTGCAGCAATAGGATCAATGGGGGGGAGAGGGGGGGGAAGAAAGATTAGAATGTCTTTTTTTTTTTTTTTTTAAACTCTCCATCTGACTTGTGAGAGAAGATTGCCTCCCTTGGACTTATGGGATCCTTTGTGTTCCTGAAGAATTCAAGGGGGAGGGAATAGCAGATAGCCTCCAGAAAACGCAGGTTTTTCTGCTGAAGTGAACCCTTCAAGACCCCAAATAACTAGTTAGAAAAATCAGAGATGAGACTTTATTTGTAACCCCATGCATAGAGGTTCTACTTGGAATGCAAAGGCTAAGGGTCTTAAAAGTTCTGAGATAAAGAATCTGGCCATTTGCTCCTCCTAACTAGACAAGCCTTTGCTTTGTGTCTGGCTGAAGACATACACTAATTCACTGCCATTCCCAAACTGCCTGGACCAAACTATGAAATTTCACCTGGTACATAAAAAAGAACAGTGAAACTCTTCTATTTTATTTTTTTAATATATTTTATTGATTTTTTACAGAGAGAAATGGAGAGAGATAGAGAGTTAGAAACATCTATGAGAGAGAAACATAGATCAGCTGCCTCCTGCACGCCCCCTACTGGGGATGTGCTCGCAACCCAGGTACATGCCCCTGACCGGAATTGAACCTGGGACCTTTCAGTCCACAGGCTGAGACTCTATCCACTGAGCCAAAGCGTTTAAGGCTGAAACTATTTTAAACCTCAGTTTAGAGATAACTAGCATTTTAAATCAAACACAAATTAAAGCCACTCACAAAAGCTATTCTTCGGCTGTCCACCCACAGTTATCTTGAGAAAAGACATCAGTACCTTGCTGAAGAAGAATCCTGACTGCATTTGTGGACTCTTCTTTTCCAGCAAGCATGAGGGCTGTGCATATAACACAGAGATCACTTCCGCCTCAGCATCCTCAATTGCAGCTAATTATTTCAACCGCTGATTTGGTATACTCCCCACGTTAATATGCTATATGTCTGTCTAGATTGACCATTTACCTGCTAAAGTGGTCAACTTTGTAAGTTACCTCCAAGGCTACAATGAAGGGACAAAAAGGACGCCTCTTGCCCTCCTTGGGTATTGCTCATTTAAAGTCCTCTAACAGATAAGAAACTACACTGGGTCACTAGTCTGAAGTAGGGGAAGACTTCAATGAAGATGCACCACTTGGCCAGGATGTTAGACATGGTTGAAGGACTAAAGGTTGTTGTGGTTAATTAATTGCCAGGCTTCCTTAAACTCCTGAAATTCTATGTGCCTTTGTTTCTGTCTATAGAAAAATGGAGAACCCTGGAGCTGGCAGAAGGGGGAAAAAATAGCACAGTGAAAGAGACACCAAAGAAAGAAGAGAAAGTAAAAAAAAAAAAAAAAAAAATCAGGAAAAGTCATGGAAGAGTGAAAAAGGACTCTAGGAAGAAAAAGATAAAACTTCACACAACTAGGCAAAGGTACCAGCCGGAAAGGAAACCAGACTTGGAAGTCAGTCAATAGAGAAATCAATTAGAAATATCCTCTAAATACACCCTGAATTTAATTAACATAACACGGTTTATACATAGATACTTTCTACTTACAGATAAATAATTCCTCTCAGGAAGAATAGATAATTTACCTAACAACGCTTGCTTGATTAGGCCTTGCTTAGGTACAATCTTTGGTTCTGTGGCCATGGCTAACTGAGATGGGCCCTAAAAGGTTTGTGGGGAAGAAGAAGGTTCCATTTACCACTAAGATAAATGCTTGGACTAGCTGGGCCTCTTAGAAAAGCACTAAATCAGAGTTGCCAGACAATGTGATTTCACTTTCTGAGTTGATCTGATTCTCTTTTGTATCTTCCTGCCATTTGTACACAGGAACTTAACAGTGTACTTGAGGCCCAGTGCACAAAATTTGTGCATGCGGGGAGGGTCCCTCAACCCAGCTTGACCCTTCTTAGAGTCCAGGAGCCCTCAGGGGATGTCCTCTTCTGTGGGAGGCAACAGGGATGATGAGGGGAAGGCACTGCCCCCATCACCCTGCTGCTGCTGCCACTGCCTGCTACTGCAGCTGCAGGCCCTCAGCCCTCACTTCTCTAGTGCTGGCCCCACCCTCCGCCCACTGGTGGATAGGGGGCAATCTGGGGCCAGGCCGCCTTGGGGAGGGGCTGTGGGAGGTTGAGGCACAGTAGGTTGTACCCCATCCAGCCTCTGTGGAGGCGTGGTGCCTGGACCAGGCCCATGCTGCTGCCTCTGTGGTTGCCTCTGTGGCTGCCTCTGCAAAAGGGGCAGCACTGGGACTGAGCCGCGCCAGGGTCTGTCCCCTGCCACCTTTGCAGAAGGGGGTGTGGCGCCATCTTCTGGCCTCCTCTGCAAAAGGTGCCACGGCACTGGACCAGCAGCACCAAGCTGACGTGCCCTTCCCGGGCAAGCACCAGAATGGCCCGCCCCTCCCGTGTGGTGCTGGCCCTAGATGTCTGGAAGACGTCACCCTAATTAGCATATTACCTTTTATTATTATAGATGTTGAAGGACAACAGATTAGATTTGGGAGCCAGGCTGGTTGACAGTCAAATTATGGGTCAGCCACTTGCTAACTATGGAATCATGGGTCAATGCATCCACTTCCTTGAACCCCTGTTTCCTCTTTAATAAAAACTAGGCTACAATCGCACAGCTACTTTGCAGAGCTATTGAGATGACCATATAATATGGTTAATTACATAATATAGGGTCTAGTCCACAGCAGAACACTCTAGAAATGGTAGTTTCTTTTCTATGCACTCCCTTAACATATAACTTTTAAAATCCATAAAACCCTACCTGTTTAAAGAGCCTTCTGCAGAGGTCTCATCCACTATTAAAGAAAAAAGTAAAATACATTTTAAAACAACAATAGAAAAATTCATGACTTCAAAAGTACTGGATTAATGCTTTGCTATAAAGTATCCCTTTGAGACCACACCTGAAAACTATACTTGAGTGAATAGTAATCATATTATTGGTAGGCCATTAACACATTAAGAACATTTACTTTCTTATTTTAAATATACCAAATGCAAGAAAAAAAAAGGAATGGTATCTATCAAAATACGATACTACCTTTGACTGCTATGTACGATGAACATAATCTTACCCAAACCCCATCAGACTGGCAGAAAATGGTATTGTTAGTGTGAAAGAGGATCCTAGAGTAAATAGTATGGGTTTTCTAGACTTCCATTTAGCGCAGTTGGAAGAGAGTACACTTATTTTGGCCTAACCAGTACAGCTTCTCCAGCTCTTCAGTAAGATAAGCCAGTTTAGGATGAACATCACAAGGAAGCTTGGTTGCTAGCCACTACACTTTGGAGCACAGAAAACATAGGAAACAGACTCTTCTGGCCCCATTTCCAATTGCAAGTTAAGTATGAAAGACTTTGTGAGTCCAGTTGTAGAAAACAGAACTACTTGAGACTGTCTCAGTCCATTGGGAGAGTCTCTCAGGACTCACCCCATAGGCAGGATGGTCCAAACAGTTAGTGCTCTGCTCTTGTGTGTGAGGTCCTTTTCTCAACCTTCCCCATTAGGGGGCCAGGAGAAATCATGCTTTTTTTAGTGTGTATGGCACATGTCATCAGATCCTATGCTGAAGAGCAACAACAAAAAACCACAAAGCACAGAGAACATCTTGCATAAATACACCCAATTACCTTGGAATTTTAATTTTTTTAACACAGAAAAAAAGATCCTACTGTATGATGCCAACTACACAACATTCAGGAAACGGAAAAACTATGGAGACAGTGAAAATGATCAGTGGTTTCCATGGCTGAGAGAGGAGGGAGGGATGAACAAACAGAGCACAGAGGACTTTTAGGGCAGCGAAATGATTCTATAAGATATGTGTCATCGTACATTTGTCAAAACCCATAGAATACACAACAACTAGAGTGAACCGTCATGTAAACTATGGACTTTGGTTGGTAATGATGAGTCAATGCATGCCCATCCATTGTAATAAATGAGCCTCTCAGGTGCAGGATGTCAAAAATGAGCTGTGGGTGTAGGGGCTGAGGGGTTATGGGAAGTCTGTGCTTTCCACTCAATATTGTTGTGAACCTAAAACTGCTCTAAAAATAAGGCTTATTAACTTTTCTTTATAAAATGTATCTGCTGAATCTGTTATTAACATATATCAACATATTAATGCTATTTTAAGACGCAGTCGAATTAGAAATTAACATAAAGATCCAAGTATCAGTATATGGGTATCATCCCCAAAATTGAGTAAAATATATGGAAAGACATAAACAAAGTCAATAATTTTAATTGTATACTAGGGCAAGAAAATAGCTGATAAATATGATTGAATATCTTGCTTTATATTTATAAATATAGATTTAGGGCAATATAAATTAAAATGGAATCATCAATGTAATTAAAAGACACTTTTTATTGTAATTTTAAATCAGAAATTACATGCTGATTTTATCTAAAAATTATCTTGAAACGTTAATTGGATAAAAAGGAAAGCTTGTCATTGCCTAATATTGCACTAGTAATTTATGTAGAAATACCTACTAAATACTCACCAAGAGTCACAAAAGTAACCACCATTGCAAGCAATTATGGATGATGCAACTGAAACCAATACCATATTATATTGTCATATTACTTGCTTTAAAAATAAATTTTAAAGTCAATGCCAAAAATTCAGTCAGGGCTATAATCGCTGTGCAGAAAATGTTCATGAAGCAGGCCCAAGACTGCTATCCTTAGAAAGTCCTGCTTAAATGGCTGCCCTTAACTTGGTGTCTGAACCTGAATCTGGGGACGGTTTCCACCTTTGTCTAACTGAGAAGAGTGGCCTGGTGCCTAAAACTTGCTTTCCTTTTGGGAATCTAGAATTTAAGTTCAGGCTATGGGGAAGGTGCCCATGTGACTTGCGTGCCATAACCACCTTGGCACTAAGTCTAACAAGACTGACGCCCTGACCGGTTTGGCTCAGTGGATGGAGCATTGGCCTGCAGACTCAAGGGTCCCGGGTTCAATTCCCATCAAGGGCATGTACCTTGGTTGGGGGCACTACCCAGTAGGGAGTGTGCAGGAGGCAGCTGATAGATGTTTCTCTCTCGTCTATGTTTCTAACTCTCTATCCCTCTTCTTTCCTCTCTGTAAAAAAAAAAATCAAAAAAGAAAAAAATCAATAAAATATATTTTTTAAAAAAAGACTGGTAGATGACATTGTTTCACGTGTGTTATCAGAATTTGACACTGGAGTAACCAAGAACATCCTGGTAACTCCATAGGGAGAGGACTATTGGAAGCTTGTGCCTAATGTCCTCCACCCTTTGTCAGGCACAAACCTTTGTTCTTGGCTAATTTTACTTTGGTCTTTCGCAGTAATAAATCCCAGGTCTGAAAACAAGTATATGCTGAGTCCTGTAAAGTTTTCTAGTGAACAAGCAAAGCAAGGTGTGGGTTTAGGAACCTCTAACAACATTGCATTATCTGAAATGGTTATTATTTGGGTTGATGTGTTATACATGATTACAGTCAGAAGCTGATTTCACTTAATACCTGTCTTTGGTTTTGTTTTGTTTTGTGCTGGTTTTGGAGATTCTTGTAGATCTGTAGCTATTGGAATAAAGGCAGGAAAGGGATAAATAAAACAATGATGTCAGAAAATAATATAATACAGAATCCTAATGATTGACTATAGGTTCTATAACATGAAGGTTCCAATAAAGAAAATGAAAACATCACACTGACAATTTCTCCAACTAAACAGGATTGAATTGCCTGGCAAACTTATTTGCAGTCTGCATGCTTACTTTAAAGCACACTCACATTTTTTATTTCTTTTAAATTTTTAAGCAATTTATTTGAGAGGTGGAATATAGATTCCACTTACTTGTGCATTCATTGGGAGATTGTGGTATGTGCCCTGGCCAGGCAGCCACACCACAACCTTGGCATATCAGGGACAACGCTTTAAGCAACTGAATTATCTGGCCAAGGCCTCACCCACATTTTAAAAACTCAAATTCTCATCATGGATTTAAAGAGGCTGGCACACACTACACGCCAACACAACGGAATAAAGGGTAATTATAAGCTCCTACTGTGCTCTGGCACCTAGTAGCACTGAATAAAGTAATGTAAATAATAGAAATGACAATGATACTAACAAGCTCTTAGAGGGCAAGGACTGTTTTTTTTTTAACTGTTTCCATTCTGCAACATCAGAATAACACTTAGCACCTAAAAGACCCCTGAGAGATAAATAGCAGACAAATGAATGACTTATTTTTGACATTTCCTTTGAAATATTTGTTTTAAGAAACCACATAAACCAGGGGACAACTCTCTCATATTATGCACACCTTCAAGGTCAAAGTGCTATTCCATCCTTATATTTCCTATAATTTGCAAACCAACCTACGCAGTCCTCTGATAAAGGTCCACTAAGTCCAAGGTGTCCCCATACAGTTCCAACTGCACAATGAACTAGGGGCCACAGCTGGGTAGCACACTGGCATTTTTTTTATTGTGAAACACCCTTGTACTTTTATTATCATTTCCTGAGTCCCAGGTTGGGCTCTTTGAATATTTATTATGATTTTACCTTCTGGCCAATGGCAACAGAGCATCATGTTCTAAAGAAATTACAGTGTCCTGACAATTATCCAAATAATGAAGTCAACATATCTCATTCTGTTTTGACTTTTGAGCAATGAAGTTGATAATAGTGAGACCTTGTTGGTTTACTATGTCAAATCCGCCATGCTTCTCAGCAGGCATTGCCTTTCTGACCTCTGGACTATGGAGATATATATATATATATATATATATATATATATATATATATATATATATAGCAATCTCATTGGGACTGTTGCACACTGGCTAAGTGCTGTAGCCTTTACAGTTTTCCATTTGTTTGTGGAACTGGAAAAGTATTGCTGAGTTCCTAGTTTTAGTTATTTTTTTAGTGAGACAAATCACTATGTAATACCTAGTATTCATTTACTAAATGTAATCCATTCACTATAAAATCATGTTTTTAGAACATGTCCAATTTGTTATCATGTGAAATAGTAGAAACATACAACATCTTAAATTATCATCTTTTTTTCTTTTTTACATAAAGATATCATATGGGATTTTAGGGGTCATGTCTAAATAAATGAATTTATTTTCAAAAAATATTGCCCCAGATTTTAAATTAGCTGCAATTAACCTTGTTAATACTACTGAATGCTATGCTATTAAGAAGGAGATTGACAAAAACTATATATGCAACATACACATTGTTTGGTATTTTCACAGTGTTCTTTCATTATCGAAACTTGCCTACTCTTACTTCATCTATGCTAGGGGCACCAAGAGTAGCTCACTATTTGTAGTCTTACCAAGATTGCTACTTTGAGATGTTTGAGGTCTTCTTCCTTCTTTATATTCAGAAGTTAGTTGTTGCTTCCTATGTACAAAAAAAAAAAAAAATGGTGATAAATAATGTTACTCTCTTAATATTAACACAAAAAATATATTCCAAATATACTAAATTCATAGAATGTTTTACATAATATCAGAACTAATATTAAAACTTTAATTATACCATAGACTTTAAACTTGTAAGTTCTACAACTGTTTTATGAAGCATATAATTTTTAAAAAAGCTGTAACAGTCATGTTTTGAGGGCAGTATAGTTCAGTGAATTAATTAGAGTTAGTTTGATATCACAAATGTCTTGAACTCACACATCCTAATTCTATAACCCACATCCATTTGTTTTCAAATGAATCATTTTTCTTTGGCTCATGGTCCTCTGCTACAAAATAAGAATCTTACTGCCTTATTGAAGAAGGTTGTTACGAGGATGAAATGAGATGACACAGCAAAATGATATGCTCAGAAAAATTTTAAAACAAAGGAAAAAATCTAGTTATGAACTTTATTTGTCAAAACTATTTTGGGATCTCAAATCAACCCCAATGTGGGCTATTCATGATTTGTAACATTCAAATGTTACAGTTTTTAGAAAATGTTATTAATTTTGGTATTACCTGTACTCCCGTTGCGGTTTGTATTTCAGGGCATCTCAGCTATTATATGACTGGAAACTAAGTATATATATAAATATATTACCTCATGCAGTCAGATAACACCATGCTCCCTTTATTTTTTGCAGCGAATCATTCCAGCAGCAGAAAGAAAACTAATAGAAGCCAGGACCTGGCCTAGACTAAGACTATCCCTTCTCTACCTACTCGCCCTGTGAACCAGCAGATCATTATGAGAACCACGCTTACTCTCCCTGTCCACACAATTGGCTTGGAAGATGCAATCCTACTGGTCACCCATGGATACTGATGAGTCATGGATGGGCCCTTAGCAATTTTAAGGACCAATAACCTACTCTTGATTCAGAGCTTTCTGTTGACTGCCTTCCATGTGAGGCATAATTTAAATTTTGAAACCTGAGGTAAAGTTTCATTGTTATGGCAAAGAAATCACTTGAGGGGACAACCTCAATTATGGAGCCTCAGGCAAGCTGGTGCTTACTATTCTGGAAAGGCCTTGTGGGACCTTGCACTCCCTAAACAACGATGCTCCACAGATAGAGAGTGACCTTGGAGTGCAGATCTGGTAACAAAGGAGGAAAGAACGTCTGGTCTTCTCCTGCAGCATTACTTGAATCTCTGGAAGCTTAGGATGGTTCCAACTAGCACCCGCTTCTTCTATCCAAAGCTCTTCCTATTTCATGGTCCCCAGATTTAATAAATGTACTCTCCAAAGAAAATTTTAAAAAGAACAAACTATTGTACCTTTTTATCTGATAGCGTTTTGCACCTCTGCTTAGTAAAAATTTCACCATTTTCTCATTGTTTGCAAATTTAGCAAGTGCAAGTGGTGTGAGGCCATCCTGTAAAGCATCAAAAACAATTCATAATTTAAGAAATTACATGTATCCAAATTGAATATTAAAAATTATGAAAGATCCTCTGAACATACACATAACTGTAGAAAGTAAATAAAAAGTAGCCCCTTTAGCCCTGGCCAGTGTTACGCAATGGCTGCAGTGTCAGCCTGCACATGGAAGGGTCGAGAGTTAGATTCCCATTCAAAGGCAAGTCCCTGGGTTGCAACTTGGATCCCTAATCCCAGAGGGGGTTCATGGGGGAGGCACCCAATCCATGTGTCCCTCTCACATAGATGTTTTACGCTCTCTCTCATCTGTTCCCTCCCTCCATTCTCTCTAAAATCAATGGGAAAAAATATCCTCTGGTAAGGATGTAAAAAAAAAAAAAGAGCCTCTTTCTTCTCACCCCTGTGCAGTCACTGGCTGTTCTTCCCTTTAAAATGCCCTCCACTGCCTCTTCAACAGATTAACTGCAACATCCTTCTCCAAATCTCACTTCCAACATTTACGTAAGGGTTGGGTTCCAAGAATCTTTGTTCCTATCCTGGTATCCTGTCGTTATTTTGTTGCCAGTGGACTGGGGCTTCCTCTTCCCACTTGCACTCACCCAGCTCCTCTTGCTGGGTACTAGGCTTCCTCCTCCCACCCATCCCAGCAGCACCATTTCCTAAGTCCCTGCCAGCATAGCAGCCAGTCCCCAGCATCACTTCACTCCCCCAGGCCTTCAGTCCTTAGTGGGCTCTGAGCCTGTCTCCCACTCCCAGGCACTAACAGGAAGTTCTACCTTCTGGGGTGGAAGGGAGACACAGCTTTGCCCCTTCCATGGACACTGCATTTCCCAGGCCCCCGACTGGGCTTTGGAGTTGTTTCCATGGTGACAGGGCCTGATCTATTGTATTTAGTATATGTATGTGAGAAAGAAAATGCCTGTGACCAGCTGGTGTGGCTGTGTTTGAGTGTAGACCCATGAACCTAGAGGTCACGGTTGATGACAAGTGAGGGAACATGACAGATTTGTGGGCTCAGTCTTCAGTAGGGGATGTGCAGGAGGCAGCCAATGGGTGATTCTGTCTAATCATTGATGTTTCTCTCTCCCTCTTTCTTCCTCTCCTAATGCAAACATAATTTTCTTAAAATGTTTGTAACTAAACTAAAATCATGTATTTCAAATATTTTATCAATAAGGTTACTTGAGCTATACCTTGGTTTTTGCTTCAATATCTGCCCGGAATATAAGCATCTTTTCCACTATTCCTGTACTGTGACCAAGGGCAGCATAGTGCATAGCAGTGTTGCCATCTTTGTCCATTACGTATAGATTGGGATGATAGTTGAGCAGCACACTTGCACATTCGGGATTCTGGTATTGTAGGGCCTGTCGGTATTATGACAAGAAATAGATGATAAGTTCTAGGAATTTCAAGGAAACATTCCACAATTTTCACCAATGACTTTTAGTTAAATGAGATGAATTGATTTTTATTCTAAGTAATTAAATCAACCCCATCTCATGTTGACATAGTTGGCGAGTACATACGTAAATCAGAGCTGTCTTTTGCTCATCGTCAGTGTAGTCAATTATGCAGTGTCTTTTCAGTAGGAGTTTCACCATCCTTAGATGACCATAGGCACAGGCCACATGGAGAGCAGTCCTATGGAAGTCAGAGGACTCTTTAGGAACTTAGAGGGCACTATCTCAAAACATAAATTACCCAAGTAATTGTAATCATTTATCCCTATGACTTCAAAACAAATATTTTGTTTTCTTCTGGAAACGGTACAATATTTGTTAGTTCTTGTTACTCACCACATTAATGAAGGAGAAGCCTATCTGAATACAGAGAGGATGACCTGGGAATTCAGGTCAGCTTGGGTCTGATCTCATTTTACTGTCACTTATTAGCTCCCTTGGCCTTTCTGTGCCTCAATTTTCTCATCAACAAAATGGAGATAAATATAGTAACTATCTCCCAGGACACCACTGTTTGCTTCAATGAGAATCTATGCAAAGTGTTAACTACAGTTCCTAGCACACACAAAAAACCGGCTCAATAGTTGTTAGATAATATTAGTATCATTATTACTATCACTACCACTTTATAAAGACAACATTTCAATTAAGTAAAATGATATCATTATACCTACTCTGCAGATCTGTTTTAAGGATCAGAAAGAACACAGTATTTCAATCATTCTAAAATGCTGATCTTCTCACACTTTAACAACTCTGACCTTGGAATCCAGTTTTTAATTCACAGTGTGTTACAACTGTTATTGGCAGCATTTAAAATTTTCTATTGATGCATAAAATACTGGCATCATGCCATCCACGGTGCCTTACATTAAGTGAAATAATGGTGAATACAGCAGAGCTCTTAAAATTCTAATCAATGGTTGGCATTTAAATAAACTTTAGTTCTTAAAAGCCTTATGAGGGAAAGAGAACTAAAAAAGCAAAACAAGAATTTTTCAAAGTAATTCATACTTTTATTTTCAAGAAAACTTAAGCCAAAGGAAATGCAGGATTCAAATAAATAGGGTGACTCATTTTGTCCAATATTTTCATGTACAGATTGTATGGAAAACAGATGTTCCCAATGATCAATATTATTTAACCTAACTACACTAATAAAAGAGAAACATGCAAATTGACCATCAGTCTGTTACACCCACCAGCCAATCAGAGCGAGTATGCAAATTAACCCCAGAAATATGGCTGCAGCCACAAAGCTAGAGCAAGCAGGAGGCTTGGGTTGCCCCCGGCAATGGAGGAAGCTAAGTTTCCTGCCCTCCCTGGCCTGCTCTGGCCTCCGCTCAAGCCTACAAAGTTTCAATTATAGAAGATAAATAAAACCCAGTTACCAGGGCATCTGCTTGGATTGCCAGGGGGCATGGCCATCCTGCAAACCACCACAGGCCCCGTGTTCAGGCTGCCCCATACCCCAAGGGAACCCCTACCCTGATCTAGGACATCCTTCAGGGCAAACCAGCTGGCCCCCACCTGTGCACCAGACCTCTATCCTATCTAATAAAAGAGTAATATGCAGATTGACCATCACTTCAATACACAAGATGGCTGCCCCCATGTGGTCAAAGATGGCTGTCCCCATGTGGACACAAGATGGCCACCACAAAGTGGCCAGCAGGGGAGGGCAGTTGGGAGGGACCAGGCCTGCAAGAGAGGGCAGTTGTGGGCAATCAGGCCAGCAGGGGAGGGCAGTTGGGAGGGACTAGGCCTGCAGGGGAAGGCAGTTGGGGGTGACCAGTCTTGCAGAGGAGGAAAGTTGGGGTGATCAGGCCTGCAGGGAAGGGAAGTTGTGGGGGACCAGGCCTGCAGTAGATGGCAGTTAGTGGTGACCAGGCCTTCAGGGGAGGGCAGTTATGGGCAATCAGGCTGGCAGGGGAGTGGTTAGGCATCAATCAGGCTGGCAGGGGAGTGGTTAGGGGGTGATCAGGCTGGCAGGCAGAAGCTGTTAGGGGCAATGAGGAAGCAGGCAGGTGAGCAATTGGGAGCCAACAAGTCCTGGATTGTGATAGGGTCCCAGATTGGAGAGGGACACACCCCCTGTGCAGGAATTTCGTGCACTGGTACTCTAGTGCATATACAATAAGCCAGGGCCCGTAATGTCCAAAATGACCGAAGGCTCGACCGACCACGGAAAGTCCATCCTGCAGTCAGTGCTGGGTCGCTAGTGCTGGGTTGCCAAGGGGGCTGCCATCAAGCCTAGACAGAGGCCGAGAGAGAAGAGTAGGGTCTGATGGCAACCCTTGTGGCAGTCAGTGCTGGGTCAGCATGGCAGAAGTCAGGCCTGCAGTCAGTGAACATAGGGTTAATTAATGTCTCTTTGAGAGGAGTTGAGAATATAAAGTACAGTGTAGAGCAATGACATATTATTTCACATAAAACTCTTTTCAACTAAGATATTTTCCTTTATTTAAAATGTATCTTTATTGTTGAAAGTATTACCGAAGTACCTTTGTTTTAGTTTTATTTTTGTTTTTGTTTTTTGTTTTTCTCATTGATCTCCTCCACTCTGCACCCATCCCTTCTGGGCCTTCACCAGACCATTGTCTGTGTCCATGGGCTATTCCTATGTAATACATAAAAATCTAGAAAGATTTAGAGAAAATAAAATAAAAGATATGCCAGGTAAATATTGAACAGAAGAGCTGAAGTTGCTGCATGAATACTGGATACAGGCTTGAAGCCCAAACACAACTCATGAGATAAAGTTAGTCATTGTAAACAAAAGGTTCCTTTCACTGAAATGATAGGATGGTTCCCAATACTTATACACATCATAGAACAGTGTGGGGGTCAGAATGAGCCTCACCAAGATGTGTCTCAATGGTATGCAGATTTTTGAGCTAAGGGCAATTTTAGCTTCAGGCTCAAATGAAAATTCTGCCCCTCCCTTAACTACCTAAAAAAATTGAATTAGAGGCCTTGCCCATAATAATACATTATTCTATCTGCACTAATGAAAGAGGTATATGTAAAGTGACCATCACTTGGCAACACCCACCAGTCAATCAGGAGTGAGTATACAAATTAGCGTGACAAACATGGCGGCGGCCACGGACCCGGTCAGAGAGAGCGGGAGGCTTTGGTTGCCCCTGACAATGGAGGAAGCCAAGCCCCCGCTCCTGCCCTGGCCAGCTGCCGAATGAGGGGCCTGTGGGCGGCAGCCACGGAGCCAGCCTGGGCGCACCGGAGGCTTGGGACACCATCGTCTGGGCCAGCCGCTGAGGCAGGAGCCTGCAAAAGGCCCTCAGCCTCTCACCCAGGCTGGCCACGCCACCATCGGGTGAGGGTCCCTGCTGGGGGGTGTGGTCAGACTGAAAACAGCCCCAGCTCCTCACCCAGGCTGGCACCATCCCCAGTGGGGACCCCCACCCCAATGTGGGCATGGCCAGCCTGCAAACCACTACAGACCCCTTTCCCAGGCCACCCCATCTCCCAAGAAAACCCCCACCCTCATCTGGGACACCCTTCAGGGCAAACCAGCCTGCCGCCACCAGTGCACCAGGTGACTATCTATACTAATAAAAGGGTAATATGCTAATTAGACTGGGAGACCATCCAGGAGACCTTCCGGACCTTCTTCTGGACAAAGCCATGGTGGTGGGGCCAAGGTAGAGGCAGTTAAGGGCGAAGAGGGGAGGATAGTTTTGGGTGATCAGGCAAGTGGGGGGGGCCATTGGGGGTGATCAGGCTGATGGGGGGGGTAGTTCAGGGTGAGCAGGCCATCAGTAGGGGTCAGTTGGGGGCTATCAGGCCAGTGGGGGGGCAGTGGTGGCAAGCAGGCCAGTGAGGAGGGCAGGTGGAGGTGAGCACGCTGGCAGAGGAAGCAGTTTTGGGCGAGCAGGACAGCAGGGGGGTCAATTCGAGGTGATCATTTTGGCAGTGGGGGCAGTTGGGGGCAAGCAGGCAGAGTGGCGAGGGGCAATCAGGTAGGCAGGCAGGTGAGTGGTTAGGAGCCAGCAGTCCCAGATTGTGAGAGGGATCCCAGGTTGGAAAGGGTGCAGGCTGGGCTGAGGGACTCCCCCCCCCCACCCTGTGTACGAATTTTGTGCACTGGACCACTAGCATAATATAAGGCTAATATGCAAATCAACCCAACAGCAAAACGACCGGTCACCATGACACGCACTGACCACCAGGGGGCAGATGCTCAATGCAGGAGTTGTCCCCTGGTGGTCAGTGTGCTCCTACAGGGGGAGTGCCACTCAGCCAGAAGCCGGGCTCATGGCTGGCTAGCACAGCAGCGGCGTTGGGAGCCTGTCCCACCCCTGGCAGCGTGAAGGATGTCCGACTAATGGCTCCTGGACTGTGAGAGGGTGCAGTCCGGGCTGAGGGATCCCCCCCTTTGAGTGCATGAATTTCATGCACCAGGCTTCAAGTACTATTATACTTTTCAAAAGGCAGGTAAAGGTTATCTTTTACAATTTCCCATCTTCAGAAATACTTTTGTTTGAAAGCAGGGAGAAAAAAGCTTCAACTATGATTAAGTCCTAATACTTCCATTTTTTATTTCTCATTTTGCCCATATTGGGCAACATGAACATTTTAAGAATGAAAAAAGGGTCTGGGAGATAGACTGGAAGGGTGCTGAGTAGAATGTGTCTGCTACATATTAGATATTCAGGTTATGTTTCATGTATAGATGGATTGAAAGAATGAATAAACATTGTGGGAGAGTTTAATATTTCTAAATAAAACTTTTATAAGTTAAAACTAAAGGCCCGGTGCACAAAATTCATGCAAGGGGGGGAGGGTATCCCTAAGCCCAGCCTGCACCCTCTCCAATCTGGGACCCCTCGAGGGATGTCCAACTGCCCCAGCCCTTCGCCCAGGCTGGGACCATCCCCAGTGGGGACCCCTCCCCATCCAGTGGGATTGGGCCTAAACGGGCAGTTGGACATCCCTCTCAAAATCCAGGACTGCTGGCTCCCAACTGCTCACCTACTTGCCTTCCTAATTGCCCCTAACCACTTCTGCCTGCCAGCCTGATCACCCCCTAACCACTCCCCTGCCAGCCTGATTGATGCCTAACTTCTCTCCTGCCAGCCTGTTTGCCCCTAACTGCCTTCCCTTGCAGGCCTGGTTACCCCTAAATGCCTCCCCCTGCAGGCCTGGTACCCCCAACTGATCTCCCCTGCTGGCCATCTTGTGTCCACATGGGGGCAGGATCTTTGACCACATGGAGGCAGCCACCTTGTGTGTTGGAGTGATGGTCAATCTGCATATTACTCTTTTTTTAGATAGGATAGATGCCTAGTGCATGGGTGGGGGCCAACTGGTTTGCCCTGAAGGGTGTCCAGATCAGGGTGGGGGTTCCTTTGGGGCATGGGGTGGCCTGGGAGAGGGGCCTGTAGTGGTTTTCAGGCCAGGCACGTCCCCTGGCGACCCAAGCAGAGGCCCTGGTATCTGGGTTTTATCTTCTACAGTTGAAACTTTGTAGCCTAGAGTGGAGCCAAGCCTTCTGCTTGCTCTGTGGTGGCAGCCATTTCTGTTGAATTTATGTATCTTCTATAATTGAAACTTTGTAGCCTTAACCGGAGGCCAAAGCAGCCCGGGGCTGATGAAGCTGGGCTTCCTCCATGGCCGCAGGCAACCCTAGCCTCCTGCTCTCTCCAGCTCCATGGCTGCCACCATTTCTGTTGGGCTTTCTTTATCTTCTATAATTGAAACTTTGTAGCATTGAGTGGAGGCCTGGGCTGGCAAGGGCAGGCAGAAAGCTTGGCTTCCTCCATTGCCAGAGAAACCCAAGCCTCCCTCCTGCTCTCTGTGGCTGCATCTTGGTTGGGTTTATTTGCATATTCCCTCCTGATTGGCTGGTGGGCATGGCTGGTGGGCGTGGCTGGTGGGTGTAGCAGAGGTACAGTCAATTTGCATATTACTCTTTTATCCTATAGGATGACACTTGTGGAATAGGAATAATGACTTATATTTTCTATTTTTAAAGAAATAAGCCAGTTAGAGAAAGACAAATATCACATTATCTCACTCACATGTGGAATCTAATGAACAAAATAAACAACATGCATCCATACCTCTGGACAACAAAAGATGTCCAGAGGTATGGATGCATGGAACAGAAAAACAGATCTCAGGGTAGGGATGGGGAAACAAAGAGATTAACCAAAGAACATATATACATGGATGCATAACCCATGGACACAGACAATAGTATGGGAAAGGCCTGTGGTGGGGTGGAGGTTGGGTTGGGAGGGGACAAATATGGAAAAAAAATAAGAGACATCTGTTATACTGTCAAAAACAAGACAAAAAGAAAAATTTTTAACTTAAAACATTACTTTTAATTAATTCTAGAAAAAGAGGGAGGAAGAGGGGGAGAGTGAGAGAGAGAAAAACATCAATGTGAGGGAGAAGCATCAATCTGTTCCCTCCCATAGGAACCCCGACCAGGGATCAAACCCACAATCTAGATATGTGTCCTCAGCAGGAATGAACCTGCACCCTTTCAGTGCACAGGAGGGGTACCAGACAACACTCCAACCAACTGAGCTATACTGGGCACTATTTTCAATTTTTTATTTTCATAAGCACACAACTGAAATGATTAATCTATAATCATTTACATATCATATGTAGTAAATCTATATAAAGTAAAACACGTGTGTGTAATTAGATATATGCATACACTCTGCAGGCACAGATAAAAAGCAGCCCAAGTGCCCCTCAGCAGATGAGTAGATAAAGATGTAGTACATTTGCACAATGGAATACTACGCTGCTGTAAAAAAGAAGGAACTCTTATACCCTTTGCAGACAGCATGGATGGACCTGGAGACTATTATGCTGAGCAAAATAAATCAATCTGAGAAAGACAAATGCCATATGATCTCATTTACATGTGGAATAAAATGAATTAACAAACAAAAAGGACCAGAGGCATGGATACATGGAACAGACTGACAGATCTCAGAGGGACAGAATTGGGGGACTCAAAAAGATTAGCCAAAGAACACGTATGCATATTTGCATAGCCCATGGACATGCACAACTATGAAGTGAAGGCTGAAGGGGGCAGGGAGGAAAGGCACTAAGAGGAGGGAGGGGAATGGGGGACATCTGTAACAGTGTCAACAATAAAAATAAACATTAAAAAAATCCCTTTCCTTCTGAAGATACCAATCCTCAAAAAAATTTCAAAAATAAGTCCATAAAACAGGAAGTGAGCAACCAATTTTATCTGTGCAGGATTCATATGATTGCTCTTCCCCAAGATTATTTCATTCATAATAATATTTACTAGAATTTTTGTAAATGTTCATTTCAGAAATCAGATTTTTTAAAGAAATGCTCATTTTTTAATACAAATACTCAGAAATAAATTTTATCACATTTTGCACCTATTTTTGGTTAACACAAGATCATAGTCTGTTTGTGTGTATGTATAGCCAAACGGACCTTACTATATTGCTATTTTAAGCAGTGCTGAATAAAACAAACTATGTAATTTATCTAATTACTTCATAAAGATCTTTTAGTATAAATGGAAGAGATGGGTGTAGGCAATATAAATATATTTTTTAATGTGGTACTCAGCACCAAATTGCCTATGGCAAAAGTCAAATGCAACTTAAACTTTAAGCAGCAGTATAAGGATAATCACTGGTCATCTTCACAAACCTTGTGGATGGAAAATGTTGTTTTCTTCTTTTAATTTAAATTCCTTTTCCTACCAAGGACACTAAATAGTCTTCTCTTTGTCCACTGGTCACTTGTACATATGCAAAAAGTACTTTGTCCACCATTTCCAAATTAGTTTTTTCTTGTTGATTTCAAAACTTCTCTGTAACATGAAGACTTCTTTTTTTCTCTGATACTCATACATTGCAAATATTTTGCTAGTACTTTTTCTTTTACCCTGCTAATATTATTTTCTGAGACAGAGGGTTTGAATTTTTTATATTGCTCAATCAACATCCAGAAATCTTGCTTTTGAAGTGTTTGTAATCATTTTAAAAAGTACAAATAGCCCTGGATGGTTTGGCTCAGTGAACAGGGCATCAGACTGGGCACTGAAGGGTTCCGGGTTCAATTCTGGTCAAGGGCACATACCCGGATTGCAGGCTCAGTTCCCAGTGGTGGCGGGAGGGGGGGGGCGAAGGGAGGCAGTGGGGTGGTGGTAGGGGCGTACAGGAGGCAGCCAATCAACGAGTCTCTCTCATCATTGATGTTTCTATCTCTCACCCTCTCTCTTCCTCTCTGAAATCAATAAAATATATTTTTTTAAAGAAAAATATATAAATAGGCATTTGTGTTTTCTTCTGGTACTTTTCTCATTTTGTGTATTTAAAATTTTTAATCTGGAATTTATTTGGAGATCAAAATCTAGCTAGTTTTCTCCAAATACTCGACAGATATTTCTCCACCTTTTGCTACTGACCTTTTCCTACAAACATGAAATATCACCAGCATCAAGTTCCAAAGTCTTACATGTATTTGGGTGTTTGGGCATTTTCCATTGTGTTCCAATCATTTATCTGCCTTTTCAGCTATTAGTAAACAACTACTTTGTGGAAATCTATAGCACATGTTGATATCTAGAACGATAAACCTGTGTCTACTATACTGAAAATTTCTTAATCTCACCACAACGATAAACGATAATAGGTAACTTTAAAATTTTTAAACCATATCTATTTGGTTGTAAAATTGATAAACATAGGAAGAGCACACATTTTCAGAAACTGAATCTTCCTAATCAGGACCACGGCCATCTTTCCACTTCAAATTTCCTCTGAGGTCCCTCAACAAAGAACATAGGTGAGCCCTGATGTAGCTTGGTAGGTGAGTGTTCACTTATGAACCAGGAGGTCATGGTTTGATTCAGGACAGGGCACAGGTCTGGGTTGTGAGCTCAATCCCCAGTGTGGGGCATGCAGGTGGCAGCCTATGAATGATTCTCTCTCAAAAGTGATGTTTCTATTTCTTTCCCTTCCTCTCTGAAATCAATAAAAATATTTCTAATAACATAGGTATACACTGATATAAAGTGGTTATTGGATTTTATCCAAAGAAATTTTAACCTAGAAGTTGATCTATCTCTCATTATTCACTTTTCTATAGTATGTAACATTATGGTATAAAATGTTTACATCAAATATAAGATGCTGTATATGCTTAATTTCATTTCAGTTATTGATATGTAGTTAAATCACTTGAAAGACATCAGTAAAGTTTTCTGTAAGAGAATAATGAGTGGGTCTTTATGTTTTTGTTTTTGCTGCTCATAATGTTGGTCTGATGCTAAACCCCAGGTAAGGTGTCCATCAGGGAGGTGCTGCGGGGCCCCAGGAGGGAAGTCAGCCCAGTCCCCTGGCTGACAGGAGGGCTGCTCTCCAGCTGCTGAGCCCAGGCAATGGTGTGCCTCTCCCAGACCCACCTGCCTCCTCCCATTGGACCCCGGGCCCCCAGCCTTGCAGTCGTATTACCTCTTCATTTTATCGCTTGCATTCAGGTCACTTATCCTAAAAAAGAGGATTTGCTTCATTCTCCACAGGTTGCCCTCTCTGGCAACTTTGTGGATCGCATCCATATCTTTGTCTTGAAAGTTGGGTCTTCTGGCTTCCATGCCACTGATCCCCTGGCTAGTAGGGGTGACTATGGCCAGGCTGGTAGGAGAGACCATTGTCCCACTAGCAGGGTCAGCCAGGGCCCCGCTGGAAGGGGAGACCATAGTCCCACTAGCAGGGTCAGCCAGGGACCCGCTGGAAGTGAAGACCTTGGCCCCACTTTGAGGGGAGACCTTGGCCCCACTGGTAGGGGAGTCCATAGTCCCACTGGTAGGGGAGACCATAGTCCCACTAGGAGAGGCAACCATGGCCCCACTGGTAGGGGAGACCATGGCTCCACATGTAGGGGAGACCCTGGCCTCACTGGTAGGGCAGGCCTTGGCCCCACTGGTAGGGGAGTCCATGGCCACCACACTAGCTTTCTTCCAAAAAGAAAACACTTTCTTCATGGCAGAGAGTCTAGACTTCCAAGAAGCCTCACTTTCCCTCCACTTTTCACACCTTCTGAGCCCAAAACTAGCTCTCTGGCCAACCACCTCAAGCCACAGCATTCAAGCAGGGCATTGTGGCAGTTTGGCAGTTTGGCAGTTTGGCAGTTTGGAAGTTTAGCATCTCCCAGCTCAGAATCATAATAACCAAGCAACAGCCTCTGACATAACTGCCCATGTGCACAGAGCCTTGTGGTCAAGGGCAACCAGAGCCCATGCCCAAGGCCCAAGCCTCTCAAATCTCAGGATCTGCCTGTGGGCAGGTGTGGGTTCTGTTCAAACATCCCTGGGAGTTGGCTAAGTGTTTCCAGATGCTACAAAGGTTACTCACCCCAGTGAAAAAGCAGTCTTTGCCTAAGACCAGGGCTAGGGTGGTGTGGAACTTCAGGACGCTCAAGGGCTGGTCCCCCAGAAAACTCCCCTTAAAAACATCTAAATCTTCTTTGACTCAGTTTACTTCTCTTCCTCATCCCTCTGTGCCCTAGCCAAGCTCCAGGGAATGTACCCGATGCAAGAACATAAGGATGTTTTCATGGCTTCAGAGATTGTGGCAATATGTGTCTGCAAGTGTAAATTTATGAGAAACCAGTGCCTGTTCTCCTGATGAAATGAAATCCCTTTCTATATTCCTCTTAATCTCCCCTTTGGCTCACCTCTTACACTTACATTTTATTTCCCCCAAATAAATGTTTAATCAATCCAAGATTTATTTTGGGGCATGGTGTTAACGTGTAAGAACTTTTTCTTTAAAAAGGCCATTCACCTGTCACAAACCACTTTTTCTCGCCTAGTTTAAAATGTCACTTTACTGTGCATTAAATTCTCAGATTATGCTTTTGGTTTTGGGGTTTTCTGTCCTCATCCATCAAATGGTCTGCATCTCAGGAGCAAAGGGAAGGCCAAATTTTATAGGCATGTCTTTTATGCAGCTGTGCCAGGAAAATGCAATTTAACACTCCCAGGGCTATTCCCCGCAGATGGCGGGGGGGGGGGGGGGGGGGGGGCGGGGAGGGGACTGCACAGGAGAGGAGTAGGTGCATGCCCAGTCAAGTCAGTCAAGTCTCCCTGAAATAGGGAAGGTGCTTGACTGTCAGGAACACCTGGGAACAGGTCATTGGCTAGAGTAGGTGAGGCCACTGCAAATGTGAGAAGATTTGAGACACTGTCCTCCCAAACAAAGGAGTTCTCTCTCTTGCCAGGCCCACACTCCTGGCCTGTGGGACTCTCATGCCCCTGCATTTGCCCGCATAGCCCAAGGCCACGTGGGCCTCACACACAATGGACTAATGGACTGCAAGTAGCCTGATGTTATGCAGGACCCAGCTCCACCATGGAAAGCAAACTCTGGACACAGGCTCTGCTTCAAGCTCTGCTGAGTCCCCAGCTGCACATTATCCAGGCCTGGGTGGAGGGAAATGGGACTTTGCAAACCCAGGGATATAAATCACTCCTCCTCCTGTGTGAGTCTCAGAAATTTATTTTTCTCCAGACATTGTAAGGACCCAACTCAAAGCACCCAGTGGGGAATGGGATACCCCACTTCCACCAGTGGATAACCCACTTCCACTGATAACACTGTGTAGTTATTTAAGGTCTCTGAGTTTGTAAGGCCTGCCATGCACCTTCCCTGAACTTGTCAGCTTTAGTATGTGGTCACTTTTTCGTTTACACTTGACCTGTTAAATATTTCTTTACTTTCTCCCAACTAGAATGTACCATCTATGAAAAAAGTAATTATTGTCTTCACTCTTTTCATTGCTCTTAGAAGAGTAAGTGCTTAATAGTTTCTCGTTAACTAAACGACTGAACTATGAAATAACCTAACTTATATGTCTAATTTATATCTTTATGTCTCCACCACCTCTCCACATGGAAATATGTGAAAACGGCTTTATAGGGAAAGAGGAGATTATTGCAACCCTATTTACCATTCGTAATGGATTTTCACTGCTGTATTTTCAGATCTCCCCACATTCTCTCAGGAGACTTCCCTCCCCAAGGCCACTGGGGTTATCTCCACTCAGTCCTTGGCTGTTAAAAATAGGAGGGCCCAGAAAGGCCCTGTGCATATGCTTTACCTCTTTTCATCACTGATTCTTTATAATACATTCTTAGAAGTGTGATCTCGGGGTCAAAGGGTAATTCCATATGTAAATTAAGTAGCTATTGCCTAACACCACTCCCACCCCACCCGCAGTGCTCATGCCATTACAATTTTAGATTTCCACCAAATGTGTGAGAGGCTACAGCCTCACCTGCCATCTGAGTGTGGTTAAGCTTTGGGGGTGAG
Source organism: Corynorhinus townsendii (assembly GCA_026230045.1). NCBI lineage: Eukaryota > Metazoa > Chordata > Mammalia > Chiroptera > Vespertilionidae > Corynorhinus > Corynorhinus townsendii. The sequence goes on along the minus strand of JAPDVU010000001.1, from coordinate 105,942,906 downwards.
AAGGTTGTCAATCTGATCCTTAAGTAATGGCCTCTGCTGAATGCACCTGTCCCCACCCCTACTCCAATCCCTCCAGCCACTCCCGGTTCCCACAAAGTCAGCTGAACTCGGGGAACAGCCTGTCTGGTGGAATGCGCGGGTCCCTCTGCACTGCGGAGCTGCGTGCCCTAGGGGCGGAATCAGCACAGCCAGGAAGAGGCCTTTGCACAACTGGCCCGAAAGAGGAAACACTGAAAGCACTGAAGTAAACACTTAGAAAGACAGTTTTGAAAGAAATCCGGTTCTTGGGCTTCTATCCAGCTGTCTCTGGCCCCAAATCCCTTTGCCAGTTTCCACTAATATACTGAGGCGACAAAGAAGGTCAATTCTCCAACGGACACTCCTTAGAAAAGGGGGCGCTTGGCTCAAGTAAGGGAGGGATGAGCCAGGAAGGCACAGCTTTACCAGAATTTAAAAACAGCAAACAAACAACAATAACAACACCTCTTTCCTCAGGGTTATCAAGGTTACAGTGCAGTGCAAGTAAGAGGAAATGAGGTACAAATGCAATGAGGAGGACAGATCAGCCCCGACTTTTCACCGTCGTGTTCCATCCGTGTTTCTCCGCTTGAGTCTCCAACCAAGCGCCCCCCTTGCACCTCATGCAAAGCAGCCGCAAGCGCCCCACGTCTGCGCGCGGCGGGGGAAGGGCAGGGCTGACACCACTTCCTCCCTGAGGCTGCAGACCTGAGCCCGGTGCAGCCTAGTGCACTTCGTCGCATTCCCCGGTGTCCCGAGGCAGACCCCTTGCCCTGCCCGCACCCCCGCCAGACAGATCCCCGTACAGCCTTGGAGGTAAGTGGTGCCAGACGGCCTGGGAGCAATGGGAGCTGCAGCCTGGACCCTGGGGAAGTCACCTCACCTTGCTTCAGGACCCTGGGTCTCAGGCCCGACCCAGCGTTCCTGAGGGGCGCGCGCCCCCACCCCCTCTTGGACCAGCTTCCCAGGGTCCCACCACTGATGTCCTCACTTGACCCAGCTCCCTGGGCGTTTGGGGCTGAGGCTGGCCTTCCCCGCGCCCGGTTTCATCAGATTTGACCGCTTTCCTGCCCAGAAAATTTCTACAAGTTCCCATGAGGAACCAAAAGGAACATCCACCAGTTCCACGAGCCCCGCCAACTGGAAGGGATTCCTGGGGCATTTCTGGGCGCTGTAGATTAAATGCAAGTCCTGTAGAATTTGAGGTCCTTCCTTGAAAACTTTCAGACAACTGTTTCTTCTTTTTAAAAATAACTTTTCTTCTGAATTATTGTCCTTTTGTCACAAACTAAGACAGAGGGAAAATATGGACACCAGGCGGAGGTTTGTAATGTGGCTTGGAAATTAATGTCCAGAGTGTGGTTTTATAGCATGAAGGGAATTAGTAAGATGCCTTATATCCTGGAGGGCCTCAGTGCAGGGGCCCCACTGAAAACTTTGCTCAGTGTACCTCTCATTTTCCTCTGAGGAGGGGTTTCTTATTATTCATACCATGTGGAAGGCTAACTGTGCTGTTTCCTAGACATTCACAGCAAAGGGGTTCAAAAAGAACATTTAATGTGACCCTTAGAGAAAGAGAAATGCAGTAACAGAGGAAAGTAAGTAACAAAGAGGGAAAGGGCACAAGAGTTTGTTACTCCCCAGGGTATTGTTTCTGGTGGTATAATGTGGCTTAAACAAGTCAAGAGTGGTAGGCCACTTCTAACTTTAAAGTCTAGGCCTTTGAATGGAAATTTCAGAAAGAGAGCCTTGGTCCCCTTGCATGAGCCCTCAGTGGCAATTTTCCTCTGGCCTCACTGAAATACTGGAATGGCACATGGGCATTCTAACAGTAATGCTGGCTGGCAAAATCAACCGAGGTTCCGCTAAGAAAGCTGTCATGTTTTCCAAATGGTATTTCCTGTCTGCTTAACATGTGGGGAAAGGTCGAAGAAATTTAACATCATCTTCAGAACATCAGTACAGAATAATTTTTACAATATTGTTAATATTTGTGTCTTTTCTGGGTATTTGGGAGACTCGGGTTCATCTCCGCCTTTAACTAGAACAAGGATGACCTTGAATAAGTTGCTTTAACCTCTCTGGACCTGAGATAATTTACCAGTAAAATGAGATTATTGGACTACATTGTGTCTGTCATTAAAATAACAATTAGGGAATTACTGTAATTCTTTGAATTTGTCCTGTCTGGAATGCCGATAAAGTTAGAATTGCTGATCACTAACCAAAAAGAATGGAGAAAATAATGATAACAGATTTTGTTAGATTCTGAAATATCAATAGTTTAGAGGCCGTTTGTTTCTCTGAATACATTCAATTTCTGGCCTATTGATAGCAAATTTCTGTTCTGTTGAGAAACTGAGTTGATGTGCCCAAGTAGATTTCAAAATTCTTCAATTGTTATTTCTTTAGAAATATAAGTTTGTAATATGGATGACTTTTATAAGTTTGTAATATGGATTTAGTTACTTTAAATCTTAAACACAATACTTACTAAATGATGTTAGTATCCATTACATTTTCTGTATTTTTATATCCTAAGAATGTATACTAATTGCCCACTTTTTTTGCCTTTTTTCACTTATAAATAAAATTTTCTAGATATCTTCATATTATTCTTCCAGTAAGCTTTTTATAAAATTCATTGCTATAAATGACTGTTTAATATGCCACTTTAAATTTTTTTAACCATCCTACTTTCAAAAAGCATTATTATTTTCATTTACTTCTAATACTCCTCAACCTTATTTAATTATTTTTATATCAAACACTTTTAATGATTCCACAAATATTATAATAAATTAAGTTTGCATTTTATAGTCTATCACATCAAAATCAATTTATAGAACCTCATGCATTGATTTATAGGCAATAAATTTATAGGCAATAGAATGATCTTAGTAATTCTCACCTCAAAATACAACAATCCTTATTAACATAATTAATAATTTAGTGTGGAAAATATGTACATATTTTATATTAGTCCTGTCATCCTAACTGGCAAGTAACTTAAAGTTTAAGTATTTGTTATACATTTGAGTACATAATAAACTCATGTAAGGCACTGGTATATTGGTTTTATAGTAAATTGGTTTATATGTATTAGAGTTATAATAATTATGAGATGCATGACTTTTAGAGGAAACTGCTATATATTTAGAAAAGCACCAAATAGATTTCTTTTGAGAAGAAAGGATAGCAGCACTAAGGTATGGCATTAAATGACCTATAAACAGCTTAAGGAGCAACTGTACATGAGATGTGACAAGTCAGGGCCTGAGGACAGCTTCTAGGACTAGAGAATGTGACCTGCCACCACTGCTTCCTTATTGCCTCACCACGTTCCTGGCACCAGAGTTAGGACTCCAAAAGTGTTTGCTGAAAGTACAGAAACTGTGTCAGTTCCACCTCTGCATTGTCCCATCCAAATGTCACAAGGGCAGCTGGCCCTGTGGGCACCAACCCTGAGACATGAGCAGGCAGAGGTGTCACACCACTCCAAAACTCCACTCCTTCTCCGTGTGTCTTCTGAAGCTTGAATTCATGACCCAGTTTCCAAACATTTCATGTGTTACAGAAAACCAGAGAAGAATCAAGCAACACTCAGAGAGATGGAGTTACATTTTTATTATTTTATTATTATTATTATTACACGCGGGTCCAGAGGAAAATGTCTCTCAAATTCTGGGCCCCATCACACAGGAAGTTGCCTGTATTTATAACCTTTCACCCTCTTTGTCTCACAAATATGGGGTTCTGTTCTGGTCCCCTTTGCAAGTTCTTAAAGAGCCCCTATGTGCTGGGGCTTTGAGACCTCAACCAAAGTCTTGGCCTAGTGCCAGCACTGATAACTTCGTCTGGGGAAGGCTTAATGGCCTCTCTGAAATGGGAGTAGTCTTATTTTCCTTATTATTTAAGCAAGCAAGCATTTACAGAAGCCAAATAGCAGGGTTAAAATTTCAAACAGCAGTTTTTATATAAGAGGGATGCTTCACATGATTGACTATGCACTTGAACCATTAAGACTCATAAGAGCTGTTTTCTTTATTTTTTGTCAACTCAGTCAGATGGTAATAGTAAATAATAATTATAGCTTATATGCTGTACCAGACTTGCACTAACTAATTTAGATGTATCATTTTATTAGTCCCCACATCCTGGGCTTATACTATTGAAGAAATGAAAGCATAGAGAGGTTAAGAAGATTACCCAGGGAGTCGGAAGCACAGTTGACCTTTCAGCTGAGTCAGTCTGGTATCAGCTCTGGAGGTGCTATACTAGGGATAAAGACTTAAATGATGGAAAAACATGGACCTTTCTGTGGGGTCAGGGAAGGGAAGATTACAGGAAGATAGCCAAGCAAATAACTTGCCTTATTAGTGCTCTTTTTTTATTTAATCCTCACCCGAGGATATGTTTTCATTGATTTTAGATAGAAACATCAATTGGTTGCCTCCTGTACGCACCCTGACTGGGGATTGAACCCAAAACCCGTTACGTGCTCTAACCTGAATCCAATCCAAGACCTTTGGTTGCACAGGTCGACACTCCAAACAACTGAGCCACATCAGCCAGGGTTCCTTGTTAGCTCCTTTGTTTAGTTAGGTTCTTCTTACTGGGAAGACAAGATAGTATAATCAGTTGTGAAGTTATTATCTTTTTATGTCTTTTGGAAAAATAATCTTCTTTGACAGCAATGATGTGTTTTTGTTATCTCTTTTTTTAATTTGAATTCTTTATGGTTTAGAGTATTACATGAGTCTCCTTTTTACCCCATTGATCTCTCCCTGACTGCTCCCACCACCTAGCACATGCACTTACCACCCTCCACCCCAGTCTGTGCCCATTGGTTATGCTCATCTGCATGCATGCAATGTTCTTTGGTTGATCTCTTACCCCTCACTCCCCACCTTCCCTCATAGGTTGGACAGTCTGTTCAAAGCTTCTATGACTTTGAATCTTTTTTTTCACAAGATGTCTTTTTTTTAATATATTTTAATGATTTTTTTACAGAGAGGAAGGGAGAGGGAGAGAGAGAGAGAATTAGAAACATCGATGAGAGAGAAACATCTATCAGCTGCCTACTGCACACCCGCTATTGGGGATGTGACCGAAACCAAGGTACATGCTCTTTACCACAATCAAACCTGGGACTCTTGAGTCTGCAGGTCAACGCTCTATCCACTGACCAAACCGGTTAGGGCCTGAATCTATTTTTGTTCATCAGTTTATGTTGTTCATTATATTCCACAAATGAGTGAGATCATGTGATATTTATCTTCTCTGACTGACTTATTTCACTCAGCATAATGCTCTCCAGTTCCATGCTGTTGCCAATGATTAAGAATTCCTTCTTTTTTACAGCAGCATAGTATTCCACTGTGTAGATGTACCACAGTTTTCTAATCTGTTCATCTGCTGATGGGCACTTAAGCTGTTTCCAAGTCTTAACTATTGTAAATTGTGCTGCTATGAACATAAGGGTGCATATATCCTTCCTGGTTGGTGTTTCTGGTTTCTTGGGATACATTCCTAGAAGTGGAATCACTGGGTCAAATGAAAGTTCCATTTTTAAATTTTTAAGGAAACGCCATACTGTTTTCTACAGTGGCTGCACCAGTCTGCATTCCCACCAGCAGTGCAAGAGGGTTCCTTTTTCTCCTAATCCTCTCCAGCCCTTGTCATTTGTTGATCTGTTGATGATAGCCATTGTGATAGGTGTGAGATGGTACCTCATTGTTGTTTTGATTTGTACCTCTCAGATGATTAGTGACTTTCAGCATGTTTTCATATGTCTCTCAGCCTTCTGTATGTGTCTATATGTTCTTTCTAAAAGTGTCTATTTTGGTCCTTTGCCCATTTTTTTTATTGGATTGGTTATCTTCCTTTTGTTAAGTTGAATGAGTTCCCTATAAACTTCGGAGATTAAACCCTAATTGGATACTAGAGGCCCGGTGCACAAAATTTGTGCACGGGGACAGGGGGTGTCCCTCAGCCCAGCCAGCACCCTCTCCAATCTGGGATCCTTAGTGAGATTGGGCCTAAACAGGCGGTTGGACATCCCACTCACAATCCAGAACTGCTGGCTCCCAGCCGCTTCTGCCTGCCAGCCTGATCACCCCCTAACCACTCCCCTGCCAGCCTGATTGACACCTAACTGCTCCCCAGCCGGCCTGATTGCCCCTAACTACCCTCCCCTGCCATCCTGGTCACCCCCAACGGCCCTCCCCTGCAGGTCTGGTCACCCCAGCAACCCTCTCCTGCCAGCCTGGTCACCCCCAACAGCCCTCCCCTACTGGCCTGGTTTCCGCCAACTGCCCTTCTCTGCTGGTCCGGGCACCCCTAACTGCCCTCCCTGCTGGCCTGATCACCCACAACTGCCCTCCCCTGCAGACTTGGTCTCCCCATTTGCCCTCTTCTGCCAGCCTGGTCACCCCTAACTGGCCTCCCTGCTGCCTGATCACCCACAACTGCCCTCCCCTGCAGGCCTGGGTCTCCCCCAACTGCCCTCTGCTGGCCTGATCACCCCTAACTGCCCTCCCTGCTGGCCAGATCGCCCACAACTGCCCTCTTCTGCAGGCCTGGTCCCCCCAACTGCCCTCCCCTGCTGGCCTGGTCACCCCTAACTGCCCTCCTTGCTGGCCTGATCACCCACAACTGCCCTCCCCGCAGGTCTGGTTTCCCCCAACTATCCTCCACTACAGGCCTGGTCCCCCCCCCAACTGCCCTCCCCTGCAAGCCTGATCCCCCCAACTGCCCTCCCCTGCAGGCCTGGTTCCCCCACTTGCTCTCCCCTGTAGGCCTGCCCCCCCCACCTCCAACCTTCCCCTGTAGCCCTGGTCCCCCCCAACTGCCTTCCCCTGCTGGCCTGGTCACTCCTAACTGACCACAACAGCCCTCCCCCGCAGGCCATCTTGTGGCAGCCATCTTGTGTCCATATGGGGGTGGCCATCTTGTGTCTTGGAGTGATGGTCAATTTGTATATTACTATTTTATTAGATAAGATAACATAGGTAAATGTGTTCTCCCATGTAGTGGTCTTTCTTGTTGTTTTGCTGATGGTTTCTTTTGCTGTACAGAAGCTTTTTATTTTGATGTAGTCCCATTTGTTTATTTTCTCCTTAGTTTCCATTGCCCTAGGAGCTGTATTGGTAAAGATATTGCTACGACAAATGTCTGCTATTTTGCTGCCTATGGCTTCTTCTAGGAATTTTATGGTTTCGCATCTTACATTTAAGTCCTTTATCTATTTTGAGTTTATTTTTGTGGATGGTGTAACTGGGTGATCTAGTTTTGTTTTTGCATGTATCTGTCCAATCTTCCCAACACCATTTTCTTTAAATATGTTTTATTGATTTTTTACAGAGAGGAAGGAAGAGGGAGAGAGAGTTAGAAACATCGATGAGAGAGAAACATCAATCAGCTGCCTCCTGCACACCCCCCACTGGGGATGTGCCCGCAACCAAGGTACATGCCCTTGACCGGAGTCGAACCCAGGACCCTTCAGTCCGCAGGCCAATGCTCTATCCACTGAGCCAAACCGGTTTCGGCCCCAACACCATTTATTGAAGAGACTGTCTTGATTCCATTGTATGCTCTTGCCTCCTTTGTCAAATATTAATTGAGCATAATGGCTTGGTTTGATTTCTGGGGTCTTTGTTCTATTCCATTGATCTATATGTCTGTTCTTGTGCCAGTACCAGGCAGTGGCTTTGAACATAGTTTGATATCTAGAATTGTGATCCCTCAAACTTTGTTCTTCTTTCTCAACTTTGCTACAGCTATTTGGGATCTTTTTTTCATTCCAGATGAATTTTTGAAGAGTTTGTTCTAGGTCTTTGAAGTATGCCGTTGGTATTTTAATGGGGATTGCATTGAGTCTGTAGATTGCTTTGGGTAGTATGGACATTTTAATGATGTTGATTCTACCAATCCATGAACACAGTATATTCTTCCATTTGTTTATGTCTTCCTCCATCTCTTTTTTCAGCGTCCTGTAATTTTCTGAGTACAGGTCTTTACCTCCTTGGTTAAATTTATTCCTAGGTATCTTAATTTTTTTGTTGCAATGGTAAATGTGGTTTTTTTTTTTTTTTTAGTTCTCTTTCTGTGAGTTCATTATTGATGTATGAAAAAGCCATAGATTTCTGGGTGTTGATTTTGTATCCTGCTGCATTGCCAAATTCATTTATTACTTTTAGTAGTTTTTTTGATGGAGCCTTTAGGGTTTTCTATGTACAATATCATGTCATCCGTGAACAGTGACAATTTTACTTCTTTTCCAATTTGGATGCCTTTTATTTCTTCTTCTTGTGTGGTCACTATGGGTAGCACTTCCAGTACTATTATTTGACCAGGAGTGGTGAAAGTGGGTATCCCTGTCTTATTACTGCTCTTAGGGGAAATGGTTTTAGTTTTTGCTCATTGAGTATGATGTTGGCTATAGGTTTGTCATATAAGGCTTTTATTATGTTGATGTATGATCCCTCTATTCCCACTTTGCTGAGAGTTTTTATGAGGAAAGGGTGCTGGATTTTGTCCAATGCCTTTTCTGCATCAATTGATATGATTATGTGATTTTTGTCTCCTATTTTGTTTATGTGATGTATCATGTTTATTGGTTTGCAGATTTTGTACCAGTCTTGTATCCCTGGAGTACATCCCAGTTGGTCATGGTGATCTTTCTAATGTAATGCTGGACCCAATTTGTTAGAATTTTGTTGAGGATTTTAGCGTCTATCTTCATCAGGTATATTGGTGTGTAATTCTCTTTCTTTGTAGTTTCTTTATCTGGGTTTGGGGTTAAGGTAATGCTAGCTTCATAGAAAGAGCTTAGAAGTGTGAATTCCTCTTGAATTTTTTGGAATAGTCTGAGAAGGACAGATTTTAGTTCTTCTCTGAATGTTTGGTAAAATTCCCTTGTGAAGCTGTCGGGCCCCAGACTTGTGTTTGCTGGATGTTTATTGATAACTGCTTTAATTTCCTCATTAGTTATTGGCCTGTTGACATTTTTTTCTTTTTCTTTTTCTTTCTTTTTTTTTTTTTTTTTGGATTGAGTTTTGGAATATGTCCATTTCCTCTAGGTTGTTTAGTTTGTTGGAATAGAATTGTTCATAGTATACTTTTACAATCTTTTGTATTTCTGTGGGGTTTGTTGGTATTTTGCCTCTTTCATTTCTTTTTTTTTTAAATATATTTTATTGATTTTTTTTTACAGAGAGAAAAGGAGAGAGATAGAGAGTTAGAAACATCGATGAGAGGGAAACATTGATCAGCTGCCTCCTGCACGCCTCCTACTGGGGATGTGCCCACAACCCAGGTACATGCCCTTGACCGGAATCGAACCTGGGACCTTTCAGTCCGCAGCCTGACGCTCTATCCACTGAGCCAAACTGGTTTTGGCCTCTTTCACTTCTGATTTTGTTTATTTAGGTCCTCTCTCTTTGCTTCTTGGTGAGCCTGGCTAGAGGTTCATCAATCTTGTTTATCCTTTCAAAGAACCAGCTCTTGGTTTCATTGACCTTTTGTATTGTGTTTTTTGTTTTGTTTTTTATCCCTATGACATTTATTTCTGCTCTAATCTCTATTATCTCCTTCCTTCTGCTCACTGTGGGCTTTCCTTGTTGGTCTCTTTCTAATTCTTTAAGTTGTAGAGTTAGATAATTTATTACCATTTTTTTCTTGTTTTTTGAGGTAGGCCTATAGAGCTATGAACTTCCCTCTCAGGACTGCTTTCATTATGTCCTATAGTGGGATTGCTGTGTTTTCATTGTCATTCATTTCCAGGATGTTTTTAATTTCTTCTTTGATCTCTTTGGTAACCCAGTCATTGTTTAGTAGCATGCTATTCAGCCTCCAAGTGTTTGAATTTTTTTTTATTATTTTTATTGTAGTTGATTTCTAATATTATGCCATTGTGATCTGAGAAGATGCTTGATATGATTTCAATCTTCTTGAATTTGGAGAGACTTTGCCTGTGACCCAATATGTGATCCGTCTTGGAAAATGTCCCATGTGCATTTGAGAAGAATGTATATTCTGTAGCTTTGGGGTGAAATGTTCTGAAGATGTCAATTAAGTCCATCTAATCTAGTGAAGCATTTAGGATTGCTGTTTCTTTGCTGATTTTTTTTTTTCTAGAGGATTTATTCAGTGATGCCAGTGGATATTAAAGTCCCCTACTATGATCGTATTGCTGTCAATCTCTCTGTTGATGTCTTCCAGAATTTTTTTTATGTATTTGGGTGCTCCTGTTTTCATTATCTTTATTGTATTCTAATCCCTCTTGATAGCTTGCAAGGTTAATTAAATCAATGAAATATCTAGTATAATTACATTTTCCTAATTACACTTGGTATCTTTCTGATTTCATTTCATATCACAGACTCATCAGTGACATGGTTGTGGGAAGGGAGGGAGGATAAATTCTCTATCACACAGCAACTGTGTTTCCACCAACTGGTTAGAAGACACGTCCAGAGAGTTATATCTAACTGAAGAGAAGGTAAATACTGATAGTAGAACAAGTAAACTAGACTATATTTGTTCTTTCTTCCTTTTTTTATTATGAAATAGTTCACACACATAAAATATGTTAGATATGTAGGTAAATTAAAATAAATAATAAAGCCAACATCTGTATCTACTGCCCAGCTTAAAAAGTAAAACATTATCAATACATCTTCTGACTTCCTCTCAATAGCATTACCCTTTTTTTCTCTAGACATAATCATTATTCTGAATGTGCTGATTTTTTGGAAAGCATTTAAAAGAATGTACATGCATTTGCAAATATGTCAAACTGGAAAATAGAGTACATTGGCACTTGGAATTATAGAATCTCTGCTTACTCTAGGCATTATCATAAATAGAGTGTCCTATTACATAAAGACAACTTATTATAACTTAAATAGCATAAAAACAAAGTATATTACACATGGTTAAAGTTAAGTACCATGGAAATACTTAGTAGTATCTTAGTCATTACTGAAATAATGAAGATTTATCAGTGGATAGCTATAACTTTTAAGTGTAATAAAGAATATGGAATTTAGGAACTGCTACTTTTTCCATAGTACTTAGGTTTCAACTTTAAATACTATTTGAGCCCTAACTGGTTTGGCTCAGTGGATAGAGCGTCGGCCTGCGGACTGAAGGGTCCCAGGTTGATTCTGGTCAAGGACATGTACCTTGGTTGTGGGCACATCCCCAGTAGGGGGTGTTCAGGAGGCAGCTGATCGATGTTTCTCTCTCATCAATGTTTCTAACTCTCTCTCCCTCTCCCTTCCTCTCTGTAAAAAATCAATAAAATATATTTAAAAATAAATAAATTAATTAAATAAATAAAATATGATCATTCTAAAGATATTTGCCAACCACTGTTCTAGGTGTATGGAACATGTTGAAAACAGAAAAGACAAAGAACTCTGCATTTGTGGAGCTTATATTCTAGCGAGGAGGCACAGGCACTCTATACTAATAAAAGAGTAAAATGCAAATTGACCGTACCTTCACAACTCCCACCAGCCCATCAGGCATGAGTATGCAAATTAAACTAACAAATATGGTGAGATAATTTGCATATGCAGGCCCCAAGTGGCTGGGGGCGGGGCGGGACGCTTGCATCGTTGCCATGTTGATGACGCGGGCGTTCTGCACCACCCCAGCCACTCCAGGCCTCTGGGAAGCATGGGAAGGTGAAAAGGTGGCTCTGGCCAGAGCGAAGGCAGTACCGGCAGCCAGGGGAAGGAAGGCCCATTCTTGCATGGATCTTTGTGCATCAGGCCTCTAGTACTCAATAACCATAATAAATAAGTAAAAATTATAGATATTAGTAAATTAAAAGTGCTATCACAAAGACAAAGTTGAGCACAATAAAGTTATGACATTTTAGAAGTTTGTAAGGCTTGGTCTCATGGAGAAGATAAGATTTGACCAAAGGTCTGAAGGAGTTAAGAGGCTCCATGAGGTAACTCTTCTAAGCAGAGGAAACAGCCAGTGCCAAGGCTGTAAGGCAGGGGTATGCCTGGTATATTTGGGGAACCCGAAGGCCCATGAGGCTGAAGATGAGAGCAGGAAGAGAGTAACAGGAGATGTATCTGGAGAGGTAATAGGAAGGTGAAGAGGTGGCAGATCTTATAGGGTCTTGTAGGCCATTTAAAAATCCTTAGCTTTTACTCAGAGTGAAATTGAAGGAGCATTGTGGGGTTCTGAGAAGAGGAGTAAACCTGATCTACCTGACATTTAAAATTCTCGCCTCCACTGCTTGAGCATAAACTGGCAGGAGCCAGGATGAGAGCAAGGAACCCATTAGGAAGCTTTGGGAATCAGCATATTTTTGAAGGTAGAACCAACAGGATCTCCTGACAGAGTGGATGTGAGGTGTGAGGGAATGAGGAGTCAAAGCTTTTGGCCAAAACACCTGGAATGATGGAATTGTCATCAACATGGGCTGTTGGGGGAGAGACAACAGAAATTCACTTTTGGATGTGGATAGGTTGCATCAATTGGTAGTAACTATTTGCTTATTATATATAAGGCTAAGGTAGTCAGGCTAAGTTAACTATTTGAGAAGATGCTATTATTATTCTCATTTTAAGGAATTATGACCACAGAACCAGCTTAAACTGGTCCTATGCTGTTTCTAACTAGATTTGAAATGAAGTTTTAACTTTGGATACACCACTTACAGGTAAACACTACTCACAAGTAACACTTGTGCACCAGTAACTGCTCTCCACCCCCACCCCCACACCCCACCCCTGCCCATGGATCCAAAATACCCATATGACTAGAACCTGAACCCCAGAACCCTTTCTGAAGCAAAGAGTCTACTGTCCAGGATGATCTGGTGCTGAAGCCCCTTAAATCTTGCCACTTGACCAGAAGACAGATTTGGGGCGAGCCCTCTGTCTTCTTGCCAGTTAACTCGTAAATAAAAGCTCTTTATTTTCTTACAAGCCTATGTCAATGGTATTGGCTTCTATGCATGTTGAGCAGCAAGCCCTTGCTTAGTAACAAAATTAGAAATGAGAGATTAGAGAGTTTAAGAAATTTGCTGAAGATTACAAAGTGTAAGAAATGGGACATAAAGCTAGATCTTGGGAATCTTAAAGCTTTTACCATTCTTTCAAAACTTGTTGGAAGGGATGACCAATAATAGATAAAATCAGAATATAGTCAGCTAATCAGTAATAATCCCCCTCCATGAAACTCAAGACAATAAAAATTATTTTTAATAAATGGAAGAATAAGAAATGAATAGTAAGAAGCCACATATTCATACATAAATTTATAACCAGTGACATGGACATCATGCAAGACAAGGTTTCTATGATTATGAGTTTAACAGCAGTATTCTAAGGGACAGAGGATAAGACCTTTTCCACAAAGGAGCTTTATGCCTAGAGTTTTAGATATTTATATTTTCAAAACCTACGGCCAATTTTGGAAGATAGGGGAGCTTCCTCCCTGCACAGCTAGATTCCAAATGGATGCAAGTGCTGGAGCTAGGCTAAAGGCTCACTAGTAGCTCCTGAAGGTGAAGTGGCACTATTGTGATATTTGGAAAAATGAAGTGGTTATTAGAAAGTAGCTACCAAGATCATTTGTTTTAGTTATTATAGGTATCAAAGCAATGTTTTAATAGAATGCTGCTTAAGTCATTGACTACCATTTAATAGCCTATGTTTTTCAAAGGGCAAAAGTCCAGTTTTTAATTAAGTGCATTATTAGGATTTCAGCTCAAAAAGAAAAGAACAAATTAGTTATTTGGCAGAAAAAAATACCACAAAATACTTTTCAGGTGATTTAAAGGGTATTACCTCAGTTAAATTACTGATTAAGTAAATTTATCTAAGGTCACTATATTTTTAGTATTTACAAACTTTCATCTCTGCTGATATCAAATTCACAATTGACAGCTCAACGGGATGTAGTATTGGTTGGTTCTGGTGTTTTTAGGGGAATTATTTCCTTTTGATTAAATTCCATAAACAATGTGGCTTGGCAACCAAGACAGTTTTTTTTTTAAGTTCATTTATTGATTTTAGAAACAGAGAGGAAATGAGAGAGAGAGAGAGACAAAGAGACAGAGAAAGAGAGAGGAATATTGATTTGTTGTTCCATTTATTTATGGGTTCATTGGTTGCTTCTTATATGTACCCTGACCGGCGACTGAAACCACAACCTTGGCATTTTGGGGATGACACTATCAACTAAGCTACCTGGCCAGAGCCCCAAGACAATTTCTTAATTTTACTAATGCTGTGGCATTTTATTTCTCTTATTGTTAGCAACAAAGAGAAGTGAAGTTGTGGGAGCCGGGAATGTGGGGAAACGCAGTGAAATGCTGTGAATAGATGGTTCATAAGAGCATTAACTTTATTTTGTTCTTTTGATTATGAAATTGTTTTAAACTTTTCTTTCAATTAACGTTGACATACAATATTACATTCGTTTCAGCTGTACAACATAGTGATTAGGCACTTATATACCTCATGAGGAGAGAAGCTGAAATACCCAGTGGCTCACTACACTGACGGTTAGAGCAGAGAAGCCCTCCTGCTTCTGGGGAGGTTTCAGAGGGTCATAGGTACCTACACACTTCAGTTGAATGAAACTCTTCTCAACATTCATAATTGGAACTGCTTTTTACAATTCAACACATTACCTGTTGAGGGCACAAGGCCCCCTAACCTCAAAAAGTTTCTAGTCCAGTGGATGAGACAAATCTGTCAATGAACACAGTGCAATGTGTCATAGGTGATAGGTATAGAAATAATATAGCAAAGAGAGCGCTTCTAGGGAAGGCATTATATGGGGGTGACCAAGAGGTGCTTTGAAAGATAGAGGTATTTCCAGGTGGTCCAGTGGAAGAAGGTCACTCTAGGCACCACATGGGAAATAGGTTAGCAGTACTGTACCAGAGCACAAAGTACAGTGGGAAAGGAAATGAGGAGATTCTGATTTAACACTTGGTTAGTAATATTCAGATTATATTCACCTGGTACAGTCAACACAATCTATCATATTTGAGTCAAATGCTTAGGCACTTGTCATAACAAAACTGGAGCAGCACTCTCCAATGGGAATGTAATGCACACCACATGGATAACTCGACATTTTCAAGAAGCCACATTAAAAAGAGAAAAAAGACACAAGTGACATTAATCTTAGCAATAAGCTTTATTTAGTATATATCCAAAATGATCATTTAATTGATATTATTTATAATAAATTACATTAAATTTAAGTATTATTAAAATTATTGATGACCTCTTGTTCTTTTTTCATTTTACATTAAATCTTCCAAACCCAGTGAGCAGCGCAACTCTAGAAAATTGCACCAATATTGTATCCTAACTATGTGTTTATTATTCAACTTCATGGAAGATACTAGATAAATTATAAAGTAATTTTCTATTGGTATAAGGCCTGTTTCTGTAACCCAATTTTAATTCATGTTTAAACCTATACCCAGAATGCTTTATTAGCCTTCTCGCAACAAAAACAAACAACCTCCAGTTGTCATTGCTTACTTTTCATTCTCTCTCCCCCTCTCCCCCTGCACTAATTGTTGGATTCCACCTCATAATAACAGGGACTAACAAAGAAGGGAACTAAATGGTAGAGCTATATGTCATAAACCCACATCCGGCAAAATGTGATCTGTTGCCCTAGGCAACAGCAGTTGTCAACCTTTTTTTTTTTTTTTTTCCACCTACTAGTTCAAAAGAATAGCATCCCCTCATCAACAACAACTCTCTTTGCACTGATTCTCAGCTCCAGAAACACACCTTTTCTTTGGAGAAGGGGTTGTGATAAGGTTTGGAATGTGTAGTTGGAGGTGCCATGGGTATGGTCTGAACAGTCTCAGGGACATTCTGATCCTATTCCTCTCTTGTTCAGAATGGTTAATGATCGCTGTTCTCATGTTTCTAGATGTCCTTCCCACAACTTAGTCTTTAAAAATGTGCCTGGCTGACAAAAAAAATGGAAGTCCAACTCGCTGTCCATGTACACAGAAATGCAGCAGACAGAAATAAGTATCTAGTGTAGACTTGGGAACATGTGTGTCTCTTGTGTGGGTGCAAGTAAGTGACTGATATTTGTCTCCACTTGTGATTTTAGAGGAGTAATCCTATCTAATAAAAGAGTAATATGCAAATTGACCATACCTCCACAAACCCACAAGCCACACCCACCAAGCAATCAGGAGTGAGTATGCAAATTAACCCAACCAAGATGGCTGCAGCCACGGAGTGAGCAGGAGGCTTGGGTTTCCCAGGCAATGGAGGAAGACAAGCTTCTTGCACACCCTGGCCAGCCCTGGACTCCACTCAAGGCTACAAAGTTTCAATTATAGCAGATAAATAAATCCCAACAAAAATGACAGCAGCCACAGAGCTGGAGAGAGCGGGAGGCTTGGGTTGCCCCTGGCAATGGAGGAAGCCAAGCTTCCTGGCCTGCCTTGGCCTCCACTCAAGGCTACAAAGTTTCAATTATAGAAGATAAATAAATCCCAGATACCAGGGCCTCCACTTGGGTCGCCAGGGGGCATGGCCATCCTGAAAACCACCACAGGCCCCTTGCCCAGGCCACCCCACACCCCAAGGGAACCCCAACCCTGATTCGGAACACCCTTCGGGACAAACCAGCTGGCCCCCACCCGTGCACCAGGCCTCTATCCTATCTAATAAAAGAGTAATATGCAAATTGACCGTCACTCCAACACGAGATGGTTGCCCCCATGTGGACACAAGATGGCCACCACAAGATGGCCAGCAGGGGACAGCAGTTGGGAAGGACCAGGCCTGCAAGGCCTGGGGGCAAGCAAGCCTGCAGGGGAGGGCAGTTAGGGGTGACCAGGCTGGCAGAGGAGGGAAGTTGGGGGCAACTGGGCCTGCAGGGAAGGGCAGTTTGTTGGGGACCAAGGCCTGCAGGGGAGAGCAGTTGCGGGGGTCTAGGCCTGCAGGGGAGAGCAGTTAGGGGTGACCAGGCCTGCAGGGGAGGGCAGTTAGGGGCAATCAGGCTGGCAGGGGAGCAGTTAGGCATCAATCAGGCTGGCAGGGGAGTGGTTAGGGGCTGATGAGGCTGGCAAGCAGAAGCTGTTAGGGGCAATCAGGAAGGCAGGCAAGCAAGCAGTTGGGACCCAGCAGCCCTAGAATGTGAGAGGGATGTCCCAGATTGGAGAGGGTGCAGGCTGGGCTGAGGGACACACACCCCCGTGCATGAATTTCGTGTACCAGGCCTCTAGTCCTATATAATAAAAGGCTAATATGCAAATCAACCAAATGGCAGAACCACCGGTTGCTATGATGTGCACTGACCACCAGGGGGCAGATGTTCAATGCAGGAGCTGCCCCCTGGTGGTCAGTGTGCTCCCACAGTGGGAGTGCTCCTCAGCCAGAAGCCAGGCTCACGGCTGGCAAGCACAGCAGCGGTGGTGGGAGCCTCTCCTGCCTCCGCAGCAGCGCTAAGGATATCCAACTGCTGGCTTAGGCCCACTCCCCTCATCCCCCGAGGGGTCCTGGGTTGCAGGAGGATGCAGGCCGGGATGAGGATCCCCTCCTTCCCCTCCTCCCCCGAGTGCATGAATTTCAGGCACCGGGCCTCTAGTATAGTAATAAAAATGATAGTGATGATTATTACAATAATAGCTGAGACTAGTATCACTAATATCATTTTATATGTGCCAGACACTAATCACTTTATAGGCACCATCATATCCCTGTGAGGTAGGGACTGTTTTCATCACCATTTTACAGATGAGGAAATGAAGCCAACAGAGACATTGAGTAACTTGCCCAGGATCACTCAGCAGCTAAATTTATTTGCCAAGTACATGGTAAGTGTCACACAGTTGGGTGAAAATACAAGATTCCACACCTCAACTCACAGTTTGATGTGAGAGACAGACACAACCATATTAGATATGGTCACACAGAAATTGTAACATCAGTATGAGCAAAGTAGCTGCCACTTTCCACCTCTTCCTAATCACAATCCATATTTTCAGAAGGCAACATCGTATGGCGACTGTGAGCATAGGCGTTTGAGTTAGAAATGGGCACAGTCCAGTCCACACTTGACATGAACTCACATGAATTATTTAACTATTCTTGGTCTGAGTTTTATAAACTATAAAGTTAGAATAATGTCACCACATTATAGAATGGTTTTGATAATTAAATGAGATATTATAGGTGTTTGACCTGTAGTAACTGTTCCATATTTATAACTCCTACTATTCTTATTCTAAAGTAGGTGCTAATACATTTTTATTAATTTCAGAGGGGAACGAAAAGGGAGAGAGAGATAGAAACATCGATGATGAGAGAGAATATTTGATTAGCTGCCTCCTGCATGCACCACACTGGGGATTGAGCCTGCAACCAGGGCATGGGCCCTGACCGGGAATCAAACCGTGACCTCCTAGTTCATAATTTGATGCTCAACCACTGAGCCACGCTGGCCAGACAATGCTAATGCATATTACTATGGGCTGGCATATATTGAGTTCTAATGCCAACCATGGCTCTGTGCTGGTACTTAAGAGAGCTGAGGTGTAAATTTTGCCCCTCTCAAAATAGTTGAGGAGACAAAAAATACATATAAAAGGACAGATAAACTATTAGGCATCTTGTGAACTGTCAAATTAGCGATCCTAACACAGCTGCTACCAGATTTCAGACAAGGATAATTCTTCAGGGTCCATCATTGAGCCTTAAACTGACCTTGAGTAGTAGGTA
This sequence comes from Corynorhinus townsendii, assembly GCA_026230045.1. Lineage (NCBI taxonomy): Eukaryota > Metazoa > Chordata > Mammalia > Chiroptera > Vespertilionidae > Corynorhinus > Corynorhinus townsendii. The sequence continues at coordinate 105,924,136 of JAPDVU010000001.1, read as the reverse complement.
AGACTAATATGAGTGGAGAAAAATGGGAGAAAAAGCAGAGGACATATACATGGTGTGTATATTGGAAGAAAAATAAACTACTTTCACTGGAAGTAAAGGTTTAATGAGAGGAAGATGTTGATGAATTTGAAGTGGTTTGTGGGGGTGGGTTGTGGATGAGCTCAGTCTGCAGATGTTTGTTCTGATCAGCTCTTCTGGCTAGCTGGGGAGATGCCACAATGACTTGTACACACCACAAAATAAAGGCCATGGATCATGTAGCCTCTGCTCCTTGACCAGAAGTGCTGGCCTCCCTGTCGCTCACTCCTTCACCTCCTGTCTGCCTTTTTCTAATTGACAGAACTTTCCATAATTTGTATTTAAACACTGTAGACCAAGAGTGCTCAGACAGCCTACCGACCTGGCCATGGAACCTGCCAAGATCCCTCTAGGCTGCAGTACAGCTCCTGCTCACTCTTGGGAAAGGCCTCGGGGCAGTTGCCCGTGGTGGATAGTGACAGGGAAGGGCCTTGAATGGCCCTCCACAATTTGACACACATTATGAAGGGACAAGAGAATAATTTTGGTTTTGGCTGGTTGTCACACAGCACAGCATCATTCATGTTGCTCAGGAACCTGAGGGACAGCCAGCCAGTGGTGCAGGGGGTTCAGATTCTTTACCTAGAGGCAAAGATGCTGAGAAAAACAGGATATTGCTTAGGTAATCTTACCTAATAATAGACAAACATGTAAATTGACCATACCTCTGCTACACCCATAGCCAATCAGAGTGAGTATGCAAATTAAGCCAACAAAGATGGTGGTTAATTTGCATACATAGGCGCCCAGAGCTTGGGTCCAGGGAACATCCTGGCACCCAGGTCACTCTGAGGTAAGCCCCACATGGGCCCTGAGCAACCTGGGAAGGGCCTGAGATAGGGGGCTCCTGGGCAGGGCCAAGCCTGCGATCAGAGCCGAGGGGGCAGGGGCAGAGCCAGCGATCGGAGGGAGCTGGGGGTCCCCTGCCCAAGCGGAAAGCCTCGGCAGACCTGGGCAGGGTCGGAGCCAGTGATAGGAGGGAGCTGGGGGGCCCCTGCCCAGGCCTAAAGCTTCGGCCAGAGGCTTAAGGCCTGGACAGGGCCCAGCAGGCGATTGGTGTGAACTACAGAGGAAACACCTTTTCTCACTGCTCATTGGCTAAGCTTCCTGTATGCCACTGGCAATAATCTTAGTAACTTGGGTAATAAGAATCCAAAAAGGTGATCTAGGGTTTTTCCACCACATTTCTGGAGGAAAAAACGAAGGTCCGCTGCTGGAGGGCTAAGAAATGTCACATCCTGCCCTAGCAGGTTTGGCTCAGTGGATAGAGCCTCGGCCTGCTGACCGCAGTGTCTGGGTTCAATTCTGATCAAGGGCATGTACCTAGGTTGCCGGCTCCTCCCTGGCTGGGGCCCAGGTCAGGGCTCATGCAGGAGGCAACCAATCAAAGTGTTCCTCTCACATTGATGTTTCTCTCTGTCTTTCCCTTTCTCTTGCACATTCTCTAAACGTCAATGGAAACATATCCTCAGGTGAGGATAAAAAAAAAAAAAAGAAAGAAAGAAAGAAATTTCATATCCTATGAAAGACACATCTTGAAAATGCCTAAAGAAAGTTGTCATTTTTTCATGGTGAAGGGACTGGAGTCTGTGTTGATGAAAACACCTTGGTGGCTGTGGTGACTGGTAGTGGCTGCAGCAGCGGGGTGATGGGTCTGGTGCCTTCCCCTGATCAGCCCAGTCACCTCCCACAAAGGGAGGCCAGACTGCGGCCTAAGCCGTCAGTAGGACATCCCCTGAGGGCTTCCAATATGTGAGAGGGGGCAGGTTGGGCTGAGGGACTGCCCCCCACCCCCCAGTGCATGAATTTCATGCACCGGGCCCCTAGTTGAAATATAAATGTGGAGTGGGATTTAAGTACTATGAATATATCACCATAAAAAAATGTGTTTGGGGATTTTTAGTTCAATTTAGTAAAGTTACATTGTAACAGTCATGTAAAACATAAAAACACATAAAATATAAGACACATACACTTCTGGAAGATCAGTTTCACTCTGTATCTGGTGATTCAGCTCTTTGGGGTTCTTGAGGTTTGGGGGTGTATTTTGTTTAGTGTGTGTGTGTGTGTGTGTGTGTGTGTTGGTATTTGTGTGTTTTAAGTCAAGGGTTAATTTCCATACCAGGTTAATCAATAATTTTTCTATGGATCTAAACCAGTTTGGGTGGAGTCAGTGCTTTGCAGGAGCAATTTGCCCCAAATCCATGAGGGTTGCTCCTGGATTACAATAGGATAGTACTTGGTGTTACAGTCTCTTTTTCATTTTTATCATAATTCCTGGTTCACTGCTACGTACATTTGCACAAATGAGTCAGTGAGTATATTCTAATTGAATGTGCATTTGGATTTGGTGTGTGGCAGGGGGAGGAGGGGGAAGGAGTCCTTTAGGAATTAGAAAACACTCTGCTCTCAATAGTACCCATTAAAAATAGTGATTCACACTACACAAAACTAACTCGAAATGGATCATAGACCTAAATGTAAGAGCTAAAATTATAAAATTCTTAGAAGAAAGGGTTAAGAGTAGATGTTTATGACCTTGGATGAAGCAATAGTTTCTTAAATATAATACCAAAAGCACAACTGAAAAAAGAAAAAAAATAGATAAGTTGGACTACATCCAGCTTTAAAACTTTTATACTGTAAACAATGCCATCAAGAAAGTATAAATTTAAAAACAGCCCAAGTGCCCATCAGTAGATGAGTGGATAAAAATGATTTAGTACATTCACACAATGTAATTCTATGCAGCAATAAAAAAGAAGGATCTCTTACCCGTTGAGTTCTAATGCATGGAAGAACCTGGAGAGTATTATGCTAAGTTAAATAACCCAGTCTGAGAAAAACAAGTATCACATGATCTCACTTATATGTGGAATCTAATAAACAAAATAAACTGATGAACAAAATAGATCCAGAGACATAGAAGCATAGAAGCATGGAACAGACTGAAGATTCTCAGAGGGAAGGGAGAAGGGGGGGGGGGGGGGGTGGAGTAATCAAAGAACTTATATGCATATATGCATAACCCATGAACACAGACAATAGTACAGTGAAGGCTTGGGGGAGGCAGGTTTGGGGTGGAGTGGGTCACTGCGGGGTAAAAAAGGGGGCATCTGTAATTCTTTCAACAATAAAGATAATTTTTTTTAAAGAGTATAAAGACTAGAGACATGCACAGAATGAGAGATAATACTTGATATGCAAAGCATATATCAAAAGAACTCTGTTGTAACAACAACATAATAATATATTTTAAAGATATAATTATATATTATCTAATAAGATATCCTATCTAATAAAGAGGGAATATGCTAATTGACCCTCATGCTGTCACAAAGATGGGGGCGCCCACAGCCAACAAGGAGGGAATATGCTAATTGACTGCCCCACCCTCAAAGATGGTGGCTCCCACAGCCACAAGATGGCAGTGCCCAGTCCCCTCAGCCCCCCAGCTGCCCAGGGCAGGCCCAAGGTGCAGGCAAGCCTCGGATGGCAGCTGCCTAGCCGCCCAGGGCCACCCAGGCTCAGGTAACCAAGGCTGGCCGAGGCTTGTGCTATCAGCAGTGGCAGCAGCAGAGGTGTGATGGGGAGTCGCCTTCCCCTGATCACCAGGTCGCCTCCCACCCCTGAGGGCTCCTAGACTGTGAGAGGGGGCAGGCCAGGCTGAGGAACCCCCCTCCAGTGCATGAATTTTCATGCACCGGGCCTCTAGTAATATCTAATCCCTTTTAGAACTGGGACAGGGATATGAGTAAACTTTTCTCTAAAGAAGATATAGAAATAACTAAGCACAGGAAAAGATTCTCAACATCATTAGACAGAAATTCAAATCAAAGCCACAATGAGAACTTTTAATGACAGACACAGGTATGGCTGAGGCTGTGGAGAAATTTAAACCTTAACGTACTGTTGGTAGAATGTAAAATCATTCCATACTTTTGAGAAAATCTAGTAGTTCTTCAAAAGTTAAATATAAAGTTATCATATAGCCCAGTAGTTACACTCCCAGGAATCCCAAGAGAATTGAAAACATATCCATGCAAAGTTTTGTACACAAATGTTCATAGCAGCATCATTCATACTAACTGAAAAGTGGAAACAACCTCAATGTCCATCAACTTATGAATGAGTAATCGAAATGTCATGTTTCAGTACAATGAAGTTCTCAGCAATAAGAAGAAATGACATGCTGATGCATGTTACAGCATGGATGAACTTTGATAACATTATGCTAAGTGAAAGAAGCTAGACAGGAAAGAACACAGAGTGTATGATTCCATATATATGATATGTCCAGAGAAAGTAGAGCGGTACTCTCATAGTCCTGGGGAGGGATGGGGTCAATGGCAAGTGACTGTTAAAGAGTATGGGTTTCTTTTAGGGGAGAAAACAATATTCTAAAAGTAGATTGTGGTGATGGTTGCACAACCCTGTGAATATGCTAAAAACCATTGAATTAAATGCTTTGAATGGATGCGTTGTATGATATGTGGATCTTACCTTTAAAAAGCTAAAGGCCTGTGTTCAAGGTGTTGCTCCAACTACTGGGAAGATGGAAAGATCCATTAGACGCAATCTGGGGTCTGGTTTCAGTACATTAAGTGAAAGCATTTTGTGTGCCAGGTGATTATAAAGAAAACTGCAGTTATTGCAGCAGAGTAGGTTTTATGAGTAGACCAGGGTGATGTCTAAAAGATGGAAAAGTTGACTGAGTTGGACTGTGGAAGAATTTAAAAGCCACATAACAGTAAAGGGTTTAGATTATATTTTACAGACAGTAGAGAACCACTGAAAAGTTTTGCTAATTAAAAAGAAAAGAACAGAACTGGGTTTTAGGAAGAAAACTGGTGGCATTGTAGATACTGGATTTAAGATGGAAAGACTAGAGGTATGGAGACAAATAGTAAGCAGGTGGCAGATTCCTGGTAACCCCTGTGGAAGAGCTGAACTAGTGTGGAAGTTGTGGAAAGGATGGTACAAGTTCAAATGCATTAGGATTGACATGACATACTGACTGATCAGATTGGGGACCAAAGAACTAGAAGCTAACAAGATGCCCTGGCTTTGGCTTGAGATGAATGTAGGCCGAATTGGGGGAGGGGAGTGGTTGCTGTCTAGGGAAATGGCTAGTGTTATCTCTGTGGCTCCTTCCAGAAGCAAGGCTGAGCCTGGTCATCACAAACATCCATGGCTATTGCTAGCCCGCCCTAATGGTGTTTCTTCTCCCAGCCTCTTCTTGCCTTTGTCTCATCTGCTTTCCCACTTCCTAATGTGGGACTTCTGTTTCAGTTTCACAATTCTGGTAGCACTTTTACTTGACTCTGGTATCTTCTGCCCAGACACCCAATCTCAGCCTCACTTCACTGCATTGTTCCGCTCCTTCCCCAGGATCTGATTTTCACCACGAGCCCTCTGTGCTGACTTTCTCCCCAGCTCCCAGGAGAACCTCTGGCTTGAATCTTGCTGCACCACAGCCTATATTGGCAAGCCAGAGGAATGGGGATGCAGTGGTGGAGAGGAAACTGGAATGCGCCATGTTGCACTTGAACCTCTGGTGGGACTGCCTTGAGGAAATCCCTGCAGATGATGGGAAGAATAAACTCAGGGTTTAAAGTGAAGAGAGAGATGGAGATATAGATAAGTAAGATGTTTCTGCTTCATTCAGTATCTGGACAATAGAAATGAGGATAATAGAAAACAAAGATCAGGGAGGGTCTACCCCAAAGATAATCTGGATCACAGCTGAAATGAGTAAGTCATTTTTATGAAATGGCAAATTTACTGCCACCTTTATTTCAGAAAGTAGTTAAGCTATACCTTTATTCATGTTTACAAAATCTGAATATTTTGTACTATCTAATACCTTTATCAAGACATCCCCCTTGGACAATAGGAAGATGAATGGAATAGAATGTATGAGTATTTAATGGATGGTTTCTTGGAAGTTTTATTGAGATGTTATCTGCAAAAGTCCATAAATAACTGTCTGAAGAAATTAACCAAACACAGTATCATATTTTTCTCTCAGTATTCATATCAAAACAAAGCAAAGTTGTACTTTAATATATATCTGTCTTTTATCACTGGAAAGTTACAATATTCAGGGAAAAAAAAGTGGTAAAATAGGTACTAAGCAAAAACTCTATAATATGCTAATCAAAGGAAATTAAGACTGTATTTCATTTTATGTGTTAGATTCTGTTAAAATCATTAAAGATCAAATTATTTGATGTTCTTTAATTTCTGCATTCTGTGTGACATTATTATCTACTTTATTCCTTCACTATTACTGTTCTGCTTTAATTATTAACATTGTGAAAATCTCTAATTTTTTTTCTTCAAAATTTCTTCTGAATTTGACTCTGGTTAAATTACGTATAGTATGTAACTTTCATTATGATTATTTTCTAGATAGTTTGAAATTCTTCTTTTGAAATTTTCTCTGATCCCTAAATTGTTAGGAAAATGCTCTTATAAAGATTTTTTAATTCATTTAATATTTTATTATTAATATGTTTTTTATTTATTTCAGAGAGAGGAAGAGAGGGGGAGAGAGAGATAGAAATCAATGATGAGAGATTATCATTGATTGGTTACCTCTTGCATGCCCCCAACTGGGGATCCAGCCCACAACCCGGGCATGGGCCCTGACTGGCAAGCAAGCCATGACCTCCTAGTTCATGGGTTGACGCTCAATCACTGAGCCACACCAGATGGGATAATTTATATTTTTTTAATATTTTGGTTAAAGGATGTACACTGTACAGTTTCTCCTTTAGGGAATTTTTTGAGATTTTCCTGTATATGACTAGTTTTTAATAAATAAGAGAAAAGTTTACTTTTTACTCAAATCCTGTATAATTGTTTCATTTTTTTTCTTCCCCATTAGTCAGTAAAATAGAGAGGAAGTGTACTACCATTGCTAAGGTCATAATCTTGAAAGCCAAATTTTCAGTATTATTTTCTGTAAAACATTGATTTCGTCTTCAAAATAATTTGCAGAGTAAAAAGAATATATTCTTGGCTGTAAAGTTTTATGATGAGTGAGTTTTGAACCAAGACAAATAATGCTAAATTTTTAATTGCAGTGATTGTCTCCTGAAAATAAAGAAAATAATTAGCTTAGAATAAGAACAACTCTCCTGGGAAAGTTACTGAGCATAACAAAAAGAGAAACAAATAAATTACCAATTTTAGAAATAAAATAGTCATCATAAAATTTGCCAGTCAGAAACAACACATGAAGGATACATTTTAGTTTGCATTTTCTTTTCACTATGAACTAGAGGCCAGGTGCATGGATTCGTGCACCAGTGGGGTCCCTCAGCCTGGCCTGTGCCCTCTCGCAATGTGAGACCCCTCGGGGATGTCGGACTGTAGGCCTGGCTTGTGGGGATTGGGCCAAAACCAGCAGTCTGACACCCCCCAAGCAGCAGGTGGCCGGGGAGGAGCCCTGGGCCGGGCACTACACCTCCACTGCTTGGTAGCACTACCATGAGGCCAGCACAACAGCTGCGCTTGCCAGCCATGAGCCCAGAGTCTGACTCCCATCTGTCAGTTGAGTGGCACTCCCGCTGTGGGAGAGCACTGACCACCAGGGGGCAGCTCCTGCATTAAGCATCTGGCCGGTGATCATAGCTACCCGCCAGTCGTCTGGATGTCTGGTCGTCCAGGCTTTTATATATAGAGATTTTCAGAGTCTAGGCAAAAAAGACAAGGAAATTCCACTTCAAATTGTCCTCCATTTCAGATTGATCCTCAGCAGTGTTTTGGAGAGAAAGTCACAATTGAGTGGGGTGGAGAAGAGTCTTTTTTCCCCTTTTGGTGAGAAGCCCTCATAGAAGAATTTAATAAAAAAGCAATCTATGGAATGGGGGAACATATTTGCAAATCATATAACAGATAAAGAATGAATATCCAAAATAAGTAAATAACTCATTCAATTCAATAAGAAATATTTTATTTAAAAAATGCACAGAGGATATGAATAAGCTTTTTTCTGAAGTAGACATCCAAATGACCAACATGTGCATAAAAAGGTGCTCAATATCACTGATCCTGAGGGAAATGCAAATCAAAACCAAGAGGAGATCTCACTTCACACCTATTAGAAAGCTGTCATCAAGAAGACAAGAAATAACAAGTGTTGACAAGATAGTGGGGAAAAAGGAACCCTTTGCACTGTAGATCAGAATGAAAATTAGTTCAGCCACACTGGAAAACAGTATGGAGGTTCCTAAAAAAATTAAATAGAACTAACAAATGATCTGTCAATTCCAATTCTGGGTATATATTCCAAAGAAATGAAAGGATCTCGAAGAGAAATTTTAACACTCCCATGTTCATTGCAGCATTATTCACAGTAGCCAAGATATGGAAACAACCTAAATGTCCATCACCCTGGTCTTCCCATGAAATCTACTTGACTGCTATAACTGCAATTTTTTTCACAATTATCTGGCACACCAAATGTTTTCTTTTTTTAAAAATATATTTTATTGATTTTTTTTATAGAGAAGAAGGGAGAGGGAGAGAGAGTTAGAAACATTGATGAGAGAGAATCATCAATCAGCTGCCTCCTGCACACCTCCTACTGGGGATGTGCCCGCAATCAAAGTACATGCCCTTGACCGGAATCGAACCTAGGACCCTTGTGTCCACACGCTGATGCTCTATCCACTGAGCCAAACGGGTCAGGGACCAAATGCTTTCATTTAATGTATTGAAGCCAGAGCACAGATTGCTTCTAAAGGCTCTTTTCATCTTCTCAGTGGTTGGAGCAGCATCTTAATACAAGCACTGTTTTACATGTTGAATTGTTATCTTCTAGTATTTTTTCTATACCTTTGGCTTTCTTATATTATTATAATATACCTTATTTTGTATCCTATTATTTTACTTAAACATATTATTATAGTCTTCATAGCCATTATTTTTAATGGTACCAAGAAAACCATTGAGTACATACGGTAATTCATTCTTCCCACATTTGTTAGTATTTAGATTGTTTTTAATTTCCAGTGATGCTGAAATTTTATCTTCAGGCTTATAAGAGTTCTTTCATAGTTTATGAATCTCCTTGAATTAAATTACCAAAGGTTGAATTAGTGAACCAAAGAGAACGAACATCTCCATGACATTTAGATACTTAACAAATATTTATTGATGAACAAATGAATATAAAGGAGTCTTATTTTTTATCATTTTACTGATATTTTTCAGAGAGAGAGAATGAGTGCATGAATGAGTGCAACAAGTCAATCTCTCTCTCTGAAAAATATCAATAAAATGGTAAAAATAAGACTCCTTTATATTTATTTGTTCATCAATAAATATTTGTTAAGAGAGAGAGATTGACTTGTTGCACTCATTCGTGTATTCATTGGTTGATTCCCAAATGTGCCCTGACCAGGGATTGAACCCACAACATTGGCACATTGAGATGATGCCGAAACCAACTGAGCTACCCAGCCAAAGCTAAGGAAGTTCTTTTAAAGCGATTGGATTTTAGGTCATGCTTGAAAAATACCTCACTACTTGTAATGAACAGAAAACAGAATCAGTAGATCTCAAAAATTCTCATACCAAGAAAAAAAATTTGTTAACTATGTATTGTGATGGATATTAACTAGACCTTTTGCCATGAATACTTCACAATATATACAATACTGTATCATTATGGTGTACACCTGAAACTAACATAATGTTTTGTGTCAAGTATACCTCAATTATAAAAAAAAAAATCTAATTAAATAAGGAAGTTTATTACCAGGTATATATGGCTGCATACAAAACTGAGAGGATCAGTGAGTTATGTCTAATGTTAACAGTCAGGAATGCCCAACCATACATTCAGGACTGTTCTGGCAAAATCTAACTACTGCCAACTCCCACTACTCAATCCAAGATGATAGGGACAGGACAATTGCCCCCAGAAGATTCTGTTTTCTTCACATGTGGCTTTCACTTCACCTTGCTCATAGGTCTCACATCAGTGTGTCTCCCTGACTGGATTACAGGTAGAATCCTAACTGCAAGGGAGTGTGGGAAATGTCAATTCTAGATTTCTAGCTTCACTATTATGGGAACACATCATAAAAGGTACTTGGAGAGTGTTCCAAAATCCAGTTAGTAGTATCTGCCACAAAATTATAAGGAAGGAAAGGGAAGGAGGGAAGAAAGAAAAACTTCTTTCTTCTATACTATTATTAGAGGCCCAATGCATGAAATTCGTGCAAGAGTAGGCCTTCCTTCCCCCGGCTGCCGGCACCAGCTTCCCTCTGGATCCCGGGACCCAGGCTTCCCTCAAAGCCCTGGCTTCATCCAGAAGGTCGTCCAGAAGGACATCCAGTCTAATTAGCATATTACACTTTTATTATTATAGATAGTTTTACTGTTACACTTAGGTTTTTAATCCAACTTGAATTTATTTTATGCATGATGGGGATCTGATTTCATTTTTCTAAATAGCCAGTTGTCCAATATCATGTATTAAATCTATTATTTTTCTACTTCTTAACTGTCAACTTATTCACATAGTGAATTTGAATTTTGCCATCTCTGTTCTTTTCCACTGGTTTATTTATCCCAATTGTAAAGTATTAAAATTTTTTTCTTTAAAATACATTTTTTATATATTTAAGAATAATATCTTTTTCTCAGATAAAGCTCAGAATCAGTTTGTCAGCTTTTCTTTGTTTGGTTGTTTTACTTCTTTGGGGGTTTAACTGGAATTGCAAACAGTTTTATCTTCATTTAGGAAAAAGTAACATCTTTGCCATATTGAATGTTTCCTTCCAGTAACATGGTAGTTTCTCTATTTGTTCAAGTCTACTTCTATGCCATATAGTTTTCTCTATCTAGAAATGGCAAATTGCTCATTATTATTTCTATATTTTTCACATCTTTTGCTTCTATTGTAAATTTGATCTTTGCCATATCGTTTTCTAACATTTATTGTTGGATGTATAGAAATTTTGTTTTGAATATACATATTTACCTTATATCAGCTATCGTATTAATTGTACTTTTCACTTCATTCTCTTAAATTTTCTATGTAAACAATATATCACCTATATATCATGCTAATTTTGTCTTTTCCCTATTGCTAATGTGTCAAAATACTATGATGCTTTTGTAAGTAAAGTTTTATTCATACTAGCCCTGCTTGTTTACATATTTATCTAGAACAATGTTTTCCCTGCAACAGCAGACTAGAATAGCTGTGACAGAGACCATTTGACCTGCTAAATCTAAAATATTTACTATCTGGTCCTTTATAGAAAGTGTTTGCCAAATCCTGCCATGGACTATCTATAAATTTGAGGTCTTTTTTCTGGATTTTTATTTTCTAAGACCACCTGAAAAAATGTAAGTAATAGCAATAATGATGAGACTCTCTGGCTTGTGTCTGACTTTAAAAAGAACTTTTTCTGTGTTTTACGATTAGAATAATGGTTGGCATTGGTTTCTGGTAAATACTCTTTATCAAGTTAAGGAAAGTACTAACCATTTCAATCTTACTGAAAGGTTTCTATCAGGGATGGATATTGGATTTTACCAGCTGCCTATTCAGTAGCTCTTGAGCTGATCATATGATTTATCATTTAATATTTAATGTAGTGATTTACTCTGTTTCCTACTGGTGAGCTATTCTTGTATTCCTAGTTATTATAGTATATTACTAGAGGCCCAGTGCATGAAATTCGCGCACGGGGGGGGGGGGGCGTTCCCTCAGCCCAGCCTGCTCCCACTCCAATTGGGGACCCCTTGGGGGATGTCTGACCGATGGTTTAGGCCCAATCCCTGTGATATTGGGCCTAAACCGATGGTCGGACACCCCTCTCACAATCTGGGACTGCTGGCTCCAAACCATTCGCCTGCCTGATTGCCCCTAACCTCTCTGCCTGCCTGCCTGATCACCCCTAACTGCCTCTGCCTGCCTGCCTGATCTCCCCTAACTGCCTCTGCCTATCTGCCTGATCGCCCCTAACTGCCCTCCCCTACCAGCTTGATTGAGCCCCCAATTGCTCTCCCCTGTCGGCCTGATCTCACCCCCAACTGCCCTCCTCTGCTGGCCAATTTGGTTCTGATTGGGCAGTTTCTATGCCAGTCAGCATCAAAAGCTCCGCCTCCTAGGCAGCCATTGTCTCTTTACATTCACCCAGATTTGGTTCTGATTGGTCAGTTTCTATGCCAGTCAGCGTCTCTGGGCCTATCAATGGGGCCTGATCAGAAAGGCCGGGCTCATCAGTAGCCTCAGTGGAGGCCTGGAAAGAAATGGAGGTGCAGCTATTACCCAGGCCAGGAGAGAGAGGCAAGTTCTGATCAATGGCTACCACAGAGGCTACGGACCAAACCCTGCCTCTCTCCCTGCAGGCCTCTCTCCGGGCCTGATCCACAGCCCCCTAGGCAGTCAGTGCTGGGTCAGGGTGCCGGCAGTGGCCCCAGTCAGTTCTGGGTTACCACAGCAACCCAGCACTGACTTCCAGTCTGGTCAAACCTTCATGGTAAGGGTCATTACGACCCTGGCTCTTTCTTATATAGATTTTTTTTTTTTATTGTTTGAAGTATTACAAATAGTAATACATATGTCTCCTTTTTTTTACCCATTGACCTCCCCCCAGCCTCCCCTACTCCCCAATACATGCCTTCACCTGTCCACGCGCCTCCCCCCCCGCAATGTCTTGTATCCATTGGTTATGCTTATATGCATGTGTACAAGTCCTTCAGTTGATCTCTTACAGCCGCCCCCCCGCAACTTCCCCTGTCTTCCCACTGTAGTTTGACAGTCTGTTCAATATTTCTTTGCCTCTAAATCTATTTTCCCCCCATTTCTTTCCTTTAAAAAACCTTGCCTCTGCAGACTAGAAATAAACATATAATAACAAAAAATGTTTGAGTCCCAATTTCAATGTCCAACAGTTCTGAGTCCCTGTTTCAATGTCAAACAGTTCCTTATGTGTACATGTCAGCAATGATATCTGGACGGTGGACACATGGTGGCAATGCAGGTCCGACTCTCTCTGATTTGGTCCTAGGCAACCTGCAGTGGTGTACAGCTGCTGACTGCTAGCATGGCAGGGCATCATCAGCATCTTCCAGCTCTGGACTGTTTCTCCTCTTGTCTTCATGGTTGGAGCAAACCTGTCAATTCCTCTCTGTTGCAGGAATCCACATGGTCTTGGAGTTGTTTTCTGAAAATACACAAACATATTCTTGACCAAAAGTTAATAAAGGAATCTTTTCTATATAATTGATTTGGGATCCTTTTTATTTTTGCCCAAACTATTTTCCTTTGTCTTGTTTAGACACCATGTGTATTTTTCATGGGTGTCTTGCTGTTAGCACTACAAATGAAAATTAATTTTGTAAAGTAAAAATTTTCTAGATGTAATTTACTTATAGGATATTTTTCCTTACATGATATTACCCTACTATCCCCCATTTTTTTTTAATTAGTGGAGGCTTTTGCAAATTTTATAATGCATAAAATGATAACTTTAAATTTTCATTTTTTTTTTCCCAAATATATGACTGCTTTATGTTCATTGCATGTTCAGGAATTTTACCATGAGATGAACTACCAATGGAAATTTTAGTTATTACTTTAGGAACAGCTTTTTGTCCAGTACAATTAAATTTTCTTAAATATTCACTTATTTCAATTAGCCTATTTAAATTAATCTGAAAACTTGATTACTATTTTACTGTCAAATTTAATACTCTACCAACAAGCTTAGTTTACCCTGTGAATATTAGTGGAAAGGATTATTTGCATTCTTGAGTAGGCCCTGAGCATTCCTGATATATATAGATATAGGGCAGCTGCTGTCAGCCAAGTCTCTGTCTGTTACCTGCGTCCCGATCTGAGCTGGGCGTGGGAAGCAAAGCAGCCATGGGTGCAGGAGACCTCCCTCAGAAGGGGTGAGGGTTCAGGCCACTTCAGGGTTGGGGGGTTGAGGGTCTGTGCCTCATCTCTGTTGACCCCCAAGTCCTCTCCTGATGGCCCCTCTGAGACTGTGCCTGTCTTAGGTTGTTCCTTCCCTGAGGAATCTTAACCGTCTCTGGCTAACCAGCCATCCTCTGGGGCCAAGCAGGGTGATGTGAGTTTCAGTTCTATCTCCTTGGTAGCCTATGCTCCCGTGGCCTCCACGCCCAGCACCTGCCTTGGGATCCTGTGGCCTGCTGGCGGAGTCCCAGCACTGATTACATATCTCGGGGAACTCAGGTTTCTTCTCCAGTGAGGGCCCAGCTCACATGATTGGGTGAGAGAGAGATCCATGGTACCAGCCACCATGAGGCTTCAACCTCAGGATGAACAGAAAGCTCAGGCAACAGCTGAGGGCAATTGGATTGTGAGAAGAGGGTCCCTCTTGGCACAAAAGGCAAGAGGGGCCAATATAGGATGCTTATATAGATTCTTTTAATATTCTTCTTGAATTAATTTTTTAAACCTGTACTTGGGATTTTTGCATCACTATTTATAAGTGATTTTAAATTTTTCTTTATTTTCTGATTGCTTTTTAATATCAACTTATTTTCCTTATGTTAACTTAAACCTCTCTGAAGACATTAGTAGAAATTTTTTAGAAACCTTTTTCTATTTCTTTCATCAACTCTTGTTTCCTCAGGTGTCAATATTCTGGTTCTGAATCTTGATGCTCCCCATGCTCTTGTTTTTCTTCAAATATTTCATGACCCTTGGTAATTGATTCATAATTTTAATTGAAAGAGTAGAATAATATAAGAATGTGGTGTGCATTTACTTGGCAGCTATAAAAACCCTCTTTCTTGACTAGGAGGCTAACTAAAGTGTTCTATAGCTAACTGTGAAGCTTCATAGACAGGCAGCTTTCCCCTTTGGTTTGATAGTAATCAGACATGTAGATTTCAGCCTTGCTTGAATGCTGCTTGCCAAGACCAGCAAAACATTGTCCTGGAGGTGGAGCCCCGGAGAGTTTCTAGCGTGAAGGGTTCTCTTCCCATTCCCTTCTGATTCACTGATTGATTGGATATAGTTAGCTGGTTGGATAGGGGCCTGCCTATCTGTTCTGAGGCCTCAAACTTTCTAGGCACTGGTCTATTTGTATTGGGGGCTCAAGATCCACCTTAGGAACCAGTGAGGCACTGCCCACATTATTTAAGGCAAGCATTCTTGCTGATTTTAGACTGGGGGTAATAGTGGAGTCTCATTGCTCCTTAAAACAGAGAAGTCAAATAGCCCATAGCAATCAGTTTTTTAAATAAGTCCTCCTCCAATTGAGTGTCTCCACATTCCCATCCTTGCTGACCCTGACCTTGGGTGTTTTTCTTGGTTAAATTTAGCAGCCCCCCTATAGATTCATATTGGGCTATAGTTTCCTTAGCTATAGTTATTCAGTCTGCAAGTCCCTTCTCCTTAACATCTTCCAGAAATTCCTCAAAATATTGGTCTAATAATGCCATCCATCTTTGCTTTCCAGACGGTTATACAGTCACTAGAGGCCCGGTGCACGAATTCATGCACCAGTGGGGTCCCTTGGCCTGTCCTGCTGGATCAGGCCAAAGCCAGCTCTCTGACATCACCCTAAGGGTCCTGGATTGCGAGAGGATGCAGGTCAGGCTGAGGAACCCCACTGGTGCACAATCAGGGCTGGGGAGAGATGTGGGAGGTTGGCCAGCCAGGGAGGGACCAAGGGAAGGCTCCAGGGTATGTCCAGCCCATCTAGCTCAGTCCCAATCGGCTGGACCCTAGCAGCAAGCTAACCTACCAGTCGGAGCGTCTGTCCCTGGTGGTCAGTGCACGTCATAGCAACTCGTTGGCTAGTCAACTGTCTGCCCCATGGTGGTCAGTGCACATCATAGTGAGCGGTTAGGTGGCTTTAGTATATCATTAGCATATTACACTTTGATTGGTTGAACGACTGACCAGTCAACTGAATATTTTGCATATTAGGCTTTTATTATATGGGATTTTATTGGGATTTTATGATCAAGTGTATATTCACCACCAACTCTTTGGAACCAGATGTTTTCGGTTCATTTTAAACATCCTTACCTACATGCAAGCACCGCTGTGTGCCAGTCAGTGTGCCAGGGCCTGACTGCTAACTTAGTCCTTACAACAATTTTATGAATAAGGTTTTCCTATCCCTGTTTTACAGATGGAAAAAACTGAAAGCTCAGCAAGGTTGATAAATTTCTCAAGGTCATGCAGTAGTTAGCACTGAACTCAGATTTGACTCATCCAGTTATCACATCCACACCTAATAAGTTTTCTGATGGTAGAACAGGGCCCCAGAAAGTACCACTTCAATGATGATCAAGGCGTAATTACAAGTTCCTTATCCACTGTTTTTATTTTCTTAACACATGAATGAAACAAAGGATTGTTTTAGAAGTCTAAATATAATGACAGAGAACTCTGGAGCATTCTGTGTTTTCAAGTACATTCTTTCCATTCTTCTTGTGCTTCCTCATAGCTATAAGAAATATAAAATGCAGTAGCTATAGACTGGTTGTGATCACATACATGGACACTGTGTGGAAAAATATATAATTAAATTTAAAGACTCTCACTTGCCACATCTAGAAATAATACCATTAGGAAATTGTATAAATATCCTTCACAAAGAAATTAAAGAAACTCATATAGAACCATTAAATATTATCGATGTTCACTGAACTGATAAGTGCCCCTTTTGCTTCATTAATGTTCTCAGATCTTTACTACTTTGCTGTTAGTGATACTCTGTAGACAGGTTAATTTCTATCTGGTTGGCTTATCCAGGGACACAAATTTCTGTAATTTTCATGACAAATATCTCATAATTATGGCCAAAGAAATTAAATCAAATGATTAATGCTGACATTATTATATCTTATAATGATTACTCATTATAATTAATAAATTAATTATTTTTATTCTGATGAATAGATACAATGTTTAAATTCTCCATAGAAAAGGTATTAACATTTTTAAATTTTAAAAAATACAATATAATTGTGTCATATTAATTTCTAGTTTTTGCCATCTCCTGATTCTCATCTTTAGGTGGCTAAAGAATGACATTTGGGCATTTTTAACATCCTGAATTTTGACATAAACTTGTCATCCACCAGATGTGTGCCCTTGCAATAATACTTATCTCAGAGACTCCATTTCTTCACTTATAAATGGGGATGGCATATATACAGGGTATCCCCAAAAAATGTATGCACCCTTTAACAACTCATAGCTCAATTTTGAAACCGAAATGTATCTTAATATCTGTTGCCTTTATAATTATTCAAATTGTATGTATACATTTTGAGGGGACACCCTATATACATTTTGCCAAGCAGTTGAAAGGATGAAAGCTGTAGCATATAAAGCATGGTATAGTGCTTGATACATAGAAGGTACTTTAGGAATGCTACTTATTATAATTATTTGTTTCACTTCCCTACTACTGCATAACAAACCACACCAAATTTGGTGTTGTCAAGCAGGCACTTTACTATGGTCACAGATCTTGTGGTCAGAAATCTGGACATGCTACAGCAGGGCTAGCTTGTCTTAGCTTGTCCCTCATCTCAACTGGGAAGATACGAACAGCTAGAGGTGACTCACACAGCTAGAGACAAGGCATATCTAGAGAATTTTTCACTCATTTACCTAGCCTCTGGGCTAGGTGGAGACTGGTTACCGGAATGCCTCCTGTGGCCTCTCCAGGTGGCTCAGGCTTCTCATAGTGTGGCAGCCATATCAGGCTCTTAGATGGAATGTCTGGAGGGAATTCTGAGAGGCCAGGAAAGGGAGGGGGACAGGAGGAATGGTGATGGCTGGGAGGGATCTTTAATGGCCTACCCTCTAAAAACATTGAGACAGTATGGAGAAATCTGGAGAATATTATGCTAAGTGAAATAAGGTAGTCAGAGGGAGACAAGTATCACATGATCTCACTCATATATAGAATCTAATTAACAAAATAAACTAGATGAAAAAAATAGATCCAGAGACATAGAAGTATGGAACAGATTGACAAATCTGAGGGAAAGCAGGGTTGGGTGGGAAGAGATTAACCAAAGAACATTTATGCATAACCCAGACAATAGTATGGTGAAGACCTGGGGTGGGGGGCGAGGGTGGGGTGGAGAGGGTCAATTGGAAAAAAGGAGGACATATGTAATACATTCAACTTCCATCATACCACCTCCATCAAAGGAGAGGACATATTTAAAATACCAACAATCATCATCATTATCATTATTATACTGTGAATATGCTTTTTGTAATGAACAAGGAAAGAAAGTGCTTCATATTGGTACAGATATTGAAGGAATATTTGCTTCAAGAGTTTATGCAGTGCCCAGGGCAGGAACATTAATGATAAAAATGAGCTTGAGTTCTCAATATCTAAGGTTAAACACCAGGTTATTTTTCATATTGTTCCTTCAAATAATGAAAAGATAAGATAATTTCTAATGTATTTTTTAAACTTATCTTTAATGTTGAAATTACATATGCCCCCCTGTCTTTGCTTCTGGACCCAAGGCTAGGAAAAGCAGGCCTTTTTATGAATCATGGTCCTTTCCAAATGCACCCAGCCCCAGCAGTGAGAGCCACAAGTTGTAGATCACTGACAGCTCCAAACAGGTACATCTGACATTGGCCTGACCAGACCCTCAAAAAGACTGAGAGTCATAGCAGATCTGCTAGTACATAGAAACAAACCCAAACAGGCAGCCAAAATGAGGAGCCCCCCCAAAAACAAAGCCCCAAATGAAAGAACAAGAGAATTTTCCAGAAAAAGAGCTAAATGATATGGAAAGACGCAAATTATCAGATGTAGAGTTCAGAGAAATGATTATAAGGTAAGGTTGCTCAACAGTATGAGAAAAGATATAGAAACCATGAAAAATAACCACTCAGAAATGAAGAATGACATAGCAAAAACAAGGAACACCTTGGAAGGAATAAATAACAGATTAGAGGAAGCCAAGAATTGGATCAGCAAATTAGAAGATAGGGGGGGGAAATCACTCATTCATAGAATCAAAAAGAAAAAAACAATTTAACAACAGGAGGACAGATTAAGGGAGCTGTGGGACAACAAGAAACATAACAATATCCACACTATAAAAGTACAAGTCATTTTTGTCTTGGCTACAGGTTTTGGTTCTCATCATCCCTCTACTTTCTGCACTTGCCTATTCTCTATTGTTTTGTTTTGTTTTGCTTACTTTGCCATCTACTTATAAAGCAGTGGTTCTCAAGCAGTAGAATCACACGGAAGGCTTGTTAAAACAAAGATGGTCCTCACCCCTGAAGTTTCTAATTCTGTAATTTTGGACTGGGGCTCAAGAATTTGCATTACCTAGTGTCTGGGTGATGCTGATGCTATTAGTCAGAGGACCCACACTGGTGCAGAGAAAAATGCAGAACCAAATCAAAAGATTAGCTTTGACCTCACTGGGTTACATAATTGTATCAACCTGCCATGTGCTCTCCAGCATCTGACAATCCTATATAATAAAGAGGTAATATGAAAATTGACCCTCACACCCTCACAAGATGGCTGCCTATGACCAGGCCGGCAGCGGGGGTGGGGGGCAGTGAGGAACGACCAAACGACTGAACAGCAGGCTGCATGGGGCGACCAGGCCGGCGGGGGGAGGGGGTGATGGGGAGGACAGTTAGGAGTGATTAGGCCAGCAGGGGGGCGCAGTAAGAGGCAACCAGGCCAGCAGGGGATGGGGCAGTTAGAGGTGACCAGGCAGGCAGGCAGGTGAGCAATTAGGAGCCAGCGGTCCAGGATTGTGAGATGGATGTCCGACTGCAGGTTTAGGCCCAATCCTGGGGATGGGGCCTAAACCGGCAGTCAGACATCCCCCAAGGGGTCCCGGATTGGAGAGGGTTGAGGGCTGAGTCTGGGCTGAGGGGGACCCCCACTCACCCCATGCATGAATTTCATGCACTGGGCCTCTAGTCTTCTCATAAATACATGAACTGACTAAACAGTGACAATGACAATACAACTACTCTTACCACTTACTGAGGATTTAGCATGTATCAGACATTTGGTAAGCCCTTTGCACACATTATCATATTTAATCCTTACAAAAATTCAGCAAAATATTCCCATGTTATAGATTTAGAAACCAAAGCTATTAAAGCTAAATTTCCCAGCACCACACCACAGTAAGTGCAGAGCTGAACCCAGATCTTTCAGAATGCAGTGTCATGCTCTTGCTCTTACCTGCTATCTATCCCACCATTTTCACAGGCTGCTGGGAATAACCTCTCACCCAAAGAAAAGTAATGTTCTCTCTTCTCTGATCCGCTATTATTTTATTATGTTTTTCACATTATTGTTGTGTAGTATTATTTTCATGTCAGTCATCCTCTTTAGAAACTTCATTCATCTAACAAATATCCAAGATGTGGATTCTAGCAATTACCACAGGGTCTGGTAGAGTTTGCATTCCATAAATGCTTCTTGAGCTAATGAATTAATGAATTTACAAGTTAAAAATCATGGTAAAAATCTATAATTATATATGCAAATAAGTTTAGGTGAAAATAATCGAGTGATTGCTACATGTATCTATTTGTATGTCACCCATTTCTCTAGGCTATGCCAACCTACAGGAACAATTGGGAAATACGGTTATTGTCTAGCCACCTACAACAGTGTGTAGCTCATAGGCTCTCTTTATCTCATTCCCAGAGTCATGAGCATGTCTTACATGAGCCTTCAGACTGTCCTGTGCCAAGGATTGCATTCATTCCTACTGTACTGTATGTGACTACCCAGCTACAACACTGATGCTGTCCTTGCAGGTTACATGTTGCTCCTGTTGTGACTTTACCTTCACCCTTCCTGAGATGGCAACTCTGCCTTCCTCTTTTGATCACTGTGTAATTAGCATGGATCTAGCAGTTACTCTGGATAGTTCCAATGTAATCCACAAAACAGATCTGTGTTCTTGGCTTCCTTTAAGATCTCTAAAGATACAGTCCTTTTTTCCTTTTAACTCTCTCCCTTTTCTTTCAATTCATAACCTTCCCACCCCAGCAACTACAACCAAGAGCATCCCTGTAGCCAGGTAGTTTTCCTGTTGGGGAAGAGATGGGGTGAGAGGTCCAAATTAGGAGATTGTTGGCTCTAATAATATGGCATACTATAGTCACCATCATTCTCCTCTCCAAAACCATGATGAGTGTCTGCACTCTGTTTGTGTCCTTGCACATGGTATTTCCAGGCTTCCCAGAGGCTAGAAAAATGGCTACAGTTCCAATTGCTTCATGGTATTAGGACCCATACTTACTAAGCTCTCAGATTTAAGCCAGGCCCTGTTCTGTGCACTTTACATGTATTAATTTCTAGAGGTCTCACTTTGACCCTATGAGGTAGCTTATTATCAACATCTTTATTGAAGATAAGAGAAGGAAAACAGAGAGGTTAAGTAACTTATGCAAGGTTGCCCAGCCAACAAGTGGAACTACACTCTGTTCTAGACTCTGTTTGTGCCCCTGTGGAAGGTCTTGTCTGCTCTGTGTGGTTCAGTAGTCCCCCAGACTGAGGCCCACCTTGATGGGCCCACCTGTCATGAGGGAAATGCACACAAAATAGAAGTCCACATATACTGCATCTCAGCTACATATGGAGGGTGATTTTCAAGAGAAATATTAGCTTTTTTTGTTTTATTTTAAGGAATAAATCATCTTGAATGTAGGGGAGTAAAACTTCAGTTCCTTTCTTGTTTTAAAATGAAAGGCTGAAGCCTGTCGGTATGGCTCAATTGGTTAAGCATCGTCTCATGCACCAAGAGTTGCCGGTTCGATTCCTAGTCAGGGTTGCAGCTCAATCCCAGAAGGCAGCCAATCAATGTTTCTCTCTCACCCATGTTTCTGTCTCTCTCTCCTTCTCTCTTTCTCTCTCTCTAAAGTCAATAAGAACATATTGTCAGTAGTATCTTTGAGGGAGAAAAGAGAAAATTTATTAAAAGACTTAGGGAAAGAATAAAAACTGGGTTGCCACTGAAAAATTTTAAATGTACCTCAAATTTTTCTGATGTAAAGGTTTTGCATGGCATGTTCACCCCTATAGATTTTTGGATACACAGTCACAGATATGGCTGTAAATACTTCCAAATACTGAGAAATTAATGGCACAGTGGAACACACACTGCCTAAGCTCATTAATGCAGTCTTGATCACACTTGACGATTATCTTGACCAGTAGCCACAATCCTTGGGGGTTATAGGTGCTAGGCGCAGAACATTGACCAAGATATGAAACAGAAAATGCTTCACCCCACAAAAAGTCAAGAATTAATTTATATGTTCAGCTTTATCCTTAAGCCATGCTACATATAATTTTTTTGCAAATGAAAACATCCAGGTCATATCATCATGTTTTGAAAGGAAAAGCGAACTATAAATTTCCAATAATAGAGAACTGATTAAATGAAGCTGCAACACAACCACATGAAAGATGGTTGGAGAGGAAAGTACTTTACAATATCCATGGACACCACCTTCTCATGAACAATGTCTGTGTTCTTATCTCTCTTTCGCACTCACTTCTGAAGGCGCTCTGTTTGGCTTCCATCCCCAATGTTCCTCCCGA
The DNA here is from genome assembly GCA_026230045.1 of Corynorhinus townsendii. NCBI lineage: Eukaryota > Metazoa > Chordata > Mammalia > Chiroptera > Vespertilionidae > Corynorhinus > Corynorhinus townsendii. Next base: position 105,901,457 of record JAPDVU010000001.1, on the reverse strand, counting down.
GATAGCCAGTGACTTCTGTATGGTTAAAGGCAAAGGTCATTTTTCAGTCCTCATCTTGAAGACATTCAACATTTTTATCATATTTCATTGATTAATTCATTGACATTTTCTTTTTGGAGTGGGGGATGCTGCAGTAAATGTTCAGAAACATTTTAGGACATAGTGTACAATTGTTTGTGCAATTGTATATCACTTCATGTTTGAATAGCACACAAAAAAAGTGAGTCTTCACTTCTCAAACTGAGAATCTAAAGATTCTAAATTAAGAATCTAAGATGTGCCGAGCATGCCAAGACACTTGACTGTCCATTACCCAAGCCCATACAGAGTATTTTTCCTTAAAACCTTTGGAGTTTGCAATATAATTTTTAAGCTTATCAAAGAAAGTTATGAACTTTCTATAGTTTTGTGTGTTTTAAAAACTTTTTTTTATTATCTTAAGTATTGATGGAAGTTAAACAACTTCTCTTGAAATCCAATTAAAAGTATTTGATAGGTAAGCATTTGGTACCTAAAAGGTAATTCTTTATGATACATAATCTGCTATATTTTCCTTTAACTTTAAAAATTATAATCATGGCTTTGGCAATTTCTGGTGCCATTAATTGTGTGTCCTAGTCAGTGAATGGCAATCTTCTTTAGACAAAAATTTTGTATCTCTGAAAGCTTTTAAAATGATAATTTGGCATTCAAATTTAAATTAAGTTGAACTGTATATTCTACTACCAATACAAACAACTCCACTTAAAATAAATTCATTGTTGAAAGTATTACATATGTCCCCTTTTTTCTCCCATTGACCCCCTTTAGCTTGCCCCTGCGCCCATACTCTAGGCCTTCACCACCCTATTGTCCATGTTCATAGATTATACATATATGCATTCAAGTTCTTTGGATAATTTCTTTCCACCCACCTTCCTCTGCCTTCCCTCTGAGATTCCTCAGTCTGTTCTATGCTTCTATGTCTCTGGACCTATTCTTTTCTTCAGTTTATTTTGTTAATTAGATTCCATATATGAGTGAGATCATGTGATACTTGTCTTTCTCAGACTGGATTATTTCACTTAGCATAATACTCTCCAGGCCCCTCCATGCTGTCCCAGAGGGTAAGAGAGCCTTCTTTTGTACTGCTGCAAAGTATTCCATGGTGTAGATGTACCATGGCTTTTTTATTCACTAGTCTACTTATGGGCACTTGGGCTGTTTCCAGATCTTCACTATTGTAAATTGTGCTACTATGATCATAGGGGTACATAAATTCTTTCTGATTGGTGTTTCAGGTCTCTTAGGATATATTCCTAGAAGTGGGATCACTGGGTTAAATGGAAGTTCCATATTTAATTTTTTGAGAAAAATTCCATATCGTTTTCCATAATGGCTACATCAGTCTGCATTCCAACCAGCAGTGTACTAGGGCTCCATTTTCTCCGCATACTTGCCAATGCTTGTCATTTGTTGATGGTAGCCATTCTAACATGTGTGAGGTGGTATCTTATGGTCATTTTAATTAGCATCTTTCTGATAATCAGTGACTGTGAGCATTTTTTCATATGTCTCTTGGACATCTGTATGTCCACTTTGGATAAGTGTCTATTTAGGTCCTTTGCCCATTTTTTAATTAGATTGTTTGTCTTCTTTTTGTTAAGTTGTATGAGTTCCTTATATATTTTGGATAGTAACCTTTTATCAGATGTATCATTACCAAATAGGTTCTCTCATACACTTCTCCTTTTCATTTTATTGTTTTCTTTTGCTGTGCAGAACCTTTTTATTTTGATGTAATTCCATTTTTTTGTTTTCTCTTTAGTTTCCATTGTCCTAAGATGTATCCGTGAACATATTGCTAAGAGAGATTTCTAAGATGAAACCTGCCTATGGTTTCATCTAGGATTTTTATGGTTTCACGACTTATATTTAAGTCGTTTATCCATTTTGAGTTTATTCTTGTGTATGGTGTAAGTTAGTGGTCTAGTTTCATTTTTATTTTTATTTGTTTTTTATTTTTTGCTTGTATCTGTCCAATTTTCCCAACACCATTTATTGAAGAGACTGTCTTGACTCCATTGTATGCTCTTGTCTTCTTTGTCAAATATTAATTGACCGTAATAGCTTTGATCAATTTCTGGGGCCTCTATTCTGTTCCATTGATGTATATGCCTATTCTTGTGCCAGTACTAGGTTGCTTTGATTACAGTGGCTTTGTAGTATAACTTGACTTCTGGTATTGTGATCCCTCCAACTTTGTTCTTCTTTCTCAAGATTGCTGTGGCTACTCAGTCTTTTTTGGTTCCATATCAATTTTTGGAATATTTGTTCTGGATCTGTGAAATATGCTGTTAGTATTTTAATAGGGATTGCTTTGAATCTGTAGATTGCCTTGGATGGTATGGACATTTTAATGATTTTAATTCTACCAATCTATGAACACGGTATATTCTTCCACTTATTCATATCTTCCTCTATTTCTTTTTTCAATGCTCTGTAGTTTTCTGAGTATAAGTCTTTAACCTCCTTAGTTTATTCCTAAGTATCTTAATTTTTTTGGTTGCAATTGTAAATGGGATTGTTTTAGTTTCTCCTTCTGAGAATTCATTATTGGTGTATAAAAAAAAGCCATCAATTTTGGGGTGTTGATTTTGTATCCTCCTACATTGCCAAATTCATTTATTAAATATAGTAGTTTTTTGGGTGAAGTCTTTAGGGTTTTCTATACACAATATTACATCATCTGTGAATAATGAGAGTTTTACTTCTTCCTTTTTAAGTTGGATGCCTTTTATTTCTTCTTGTCTGATTGTAGTAACTAAGACTTCTAGAACTATGTTGAATAAGTGCGATGAAAGCGGACATCCCTGTTATTAGGGGAAATGCTTTTAGTTTTTGCCTATTAAGTATGATGTTTGTGGTAGGTTTGTCATATATGGCCTTTCTTATGTTGAGATATGCTTCTGCTAAATCCCACTTTGCTGAGAGTTTTTATCAAAAAGGGGTGTTGGATTTTGTTGAATGCTTTTTCTGCATCTATTAATATGATCCTGTGATTTTTGTCTTTCAGTTTGTTTATGTGATGTATCACATTTGATTTGTGAATATTGTACCAATCTTGCATTCCTGGAATAAATCCCAGTTGGTGATGGTGTATGATCTTTTTAATATTTTGCTGAATCCAATTTGCTAATACTTTGTTGAGAATTTTAGAATCTATGCTCATCATGGATATTGGCCTATAATTCTCTTTCTTTATGCTATCTTTATCTGGTTTTGGAATTAAGATAATGCTGGTCTCACAAAAAGACTTTGAAGGTGTCCACTCTTCTTGAATGTTTTTGAAGTAGTTTGAGGAGGTTAGGTGTTAGTTCTTCTTTAAATGTTTGTTAAAACCCCTATTAAGTCATTTGGACCAGAGCTTCGTTTTCTAAGAGTTTTTAATTAATGTTTCTATTTCCTCAGTTGTTATTGGCCTATTCAGGTTTTCTGATTCTTCCCAATTCCTTTTTGGAAGATTGTATTTTTCTAGGAATATATCTATTTCATCCACATTGTCCAGCTTGTTGGCATATAGTTGTTCATAGTATTTTCATACAATCTTTTGTATTTCTGTGGTATCAGTTATTACTTCACCTCTTTCCTTTCTGATTTTATTCATTTAGGTCTTCTCTATTTATTTCTTGACCAGTCTAGTAAAAGATTCATCAATCTTATCTGTGTTTTCAAAGAACCAGCTCTTAGATACATTGTATTGGGTTTAGGGCTCTATGTCATTTATTTTCATTCTGATCTTTACTGTTTCCTTCCTTCTTCTTATTCTGGGTGTTTCTTGTTGTTCTCTTTGTAATTCTTTAAGTTGTAATGTTAAATAGTTTATTATTAATTTTTCTTGATTTTGAGGTAGGCCTGTAGTGCTATGAACTTCCCTCTCAGGGCTACTTTTGCTGTGTCCCAGGGATTTTGTGTTGTGTAGTCATTTTCATTTGTTTCTAGGATTTTTTAAATTTCTTTCTTGATCTCATTGGTAACCCAGTCATCTGTGCTAATAAAAGGGTAATATGCTAATTAGACCTAATGTCTTCCAGACAAAGCCACAGCGGCTGCCAGGGTCGAGGGCCAGCAGCAGGGCAGAGGCAGTGGCACCACTGTGGGAGGGGGAGCAGGAGCAGGAGAGGAAGAGGAGGCGGCTCCGCCCCTTTCACAGAGGCAGCACGGGAGAGGCCTCAGCCCCTTTAACAGAGGCTAAGCAGGAGAGGCGGAGGCATGGGAGAGGCCTCAGCACGGGCCCTTCTGCAGAGGCAGCTGGAGAGGGGGCTGTGCAGTCCCGGTCCCAGTGCTGCCCCTTCCGCAGGGCAGCCACAGAGGCAGTGGCGCAAGCCTGGTCCCAGAGCCATGCCTCCACAGAGACTGGACAGGGTGGAACCAGCTGTGCCTCAACCTCCTACAGCCCCTCCCATAGCCATCCTGGCCCCAGATCGCCCCCCACCCACCAGTGGGCAGGGGGCAGGGCCAGCACTAAGAAGCGAGGGCTGAGGGCCAGCAGTTGTGGCGGCCAGCAGCACCAGCAGGGTGATGGGGGACACGCCTTCCCATGATCCCTGGGTCGCCTCCCACAGAGGACATCCCCTGAGGACTCCCAACTGTGAGAGGGGGCAGGCCAAGCTGAGAAGCTCCCCCCCAGCCCCTCCCCCCGCACGAATTTCGTGCACCAGGCCTCTAATCATTTAATAACATGCTATTTAGCCTTCATGTGTTTGAATGTTTTTGAATGTTTTACTCTAGTTGACTTCTAATTTCATTCCATTGTGATCTGAAAAGATACTTGATATAATTTCAATCTTCTTGAATTTGTAGAGACTTGTTTTGTGTCCTAATATGTGGTCTATCTTTGTGCACTTGAGAAGAATGTATATTCTGCAGCTTTGGGGTGAAATGTTCTATTGATGTCAATTAAATCTTTCTGATCCAGTGTATCATTTAGAGTCACTATTTCCTTATTAACGTTTTGTCTGAATGATCAATTCAATGAAGTCAACGTGTGTTAAAGTCTGCTGCTATGACTGTATTGTTGTCGATCTCTCTATTAATCATCTAGAATTTTTTTTATATATTTAGATGCTCCTATATTGGGTGCATATATGTATACCCAGTATAGGTTATATCTTCTTGTTGGATCGATCCCTTTAGTATTATGTAGTGACCTTTGTTGTCTCTTGTGATGGCCTTCATTCTGAAGTCTACTTTATCAGATATGAGTATTGCTACCCCAGCTTTTATTTCCTTTCCATCTGCATGGGAAAAGAATTTTTCCATCTCTTCATTCTCAATCTGTGTGAGTCTTGTTCTGATATGGGTCTCTTTTAGACAGCATGTAATCGGGTCATGTTTGTGTGTCCATTTAGCTAACCTGTGTCTTTTGATTAGAGCATTTAGTCCATTTACATTTAAGGTTATTATTGATAGGTACTTATGTATTGACATTTTAATTTTTTATGCCTGTGCTTCTCTTTCTCTCTCTCTCTCTCTCTCTCTCTCTCTCTCTATATATATATATATATATATATATAGCCCGGTGCATGAAATTCTTACAGGGGGGTGGGGTGTCCCTTAGCCCAGCCTGTACCCTCTTCAATATGGGACCCCTTGAAGGATGTCTGACTGCCCATTTAGGCCCGATCCCCATGGGCAGTTGGATATCCCTCTCACAATCCAGGACTCCTGGCTCCCAACCGCTCGCCTGCCTCTGCCAGATTGCCCCTAACTGCTTCTGCCTGCCAGCCTGATCACCCCCTAACCACTCCCCTGCCAGCCTGATAGACACCTAACTGCTCCCGGGCCTGCCCAATTGCCCCTACTGCCCTCCCCTGAGGGCCTGGTCACCCCTAACTGCCCTCCCCTGCCAGTCTGCTCACCCCTAACTGCCTTCTCCTGCAGGCCTGGTCACCCCCAACTACCCTGCCCTGCAGGCCTGGGTTCCCCCCCCCCCCGCAACTATTCTCCCCTGCTGGCCTGGTCTCCCCCAATTTCCCTCCTCTGAAGGCCTGGTTCCCCCCCACAACTGCCCTCCCCTGCAGGTCTGGTCCCCCCCACAACTGACCTCCCATGCAGGCCTGGTCCCCCAACTGCTCTCCCCTGCACACCTGCCCCCCCAACTGCCCTCCCCTGCAGTCCTGATCCCCCCAATTGCCATCCCCTGCTGACCTGGTTCCCTCCAACAGCCCTCCCCTGCAGGCCTGGGTCCCCCCCAACTGCCCTCCCTTGCTGGCCTGGTCTCCCCCAACTGCCCTTCTCTGCAGTCCTGGTCCCCCCCAATTGCCATCCCCTGCTGACCTGGTCCCCCCCCAACTGCCCTCCCCTGCAGGCCTGGGTCCCCCCCACCTGCCCTCCCTTGCTGGCCTGGTCTCCCCCAACTGCCACCCTCTACCGACCTGGTCACCCCCAACTGCCCTCGTCTGCTGGTCTGGTCCCCCCCAACTGCCCTCCCCTGCTGGCCATCTTGTGGCAGCCATCTTGTGTCCACATAGTGGTAGCCATTTTTGACCATATGGGGGCAGCCATCTTGTGTCTTGGATTGACAGTCACTTTGCATATTACTCTTTTATTAGATAGGATATATATATATTTCTTGTTGTTATTACAGCAGTACTTTTACTTTCAATGCTGGAATGCTCTTTATTTCACCATCTATTTTGAATGATAGCCTTGCTGGATATAGTAATCTTGGTTTCAGATCCTTGCTTTTCTTTTTTTTTTTTATTGTTTAAAATATTACATATATTAGTACATATATCTCCTTTCCCCCCCCCCCCATTGGCCTTCCCCCAGCCTCCCCTACCCCCTGTTACATGCCCTCATCCCACCCCCCAAATGTCTTGTGTCCATTGGTGTGCTTATATGCATGCATACAAGTCCTTTGGTTGATCTATTTCCCTCCCTCCCCAACACTCCACAGCCTTCCCTCTGTAATTTGACAGTCTGTTCGGTGTTTTACGGCCTCTGTATCTGTCTTTTTATTCATCAGGTTATAATGTTCTTTATTTTCCATAAATGAGTGAGTTCATGTGGTATTTTTCTTTCATTGCCTGGCTTATTTCACTTAACATAATGCTCTCCAGGTCCATCCAAGCTGCTGCAAATGGTAAGAATTCCTTCTTTTTTACTACAGTGCAGTATTCCATTGTATAGATGTACCATAGTTGTCTAATCCACTCATCTGCTGATGGGCACTTAGGCTGTTTCCAAATATTAGCTCTGGTGAATTGTGCTGCTATGAACATAGGGGTGCATATATAGTTTCTGATTGGTGTTTCTAGTTTCTTGAAATATAATCCTAGAAGTGGGATTACTGGGTCAAATGGGAGTTCCATTTTTAGTTTTTTGAGGAAACTCCATACTGTTTTCCATAGTGGCTGCACCAATCTGCATTCCCACCAGCAGCACATGAGGGTTCCTTTTTCTCTGCATCCTCGCCAGCACTTGTCATTTGTTGATTTGTTGATGGTTGCCATTCTGACAGGTGTGAGATGGTACGGCATTGTCGTTTTAATTTGCATCTCTCGGATAATTAGTGACTTTGAGCATGTTTCATATGTCTCTTGGCCTTCCTTCTGTCTTCTTTCAAAAAGATTCTATTTAGGTCCATTGCCCATTTTTTTATTGGATCATTTATCTTCCTTTTATTAAGTTGTATGAGTTCCCTGTAGATGTGGGAGATTAAACCTTTATCAGTGATAACTTTTGCAAATATGTTCTCCCATACAGTGGGCTTTCTTGTTGTTCTGTTGATGGTTTCTTTTGCTGTGCAAAAGCTTTTTATTTTGATGTAGTCCCATTTGTTTATTTTCTCTTTAGCTTCCATTGCCCTAGGAGTGGTATCGATGAAAAAACTGCTTCAGCATATGTCTGAGATTTCTCTGCCTGTGGATTCCTCTAGTATTTTTATGGTTTCCCGTCTTATGTTTAAGTCCTGTATCCATGTTGAGTTAATTTTTGTGTATGGTGTAAGTTGGTGGTCTGGTTTCATTTTTTTTGCATGTATCTGTCCAATTTTCCCAACACCATTTATTGAAGAAACTGTCTTGACTCCATTGTATGTTTATGCCTCCTTTGTCAAATATTAATTGAGCTTAGTGGTTTGGGTCAATATCTGGATTCTCTATTCTATTCTATTGGTCTATATGTCTATTCTTGTGCCAGTACCAGGCTGTTTTGAGAACAGTGGCTTTGTAATACAGCTTGAAACCTGGTGTTGAGATCCCACCTACTTTGTTCTTCTTTCTCAGGATTGCTGCAGCTATTCAGGGTCTTTTTTTATTCCAGATGAATTTTTGGAGAGTTCTTTCTGATCTGTGAAATATGCCATTGGCATTTTAATGGGGATTGCATTGAATCTATAGATTGCTTTGGGTAGTATGGACATTTCAATGATGTTGATTCTACCAATCCATGCACATGGTATGTTCTTCCATTTATTTCCTCTATCTCTTTTTTCAGTGTCCTGTAGTTTTCTGCATATAAGTCTTTAATCTCCTTAGTTAAGTTTATTCCTGGGTATCTTAATTTTTTTAGTGTGATGGTAAATGGGATTGCTTTTTTAGTCTCTCTTTCTGTAAGTTCACTATTGGTGTATGGAAATGTCATAGATTTCTTGGCGTTAATTTTGTATCCTGCTACATTGCAGAATTCATTTATTAAGTCTATTAGTTTTTTGATGGAGTCTTTCGGGTTTTTCATGTACAATATCATGTCATCTGCGAATAAGGGCAGATTAACTTCTTCTTTCCCAATTTGGATTCCTTTTATTTCTTCTTCTTGTCTAATTGCAATGGCTAATACTTCCAGCACTATGTTGAACAGGAGTGGTGAGAGTGGGCATCCCTGTGTTGTTCCTGTTCTTAGAGAAATGGTTTTAGTTTTTGCCCATTGAGTATGATGTTGGCTGTGTGTTTTTCATATATGGCTTTTATTATGTTGAGGTATAATCCTTCTATTTCCACCTTGTTGAGAGCTTTTATCAAGAAAGGGTGTTGGATTTTGTCAAATGCTTTTTCTGCATCAATTGATATGACTATGTGATTTTTATCTCTCAGTTTGTTTATGTGATGTATCACGTTTATTGATTTGCAGATATTGTATCATCCTTGCATTCCTGGGATAAATCCTACTTGGTCATGGTGTATGATCTTTCTGATGTAGTGCTGGATCCGATTTGCTAGAATTTTGTTGAGGATTTTGGCATCTATTATCATGAGGGATATTGGCCTATAATTCTCTTAAATTGTGTTATCTTTATCTGGTTTTGGTATTAGGGTGATGCTGGCTTCATAGAATGAGCTTGGAAGTGTTCCTTTCTCTTGAATTTTTTGGAATAGTCTGAGGAGAATAGGTTTTAGTTCTTCCTTGAATGTTTGGTAAAACTCCCCTGTGAAGCCATCTGGCCCCAGGCTTTTGTTTGCTGGAAGCTTTTTGATGACTGCTTCAATATCTTCCATAGTTATTGGCCTATTGAGATTTTTAGATTCTTCCTGATTGAGTTTTGGGAGGTTGTATTTCTCTAAGAATGTGTCCATTTCCTCCCGTTGTTCAGTTTGTTGGAATAGAGTTGTTCAAAGTATTTTTTAACAATCCTTTGTATTTCTGTGGGGTCTGTTGTTACTTCAACTCTTTCATTTCTGATTTTGTTTATTTGGGTCCTCTCTCTTTGCTTCTTTGTGAGCCTGGATAGAGGTTCATCAATCTTGTTTATCCTTTCAAAGAACCAGCTCTTGGTTTTGTTGATCTTTTGTATTGTTTTTTTGGTCTCAATGTTGTTTATCTCCATTCTGATCTTTATTATTTCCTTCCTTCTGCTTACACTGGGCTTTTCTTGTTGCTCTCTTTCTAACTCCTTGAGTTGTAGGGTTAGGTAATTTATTACCATTGTTTCTTGTGTTTTGCAGTAGGCTTGTAGAGCTATGAATTTCCCTCTCAAGACTGCTTTCGCTGTGTCCCATAGATTTTGGATTGTTGTATTTTCATTGTCATTTGTTGCCATAATGTTTTTTATTTCTTCTTTGATCTCTCTGGTAACCCAGTCATTGTTTAATAGCATGCTGTTCAGTCTGCATGTGTTTGATTTTTTTTTGGATTATTTTTATTGTAGTTGATTTCCAGTTTTATGCCACTGTGGTCTGAGAAGATGCTTCATATGATTTCTATCTTCTTGAATTTGAAGAGACTTTGCCTATGACCCAACATATTGTCTATCTTTGAAAATGATCCATGTGCACTTGAGAAGAATGTATATTCTATGGCTTTGGGGTGAAATGTTCTGAAGATGTCAATTAATTCCATCTGGTCTAGTGAGTCATTTAGGATTGATGTTTCTTTGCTGATTATTTGTTTAGAGGATTTGTCCAATGGTGATAGTGGGGTATTAAAGACTCCTACTGTGATTGTATTGCTGTTAATCTCTCCCTTGATATACTCCAGGACTTTTTTTTATGTAGTTGGGTGCTCCTGTATTGAGTGCTTATATGTTTACCAGAATTATTTCTTCTTGTTGGATTGCTCCCTTTAGTATTATGAAGTGGCCTTTCTTATCTCTTGTTATGTCCTTCACTTTGAAATCAAATTTGTCAGATATGATTATTGCCACCCCAGCTTTTTTTTCATTTCCATTCACCTGAAAAACCTTGTTTCATCCCTTCACCCTCAGTCTGTGTGCATCTTTTTTCTGATGTGGGTTTCTTGTGGAGACCAGATATATGGGTCATGTTTTCTTATCCAATCTGTTACCCTATGTCTTTTGATTGGGGCATTTAATTCATTTACATTGAAACTTATTATTGATAGGTGTTTATTTGTTGCCATTTTTATTCTTTACCCCTGTGTTCCTTCTTCGCTTCCTTTTTTTTTTTTTTTTACAGCAGATCCTTTAGCATTTCTTGCATTGCTGGTTTGGTGGTAATAAATTCCCTTAGTCCTTTTTTGTCTGTGAAGCTCCTGATTTCACCTTCAATTTTGATTGATAGCCTTGCTGGCTATAGTATTCTTGGATTCAGACCCTTCTTTTGCATGACTTTGTATATTTCATTCCATTCCCTTCTGGCCTGATGAGTTTCTGTTGAGAAATCCATCGCTAGTCTGATGGGGGATCCTTTGTAAGTAACTTTCTGTCTCTCTCTGGCTGCTTTTAATATTCTTACTTTGTTGTTGGTGTTTGCCAATTTAATTATAATGTGCCTTGATTTCCAGTTTTATGCCACTGTGATCTGAAAAGATGCTTGATATGATTTCTATCTTCTTGAATTTGAGGAGACTTTGTCTATGACTCGATCTTTTTGGGTTCATTTTGCTTGCGACTCTGTGAGCTTCTTGGATTTGTATGGGTTTTTTCTTTCCTATATCAGGGAAGTTTTCTGTCACTATTTCTTCCAACAGGTTTCTATTCCTTGCTTAGGTTCCTCTCCTTCTGGCACCCCTATTATGCAGATGTTGTTTTGTTTCATGTTGTCCCAAAGTTCACTTAGCTTTCCTGCTGCTTTTTAAATTTTTTTCTGGAAGCTGCTCTACTTTGGTATTTTTTCCTACCTTGTCTTCTAGATCACTGATGCGGTCCTCTGCCTCTTCTAGTCTACTCTTGATGCTTTCTATTGAGTTCCTTACAGCAGCAATGTCATTTTTCATTTCTTCTTGGTTCTTCTTCATTTCCTCTTGGTTCTTACACATATTGTCGAATTTGTCTTCCATTCTTTTCAGCGACCTTATGACCATTTCTCTAAATTCTTTCTCTGGCAGGTTGCTTACCTCCATTTCATTTACTTCCTTTTCTGGTGATGCCTGCTTTTCTTTCATATGCAGGCTGTTTCTTTGTCTCACCATGGTTTCTCTTCTCTGGGTGTCTGGTTATGTAGTTCTCACTCTGCTGCGTTGATTTAAAAGCACAAAATACAAAACAACCAGATACAACACCCAAGGCACTGAACAGAAATGTATTCACAATATTAATAACCTCAAATAAAGGTGATCACCAGAGAAAGAGAAATTAGGGGATAGGAGAGAAAGAAGAAGAGAAAAAATTAAGAAAAAAAAGGAGTGCAAAAATGAAATTGGGAAAAGGAAAAAAAAGTAATAGAGAAAAGAAAGAGAATATGAAAGAAGAGGGGAACAAACTATATATATGGGGAGAAAACTCCAATAGAACAGCCACTAATCCCAACAAATGCCAGCAACAAGTACCTGGAGATGAGTACAAACTACAAACAACAACTAATAGCAAGTAAAGTGGGGGAAAACAGAAGCAAAAAACAAACAAAAACAAAACAATCAAAATAAAGAATAAGCAAAACAATCTCACAAACAAGCATAAAAATCGATATAATCAACAATCAAGCAAACAACAATAAAAGAACAGAGGAAAAACAATTTTTTGGATAGTGAAGACAGAGAAGAGAGAGATGTGTATAGACTTGGAGCAGGGGATTGGAAATTAGACATATAAGTAGGGTGAAATTTTAATGGTGCTAAAAAGAAAGAATATGGAAAATCTAAAGCAGGAAAAGGGTAAGAGAAACAGGACAACAAAAGGGGAAAAGTTAGGAAGAGAGTGATGGCATAAAGGTAAAGTTGAGATAGAGTAAAATGATGCTAAAGGGAAGATGAAAATAGAATGTAGAACCCTAGTCCCAAAGTAACATAAAGAGAAAATAAAATGATACTTTTTTAAAAAAAGGTTAAATAGTAGTAGTAATAATACTGGTTGAAAATAAAAATGTAATAATTAAAAAGGTAAAATCAAGTGAGGAAAAAAGAAAAATTAGTTTCTTAAGTAAAATATGAAAAAAAAATAAAAATAAAATGTGCATTAGTGAAGGTCATTCACTTCCTCTACTGTTCTGTTTGGCACGCCTATTTCCTAGTCAGGACAGTATTGCAGTTCCCTGCATTCCACTGCTCCTCAGTGTCATAAGCCAGTCCTGATATTTAAGCAGGCAGTGTGTCTTAATTTTTTATATTCCTTTATTTGTGTTTACACAAGTGCCAATTTGTGATTCAGCCCCTGGGAGGCAGTATTTCTGGATTGACCTATGGGTCTATAGGTCTTCTCTAGCCAGTTCTTAGATCCTGCTTTCCCTGTGGCATTCAATACTGGTTTGTGGGAGTGGGTTGCCCCAGAGCTGGTTCTCTGATGGTTATTCCCAGCTCTGATCAGGTTCCAGAAAAACAACTTTCCCCTGCACTCTCTTAGGGTGTCCCCAATTGGGTGATCCTATGTATTGGACTTAGTAATCAGAAGCAAGGATTTAAAGGAAAAGAAAAAACAAAAAACAAACAAACAAAAAGAGCCAGGGTAAGTGTGCGAACTCCGGGGCTGCATGCAAGTCTGTGCAGTCTTTCTTTCCCCCTTGGGTCTGAGCAGCTGGTACACTTTTAAATTTTTTAGGCTGTCCTTTTGCGTCATACCAAAATGGGTTGCTTTTAAGAGTTTCTTTCTGTTAGCAGCTCTGAGGACTCCCTTCCACATTCACGGATCATGCCAGCCCCAACAGCCATGGACTTTTCTAGGCACAGACTTCCCCCAGGTCCTCTAGCTCCCGCAGTGCGTGCGTTTCTCTCTCCTGCCGGGACCAGAGACCTCACCTTACCCAGGCGAAATCTGACTTTTCCATGGTGGAGTGTAGAGCTCCGCTGAATCTGCATGTTTGCGCCAATTGGGGACCAGTGTTCTGGGGTTCGCAGCTGTTCGGTGGGTGCTGTAGTTGTTGATTTTCAGGCTTCTGATAACACCCGCTTTCCCCTTCAAGATGGCGTGGTCTCCACATCTGAGCCGGTCGCTCTGGGAGGGAACTCAGCAGCAGTGGGGACTGCCCGATCAGGGGACCCCCGTCCAGCAGTCCCCCACCGTCTCCTGGAGTATAGCTGTGCCTCAACTCACCAATAAACACTCCCCGTGCAACACTCAGCTGTTCTTTCTATCTGCTCCGGGACAAGGCTCAGGACATGTTTGTCTATTCTGTCACCATTTTTTCTTCCTCTCAGATCCTTGCTTTTCATTTCCTTTAATACTTCATGCCATTCCCTTCTGGCCTGTAGAGTTTCTGATGAGAAATCAGCTGACAGCCTTGTGAGAGCTCCTTTAAAGGTAACAAATTGCTTTTCTCTTGCTGCCTTTAAGATTCTCTCTTTGTCTTTAATTTTTGGGATTTTAATTATAATGTGTCTGAGAATGGGCCTGTTTGGGGTTTGTTTGTTTTTTTGTTTTTTTGTTTTTTTTTTTGCTTGGGACACTCTGTGCCTCTTGAACTTGTACAACTTTTTTTCTTTATCAGGTTAGGGAAGTTTTCTGCCATTGTGTCTTCAAATAGGTTCTCTATCCCTTCCATATTTTCTTCTCCTTCTCTCACTCCAATTATGTGAACATTGTTATGTTTCATGTTGTCCCCCAGCTCTCTTATGCTGTCCTCCTGTCTTTTTGGTTTCTTTTATTTTTTATTCTCTGATTGCATGATTTTTTTCTACTCTCTCTTCCAATTCACTGATCCTATCCTCAGCTTCCCCTAACCTGCTGTTTATTCCCTCCACTGTGTTCTTTATTAGTGCTATGTCATTCTTCATAGTTTCTCTATCTTTTCTCATTCTGTTGAGCATCTTTGCTGTCATTATTCTGAACTCTATGTCTGATAAATTTCTTATCTCCATTTCATTTAGCTCTTCTGGGGAAATCTCTTGTTCTTTCTTTTGGGTGTTGTATTTTTGTCTCCTCATTTGGCTGCCTGTTTGGGTTTCTGACTATGTATTAGGTAGATCTGCTACATCTCCCAATCTCTAGTGCAGGATACTGTCAAACACTGTTTCTGACTAGTTAGGTAAGGTGAAGACTTAAAGTTTCCACCTCTACCTGCAGACTGATTGGATTCAGTCTTGAGTTGCCTCAGGCAATTGACCACAGGTATTGCAAGTTTTTCTAACAGGGTGGGGCAATTGCTTCTGCCTGGAGGCTAATTGTTATTCTCAGTCTCCTAATGGGCCTCATAAACTCCATAGGGTGGGGGCATGGGGTTTTCCAACAGGTTTGGCAACTGTCTTCCCCATAGCAAAAACTACCAGGATAGCAAAGGTCTGTAGGAGAAGTCCTCCTCAGCATGAGGGAATGACTCAGTACAGGAAACCAGAGTGTCTGCCTTCTAAGTTCTAATCCAGAGCCATCAGCCCTGGCTTCTGCTGATACAACTCCAGTCCACTCTGCCCTCCTTCTGCCAGAGCTCAAGGTGAGTTGCTTCACAGGGAATTTTGTGTGTTGGCCTTTTAAGAGTTTGCCTGCATTTCCAGCTATCTCTCCCTGGCAGAGAGCAACTCTTCTGCTTTTCACAGTCAGATGTTATGTGGGCACCTTTCTCAGTTCTGGTGCACTCTGCCTGGGGACCCATCTTGGTGTTTAGATGCCAGAGTTCCCAGTGGCAACTCCTACAGCTGAGATATCTCACTGGAACTTCAGCTGCTGTCTGTGTAGTATCCACTTACTCAGCTGCCATTTTTTAATCTCTCCAAGATAACTTAAATGACAATTACAGGAATAGATACCTTTTCTGCTCTACTCAGTTTATAGATAAAAACTATGTTATACCTGATTCCTATTGGTGGTAGTCAAATTTCATGTTCTACTGGATTGCAGACTATCAGTCCTAGGATAGTATTCAACAACTCGGTAGCTGCATATTGTGGTAGATTCAGCTTCTGGATGGCAATGCTTTCTAAGCAAAGACTGGACATCAGTGCTCTACCTACTGCTGTTTCCCAAGCCTCAGTGGACATGCCTGGTTCTCATTACTTCAGTGATGGCCAAAATCATGACTCTTTTTTTTTAATTTAATAAATCTTTTTTGTTCAGATTATTACAATTGTTCCTCTTTTTTCCCCCCATAGCTCCCCTCCACCCGGTTCCCACCCCATCTTCTGCCCTTACCTCCCCCCGGCACTGTCCTCATCCATAGGTGTATGATTTTAGTCCAGTCTCTTCCCGCACCCCTTCCCCCCTGAGAATTGTCAGTCCACTCCCTTACTATGCCCCTGATTCTATTATATTCACCAGTTTATTCTGTTTGTCAGATTTTTTTTATTCACTTGATTTTTAGGTTCACTTGTTGATAGATATGTATTTGTTGTTCATAATTTTTATCTTTACCTTTTTCCTCTTCTTCCTCTTCTTAAAGAGTACCTTTCAGCATTTCATATAATACTGGTTTGGCAGTGATGAACTCCTTTAGCTTGTTCTTATCTGTGAAGCTCTTTATCTGCCCTTCAATTCTGAATGATAGTTTTCCTGGGTAGAGTAATCTTGGTTGTAGGTTCTTGCTACTCATCACTTTGAATATTTCTTGCCACTCCCATCTGGCCTGCATAGTTTCTGTTGAGAAATCAGCTGACAATTGTATGGGTGCACACTTGTAGGTAATTAACTGTTTTTCTCTTGCTGCTTTTAGTATTCTCTCTGTCTTTTGCTCTTGGCATTTTAATTATGATGTGTCTTGGTGTGGTCCTCTTTGGATTCCTTTTGTTTGGGGTTCTGTGCGCTTCCTGGACTTGTAAGTCTATTTCTTTCACCAGGTGGGGGAAGTTTTCTGTCATTACTTCTTCAAATAGGTTTTGAGTATCTTGCTCTCTCTCTTCTTCTGGCACCCCCATAATTCTGATGTTGGTACGCTTGAAGTTGTCCCAGATGCTTTTTACACTATCTTCAACTTTTTGGATTCTTTTTCTTTTTGCTTTTTTGGTTGAGTGTTTTTTGCTTCTTTGTATTTCAATTCTTTGACTTGATTCTTGCATTCCTCTAGTCTGCTATTAGGTCTCTGTGTAATATTTTTTATTTCAGTCAGTGTATGTTTAATTTCTAGTTGGTCCTTTTTCATATCCTCAAAGGTTTTGCTAAATTTGTTGGCCTTTTCTAGGAAATTCTTGAAAAGCCTTATAACTGTGGTTTTGAACTCTATAGCCAGTCATTTTCTTTCCTCCATTTCTTTAGTTAGTGATCTGTTTCTTTGTCTCCACATTTTCACTGCTTTGCTGTGTTGGTAGAGTAGCTTTGTGTACTAGGTGTCCTATATAGCCCAGTGGCTCAGCCTCCCCAGTTACCTGAGGTGGACACTCTTGGTGCACCCCTTTGTGGACTGTGTGTACAGCCTTGTTGTAGTTAAGTCTTGATTGTTATTGGTATCACTGGGAGGAATTGACCTCCCGGCCAATTGGCCATGAGGATCGGCTGTGTCTACACTGGGAGAACTTCTGTGCTGGAGACAGCCTTATGAGACAAGACTTGCAAAATTGCAAAAGCCTCTGTGCTCAGCTTGGATGGGGCGGAGTCTCAGGGCTGAGCAGACAGCCTTGGCTTCCCGTCAGCCCTGCCCTATGAGGCCCGTGGGTCTCAGTGTCCCTCGGTAATTGCTGCAAGCACCTCTGAGAGAAAGCCACCCTCAAGTTTCACCCGCTGCCAGATAGTCCAGTTTCTCCCCCAATGAATCTGGATTCCCAGATTCTCACCTGGAACTGGAGTTCAGCGCAATCGGGAGCTTCCACCTTTCTCCCGCTAGAGAAAGCCAGTGGCACACTCAGCAGTCAGTCTTCTCTGCACGCACTTGCACGCACACCTCCAGGCCTCTGCCTTTCATGGCTCCCCTGAGTTTCTGTGCACTACTCTCTTTTCCCGACAGTCCAGACTCACCCCGTATGAGTCTGGGACCCCAAGGTCTCACCCGGAACTGGATTCACTGCAGTCGGAACTGGGGTTCAGTGCATTTGGGAGCTTCCGTCTCTCTCTCCTGCTAGAGAAAGCTAGCCAGGCACTCAGCCACCCGTCCTCTCCGCACGTGTGTCTCCATACCTCAGCCTTTTGCAGTTCCTCTGAGTCTCTGTGTGCCCCTCTCTTTCCTTCTAGTTGTAGAATTTCCACTCAGCCAGCTTTTCTGTGGTTCTGGATGATGTCCGTTCTGTCTTTTAGCTGTAGTTTTGAAATTGTTGTGCGAGGCAGCACTTTAAGTGTTCACCTATGTTGCCATCTTGGTTTTTCCTCCAAAATCATGATTCTTAATTCTTCAGAATATTTAGTAGATATCCTTCCTCCCCTCCTCCCTCACTGAACTCCTGGAATTTAAAAAGCAATTTGACACTAATTCCCATGCTTGGATATTTAAGAATTTTTAGCAATCACAGAGGGAAATCTTCCTTGTACCAGAACATATTGGTCTTCATTGACAAAATCAAATGCAAAATTGAAGCCAAAGCTTTTTAGCCTCTTCCCCTTCATCTTTTTCCACTTTTAACTTGGCATTGGAAAAAGAGAGTATGAATCTTACATGTTTTTTGTGAAAATTCGATATGATATATATCAGCAATGCATATATATATATATATATAAAGTCTTTGCTTACCTTTACTTTTCATTCTTCTCTCTTCCTCTTTCTTTTTTGTTTGGTTTTGCTGTGTTTTGCTTTTTCCAAAGCTCAGTTTTATCTGACTTAAAAGATTGGTTCTTTTTTCCTCAACTTTTTATTTTGAAGTTTCCAAACTTCAACTACAACAAAAGTAAGAAAAGTGCAATGGACACCCATATTGCCTTTACCCAGGTTTACTAATGTTTACATTTTATCACATTTGCTCTATTTTTTTTTATCACTTTTCTGTTAAGAACAAACATTCTCTGACATGACCACAATACAATTATCACACTCAGGAAATGTAATTAATTTAACACATTTTCCTGATATATAGACTATAGTCAAAATTTCCAAATTATCTCCAAAATGTCCTTTTTTGTATTTGAAAAGTCCAGACACGTTCTTTTGTTCATTTCCCTCATTTTGGAATTGTCTTGTTGATTCCTCTTGACTAGATGGACTCAAGCTAAACATTTTGGCCACAGTGTTATAAAGGTGAAGCCACGTCCTCAGTTTATCATGTCAGGGCACATGATGTCATGATGTCTCATCAATGATTATTCTAAGTTTGATCATTTGGTTAAAGTGTGTCCACCAGGTTTTTCCATTTAAAATATTCCCTTTGAAAGTGGTAAGTGATATATTTCTCTATGTCACATAGTTTCACTTCTGAGTTCTGCTTAGCATTTTGGGTCATATTCAAGCATCTCACCTCTCACTTATCTTGGAGCTTGACTTAGCAGAATCAGAGGTGACACTTAGAGTGAATACCATCCCCCAACTCTTTTTCACCCATTGGTGTCAACATCTTTTGTTTATTCTTGCCACCCACTGTGGTGGTTGTAGAATCATTCTTTTTTGTTTTTTAATCTATCTCCTCCCTTCATTTCTCCTCCATTGCTCTGCCATAAGGCATTCATTTATTCGAAATACAAAAGTGTTCAAATACTATTGAAGGTCTTCAATGGCCAACACAGTTACCATGCTCAGCACTAAGAATGCAAAGGTGCCCCCTGCCCTCATGAAGCTTAGGTGAATATATTGCATTTTTTAAAATTTATTTATAAATTCACTTAGTGTCTATCATGTATCTATATTGCTCTACTTTCTGGGAATCCAGCAGTAAACAGAACAGTCAAATCCTTGTTCTCTGGGGCTTACATTCTAGTTGGTAAGCAAAGAGAGAATATAAATAAGGAAAACTGGGGTGTGAGAAAGAGCTGATTTTGAAATAGGTCAAGGAAGGCCTCAGTAATGAAGGAACATTTAAGCAAAGACCTGAAGGCAGTGAGAAAGCAAGCCATTTAGGGAAGTAGGAAACAGATGTTCTAGACAAAGAGAAAAGCATGTACAAATGCATGCTGACCAAGGAACAACTGGGAAGCCCATGTGAGCAAAGTTAAAAGAGATAACATCAGAAAGGCAGGGGCAGGATGGTGCTAAGTAGCAGTTGTAATGTAATGTAATATGTGATGTAAGAGAGAAGTTTGGGTTAGAGATGCACTTTGGGAGTTGGCAGCATATATATGGCATTTAAAGCTTGATGGCATGTAGGGAGTGAGAGCAGATGGAACTCAGGAGGAAAACTAGGGGATCAGGGAGATGACAGGAACCACTGGAGGCAGCTGCAAGAAGAGGCCAGTGAAGTAGGCAGGGAGCACGCCAGATCCCTGGGGCCTAAATCTTATGCAATTTGGGGAGACGCCCTGTTTTAAAAATATAAATTTATGAAGAAAAAATTAAGAACTAAAGTAAATATTTCGAGAAAGGAAATCACAACAAATTACTAATTCTTTAAAATAAATACTACAAACATCACAAAATACAAAAAGTAACACATTTTTATTATTATTAATTAACTGCCTATTTTTTCCCCACATTGTTGGCTGCATATTCTTTGATTAACTCTCCATTTGAGGATAAATTTGAAATACAATTTTTTTCTATAGAGGAAATAGATAATTTAGTCTTTCTTCCAGCATGGTTGCTCAAAATTAATTTTGTTACTGATAGAGCAGAAAAAGTTTATTTCAATCTCACAGCTCTCTGTGGTAAAGCCTCATCTGTGACTTCCTCTGTGGTTTCTTACTGTGGTGGTGCTATTTGCCCAGGAGCAGGACCTCAGAGAACTTAAGCATTTGCTCTCACTAGATATGGCATAACACCCTATGGCTCCCCATAGCCCAAAAGGTAGCTGGTTCAGCTCAGTCAGGACCACGCAGCCTTCAGTTTCTGCTCACTTCCAACTGTTAGGCTGCTCCTGGGGGTGATGTAAGGTGACCAGAATGAAGCCTGGGTCAAGGTGACCCCACACAAGGAACAGAGCACAAAAGCATCTCCTTCAGATATTCTCCCTGGAATAAAAGATAGGATCCAAGTCCTCGAGACCTACCATGGATCTAGCGCTTGCTGGTGTCTGGCAGATGTAGGTAGTGCTGGCAGCCCACTGGCCTCACTCCAACCCCTCCCAGGATGATCTCCCAGCTGGAGAACAGTGCTCCATGCTGCTGCTGAGTGCCAGAAGAGAAAAACATCTTAGAAGAGGCCTGCAAGTGAGGACCTCTGAAGCGTCAAAGTCAATTGGCCTCTGTTAGGAGGAAAAGCAGGAAAGAAGGCTTTCATGGAAGCCAAGTGAACAAAGATTTCCCACAGAGTGTGGCCCACGAATGGTGTTAAGTTCTGTTTAAGATGCTATGACTCAACCATTGAATTAGGCACATGAAAGTCATTGGTAATCTTGACACATTTTGGTGACATGGTGGGAACAAAAGTCCAATGGGGTATGTCTTAGTCAGTTTGGGCTGCTATTATAATACCATAAATTGGGTGGCTTAAACAACAAATATTTAATTCTCACGGTTCTGGAATCTGAAGTTTAAGATCAAAGCACAGGCGGATCCTGTGCTTGGTGAGGACCTGCTTCCTGGTTGGCAGACCGTCCTCTTGTGTACTCACATGGTGGGAGGGAGAGAGAACAGTGCTCTTCTAATAACGGCACTATTCCCAACATGAAGGCTCCACCCTCATGGCCTAATTAGCTCCAAAGGCTCCATCTTCACATACTATCACACTGGGAATTGGTGTTTTAACGTATGAATTTGGGATGGTGGAGACCCAAACATTCAGCCATAGCAGAGTAAATTCAAGGGAATATAGAGATGAGTAAGAAACAGTGAGTACAGATAACTATTCACAGGAGTTTATATATGAAAATTAATGTCTGCAGTTTTTATTTACAAATAAATGAATACTACTTTTCTATGTTCATCTTTTCAAAAAACCCAAAATTATACTGTCACTTTGGTTTCATGTCACAGTAGATCCTAAATAAAAAAGCAGTTCCCCATTTCTTATATAGATGCTCCAAACAGAACAAAAAGGGAACTTAAAATCTCATCTCTTTTCAGGCCATGTAAATCCAAATGAAACTAGCCTACAACTTGTCTCCCAGAGATATAGAAAAGCCATGTGCACAGATGGAAGTGAGAAAATTGTGCTCATATGAGCTGCCCTTTGTTTCCCTGTGTCACATACTATTCACTTCTGAGTCCTATTGGACTTTTTTTGGGTCTTTCATAGACTTATCTCCTACCCTAGAGCTGGACTTAGCAGAGTTACTCTGCCCCACTCCACCCTGCATTCACTCAAAAGCAAAGCAATTAAAAAATAAGTGAATTTAAAAATCAAATCACACTTTAAAAAAATAGGGTAGCCCATCCCATGTTCTGTGTGTGTATGTCAGTTTCTACACTGTGACAAATTCTAAGGCTTTACAAAGCACCCTCTCAGTAGTTTTTAAATTATTGAAATTAATCATGTAATTTTATGATTAACTTTTTATTTTAAAATATTTTTCCTCTAACTTTTGCCATCACAATATTCTTAACAAAGAACCCAATTGTTTTGGCCATTCCTTTTGCATGACCATGCACATATATATCTGCAGTGTCCATACCAATTTCCCGTGTGATTGATGGTTGTATTTGGTCTGAATTATTCATATACCATAGTGATTACCCTGTAATAGGATAACCCCTGGTTAGTCTAGTTCTTAAAATGTTCAGTGTTCTCTGGTGTACTGAACAAAAGCAGTTAAGTTGGCCCAAGAGATTTTTTTCATCTTTCTTTTTTGTTGAATATTATTTGGTATGATGTGTAATTTCAGAGGTGCTTCTGTTTCCTGTTTTATGTTACACAAAATCTTTAGCTTCCTCCCTTCCCCCAAACATTGCAAGAACCTTTAACCATGTGCTATGTTGTTCTGTGAACCACTTCCTCTTGGTAAGTGCCTTCATTGCATTTTGAGGGAAAAAAAACTACACTGAAGGAATCGGGTAAATTCCAATATTGTCAATTATTTTCCAGTCACACTGTAATCTAGGTATTTCATAATTTCCACCAGCATTTGTGATCGTCTGGATGTTGCACAACATATTTCTTACTTCATGTGATCCCTATCATGAACAGATTTAAAATTTTTTTCTATTCTTTTGTATCTGTAGTTGTAATGTGTAGTCTGGCATTTTTTCCTTGAAAAAACATGACTTTTTTTAAAATTTAAAATATTAACAATACCAAAGCAAATTGATAGTGACGGAACCTCATATTTTTCAACCTCTTTTCTTATCTAGATATTTAAGCTTGGGTAATCTATCTATAGACTCAAAACACTGTTCACCTGGAGTAAGAAATATGTGATAGGATGTAAGGTAAAAAAATTAACAGTCTCAATGCAAGGATGCACTTTAATTATCTTTAAAATTGAAAGGGTGTCATATGTAGATAAATCTCTTTCAGGGGTCCTCAAACTACGGCCCGCGGGCCACATGCGGCCCACCGAGGACATTTATCCAGCCTGCCGAGTGCTGCTGCCTGTCGTGCTCAGCAGCCGACTCGTCCTGGGTCCACAGTGCACATAGGAATTTGTTCATAGTTTTTTTTTTAAACTATAGTCCGGCCCTCCAATGGTCTGAGGGACAGTGAACTGGCCCCCTGTTTAAAAAGTTTGAGGACCCCTGCTTCATCCTTAGCACATTGATGAAGAGAAATACAGTTGTAAAAAACCCAAAAAGAAAAACCTTCCAGAGATTTGCTCAGGCCTATAACAGTATCTGGGATCAATAAATATTTGGTGACTGACTTAAACTGTAACTTTAGGCAAGTTACTTAATCTCTGGGTGCCTTAGCTTCCTCATCTGTAAGATGGAAATAGAAGTGTCCTACATAGAGTGGTTGTGAGGAAGAATTTAATCAGCAGTACATGTAAAGCACAAGGACAGGGCCTGGCACAGCCTGAGAACACCTAATAGTTATCAGTTATTATTGTTATTATCAGGCAGATAGAATGGGGAAAAATATCTATCTATCTATCTAATCTATCTATCTATCTCAACCCACAGCCATGCTCAGAAGCAACAGAGAGGACTGATTTCTCCTTGATAGATAGGTAGCAACTGTTCTGCTAGAATTGTGATGATCAATTCTAACATGTCTGAACTTAAATTGACTGATCATTTTGTTGATCAGAAAGTCATTTTTATATATTCCTTGTTGTTTCCTTTAAATTTTTTATGAACAAGTATTCTGGTTTTTCCTTTAGTCCTAAACTGCTCTAATATTTTTATTGTGTTATTGTTATCAGTACCTCAATCCAATTAAAGATTATGCATAACTAAGAACACAGCTGAAAGATAAGCTTTGTAACCATTCAAATTAGAACACCCATGAGTTCATAATATGCTAATCGGGCACTACAAGAAAGCAGACTTTTGACAAATAAATTCCTTATAAAAATTGAAATAGCGTAGACTGTATTGCATTGATGCTGGCTGCCAGTGAATGTGTCATTTCTGTAAGGCCAAGAATTGATAATTGCAAGGTAAACATTTAAACTTTTTTGTTTTTTGAAGAAGTTGTTAGGTGCACTTTATAAAATCTGTAAGAAAAGCAATATTTTTCATTGGTTTTTGTTTTATGAAAAATTCTTATGTTTATTATTACCTATTTTATTTAATATACAAACTTTTGTGTTTTTATGAATAAATCTTTTCATTTTAAATATTAAATAATCCCTTCATCCAATACTATTATGCTCAAAATTTTGTACATAGCAAAGAAATATATATTAGAGGGCAGATTTGAACATGTTTATATTTTTATTCATTTTTGCTTTTACAAATTAGCAAATTTAAATATAAACACACGATTCAACAAATGGTGCTGGGAAAATTAGAGAGATACATGCAAAAAAATGAAACTAGACCACCTTCTTACACCATACATAAGAATAAACTCAAAATGGGTTAGAGACTTAAATATGAAACTCAAAACCATAAAAATCCTAGAAGAAAACATAGGCAATAAAATCTCAGATATTTTTTGTAGTAATTTTTTTTTCTGATACATTTCCTCAGGCAATAGGAAAAAAAGCAAAAATAAACAAATAGGACTACATCAAACTAAAAAGTGTTTGCACAGCAAAGGAAACCATCAACAACATGAAAAGACAAAACCTACTGAATGGGAGATCATATTCACCAATGACATATCTGATAAGGGGTTAATATCCAAAATTTATAAGGAACTCAAACAACTTCACACCAAAAACAACAAGCCAATTAAAAAATGGGCAAAGGTCCTGAAAAGATACTTCTCCAAAGAGGACAAGATGGCCAATATACATGACAAGATGCTCAACATCACTAATCATCAGAGAAATGCAGATTAAAGCCACCATGAGACATCACCTCACACCTGTCAGAATGACTACCATCAAAAAATCAACAAACAAGTGCTGGTGAGGATATGGAGAAAAGGGAACCCTCGTGTACTGTTAATAGGAATGAAGACTGGTGCAGCTACTACGGAAAACATTATTCAGTTTTCTCAAAAAATTAAAAAATGGGCCCCGCTGGTGTGGCTCTGTGATTGAGCATCAACCCATGAACCAGGTGGTCACGGTTTGATTCCTAGTCAGGGCATATGTCCAGGTTGTGGGCTCTATCTGCAATAGGGGTCATGTGGAGGCAGCTAATCGATGATTCTCTCTCATCATTGATGCTGCTCTCTCTCCCTCTCCCTTCTTCTCTCTTAAATCAATAAAAATATATTTTTTTAAAAAGGAAAAAAATTGGAACTACCTTATGACCCAGCGATTTCACTTCTGGAAATATATCCAAAGAAACCCAAAACACTGATTCAAAAGAATATATGCACCTCTGTGTTCATTCCAGCACTATTTATAATAGCCAAGATTTGGAAGCAGCCCAAGTGCCCATCAGTACATGAGTGGACAAAAAAGCAGTGGTACATTTACACAATAGAATACCGCTCATCAGTAAAAAAATATATATAAAAGGAAGGAAGGAAATCTTGCCTTTTGCAGTAGGTAGAAGGTATTATGCTAGGTGAAATAAGCCACCAGAGAAAGACAAATACAATATGATGATTTCACTTATATGTGGAATCTAATGAACAAAAACAAGATAGATACAGAGAACAGATTGACAACTGTCAGAGGGGAGTGGGACTAGGAGACTAGGTGAAATAGGTGAAGGGATGAAGCAAAACAACAACAGTTGTTTTGGACACAGACAACAGTATAGTAATTACCAGAGGGAAAAGGGTTGCGGGGGAGGTAGAAGAAGGTAAACAGGCGATAAATGATGAAGGAAGGAGACTTGGTTTGGAGTGAGAAACACACAATACTATATACAGATGATGTATTATAGAATTGTATACTTGAGAACTATATAGATTTATTAACCAATGTAACCCCAATAAATTCAATTAAAAATATGAGAAATATTAATAAATAATGTGCTTCCCCATCATTCAAGCTATAGTCAAATATACACCTTGAAGAGAATTTGGAAAATACAATTGCATCAAAAACAAAATAAGTAAATAAATAAATAAATAAAATTAATGCACATGAAAAGTCAAAATGTGGCATCGACAAGTACACATATGCACATATAATTTATTCTCTATTTTCAAACCCAGTACAAGGAAGAGACATATAATTCTAAGTAAATAGCAAAACAAATATAAATTATATATTAAATTGACACAGATAACCTGATATTACTGTATAATTAAGTTGTTCTAAAGTTTAAATCTATGTATATGGGGTTGAAATTAATTAGCTATATGATGTGAATAAAGGAATAATTAAGGTAGAAGATATAACTTGTTTTTATGTGTTAAATAACGGCTAATTAACCTACTACTTGAAAACTGACTTGAGATTGAATTAGCTAAGAAGGAAAGTTATTGCTAATGTCATTCAAACTGGGTAGTTAGTAGAGTTTACTTAAAAAAAAATTGGGAGTTTGAAAACTGATTCAAGCCTAAATGGATGTGAGCACCAATGAAACCTCTGTGCTTACCTACGAAGTTTGTCTGTGTAAAGACTAGTATTTACTCACTTGGAAAGCACTACAAAAAAGAACTATTTCTGTAGTGAGTGAGGTTCCACAAACGTAGAGCTGAGACAACAGCTTAGAAACAAACGTTTTGTTTAATTGCCCCGATAGTTACAGGAAATATGGACTTTGGTGACTTCTAAGGATTATCCTGCCCTGGAATGCAGTGAGTGTCGGGCCTCTGAGTGCAGTGCAATGGGGTCCATGTCTAGGGCACAGGAGGTAGACTGTTAGCTCCCTAGGCAGCCTGAGACCTGCTCTGTAGCTCACTTTTTCCTGTTAGTTTGAAAGGTGACTTAGGCTTTCAACAAAGCATTTTTTTAATGCAAAGATTAACCATATCTGATCCTTACTTAATAATAGCTCTCAGTCTGGAAAGAGATTCTAACATAGGAACAAAAAGAATTTGATTCAGGTTGGTAAATGCTATCATTGGTGTTTATGCCAAGAATCATATGCTATTTTGTTTAAATGTCACAACAATTCTATGAATTATGCATTATTCTCTTCAAGCCCAGGGAGATTAAATAGGATATCAAGGTTGTTGTTAGGACCAGGATTTACTGATATGGTTCCCAGATGCAATGGCTAGCAAATCTCTCTACTAATTATGAAGATCCATTGAAGTATTGACACAGGAGCTGGGTTTTGATAAATAGGATTTTATGAAGGAGAAATGGACAGAAATGGATATTATTTAAAGGAAATCCTATATAATAAAAGCCTAATGTGCAAATTGTCCCTCGGGAGTTCAACCACTCGCTATGATGTGCACTGACCACTAGGGGGCAGTGTGGAACATGGCAGGCGTCGGTGATGTCGCTGGCAGCGGGCCACAGTGGAGGCACTGCCCGCCCCAATGGGCCCAGATGAGAGTGGGACCACAGCGGGATGGTGGAGCAGGTGAGTGGGCGGCGCCAGCCAAGGCAGTGGGAGCAGGCCGATCACCCCTCCCATCATCCTGCAGACTGCAGCCAGTAGCAGTGGCAGGAGGTGGGGTTGCCACCTAGCTCCCAGGCACTGAGGGAGCTGGGTGGGGGCCCTGGCCCTGACTGATGACCCTGCAGACAGTGACAGCAGCAGCCATCCAGTGGCGGGGGTAAGGGAGTGGGGGGTAGGGAGTGGGGGGGGCACGGACAGGGAGAGGGCGGCCCCAATCGATTGCCCCGTAGACAGGATGGTGGAGCAGGTGAGGGGGCAGCACCAGGCCAAGGCAGGATGCCGGGAAGGGCTGCAGGGTTGCAAGGCTGGGGGCACTTTGAGCTGGGGCCCAATCCCCTCAGGCCACCCCAAGGGACCCCACCTGTGCACGAATTGTGCCCTGGGCCTCTAGTAGCATATATAAAAACAAATAGAATTTTTAAAGCCTGTTCAAATCAACATCAGGGGCCTTGAATGGCAAGAGTTGAACCCTGAAAAATAGATTGGGGAAATTATGAAGGACTTAAAAGACATACTAAGACCTAAACTGTCTCCACTTCCTCTTGATCAGCCTGAAGGTTTTAAACAGGAGGGTGACATATGCACATTTGTACTTCAAATTCCCAGTGATGGTGGTGAGGCTTGATGGAGGATTTGGGAGGCTAGAGGCTGGATGAGCTGAGGATCTACTCTATGGCTTCATCATGGGGACATAAAGGAGAACACTGGAAAAACCAGCAGGATTTTTGACTGAATGGAAAAATGAGAGATGTCAAGTACTACACCAAAGTTTCTAAATTGTAGTTATAAATGAATAACCATTAGACAAAATAGGGCATGTGGGAGGAGAATAATAATGAAAATGTCTGTTACATAATAAATGGGCTCAGTTTAGGCAAGCTACCCTGACAGATAAAATAAGGTCTGTCCTGATCAAGGTCTCAAATCATGGCTGAAATTACTAATATGAAGAGCAATGACACCTGCATCCAGACTGAATTAAATATATGAAGTTAACTTTGCCATAGATAAAATATATGTCCTGTTGCAGAGTACTTAGGACAGATTTTCCCCCAGCTTTATTGAGCTATAACTGACATATAACACTGTATGTTTAAGGTGTACAACATAATGATGTGATATATTCATATACTGTGAAATGATTACCACAATAAATTCAGCTCACACACCCATCACCTCACATAGTTACCTTTTTTTTTTTTTGGTGTGGATAGGTTTTTTAAATATGTATATGTGAAATTTATATATGTGGAGAAGAGAAAGTATTTGAGAATGAAAACTAAGGCTTAGAAATTTGAGCCTTAGGGAAATATTAAGCATTGGGGAAAATTTCCTTGGACATTCAGGAAATCTAGGGAGAATTTCAGCCTCTCTCCTATCCATTTCCCATCCCACCCCAAAAAAAACAACAAAATCCATCTGATAAAGTCCTATTCTTCTTTCTTTTACTCAGCAGTTTGGTGTTCTTGGAGGACACAAAAGGAACTCAGAAATGACATACTCACAAAAAGATGTTAATTCCACCCAACATGATAAGCACATTGCTTGTTTTGCAATCTGTTACTTCACTAAGGCAGCCCCGCCCTGCTGATGACCCAAATAACACTTGCAGCTCTTGGGGATAGGTGTTTCTCTCTCTCTCTCTCTCTCTCCCAACTTGATTTTGACCTTTGAAAAATATCACACATACAAATAGACACAGACACATTCCTATTTTCTCACACTTATGTGTGTGGAGGGGGAGGGGGCGTATATTTGAGTGACTCAGTTTGTCCATTCCAGAAATAAGGTAAGTATGTAAAATGATTGTATTTACAAATTAATACAAATTCATGAATTTATGTTAGTAATAGCTCTTAATTCAAATGAATGTCTTACTATTTTCACCAAGGATGCAACTCTTTTAAACTGTGGTTCATTCAGTAGCAGATTTACTTACACCTAGATTTACAGCGCAGTTTTTATGCTGACTGCTTTTAATAATTCCATAACAGACTCTGGGAGAAAGGAATGAAAGGACAGGGGGAAAGATTTTTCCTAGATGAACCTAGAAGAGTGTCAGCAGAAATCATGAGAAGGCTGTTTTGAGTTATTTCCATCTTAAGTGTAAGATATTCTGGATGTCCTTAAGCCACTGTGCACAGGCTGAGAAGCCAAGGTCTTTGGGCTCGGGATTTTTCTGACTCATGGGTGTCATATTTCCTTTCAAGACTTTATTCTTCATCACTTTAGTAGTTTTCCAAATGTAATGATTCAAGAGAAAACATCAATAGCAACATTATTCTTATTAGCATTATCTTTGGATCCTGTGAGTGTATTGTAATACTGGCTGGCTGTTTTGAGGTCAGAACATAAATATGTTTTTCCACTTTGAATAGATTATTTTTCTCTTATGAAAAGTTTGAAATATATTAACACTAATACTGTCAATTTATCCTGTTAATAATAATTATGTGATGTATCACGTTTATTGATTTGTGGATATTGTACCATCCCTGGGATAAATCCTACTTGGTCATAGTGTATGATCTTTCTGATGTACTGCTGGAACCAATTTGCTAGAATTTTGTTGAGGATTTTGGCATCTATGTTCCTGAGGGATATTGGCCTGTAATTCTCTTTCATTGTGGTATCATTTTCTGGTTTTGGTATTAGGGTGATGCTGGCTTCATAGGATGAGCTTGGAAGTGTTCCTTCCTCTTGAATTTTTTGGAATAGTCTGAGGAGGATAGGTTTTAGTTCTTCCTTGAATGTTTGGTAAAACTCCCCTGTGAAGCCAGCTGGCCCTGAGCTTTTGTTTGCTGGACGCTTTTTGATGACTGCTTCAATTTCTTCCATAGTTATTGGCCTATTGAGGTGTTTAGATTCTTCCTGATTGAGTTTTGGGAGGTTGTATTTTTCTAGGAATATGTCCATTTCCTCCAGGTTGTCCAGTTTGTTGGAATAGAGTTGTTCATAGTATTTTTTAACAATCCTTTGTATTTCTGTGGGATCTGGAGTTACTTCGACTCTTTCATTTCTGATTTTGTTTATTTGGGTCCTCTCTCTGCTTCTTGGTGAGCCTGGATAGAGGTCCATCAATCTTGTTTATCCTTTCAAAGAACCAGCTCTTGGTTTTGTTGATCTTTTGTATTGTTTCTTTGGTCTCTATGTCTTTATCTCCATTCTGATATTTATTATTTCCTTCCTTCTGCTTACACTGGGCTTTTCTTGTTGCTCTCTTTCTAACTCCTTGAGTTGTAGGGTTAGGTAATTTATTACCATTGTTTCTTGTTTTTTGCAGTAGGCTTGTAGAGCTATGAATTTCCCTCTCAAGACTGCTTTCGCTGTGTCCCATAGATTTTGGATTGTTGTGTTTTCATTGTCATTTGTTGCCATGATGATTTTTATTTCTTCTTTGATCTCTCTGGTAACCCAGTCATTGTTTAATAGCATGCTATTTAGTCTCCATGTGTTTGATATTTTTTGGATTGTTTTTATTGTAGTTGATTTCCAGTTTTATGCCACTGTGGTCTGAGAAGATGCTTCATATGATTTCTATCTTCTTGAATTTGAAGTGACTTTGCCTATGACCCAACATATGGTCTATCTTTGAAAATGACCCATGTGCACTTGAGAAGAATGTATATTCTATGGCTTTGGGGTGAAATGTTCTGAAGATGTCAATTAATTCCATCTGGTCTAGTGAGTCATTTAGGATTGATGTTTCTTTGCTGATTATTTGTTTAGAGGATTTGTCCAATGGTGATAGTGGGGTATTAAAGTCTCCTACTATGATTGTATTGCTGTCAATCTCTCCCTTGATATCCTCCAGGACTTTTTTTTATGTAGTTGGGTGCTCCTGTATTGGGTGCTTATATGTTTACCAGAGTTATTTCTTCTTGTTGGATTGCTCCCTTTAGTATTATGAAGTGGCCTTCCTTATCTCTTTTTATGTCCTTCATTTTGAGATCTAATTTGTCAGAAATAATTATTGCTACCCCAGCTTTTTTTTTTTTCATTTCCATTCACCTGAAAAACCTTTTTCCATCCCTTCACCCTCAGTCTGTGTGCATCTTTTTTTCTGATGTGGGTTTCTTGTAGACAGCAGATGTATGGATCCTGTTTTCTTATCCAATCCATTACCCTATGTCTTTTGATTGGGGCATTTAATTCATTTACATTTAAAGTGATTATTGATTGGTACTTGTTTGTCGCCATTTTTATTCTTTACCCTGTGTTCCTTCTTTGCTTCCTATTTCTGTGTGTGTGTGTGTGTTTTGTGTTTTTTTTTACAGAAGACCCTTTAGCATTTCTTGCATTGCTGGTTTGGTGGTAATAAACTCCCTTAGTCCTTTTTTGTCTGTGAAGCTCCTGATTTCACCTTCAATTTTGATTGATAGCCTTGCTGGGTACAGTATTCTTGGATTCAGACCCTTCTTTTGCATGACTCTGTATATTTCATTCCATTCCCTTCTGGCCTGATGAGTTTCTGTTGAGAAATCCATCGCTAGTCTGATGGGGAATCCTTTGTAAGTAACTTTCTGTCTCTGTCTGACTGCTTTTAATATTCTTACTTTGTCGTTGGTGTTTGCCAATTTAATTATAATGTGCCTTGGTGTCAGTATTTTGGGGTTCATTTTAAAAATATGGAACGCTTTATGAATTTGCATGTCATCCTTGTGCAGGGCCATGGTAATCTTCTCTGTATCATTCCAATTTTAGTATATGTGCTGCTGAAGCGAGCACTATCCTGTTAATAATAATTAATCTGATTCTTCTGTTTTTGTCACATTATTGTACTACATAATATTCTTTTTTAAAATAATTCTTTATTGTTGAAAGTATTACATATGTCCCCCTTTTTTCCTCATTGACTCCCTCCAGCACCCCCATCCCCCTACTACATAATATTCTAATGAAAATAAATGGGCAATTCTGAAAAGTTATTGTTTTCTGTTACTTTCCTCTTATTAAAATGGAATGAATCACCCATTAGAAGATTTTGAATACCAGATTAACTTTTTGAACGGACAGTTTGTGAAACCACGGGCGTTTTGTTGACTAAAATACTTTCTTTCCTCCATTTTGTAGATCATTTGAAGAAGGGAGGGTCTGATTCAGATACTTTGTTCGCAACTGGGAGGGGATAAAACCACATTCAAATGGAGCCAGCTTTGACTCTTCTCCCCACCTGCAGCTCTCTCTCCTCCTCCTAACGGCAATAAATCCCAACAGCCACATGAAAGAGGATGGACATCTTCCATGTTTCTTCACTGATGCTCTGTTTGAGTCCTCCGAGACCTCTTAGACCTGCACACATAGACTCACACCTGCAGTGTCTACTTGGCCGGTCTCTTTCATACCTGAGTGCTCACCTGCCTACCTTGTGTGAATGACCCTGAGCATTCACTGAATGGCTTCCTTGAATTCCCCCATCCCATGTGTATGCACACCTGGTTCTCTGATGTGTCCCTACTTCTTAGGAATGTGCTTGTCCCACGGTATCATAGACCTCTCGAGTTTTAACTGAAGTCTCCTTCCTGGCCCTTTCCTGGCCAGTTCAGTTTTGTAGCTACCCATGCTACTGCCAGATACCCCAACTAAAGCCAGATAGGGTGTTCTGGGAAATTAGTAATCATCACAGAGATGATAGTAGTATGGTTATGGTAAAAAAAAAAAAAAACATTTTAGAGCTACATACTGAAATACTTATGGAAAAATAATATTGGCTTCAAAATAATTATTGGGAGAAAACAGGGATTATATTTAAAATTAAAATATCTGTTGTGAATTGGCAATTGTTAAAGCTAAACATTCGTTTCATGAAAATCATAATATTATTTTCTCTACTTTTGTATATGTTTAAGTTAACATATATAATAATTAAAACCCATGCTGATCCTCTACTCTAACCAGACTTCTTAGCTTGAATGTAATTAGCATTAATCTTCTAATGTTTTAGAGCATTTTAGAACCCTTAGAAATTATCTCCAGCAAACTCATCTTACAGGTGAAGTAGTTAATTCCCTTTGCCAAACAGCAGACTACTAAGGAGCAGCTGAAGGAGGCCTAGTAATCATGTCTCCCAATTTCCTAATCCAGCCCTGCCAAAAGTGTCAGTAAGAGAGCTGCTATTTGGACCTCACAGGGTGTCCCACCTCATGGTATGGAAACACTTCTTTCTTGAGCAATTTCTTCCTTTGTCTTAGGCAAAGAAAGGTTCTGTTGTAAGATACCGGGCAATAACCAAAGCTGCTATTTCAGAGAGCTTTTGTAAAGCAGAGAATCATTTGGTAAAGATGCTTTCCAACTCCAGACATATTTCTGTGTAAATTTTTAAGTGACTGTGAAGTTCTGCATCTCTCTCCTTCCTGTGGCATGAGGCTTGCTCCTCTTCTAAGGAGGGTTTCCTGTGGGGAGGTGAATTCCTGAACAATGCCCACATTGTCCACTTGGCCCCAGAGACTAGTTTGGTCTGGAGAAACAAAATCTGATTGTAGCTCTGAGACAGTTTCCCAGGTTCAATCTTGGACCAAGCAAGTTGGAATGGGATCAGTCATGGAATCTTAAGCTGAAATGAGCCTTCCTCTCCATATGACACTTGGAGAGGAAAAAAAGAGATGGGACAATCATCAAGAGATCAGGCTTTTATTAGACTGTTTATAGCTGGGTTTCTTTCTTTTTCAGATGGATGAGTCAAATGATGATATAGACCAAATGTTCAGCAATTTGCTGGGAGAGATGGATCTTTTGACCCAGGTAAATCTCCTTCTTTAACTATCAAATTGGCCGGGGGGAAGGGGGGGGGGGAGGGCAGGGATTGGGGTTATAGAATTTGATTTTAATTTGAAAAGAGAGCTATCTTTTTTAAAAATGGAGATTGACGATATTATATATTGCTGATGTAACTGTGACAGCGGGTGGGGGTGGGGGGGAATAAAGCATTTTTCCTAATTATACCTGAGTTCAGTTGATTGAATACATTGGTCACACATACCTTCTGCTTTGGCAATCTCCATGCTCATCGTGGCCAATCATTTAGCCAATGGAGGGATTTTCTGCAAGTGAATCCCTCCCACAACCACCAGCACTGAACAATCTCCCCTGCACTTACCTTTATAGAAAGACTAGGTAAGAAAATTAGTAAAATTTTTGACCAATTTTTGAGGAAATGCTACATTTTAAAGGACTAAAAGGGAGTTACTGTAGTATCTTTACACTGTAAGAACTTCGTCTCCTCAAGTAGCATGAA
The DNA here is from genome assembly GCA_026230045.1 of Corynorhinus townsendii. Classification (NCBI taxonomy): domain Eukaryota; kingdom Metazoa; phylum Chordata; class Mammalia; order Chiroptera; family Vespertilionidae; genus Corynorhinus; species Corynorhinus townsendii. Next base: position 105,866,460 of record JAPDVU010000001.1, on the reverse strand, counting down.
AGCCACTCAGCCATAGGCTTCAGGTCTAAGAAAGAGGAGATTAACTCAGGGTCAGTCACCAGTCACTGGAGCCCAGAGGCTGCTGACCCCGGTTACAGAGTCAGGCAAACTAGAGTGACTTGTCGTGGTCTCATAAAATCAGAGCAGGGTTGATTCATCACTTCCTGAATAAAAAATTGAAATAAAAATAACCCAATATTCCTAAGTAAGGTAAGGATCTTAAACTTTTCTACCAAATAAATGAAAAATAGTGTTTGTTTTTCAAAAAAATGTATAGTACATATGTTACAAATGCATCATTACAGGACTTTTTTTATTGTTTGTAAAAATTAACGTTCTCATTCTCATTCTCGGTTGGCCTGTTTTGTTTAAAGATGTACTTTCTAGAATAATTTTTAATTTATAATATTATGCAGCGGGGGGAATCACATAAAACATTCTCAAATAAGAATATCATTTTAAAAGAACATATGTAGAGAGAAATGTAAACAATACATGACTTTTGACTTAATGATTAAATGTGCTGTAAAATGTTAGTCTCGTGATTAACCTTGGCGGTGGCGGGGATCTGTTTCCACAGAGTTTAGGAGTTGACACTCTTCCTCCTTCAGACCCTACACCTCCCAGGGCTGAATTTAACTACAGTGTGGGTTTTAAGGATTTAAATGGTAAGCATAATTATTTCTTTCCTTAAATAATTTTTAAATTATAATAATGACTAAAATCTGTGTGGAACTACAATTTGAAAACAAAATTTAAGGAACCTGGACATTGTAGTGAGTGTAATTTTTATAATCCTGAACTTCAGATTGCATTTTTTATGTGTATGGATTGAATTGAAAGGGCAAGAAGATATTTTTGCCTGTAATGAAAGGTAACACTATCCTACAATTGTGTAGTGTCAAAACTATCTTATTTGTTTTTTAAGAAGTAAAGGGAGTTTTTATCTAAGCCTTTAGAGAAATAAAGCACAGTAATATAAAAAAGTAATAAGTAAATGTTTCTTCAAGAATAATATTGAAAATATATTATATTCCAAATATAATATATTTTAATTTCTATATAATTTGATATATTTGCTCTGTTTGACATTTTTTATTCTTCCTAAGATTGTCATGTTATTTTATTAACAAAACTCTCTCTTTTATTTAGTGCAGAGACGATCTTTAGCCCATGTGCTAGTCACATTAAGTGAACTTTGAAGTAATCACTTCCAAATGAATGAAAATTCGTTGCAATTCTTGAAAAAGATTTTCCAAAGAATGGCAGTGCCTACCAAAAAAATTAAAAGCAAAATAATAGAGAAATCTAGTTACAGACACCCGGAGTTCCAAGTTTTATTTCTGACACTCATTGGGTTTCTTTGTTTCTGTTATTTTCAGTAATATTTTTTTTATAAATGCTTAGGTGCCAATGTCTGTACCTTGATAAATTATAATACACCTCTTCCAATTTTCTTTTTTCCCCATCCCCTTTTCTATTATTTCCTATTGTATATAATAAAAGCCTAATATGCAAATCGACTAAACAGCAGAACGACTGGTCACTATGACACTCATTGACCCCCAGGGGCCAAACACTCAATGCAGGAGCTGCCCCCAACCTGCAAGCCCCAGGCCAGCCAAGACGGGTACAGCGGGGGCTCCCCAATCATCCTGCTGGTCACCCTGCAGAGGGAGACAACTGGCAGCAGTGGGAGAGCGGGACTGGTGGGGGTGCAGCGCCAGGCCAGCCAAGGCAGATACCAGCGGGGGCCCACCAGTCACCCCACAGATCAGCCCTGATCGCCAGCCAGGCCTAAGGACCTTATCCGTGCACGAATTTCATGTACCGGGTCTCTAGTATACATTTATTATTCCCGGCTGTCATTTCCATCGTAACATTGAATGAAAGAAGGTAAACTATGAATCACTTTTGCATAGGTAACATTCATGAAGTTTAAAAAAATACACTTTTATGAAATTACAACATTAATAGATAGCATATACTTGCACATATGAGCAATGAAGATTTGCCTTTCCACACTCATATATGTAACCTTTTCTCTCCTTTTTTATAAAGACATGTAAGTTCTCTTCTCCCTGCAAATTTCAGTCATACAATACAGTGCTATTAATTATGGTCACCATTAGACCCTCAGACTTTATTCATCTTATAACTGAAAGTCTTTACCCCTTTACCAGCCTCTCCTTATTGCCCTTTACCCACTCTCAGTCCCTTGAGACCAGTATTCAAATATTATTCTGAAAATGACCTTTATTCCATTTTTTTCAGGCACAAATCTCTGTTTTGATTATTAATGTAATTTTTCCCTTATCAGAATCCTTAAATGCACTGGAAGACCAAGATTTAGATGCGCTCATGGCAGATCTGGTAGCAGATATAAGTGAAGCCGAACAGAGGACAATCCAGGCACAGAAAGAGTCTTCTCAGAGTCTGTATCTTCCGGCCCCTCCGGAAGTGTCACATTTCAGTGGCGCAGCCACTCCTGGTTACGGTGCAAATGTCGTTGCAACTAGTATGAGCCAATATGAGGATGATTTACCTCCTCCACCAGCAGACCCCATCTTAGACCTGCCTCTGCCACCACCACCGCCTGAACCTCTCTCTCAGGTAAGTGTCTGGGGCAGAGTTGACAGGACCTCCGCTACCCATCATTTTTATTTTCTTCGAAGTGAGAGTGACATTCATAAGTTTGTACCCCAAAAGCTCTGAGATAGTAAGAAACAAGGATACTGAGAATGTTCACTGGAAAGGCAGAGTTCTCTAAAAATAAGACCCTTAGGTGTGTATAAAGAACATATTAAGGCCATAATCAGGAATTATAGTTTGGCTAAAATCTGTATTTATATGCAGCACTTCCTGCTAATAATCAACTTTTGAGGGTGTTTTATTAACATGGTCTGAACTGTGGAACTGATTTATACATTTCTGTGTCCCAGGTGCTAGCCCAGCACATGAAGACTAGAAAGCATTCCTTACATATTTCTGAATTGAACTAAATGGAATTTTGCTGAGTTTTGCTGTTCAGTAGGGCAAAGATGTATCTAAAAATCACTTGTAATGTTGTAGTTAGGAAAGGGTGCTGTGGGCAGGTAGGTGATGAGTACTTGATATTAATACATTTGTGAATACTGGAAAAACAACTAGAAAGTTGATGTGGTCATTATTTGGGATGCGATCTTATAACATTTCTCTCATAAAAGTGAAAAAAAAAGAACTTTTAAGATTTCTTAAAGTAAATCACTTTCAAAATGTTTAAGCCGTGGCCAGTCGCTCAGTGGTTAGAGTGTCCACCTGGGGACCAAAGAGTCACAGTTTGATTCCTGGTTAAGGGCACATACTTCATTTAAGGATTCCAGCCCCACCCTGGTCAGGGCACATGTGGGAGGCAACCAATCAATGTGTCTCTCACACTTCAATGTTTCTCTTTCTCTCTCTCTCTTCCCCACCCCCTTCCTTCCACTCTCTCTATAAATCAATGGGAACTCAGGTGATAATTAAAATATATATTAAAGAATATCATTGCATTTCTTGTGACTTCCATATTTGTTGAACTGTGTGATGATGGTCAATGTTCATAAATATGACCCTAGTAACCCTGAAAGTTTCTATAATGCCTTTAGAATGAACAAATATTAAATATAAATTAAATATTAAACCATATTCATTGCTATATTGTGTATTTATTGTAGAAAATTTATTTAAAAATTGGTGATCCATAGCCCGGCCGGTGTGCTCAGTGGTTGAGCATCAGGAACCAAAAGGTCACAGTTCAATTCCTGGTCAGGGCACATGCTCTGGTTGCAGCCTGATCCCCAGTAGGGGAGGTACAGGAGGCACCCAGTCGATGATGTTTCTCTTTCATTGATGTTTCTATCTCTATCCCTCACCCTCTAAAAAATCAATAAAAATACATTTATTTTTTTTTAATTGGTGATCCATATAGAGCAGAGGCTCTTTTTTTCATTTTTATTGGGCTGTATTTAACATAATATTCTGTAAGCTTAAGGTGTACAACACAATGATTTGATGCAGAGATTGTGAAATGATTTCACAGTAAGATTAGTTAACACCTCCATCACTCTACATAGTTACCATTTTTGTGTATATGTGGTGAGAACATTTAGATCTACTGTCTTAACAACTTTCAAGTATATAATACAGTATTTTTTACTATAGTCACCATGCTGTACGTTAGGTCCCCCAAACTTACTTACCATATAACTGGAAGTTTGTACCTTTTCAGCAGCATCTCCCTATATCCCTCATCTCCCATGCCCTAGCGCCCACCACTCTACTCTCTGTTTCTCTGTTTCTGTGATTAGGTTCTACATTTCAGTGAGATCATACAGTATTTGTCTTTCTCTGTCTGACTTACCTCACTGAACATAATGTCCTCAAGGTTCATCCATATTGTCATAAATGGCAGGATTTTTTTCTTTCTTGTGTTTACATATACACAATAGGATATGTTTTTTATTAATTTGAGAGAGAGATAAAGAGAGGGGGAAACATAGATTGGTTGCCTCCTGTACATTTAGGACAGGGATCAAACCCACAACCTAAGTATGTGCCCTGACCAGAATTGAACCCAAAGCCTTTGGTGTACCGATGACACTCCAACCAACTGAGCCACCAGCTGGGGCTGAAACTCTATACCTATTAAATGATAATTCCCTATTCTCCCTTCCCTGAAGCCCCTGGCAACTACTATTCTACTTTCTATCTCTATGAATTTAACTACTCTAAGTACCTCATATGAAAATAGTTCTGGAGATGGATGGTGATGATGGTTGCAGTTAAAATGGTTTTTTTAAAAAAGCATATAATTTCTGGAAGTGCTCAAATCCCTTGAGATACACCTATAGACTCCTCAGATTGCACCTCAGGTTTGAGCCAAGCAGAAACATTTTTGGATCAAATATGTGAAGTTCTGTTAGCCTTCTATATTTCTAGGCTGGAGATTTTTGTTATGGTTACTTAATTCTGAAAATCGATCATGTGAAATTTGGGGCCCTATAATATAGCCTTTTGCTAACATAAAGTAACTAAGACACTAGCAATGGCATAGGTGTTTACATGCTAGTATCCTTTAATGGAGTGGGTTGAATGTCATTTTACAGGAAGAAGAAGAAGCCCAGGCGAAGGCTGATAAAATTAAGCTGGCATTGGAAAAACTGAAAGAGGCCAAAGTCAAAAAGGTAAACTATGAATCACTTTTGCATGGAGAAGTTAAATTAATGACATTTTATTATACTTAATTATTAAAAAAATAAAATGTCAAGTGCTACTTTCCAAATAATTACAATTTTTTAAATTTAAGGACAAAGATAAATGATCTTTGTCATCTTTCTATGACATCAGCTAGCTCCTTTGTGATTGATAAATAGGAGACTTATGTTAATATACATTTGGACGTTTTGAAGCCTCTCTACCCAGGGTTCCCTCAAACTCAAGGGGCCACTCTGGTTCTGCTCAGCTGTTATCTAATAGCAGGGGGCACCACCTTCTGGACCCACCTTAATTGGATCAGAGCTCAGCTTCTGTTGGCCTTGCCTCCATCTCAGCATTTCTGAGATTGCTTTTGTGCATTTTTCATATCCTCTGAGACAGCCTCCACCCTTGCTGCCTGCCCTGAATGTCCAAGTTATCTCCCAATGTACCAAAGGTTGATTTGCTAGTGCTCTGGTTCAGGGTTGCATAGGTTTGAGAGACCTGCCCCTAACCTTTTCCTGAATAAGCCTATAGTTTTACTGTGCATTTTTTTTGTAGAGCATGAGTTTTTAGGAGTACGTTCATTGTATTATAACAGAAACACCTATATTTAACTTTAGTGGAAGCATATACCTAATTAAAGTTAATAATAGTAAATTGATAAATAAAGAGAAAGATGAAACAGATTTGTCTTATTTCAATTTCTGAAACACATACCATCTGATGCTGAGACTCCTTAAGAGCTTCTCACAATGAAATGAGTTGGGTGAGTCATTGTTTTCACATAGGGCATTGGACTTTATGTTCATGGTCCTTTGAGTAAAAGTGTTCAATACATGTTGACTGCTATTCAATAAATACCCCATAATTATCCTGGATGCGGAATTTTTTTACGTATTCCAATTTTATCCCCATATTTGGTCCTAAAGATTTAGACAGACATAATTTTGATAGTTGCTCCTATGGCTTCTAGTTAGCTGTATTAAAATTGTTAGAGTGCCATTGGACTTATGTAATTTTAAACACTGATTTAAAAATCTTTCCTTGTGGGGGAAAATAAAGTTTGCCTAAGGCTTTTCTACTTTTCCATTTATTGATTGATTTTTTAGGAGGAGTCTTAAAATTACAAAAAAGTTCCAAGTTTCAGTACAAAGAACTCTTTTGCCTTGAACCATTTGAGAGTAAATTGCTGACACCATACCAACATGCCTTAGTCCTTTAGTTTATTCCACTTGCCTACCATACCACCTTCACAATCAGAAAATTCACACTAATACATTCTATAATTTCATCCTCGCATCCTTTTCAATTTTTACCACTTGTCTGTAGTATCTCTTATAGCATAAAGACCCTGTTCAGATCCATGGGTTACACTGAGCTGTAGAGTATATACTTCTCCTTCAGTCTGAAACAGGTCTTTAGTCTTTCCTTGACTTTCATGACCTGGAATCTTTTGAAGAGGAAGTTCCACTAATGCATGTGGAATGTCCTTCAATGTGGATTTTTCTGATGTTTCCTTATGATAATATTTAGATCAGACATTTTCAGCAAGAGCATCACAGAAGTAGTCCTATACTCTTCTCATTGCATCCTGTGATGTGACCTATAATTTTGAAAAGGGACCCCGCTCCAGCTAAACAAAAGAGAAGAATTTGTTGCATAGATACAGGTGTGGCTTTCAATCAAGAAATGCTTCTGAGAGAGAGAGAGAGAGAAAGGGAGGGAGGGAGGAAGGAAGGAAGGAAAGGAAGGAAGGAAGGAAGGAAGGAAGGAAGGAAGGAAGGAAGGAAGGAAGGAAGGAAGGGAGGAAGGGAGGGACGGAGGGAGGGAGGGAGGGAGGGAGGGAGGGAGGGAGGGAGGGAGGAAGGAAGGAAGGAAGGAAGGAAGGAAGGAAGGAAGGAAGGAAGGAAGGAAGGAAGGAAGGAAGGAAGATTTGTAGGTATCAGAAAAAGAAAAAAGAAATGCTTCTGGGCTCCAGGATGAACCTGAATAAGTAACAGACAAATGTCAGGAAAACAGGAAGTTGGTACTTTCTTGTTTCTGTTTGTCTTCTGCCTCCCTCATTAGAATGCAATCTCTTGCCGGGCAAGGACTTTGTTTATTGTATATTTTTTATTTTTGTGAATTGGTTTCTCCACCTCTATATTCCTAGTACCTTAAACAAGTGTTCAGAGTGTGAGTGAATTCATATTGAGTCCATTCGTGGAACACTTTCTTATTTAAATTAGCAGAAGCAATAGCAACTTTGAAACCTTAAATCTTGGTGGCCTTTTTAGTGGTTGACATTGAGTGGCTGCTCTGTGGCTTTATCCTCAGCTGGTTGTCAAGGTGCACATGAATGATAACAGCACAAAGTCGCTGATGGTGGATGAGCGGCAATTGGCCCGAGACGTTCTAGACAACCTTTTTGAGAAAACCCATTGTGACTGCAGTGTAGACTGGTGTCTTTATGAAATATACCCAGAACTACAAATTGGTAAGTCCCAAAAAATCTTTGGGTTTGCTTTAATATGGGTTTTTGTCTATTCAGAAGAGTTTGATTGAAGGGCATCAAGACTTCCAAGACATCACTTCCCTTCTGCCAGATTCAGTTCTTCTTTCTTCATTTCTTATTGGGAAAGAAATAAAGAGGCAAAATTATAGCAGGTGGCCAGACCTTGGGGAATGTAAGCATTATTACTGTCACTTCTCTAATGGTTTCTAAGGGAGAGAAACTGACAGGACGATACTTCATATCACATGCTTATAAGCTGAGCAGATTATGGGTATCTGTCTGCTAATGTTTCTTTAGAGTTCCCTTCCCCCCCCCCCCCAATAAATCTTTATTCAGATTATTACAATTGTTTCTCCTTTTTCCCCCCATAGCTCCCCTCCACCCGGTTCCCACCCCACCTTCTGCCCTTACCTCCCCCTCACTGTCCTCATCCATAGGTGTACAATTTTTGTCCAGTCTCTTCCTGCACCACCCCCCCATACCCCTTTCCCCCTGATAATTATCAGTCCACTCCCTTTCTATGCCCCTGATTCTATTATATTCACCAGTTTATTCTGTTCCTCGGGTTTTTAATTCACTTGATTTTTAGGTTCACTTGTTGATAGATATGTGTTTGTTGTTCATAATTTTTATCTTTACTTTTTTCTTCCTCCTCTTCTTAAAGAATACCTTTCAGCATTTCATATAATACTGGTTTGGTGGTGATGAACTCCTTTAGCTTTTTCTTATCTGTGAAGCTCTTTATCTGCCCTTCAATTCTGAATGATAGTTTTGCTGGGTAGAGTAATCTTGGTTGTAGGTTCTTGCTATTCATCACTTTGAATATTTCTTGCCACTCCCGTCTGGTCTGCATAGTTTCTGTTGAGAAATCAGCTGATAATCATATGGGTGCTCCCTTGTAGGTAATTAACTGTTTTTCTCTTGCTGCTTTTAATATTCTCTCTTTGTCTTTTGCTCTTGGCATTTTAATTATGATGTGTCTTGGTGTGGTCCTCTTTGGATTCCTTTTGTTTGGGGTTCTGTGCACTTCCTGGACTTGTAAGTCTATTTCTTTCACCAGGTGGGGGGAGTTTTCTGTCATTATTTCTTCAAATAGGTTTTGAGTATCTTGCTCTCTCTCTTCTTCTGGCACCCCCATAATTCTGATGTTGGTACGCTTGAAGTTGTCCCAGAGACTTCTTACACTATCTTCAACTTTGGGGATTTTTTTTGCTTTTTGCTTTTTTGGTTGAGTGTTTTTTGCTTCTTTGTATTTCAAATATTTGACTTGATTCTTGCATTCCTCTAGTCTGTTGTTGGGTCTCTGTATAATATTTTTTATTTCAGTCAGTGCATGTTTAATTTCTAGTTGGTCCTTTTTCATATCTTCGAGGGTCTTTTTATATTTATCGGCCTTTTCTAGGATATTCTTGAAAAGCCTTATAACTGTGGTTTTGAATTCTATATCCAGTCATTTTCTTTCCTCCATTTCTTTTGTTTGTGATCTGTTTCTTTGTCGCTGCATTTTCACTGCTTCCCTGAGTTGGTAGGGTAGCTTTGTGTGCTAGGTGTCCTATATGGCCCAGCGGATAGGCTTCCCCAGTTAACCTGAGGTGGACACTCTTGGTGCACTCCTTTATGGACTGTGTGTACAGCCTTGTTGTAGTTAAGTCTTGATTGTTGTTGGTATCACTGGGAGGAATTGACCTCCAGGCCAGTTGGCTGTGAGGATCAGCTGTGTCTACGCTGGGAGAAGTTCGGTGCTGGAGACATCCTTATAGGATTAAACTTGCAAAATTGCAAAAGCCTCTGTGCTCAGCTTGGATGGGGTGGAGTCTCAGGGCAGAGCAGATAGTCTTGGCTCCCCATCAGCCCTGCCCTTGTTCGCGCGCCTCCACACCTCTGCCTTCCCTGGCTCCCGAGCCTCCGCCTGAGAGTCCAGATTCCCCCCGCAAGAGCGTGGGTCCCCAGGGGCTCACCTGGAACTGGGGTTCAGTGCAGTCAGAACTGGGGTTCAGTGCAGTCAGGAGTTTCTGACTCCCTTCTGCTAGGGAAAGCCTGTGGCAACCTCTGCAGTCTTTGTGCACACTCGCGCCTCCAGATCCCTGCCCACTGGGGCTCCCCCAGATCTCCCCCGGGTCTCCAAGTCTCTGAGTGCCTTTCTCTCTAACTGACAGTCCAGACTCCCCCTATATGAGCCTGGGTCCACGGGGTTTCGCCCAGACCTGGGGTTCAGTGCAGTTGGAACTGGGGTTCAGTGCAGTCGGGGGCTTCCTTCCCCCTCCTGCCAGAGAAAGTCAGCCAGGCTCTCAGCCACCCATCCTCTCCGCGTGCACAAAGACCCTTTGCCGTACCTCAACCCTTTGCCATTCCTCCAATTCTCCGTGAGCTTTTCTCTTTCCTTCTAGTTGTAGAATTTCCACTCAGCCAGCTTTCCTGTGGTTCTGGATGGTGTCCGTTCTGTTTTTTAGTTGTAGTTTTGAAATTGTTGTGCAAGGCAGCAGTTTAGGTGCTTACCTATGCCGCCATCTTGGTTTCTCTGAGTTCCCTTTTTTAACTATAGTTTAATTCTGCTTCACATCACTGTGCATTTCCCCTTTCTCCCTCCCACTCGCCTAATGTCTGATACTTTGTCTAGTTGAAGAGGCTCTACTCCAAAGAGCAAAGTAGTGTTGATAGAAATTGATCTAGCCCTAACCGGTTTGGCTCAGTGGATGGAGCGTCAGCCTTCGGACTGAAGGGTCCCAGGTTCGATTCTGGTTAGGGGCATGTACCTTGGTTGCGGGCATATCCCCAGTGGGGGGGGGGGGTGCAAGAGGCAGCTGATCGATGTTTCTCTCTCATCGATGTTTCTAATTCTCTATCCCTCTCCCTTCCTCTCTATAAAAAAATCAATAAAGTATTTTTTTAAAAAAAGAAATAGATCTGGTTTTAAAAAAAGAAGAAAGAAAATTAAAGAAATATTGTTACTTCTCATTCTCAATGCCACTAGCAGAGCAATTATCTCCCTGGAGAACTTGGTGGCATAGAGAATTTCCTGTTTTAGAAGCTGTCAGAGATAGCAGGAGCCCTGCATGAGCTCTGGTGCTCTGGAGATCTGAGTATTATTCCATTGTTGGCGGTGGGGCAGATGGAGAAGCCATGAGAGGTTGTGGGTGTATAAGAATGAGTCTTTATTGCAGAAGCCAGCGGCCACATAGCCGTCAGGCAAAACAGTTCCTTACAGCAAAGTCCATTCAGGCAGGCAGGCAGGCAGCTGGTTAACTTGTACATCTTTCCCACAAAAGCAACATTAATCTCTGTACCCATAACTACTATCTGAGCAGCTCCACACTGCCCGCTAGACTCACCGCCTCGTATCATAGTGGTACCTGAGCTCTCTGGCTCAGCAGCTTCTCCTGTCTCCCCTGCCTGGCACACTGGCTACTTAACATGGTAACTATAGCTGAGCTCTCTATGAGCTCTTAGCCTTACATCGTAGCAATACCAGCTCTCAGCTTTGTCTGAGCTCTCTTCTCTACTGCACACACAGACTATATTCTCTGTGCTTATCACCTCTCTTCCCTGAGCACTCTAACCTCAGCTCAGCTGCTCTCTCTCTAGCAGACTTGTGGTCAAAGAAGTCTAGTTGCCAACAGTGACATCAATCATTTTGGCTGCAGAAGGGAATAGTGTACTGTGTGTCCTTGTACCTGCTCAGGGTGTCTTGGCCTTGTGCACCCTGATTAGGCTCATGTTCAGAGCGGCCTTGGCCATTCTGATGTATTGACAACAAGGTCTCTGTGCTCCTGTTGGCCTTGACTTTCCAGGGACCCTGGTGTGGTTCCCACAGAGGCTTTTAGTGAAATTTTCTTCTGGAGGAAATGGCCTACACTGAAAGAACCTCTTGAAGTTTTCTTCGACTCTGAGTCAAGTACAAAAGTGAAAGCCTTCCTGTATGTTTAGGTTTGGTTCCCATATTCATGTATTGTTTTAAGAGTTTAAGAAATGATGTCTTATTTATTTTGTTTTTACATATATTTTATTGACTTTTTACAAAGAGGAAGGGAGAGAGATAGAGAGTTAGAAACATCGATCAGCTGCCTCCTGCATGCCCCCCACTGGGGATGTGCCCGCAACCCAGGTACATGCCCTTGACCAGAATCGGACCTGGGCCCTTTCAGTCTGCAGGCTGACGCTCTATCCACTGAGCCAAACCGGTTTCGGCAGGAATGATGTTTTAGAGTGCTTATCTCGTATCTCACAGTTGTTTAAACCAATTATTGCCTAATTTTCCTCCTTACAGAGAGGATATTTACCTCTACCTGAAACTATTTACAGTCAAAAATGCTAATATGGAAAAATGCAATGGCTGACCATTATTACTATAGTGTAGGTTCATCTGCCATGTTTTTTATGGAAAATAAGTTGAAGACCTGACACACTAAAGAGAAACTTAACAGGAATGTTACAATGTGACATCATCTAAGAAATAGAAGTTCCTAAAAACCTGTGTGAAGTATGAGGCATTGTGCTCAACTCAATACTGTCTTGTTTTTCTTATTTCATCAGAAAGGTTTTTTGAAGACCATGAAAATGTTGTTGAAGTCTTATCAGACTGGACAAGAGACACAGAAAATAAAGTGGTATTTTTGAAGAAAGAGGAAAAATATGCTGTATTTAAAAACCCCCAGGTAAGATAACTTGTATATTGATAAACCATATAAAAAATGGAGGGTTTTTTTTATCCTCCTGTGGACTAACCACATCATTCATTACCTCACAAAATATCACAAATATATTCCTTTCAAAGAACCATAAACTCAACTCTTAGGCCATATGAAAACTAAGAGCCCCTTGAGAGTCCAGAAAGAAAATAATCCATTTTGTTCTTTTGATTCATTGCCCAAAACACATTAATCCATTGACTAGTCCTTCTTCTGTATCCTTATTTCTCTTTGGCTACTTAACTCAATATACCTTTAGGCACCCTGGGTCATTAATGCTTCATATTAGGCATTAATGACCCATATTAAGCACTATGACTAGTCCTTCTTCTGTATCCTTATTTCTCTTTGGCTACATTAACTCAGTATACCTTTAGGCACCCTGGGTCATTAATGCTTTATATTTTGAAGATACTTTCTTCTTTGTTCTTCATATTTGGTGCTTATTGATCCTGTGATGACCAAAAGGCACACCTGGAAAATGCACAACTTCTTGGGCTTTAGTTCTACAGTCTACTTAATAAAAAGCATTGTTTTCCATATTTGGAAAGCTTCCTTCAAGTTGTGTGTACAAGAATGTCACAGAAGTCTAGGCTTTCCCACTGTAGTCTCCAGCCGACTGTAATTGCATGATGGTCATTAAGTCTTTTCAGGAAAGTGAAAGAATTTCAGACACAGGTGAGAGCCTTGGAGACATCCAGACACCTCTAGATATTACAGGTTAAAAAAAAAGTCTCATTTACTATAGTCAGAATTAAAGGATACTCTAGAGCAGCTTTCTCACAGGAAAATGTTCTTTCCCCTGTACTGTGCTTTTCTTGGGGGTCTTCCCTAGTTGTGGGGTGGCAGACTGACAACAAAGCAATTAAATACTGTTGTCTGTGATAAATAGGAAACAATAAAAGTACAAAGTCTTCAAACCATAACTGCCTTCAACACCACACTTTAATGCCTCTGTTAGTTATAATGTCATCTGAGCTAGAAGCTTATTTCTTCCTCACATACCAGCCCAGACATAGGTTGAAAGATTTAATAGAGTGGTTCTGCCATGCTGAACATGTGACTTTCCTCTCTAGGTACAAGGCTGCTTTCCACCTGGCCAGTTCCAGTCTGTATAGGGGAGGAAAGAGCCAGGGGGGTATACCACTGGACTTCTTACTGGAAAGATCTGGAAATGGCCCTTTTACTTTGCTTATATCCCATTGACCAGAACTTAGCTATGTGGTGATAGTGAACTATAAGGGAAGCTGAGAAATGTGGTCTCTACCGGAACAGCTGTTACAGGCACCTCTCACAGACACCAAAGAGGTGCTGTTGATCAGCCTCCTGAGTTAGGGGGTGGGGTATGGAGGATGGAGAGAGCAGGAGGGAGGGCTGTCCTCTCCTCAATTCCTGTCTTCCTGTATGAATGAATTCAAATGAGTAACTCCAGATAATTGCATTGTGTTAAATTTATTAGGAAAGTAAAACATGCACATTTATTAAACGAGCAAAGCAAATAAATCTATCATCTGGCATAAAGTATAGATGGGCTGTCTTGGCTAATCTGAGGAGCAAGTAGGGGGGTTGCCTTGTATATTTTTTTAACTATAGATTTTTAAATTCCTCTGCCAAATATCTTGGTACAGATTAATTTTCAAGATCCCCTGTAGAGGGCTGCCTGGGAAGGCACATAGGTATTTCTTTAAATTGTTGTCAGCTGAGCCTGAGGCGATTGACAGAGCTGTGTCTCGGTTACACCCTCCCCAAGAAGGTGGGGGGTGTTATCAGTACTAATTTTTACCTTTGTGCAGGTGTCGGCCTAGTGGGCTTTGATATGTAAATCCAGGCAAGCACCAGGAATGCTTGGGCCTACTCAAGAATACAAATAAGCTCCTTTGATCCTAAGTTTTGGTGATACTGGACCCGCTCTCTTTCCACCATACACAAGAATAAACTCAAAATGGATTAAAGACTTAAATGTAAGTTGTGAAACCATAAAAATCCTAGAAGAAACCATAGGCAGCAAATCTCAGACATCCTATGTAGCAGAATTTTCACTGATAAAATGCCTAGGGCAAGAGAAACAAAGGAACAAGTAAACAAATGGGACTACATTAAAATAAAAAGTTTCTGTGCAGCAAAAGAAATCAACAGCAAAATGAAAACAGAACCCACAGTCTAGGAGAACATATTTGCCAAAGATGTATCTATGATAAGGGGTTAATTTCCAAAATATGTAAAGTACTCATACAACTCAACAAAAGACAAACAATCCAATTTAAAAATGGGCTGAGAACCTAGTAGACACTTCTCCAAAGAGGACATACAGGTGGCCAAGATACATGTGAAAAAAATGCTCAACATCACTAATCTTCAGGGAGATGCAATTTAAAATGACAATGAGGTAGCACCTCACACCTGTCAGAATGGCTACCATCAATAAATCAACAAGTGCTGACAAGGATGTAGAGAAAAGGGAATCCTAGAACACTTCTGGTGGGAATGCAGATTGGTGTAGCCACTGTGAAAAACAGTCTGGAGTCTCCTCAAAAAATTAAAAATGGTATTGCCATTTGACCCATTGGTCCCACTTTTAGGAATATACACCTAAGAAGCCTGAAACACCCACCAATCAGAAAAAATATATGCACCCCTATGTTCATTGCAGTGCTACTTACAAAAGCTAAGAGCTGGAAGCAAAGAAAGTAGACATATGTAATACTTTCAACAATAAACAATTAAAAAATAAAACATAAAGGAGTAAGAAAACCCTGGGGGGATGGGGCGGGGGGGGGGGGGGGGGACCTGGAAGCAGCCCTAGTGCCCATCAGTAGGTGAGTGGATAAAAAAGGAGTGATACATTTACACCATGGAATACTTTGCAGCAGTAAGAAAGAAGGATATGAAAGGACCTAAAAATTATTATGCTATGAAAAATAAGCCAGTCAGAGAAAGACAAATATCACATGGTCTCACTTATATGTATACTCTAATGAACAAAATAAACTGACAAACAAAATAGATCCAGAGACATGGAAGCAAGAAGTGAATACTGACAAGTCTTAGGGAGCTGCAGGGAGTGGGGGAAGAGTGAAGGAATGGATCAACCAAGGAACTTATATGCATACTAGAGTCCCAGTGCACGAAATTCATACACTCGGGGGGTGGGGGTCCCTCAGCCCAGCCTGTGCCCTCTCGCAGTCCGGGAGCCCTCAAGGGATGTCCGACTGATGGCTTAGGGCCCACCCCCCAGCCCCCGGGGAGCAGGCCTAAGCTGTCAGTCGGACATCCTTTGCTTTGCTGCAGAGGTGGGAGAGGCTCCCGCCACCGCTGCTGTGCTCAGCAGCCGTAACTCCATCTCAGGGCTTCTGGCTGAGTGGTACTTCCCCTGTGGGAGTGCACTGACCACCAGGGGGCAGCTCCTGCATTGAGCATTTGCCCCCTCGTGGTCAGTGTGTGTCATAGAGACTGGTCATTCCACTGTTTGGTCAGTTTGCATATTAGCCTTTTATTATATAGGATATGCAAAACCCATGGACACAGACAATGTGCAGTGAAGCCTGAGGATAGGATGGGAGTGGGGTGAAGGGTTTAATGGAAGAAAAAAGGGGACATCTGTAATACTTTCAACAATAAAGATAAATTTTTTTAAAAATTGTGCCCAGCAGTTGTGTAACATGGCTATACTATTGTTAAGTAAGAAGAGGAAGAGGAGAATGGGTATTAGTGGATATCTGCCTTTTGTCGCAGTGTCTAATGATTTAGTGCACAAGACATAACTACATTCTAGGAATTTTTATAAACTAAACATACCCACTCAGTTACCACTCACATCAGATATAGAACATTAACAGTGCTCCTGCAGCCTCCCTCTGCCCTCCCCCAGCTGTTAGTCCCATTACAAAGGCATTCACCATTCTGATCTCTATTGCCTTTTCCTCTTTCTGAACTTTATGTAAAATGAAATCAAATCATAGTCTCCTCTGTGTTTAGCTTTTTTAATCCAGCTTTCATTTGTGTTTTGCATACAGAATAACTTATTCTTTTTCCCTGCAGTTTAGTATTCCATATTTTGTGACTATACCAAAATATGTTTATTCATTGTATTACTGATGGACATTTGATTTGTTTCTAGTTTGGGGCTTTAACAAATAACAGTGTTGGAAACATTCTTGCACATATCTTTGTTGAACACATGTAGACTTTTCTCTTACATATAGACCTATGAGTACAATTGCTGAAGCCAAGCTTATGCATATATTTGGCTTTAGTAAATAGTGCCAAGCTGTTTTTCAGAGTGACTCTATGATTTTCCCTCTCATTAGCATTGCATGAGAATTCTTGTTCTTCCAGGTGCTTGCCAGCCATTGGTGTTACCAGGTTTTTTGGGGGGGTCTTTTTGTTTGTTTGTTTGTTTGTTTGTTTTTTAGCTGTTCTTTGTGGGTGTGTAGTGTTCTCTCCTATGGTTTTAAGTTGAATTTTTCTATTGCCACTGATTTGAGTATGTTTTCAAATATTTATTACCTATTTGAATACCCATTTAACCCTCACCCGAGGATATTTTTCCATTGATTTCTAGGAGAGTGGAAGAGAGAGGGAAAGACAGAAACATCAGTGTGAGAGAAACACATTGATTGGTTGCCTCCTACATGCGCCGTGATCAGGGCCTGGGCTGGGGAGGAGCCCACAACCAAGGTACGTGCCCTTAACCGGAATCAAACCTGAGACCCTTCGGTCCACAGGCCAACGCTCTCTCCACTCAATCAAACCGGCTAGGGCTTTTCTACTTACTTTTGTGGAGCTTTGATCACTATGTCAAGCTACTGTGTCATAGGGGTGAGCAGAAATCTTCCTAGTAAAATTTTTGGGATAATAATATGTTCTTTAAAACCAAGTAAGTAGTTCTCCTACTTTACAATCAAATATAAAGGCCAAAATTGAAGTGGATACATTTTTAAAGGGACTAGTTTTAAGTATTTCTATTTTCTCAATGTTTGGTTGAATAATCTATCTGCTGATCAGTACTCTTCATGGATAGTATTTGGACCATTTCCCAGGTTGAGTTTGCATGAGACCCTTCCCCTGGAAATACTTTTCTATCTATCTTACCGCCTTCTCCTGGAGATAACCATTTCCTACAACTTTCTTCTGAATCCTGAAGTTCACTAATTGTACAGATATGTTGTTGGTAAAGTCTTCCAGATTGGTGTTTCTCCTGAGGTCCTACAGTATTTGGTCATAAGCATGATGTTGGTTCTTCCTCTTCACTCATCCTTGATCAGGGCAAGATTGATCTACAGTCAGAATCTGTCAACAGGCAAAGTCCATGGTCTGCCCTTATCCTTACTCTGTATGCCTCTGTGCAGTGGATATTTTTTCTCTTTAGGGTTAGGACTTCATTCTTACAGAAACATGATTTATGAAGTAGAGATGATGAGTGAAATGCTATCTGCAGGAAGTTATAAGGTGGAAGATTCTGAAGCCACTGATAATAGGCAGAGGTACTATTCATTGAATGTTTTCCCATCTCAATGCCTGTCGAAGCTGGTGGAGGCCTAACACCTGGCCAGGACTTGGTGCCTTCCTGTTTGGCAACAGTACAAAGGCCAGTGGCACCAGGCTGTTGGTTTACACTAATGTCCCTCTCATGTATCCTACCAGAAACCCAAAACTTTAGGAATAGGTGCCAAACAAGCTAAACTGGCTAAGAATAAAATAGAGATTAAACGAGAAAGAAGAAAAAAAAACTTGAAAAATGGACCAAAAGTCTTAAAGACATTACACAAACAGCAGGGAGATTTTTTGACCAATTTGCACTATGGAGAATGGATTTGGAGGAAGCAAAGTAAAAGCTTCCTTGGTATGGAGAGATGGTTACAGAAGCCCAGCAAGAGGAAATGATAATAGAATGGAGGGCACTGGGAGATGGTTAGTAGGAGGAAGAATTTGCAAAATATGGTGAATAATAGGGAAGCATAGATGGAGGAGGCAGGAATTACAATGACTCTCTGGTTTCAGACTCAAGAATTGGATAGATTCCGACACCATTCACTGAGGTAAGAAGAACCAGAAGAGAAATAGTATGGGAGAGGAACACCATAAACTAGATTTGAAACATGCTGAGTTTCTCCCTCTTTCTTCAAAAAAATCCCATTTCACCCTCCATGAAATTTACACATTTCACTCAAGTACTTTCTATCAGATGAGCAATATCTATAATAAAAGCATAATATGCTAATTAAACTGGACAGCTTAATGACCTTCCGGACATCCTTCTGGACAAAACTGCTGCAGTGGGGACAAGGCAGAGGCAGTTGGGGGCGATCAGGCAGGCAGGCAGAGTGGTTAGGAGTGATCAGGTAGGCCAGCGAGCAGTTAGGGGTGACCAGGCAGGCAGGCAGAGGAGTTAGGGGCAATCAGACAGGCAGGCAGAGGGGTTAGGGGCAATCAGGCAGGCAGGCAGGTGAGTGGTTAGGAGCCAGTGGTCCCGGATTGTGAGAGGGATGTCTGACTGCCAGTTTAGTCCCACGGGATCGGGCCTAAACTGGCAGTCGGACATCCCCCAGGGGGTCCTGGATTGTGAGAGGATGCAGGCCAGGCTGAGAGAAAACCCCCTATATGCCCCCCCACCCAGTGCATGAATTTCGTGCACTGGGCCTCTAGTTTTATCTATAAACTAGGAGCCCAGCGCGTGAAATCATGCGGTGCTGCCCGCCCTCGAGTCACCTCGGGCTGGTCCCGCCTTCTCCGGGCGCCCCCCTGCTTTCGCCCTGTCTCTGGAGCAATGTGGCTACTCCACCCCATCATGGCACTAGAGGAGAGCATGGAAGCCTCCCACCTGCTGCACTGTGCTCCTTCCCCTGGCAGGTGGGCGGCAGGGAGCTCTGAGTGTGAGCGGTGGGTAGCGAAGGAATGGTGAGGGGGGACTGCGGGCTCTCACCCCTGCCCTCCCCAGTACAGATGGTCTTACCCGCTCTGGACACCTCCCTGCTTCTGCCCCATCTCTAGGAGCAATGTCTCACTGCACGAGCAAGCAGCCTCCTGCTGAAAGGAGCTAATAAAGAGCTAATATGCTAATGGTCCAGTCATGACAAGTTACGGTGTCCTGCTATTACTTCTTTATATATAAATATAGATGTCTTTAGAGATATGCTACTAATTTTTCCCTTTGGCAGTTTTCTTCTTCTCAGAAAATAGTGGAAATCATTCCATTGCTGAGACCCCCATCTAACCTGTTTTCAGATGCCAGGGCATTTACAGGGGGGAAAGCGAATTGACTGGCTTTTTATCACTGTCCCCATAATCTCCAAAATCTTCCTTTGTGATAAGAGACTTTACTCTGTGATTGCAAAAGGAAACTTCTAGAGATAAGGGTAATGACAGGAACTGACTCATGTTAAATATTATTGTTTCTCATTTCCTAAGGTGACAAACCTAAAAACTTATTTTCACGGAAGTTTGTAACAAAAGCTACTTTTTTATCCAATGCAGGTGGAATAACTGAGGATCCAGAGAAAGAGGAAAATTACTAGAAACTATTTACTTAATACCTACTCTACACTAGGCTAGAGGCTTTGTATACGTTGCCTTTAATCTTTAAAACTATGAGGGGTAAGAAGGAAATATTGCTATTCCTTCTTTACAGATGAGAAAGCTGAGGTCAAAGATAGAAAGGGGGCCTTTGTCTGATCTTAAAATCATCATTGAGGACAATGAAAAGCAGTTTTCATAGGTTGACTCTTCTGTCCAGAGCTTCCTGGCCTATAGGAATGGAATTGGTAGGCCTTGTGACTGTGAAAGTCCTCAGACAAGATAAATTGACTCCAGCTATCAGGACAGTCCCCCAAATGGGACTTATTGGCTGAGAAGTTAATAAACTGCCTCAGTTTCCCACAATGAGAAGAGATGGACCCAAGAGGCCCAGATCAGAAATAAGCCCAAATTTATTATTCTGCTCTTTGTATAAAAGTGCATACAAAGCCCTAGCTGGTTTGGCTCAGTGGATAGAGCGCCAGCCTGTGGACAGAAGGGTCCCAGGTTCAATTCTAGTCAGGGACACACGCCAGGGTTGTGGGCTCAATCCCCAGTGGGGTGGAATCCAGGAGGCAGCCAAAGGATGATTCTCTCTCATCACTGATGTTTCTATCTCAATCTCTCTCCCTCTCCCTTCGTCTCTAAAATCAATAAAAATATATTTAAAGTCTATATATATATAAAAGCCTAAGCGACCAAATGACCGATCGACCAGTTGCTATGATGCACACTGACCACCAGGAGCAGATGCTCAATGCAGGAGCTGCCCCCTGGTGGTCGGTGTGCTCCCACAGCCAACCTCCCTCTCCCACCAAGCTTCATTGTGACCACCCAGGGCCAGGCCCAGCTGGGAGAGGTCATACAGTAATCCAGTAATCACATGGATGGCCCCCAGGCTACTGTTCTAAAGCAGAGTCAGACACTGGCTTCAGTACATAGATCCTTTCACCAGCCAGAGTACATGTGTGTATTAGTCAGGGTTTGGATGCATAAAAACAGCCTCGGGATCCCAGTGGCTTGCAGCTATAGACATTTCCTCTCTCTGTGTCTGCAGGCTAGCTGTTCTTGGCTCCAGATTGTGAGTCAGATTCAGGTGGTTCCGCATGCCTCTTACTGTCCTCAGCCCAGCAGCTACTTGTGACACAACCTTATGGTGAGTGGCGAAAGGGCAGGAGAATGAGTGGAAACATGCCACCACCTCGCAAGTCCTCTGCTCACAGTTGTGCAAGGACCCTTCCACCAACATGCTGTTGGCCAAACAAGGCAGGGAGCCAAACCCAGCATAAGCAGAACCAGGGAATAAGCACTGCCCATTCTACGGAGGCACTGCACAGTCAGGGGACCACGGGCAGCAGGGGTATCCTGGCAACAGGGCAGAAGAGAAGAGTTGGGAGTGGTGGTCAGGTCTTCATCGGACGCGCTGTATTAATCCCCAGCTCCAGCCAGACCAGTGATCACTGGTGGTCCACAGAGACCCAATATTTAACCACGTCTGGGCCTTTGTACATGCTTTTCTTCCTGCCTCAAATGCTCTCCTTATTTCTTTTTTCCTATCTGAATATTGAACAACTTTCAAGATCTAGTCAGACTTCGACCTCCTCTGTGAAGTCTTCCTTGATCGTCTTGGCCCACAGTTATGTCTTCCTCTCTGAAAACCTATAGAATTTCACTCGTTTTTAATTTATGAAGTATCTTCTGTAGCTCCCCCACCTACAGGTACATACAGGGGTGGGCAAAATAGATTAATAATAATACATAATACAATAATTAACAAATAAATAATAATACAAGAAAAAATGTTTTTGCATACACACTCTGTAAGCCTACTTTTGCCAATCCCTGTTCATAATCATCTGTCCATCAACCTATCATCTATTTCTATTTATCTTCTCAATGTGATAGAAAGCTTCTTAAAAACAGAGATATTTTACATGTAAAGGGTACTCACAAATATTTCTTTTTGGACTGATAACTGTTTGCTTGATTTACTCTTTATTCCAAGAAGGTTCTATTTAAGTAAGTAATGTATTTGCTGTTTCTTTCCTATCCACCTGTCCCAAATCTTGCATTTTCAGAAGCTATATGAAAGGGATCAAGCTATGACTGAATTCACCTGATTGTCCAGTTTCTTTTGCAGCAGATAATGAATTAACTTCTGAGTTCTGCTGCTTGCTACAGAGCAGCTCTCAGTGAGTCGACTGACCAGGTGACAGGTGGAAGTCCTGGCCAAAGACAGTCAGTCCCTTCTAAGGACCACCCTCCTGTTCCCCAGCTCAGATTTACTTTGTGGTTTTGCATTTTCATCAGAACAAAAGCACAGTGTAGCATCGTTACTTGGAAAGGGGAAAGAAGTTATTCAGAAGTTGAAAAAGAGAGGGATCTCAGAGAAAAAAAAAGTCTCAGAGAAAAACATGGCTCAGATCCTGACTCTAGTAAAGCGGGCCCTTCACAGTTTAGAAAGACCCTTATCTGTCCCTGCAGAGGGTGACACACACTCTCCTGTTCCCAGATGAGGATGAAAAGCACATGCCATGGAGTGTTCTCATTTCATTCTTTCAACTTGCACGCTTCCAGGACCCTCAAGCAAGATGTGCTTGCTGGCGGCCCTCTCTGCGTTCACTGGCATGACTAGGTCATCTCGTGTTTTTTTATTGTGGTAAAATATACCGGTACATAATGTAGAATTTACCATTTTAACCACTTTTAAGTTACAGTCAGTGGCATTAAGTACATCCACACTGCTGCGCTGGCTTCTCTCCCGTGGGATTTAGAGCTGAGAAAACTTAAGAAAAACTCAAAGCTCTGGCACTGACCGGCCTTGGGCAAATCACTTAATCCTCTGCTTCCCGATCTTTATCATAGCAATGGCACCCATGCTATGGGATTGTTCTTGAATGGCTGACATGAGCAGCATACCTGTAAGGCCTTGGTGTAGAGTCCTGGCAGGTAGTATATGTTATCGATTATAGCTAGCCATAGTCTTCAAGCCAAACATGTAAAATTAAGATAGTTTCTGAACTCTATATGAAGTCACATTAATTCACAATCTACTATCCATCCAAATAACAAGTAAAAGTTAAAAGCCTTGAAAACATATTACAAGATAATTCAATAAAAATTATCAAAGGAATTGTACTTGACATTTTCCCTTTGTGTAAATCACCATTTTTATGCCTGCTACTTTTGGGAGATATCCTAATTTTGCAAATTTTATTTGCCTACACATTGCTTCCTAACTCTGTGTCCAGTATATTCTGTTCTCAAACTTCAATAGGAATAAAATTTACCCAGGAAGAATGTCAGAATTCAGATTCCCAGGCCCTGCACCAGAAATTTCCGTTTAGTATGTTGGGAGGCCGGGACCATGAATTTTATTGAGCAACAAAGTGGTCCGGGGATCACACGTGCAGAAACACTCCTCTGGTACAAATAAACTTCTGTGTCTACATTCAAGAGGGTCCTTAATGTATTCACTTTGCTCCAGAGGTATATGTTCTAGTTTTAATACATTTTTTATGTATTATTTTATAAAACTCTATATCCATCATTCCCAGCCTGGGGCACATGCCCCACAGAGGGGCAATTTGATTTTTAAGGGGGGCAATTCGAGAATGAGTTATTAACAGTGATTTTTTGTATTGGTTATGGTTCTAGGTCCCTCATATACAGTATATAAGTATATATTGTGACATATTTATGCATTTCAGTTCTCCATTATATGTTTTGAAACTTTATTTGCTATTTTTTCATATCACTTCATAATGTTTTTTTTAAACAATTTCTTAGTGATTTCTTCCTCAGTACTTCAGCTGTCCTTTCGTTCTTTTATTTTTCTCTTTCATAGATGCCATGTTCTTTGGAAGTTTGTTTAGACCAAGTTAATAGCCTTTTAGGCTTCCTCCATGTGAATAGGAGTTCACTTTTGGAATAATAAGAATTATATGCCACAAGGGGGGGTGGGGCATCAGGATTTAGAGGTGCTTAGGTGGGGCATGGCCAAAAAAAGGTTGGGAACCACTGCTCTACATTTTCACATAAAAGTCCTCAACTATGGCAGTGGTCGCTCATACTAATCACTTTGACATTGACGCTTTAGCTGCACTGGTGATGTGAAATGTAGCCCTTGTATGATTATGATTTTTTTGAAACATACGCATTTAACATTTAGTTCCAACCGCCTTATCGATATTCAGTATTAACAAGTTATGAAACCTAGATTTACACAAACTCTGCTTAGAGAGCCTGTGCCCATTTGTGAGTGCCATGGTCTTCCCTGCCTTGGTTAGGCTGGCTCTCTTTCAAGAAATGCCCTCTCTACTTCTGTCTGTCCTGAGGAGTTGCCTAGCAGCACCCCCTGCGTTGTGATTGACCCACAGTTTTTAAAATTAAAATTAGTTGCCAGCATTTATAAAAATCCAGACTTCAGACCTCTCTTGCTACGCCAGAGCCTCTAGCCCACGGGGCCTTGGAATCGTCCACCAGCCGAGCGGCTCCCTCCTGGGCGTGGAACATGCGCTCCACGTTCAGTCCCGCCCCAGGCCTCCCCGCTTCCAGCTTTCCACATGTTCTAAATCTAGATCACGGAATTTAACAACCAAAAGAGGTCGTATCCTCTGCCAGTGTTTTCAATCTTATGTTTGTTTCCTCGCTGACTGTACACCATGGGAGAGAGAGGTGTGCTTCTGCCCAGTCGCGCGGCAGCCAGCACTCAGGAGGCCTCGGTAAGCGCGTGGTTGACAGAGAGCACGCGCTGTGCTTCCCAGGTTATTTCCTACAGGTGCATCTCTCTCCAGCAAGGCCGTGAGTCCCTCCGTGGCTGGCACGGTGATGGAGACTAACTGATCTGATCTTTTAATATTTTATTTAGAATTTTTACTTGCATAACAAAGGAAAAAAAGAAAGCAAGGAAACAAATGAGAAGATGAATGCCAAGAACAAGGAATGCTTACTGGAGGTAAGTTAATTGTGCACAATAGGAGAAAAGAGGAGGATGTTAACTGTATCTATTTTTTAAATTATTTGCTTCTCAAAACAATGGGTGATTCTGAGACACACTGAAATGTTAACTTGGGGTTTGAAAATCACATTATTACCAAATTATAGCTATTTATATCATTAAATTGGTTATTGAGTCATTTGTTTAAAAGTATGGCTTTACCCCAGCCTGTGTGGCACAGTGATTGAGTGTCAGCCCAGGAACCAAGGGGCCCAGGTTCGATTCCCAGTCAGGGTACCTGCCTGGGTTGCAGGCTCGATCCCCAGTAGGAGGTGTGCAGGATATTTCTACCTCTCTATCCCTCTCCTTTCCTCTTCTATAAATTCAATAAAAACATATTTTTAATAGTATGGCTTTAGACAGTATATTTTACTCTTCATGCAGTTGGATTAGTAATTCTTGACTAAAAGATTTAAAAATCTGCATAAAACTCATCTCCTAACATTCTTTATGACTCATCACTTAAGTGCGCCAGAGAAGTCAGATGTAAGGATTTCCAAATCTGCTTTAGAGTGAATTCTAAGGTGTCCTTCCAGCAGCCAGGTGTGGCAGGAAGTCAGAGATCTAGGGTTAGAGACCTGATACAGGTTGGCTCTGCCTGCTGAGGTTACTGTGTTATTGTACAGTCCAAGCACCTTGGTTTCCGGAGTCTTACTGAATTACTACACTATGGAAATCAGTGGGAAAATATCCTCAGGTGAGGGTTTAAAATAAGTTATTCTACCTTTATGAGACTGAAAGAAAGGAGACTGAGAGTTATTAAATAGAAAGAAAAAAAATAATAAGTTTGAGTATTTGAACTGAAAAATGAAATACTATGCAATTTTACTACATTGCTTTTTAAAAGAAATTTACTAAGATCTATAAATCTATGCAAGTTTTGACATTTGAAAAATCCACATCTAGAACATGGACTTAGGCACTATCCTTTCAGATTGTATAGTATTAATAATTGCCATCTTCATTTTTTGATAAGAAAGCCATCCCAAGAATAAGTTATTAACATGCATATATTTTATATATAGAATTATTCATGGAAATTTTTTTATTTCCTAGCAGTGAAATAGTAATCTTTTTTGCTTACAGGAAAGGTAATAATTTTTTAATTTACCAACTTGTAAGACCCCTTAGATACAAATTTCCTTATGAGGTTAGGGCTATTATTGCTCCATTTTGCAAGGAAAGAAACTGAGGTTTAGTTACTTTCCCACTGTCACAGTGCTAAGTGGTCAAGAAGCCTTGAAGTCTAATTCAGCAGCCAGGGCTCTTAAGCACCATGGAGTTCTCGCTCTTTAGTCAAACAGCATGCAATATAAATATACTAGAAGCCCGGTGCACGAAGTGGGGTCCCTAGGCCTGGCCAGCAATCAGGGCTGATGGGGCTGTCTCTCACAGTCCTTATCAGGGTGGGACTGATCAGGGCCTGCCAGCTGGGAGAGGGACAGGGGAGGGACTGTGGGAGGTTGGCCAGCGGTGGGAGGTTGGCTGGTGGCAGGAGGTTGGCTGTGGGAGTACATTAACCACCAGGGGGCAGTTCTTGCATTGAGTGTCTACCCCCTGGTGGTCAGTGAGCATCATAGCGACTGGTCGACCAGTCATTCCAGTCATTTGGTCGTAACAGTTGCTTAGGCTTTTATATATATAATACCTTCAATCAAAGCTGTAGACAAAAAATGACTATTAAAGGCTAGTTTGCCACAGTTTGTTTAAATGTGAACAAAATGTATTTTACCTTTCATGTGTTTATATAATTGGAATCTTGATTTCAGGAAAGTTTCTGTGGAACATCTGTCATTGTGCCAGAACTTGAAGGAGCTCTTTATTTGAAAGAAGATGGAAAGAAATCCTGGAAAAGGCGCTATTTCCTTTTACGAGCTTCTGGAATTTATTACGTACCCAAAGGGAAAACTAAGGTTAGAAAGAAAAAAAATCTAGTAAAAAAAAAGTGTCATGGAAGTGAAACTAAAGAAATCTTCAGGTGTCAATTTCAATATATTTACTTTGTTGTGGGAGTGATATTATTACAATATTTATACTAATATTTACCCTATTGGGATAGATTTATAAAAATCCTCTTGTAATATTTCCTATAGCTCTCTCTTGAAGGTGAAGAATTTTATCTGTTTTAAAGTCAGGTTTCAAAAATTATGAACAAGACCTCGCCAGTTTGACTTAATGGATAGAGAGTCAGCCCACAGACTGAAGAGTTCTGGGGTTGATTCTTATCAAAGGTACGTACCTCGGTTGCAGGCCTGATCCCCGGCCCCAGTCAGAGCGGGTGCAGAAGGCAACCAACCAATGTGTCTCTCTCACTGGATGTTTCTGTCTCTCCCCCTCCCTTCCACTCTCTCTAAAAAATAAATAACTAATAAAAAAATCCTTGGGTGAGGATTAACAACCACAACAAAAAAATTATGCCCTAGGTATTTTTCTAGAGATTAATTTGTTATTTTGTATACTTACTCCTGAGAACTTTCCCCCCTGTGTTGACTATTTTGTTCTATAGTCATAGTAAAATTTCTTTTATCTGGAATTGTAGAGGTATTAGAAGTCTTGATAGATCTTCATTTAGATTTTAGCCCTTAACCTCTGAGTATTGAGTTGTCTTCTGAGGTGTACTATATGCATTTTCCTAATTTAGCAGAGTTCCTCAGATGTCATTTAACTTTTGCTTGGTGATTCAGAGTTAGTGCCTCAAATCTACAAGCATAGAGTAAGTTCTTCTTTGAAATATCATTTTAACTCTCATTTTGACCATTATCTTTTTCAAAGACCCTTCTTAGAGGCTCAGGGCTTTTCCACCTTTTGTTTAACTTTTAAAACTTTAGAATGTCTCTCATCTATATCTGGGGTGAGCCAGAACATTTTGCCTGCACTGCCCAATCCAGGACACCACCAAATGGCATATTTACAAATTGCAGGTTTCTTCTGATTTGCTTGACCCATAACCCCATGCAGGTGAAATCCTGGTGAATATGCAAGTCTGCTCCCAGAATCTGTAAGACAATGTTATCTCTATTGAAATACAGGAGAGGTATTATGGGTAATGCTTGGTCCAAGGCAGCTACTGCTCCTACTGATATAGTCCCAGCTGTGCCATCTTCAGTCCAGTCCTACTCGGGGGACGTCACAGTTGACCCACTGATGATTTGTTTTATTTTAGAAAAGCTATGTCTTTGGCATTCACATATAAATGAGACATAGATAAACCTACTACAAACAACCGCCGTAGTGATATTACAATAGGACAACATACTTTCTCTCACAGCTGCTACTAACAGTGGAGTGGAGGAATTAGCCAGTAAGTCAAGAAAAAGAATAAAAATGTAATTATTGGGAAAGAAGAGGCAAAAATTATCTTTATTCACAGTTGACACAATTGTCTGTCTAACTATATAAGACACTCAATGGAAACACTATAAGGACCAAATAAACTTACCAAATAAGAAATTGTTTTCCTTTACACAAACAATATGCAAATTAAAATATAATGCAAAAGGTTTCATGCATTGTAGAAATAAAAAAATATAAAATACCTAATAACCAATAAGAAATGTTGAAGGCTTATATGGCATAAAATATAAAATTTAATAAAGGAAGTGAAATAACTGAATAAATAGAAATGTAACATGTTACTAGATGGAAAGATTAATTCTTCCCCCAAAATTTTCTATATATTCAATCCTAAGAAAAATTTCAGTTGAATTCATTTTACTTGAAGTTCACAGACTGTTTCTAAAATTAATCAGAAAGATGACACCCCAAAAATTGTGAATTTAGAGACATTAGATAAAAGTAGGACAGGTAGAGACAAGCAGATGAACAGAGAACCATGTAATAGAAAGAAAATTAAAGTAAGCATTTTACAGCAATGGGGGGGTGGGGAGGAAATGTGGTATTCAATAAATAACATTGGGGAAAAAATGTACACCCACTTGGAAAAATAGATTTGGGCCTTATACCGTGTTCTAAATTAAATTCTAGATTAATTAAACACATTTAGGAAGAAGGGAATATAAAATCTTAGAAGAAATATACATTAATATTTTCATAATTTAGGGGTGGAGTTGCCTTCTTAAGCAAGACTAAAAACCCAAGATTATAAGGAGAAAATTGACAGGTTGTTCTTATTTCCTCATGACCAAAGATCCAAACGAGAAATTATAGACTAGCTATAGAGTCTGAGAGTACATCTGCTGCATGTATAACCAAGTATGAAGACCAATAAAATATAAAGAGTTCAGCAAATCAATAGGAACAAGGTAAACATACTCATAAAAAAGGGCAAAGCTTATTTAGTGAGAATTGACAGAAAAATATCAGTAGCCACTGAATAAGTTAAAATTTGCTCTATATTACTAAAAGCAGGGAAATGTAAATTAAATAGTGAAATATTTCCTCCCATGAGATTGATGATATTAACAATACTGATAATATCCAAATTTCAGCAAGAGTGGGTAAGAAAAACGGCACTCTCTTGCACAGAGGTTGAAAGGTAAATTGATATAAAACAGTATTTATAGTAAAATTGCACTCATGTTTCAAAAATTGTGTGTGTGTAAGAATATGTATGTATGTATGTATGTGGGGGTATCTCCACATACATATGTGTATAAATGCTTACCCAAAAACATGTGGAAGAGTACTACTAAACTATTAACAATAGTATTTATGGAGAAAAGAGTGGAATTAGAAAAAGGAATGATGAGGGAAGATTTTCATTTTATTAGGTATATATGCATTGTTCTTCAAATTATAATGAGTATGTTTTATTTTTCTAATTAAAAACTTTAAACTTTGAAAATCCAGAAGAAAATATCATATAAGAAAAAAAAGCCCCACCATAAATAAAGGAATAATTGGGCACTGAGGTGTAGCAACTCTGCCCTTCACTCTCTATTCTCTAACTAGGTAAAGAATTATAGAATGTGATGGGGGAGAGTAATAGAACAAATCTGTAACTAAAGTGTAACCAAATATGTAGATTAGAGGTCTCAGTCTTCACAATGCATATTATACAGGGGGGAGAGGTTTCTGTCTCCATAGCAACACCATGGACAACAAAGAAAAAGTATGAAAAGGATCTTTTTTCCTCCGGAAGAAGTGCATGAAGATGCTATTTTCCTGAGCATCACATTTACCTCTCATTGTTCCTCCTGAAGGGGACTTTTTTTTTTTAATGCTCAATCATGAAATCCATCAGTGACTTCAAATGGCAAAAGCCAAAATGACATTTCTGGTAAAGTGGTTCGTCACCTTGTCTTGTCAATAATGATGCCTCAAGGTTAACCAGTCAGCTCTGACCCTGAGAGTCCGTGTGCAGGTGCCAGAACAACAGTATAATCTTCACTCCATTCTTGGGCCTGTGGCACGCTGTTTTGCCTTAGGTGAACTCCTTCGCCTCTTAAAATGCAGGCTTGGCATTTAGAAAACTAAACATGACAGATGCTTCATTAAATTACCTAAAATTCAACATTTTTCCACTAAAATATCATTCTTAGTTGTGCCCTCAAGAACAACCTTGGAAAAATATTAACCATCAGCTGTGTTAAGGTTTGTTTTTTTCCTTCTCTTTCAGACATCTCGAGATCTGGCGTGTTTTATACAGTTTGAAAATGTCAACATTTACTATGGGATTCAGTGTAAAATGAAATATAAAGCACCCACTGACTACTGCTTTGTTTTAAAGGTATGTTGTAAGAAGTCCTTACTTTATGTCTATATGCAATGTGAGAAATATCATATAGTTAACAACAAGTATAAATAGTAAGCTTTTTATTTTAAACCAACATAGGAAAGGAGGAAACATTTCTACCAGCTCAGATCATTTCCCAATTCTAAAACTTTACAGCGAATCTGTCTGACAGTTTGGCGATTATCAGAGGGGAAGTGGAATGGGGAAGGTAGAAGAGGATAAAGTGGAGGGAAAGGGGTAAATGGTGATGGAAGGAGACTGTACTTGGGGTGGTGAACACACAATACAATAAATACCTCAAACCTATATAATTTTATTAACCAATGGCACCCCAATCAATTCAAAATTAAAAAAAGAAAGAAAAAGAAAAAAAGTAAAGTGAATCTGTATGGGCTTCTTCATTGCTTATGAAAATGAAAGCTCTACATTTTGAACAAATTTTTTGTACAATTTTATTGATAATACTGAATAAATTTTTCAGTTCTTTACTTATTGGACCCTTATTCCATTGTAAGAAGATTTTAGAAATTAGGAACTTGACGAGATTTCCTAGAAAAATACAAAAAACACAAAAACTAGGGAAAAAATATTTTTTCATGATAGTTTTTTGGGTTTTTTCTTAGTGAAATACAATAATTGGGCTCAGTCTTATTTAATAAGACTGCTAAGTGATATCTCCCTACACATTTACTCTTATTTATTTATTAGAGGCACAATGCATGAAGATTCATGCAAGAAAGGGCCTTCCTTCCCCTGGCTGCTAGCAACACCTTCGCTCTGGCTGGAGCTGCATTTTCACTCCGCCCGGAGCCACCTTTCCCCTCTGGCCCAGAGCTGCCTTTCTGCCTTTCCATCCTGCCCAGAAGCCTGGAGCAGCCGGGGTGCCCCACCCCAGGTCGCTCAGCACCTGTGTATGCAAATTAAGCCGCCATATTTGTTGGGTTAATTTGCATATTCGTTCCTGATTGGCTGGTGGGTGTCACTAAGGTATGGTCAATTAGCATGTTGCTTTTTTAATAGTGTAGATTACTAGGGGCCCAGTGCACAAATTCATGCACCTTGAAAGGAACTGTGGGCTCCGAGATTGCAGTGGGCACAGGGCTGGGTCTCGGCCCATCCTCCATGCCTCCACATGGCCCCTCCTGCTGCAGCCCCTGGTCCCCTGTCTGCCGGCAGCCCCACTCCCACTGCTGCCACGGCGCTGGCACCATCAGTAGGTGCCAGCAGCAGCTGCTGCCTCAATCACCCCTCAGGAGCAGGGGGGGAGGTGGAGAAGCCTTTAGGGGTGATTGGGGCCAGCAGCCTCCGCTTGCACCCACTGATGGCGCTGAGCGATCGGGACCAGCACCAGGTGCCAGCAGTGGGTGCGAGCAGGGCTGGCACCGGCAGCAGGTGCGAGCACCGGGTGGGACTGTGGCGTAGGAGCAAAGAATTTTTGGTAACCACCAGAGGCTCACCCCAGTGACAGTGACCAGCATTCCACTTTGGTCTGGCACGCCCACTCACCTGCTCCATCATCCCACTGCACCCAATGCCCGCCTTGTTCCACACTCTGCCGCCTTCTGCTGATGCCTGCCATATTCCACGTGTGCCCCCTGGTGGCCAGTGTATGTCATAGCGACACTGGTTGTTCAGTTGTTCAGTTGTTCCGGTCTATTTGCCTTTTATATATATAGATTATTATTATCAAGTAATTGGTTGAAGTGATTGCCTTCATTGAGGACTCAGGATAATGGGTGTTTTTTATTTAGACATCCATAGTCCTCTTTGTCATTACTGACCACCCACTGTCATTACAAACTAGAAGCCCAGTGCACAAAATTCATGCACTCAGGGGGAGGGGTGATCCCTCAGCCTGGCCTGCGCCCTCTCGCAGTCCAGGAACCCTCAGGGGATGTCTGACTGATGGCTTAGGCCCACTTCCTGAGAGGGTCCCACCACCACCACTGCGCTCGCCAGCTATGACCTGGCTTCTGGCTGAGCGGTGCTCCCCTTGTGGGATTGGGCTGAAACTGGCTCTCCAACATCCTGCGAGGGGTCCTGGATTGCAAGAGGGCACAGGCCAGGCCAAGGGACCCCACCAGTGCACAACTGGACTGGGAGAGACGTGGGAGGTTGGCCAGCCGGGGAGGGTCTGCAGGAGGGCTCCAGGGCGTGTCCAGCTTGTCTTGCTCAGTCCCAATCGGCGGGACCCCAGCAGCAAGCTAACCTACCAGTCAGAGCGTCTGCCCCCTGGTGGTCAGTGCACACCATAGCAACTAGTAGACTAGCTGTCTGCCCCGTGATGGTCAGTGCACATCATAGCGAGTGGCTGATTGACTTTAGCATATCATTAGCATATTGATTGGTTGAATGGCCAACCAGTCGACTGGACACTTAGCATATTAGGCTTTTATTATATAGGATAGTAATAACAACAACCACTGTCCTAGCTCAATCAGCCTGCCACTCCCCCAGAATCTCTCAACCAGGGGCATTTTGCCCCCAGCAGACCTTTATCAATATCTAGAGACATTTTTGTTTGTCATGACTTGAGGGGGGCTGTTACTGCTTACATTTGATGGGTAGAGGCCAGGGACACCACTAAATACCCTACAATGCACAAGGCAACCCCACAACAAAGGGTTAGATGCTCACAAATGTCAGCAGTGCTGCTGTTGAGAAGCCTGCCCTAGACAGAGTAGTCCCAGGATAATGGCTGTAAAAGGACGAAGGAAAGAGAGAGAGCAAGATTCATTCATTCAGCCCTAGCTGGTTTGGCGCAGTGGATAGAGCGTTCACCTGCAGACTGAAGGGTCCTGAGTTTGACATAGAACCAGAATGAGATGCAAGGTGGAGCCACAGAGGCTGCTACTCTCTCAGACACTATTTATTAGGAAACAAAATATCTTCTCTTCCCACCGTACACCACTGCCAGCACCCTTGAACCGTATTTCGTTGTGTTCCTATCTGACCCTGTGGCCCACGTTTGGAATCCTGAGACCCTGAGAAATTTAGAATGGAGGCCCTCATTTCCATGTGGACAGTTCTATGCACTTCATCTCTGAAGTGTTGCCCCCATCTCTTGAGTAGTGAGAAGATTCTGGAGAAAAGTTCTGAAATGCTGGTCATTAAACTGGCTGAATACAGATTCCAGGGCCCTGCACTCATTGAATCAACATATTTAAGGATGGGGCCCAGGAATCTCCATTTTTCTTAAGGTCAGTGTCCTAAGTCTAAGCATCAACAGTCAGGACTTAGCTGGTGATGAAATACCCTCCCTAGTGGACAAACAGGATGAAAGTTGTCAGAAGGAGCAAAGGCCCAAGCCCCAACACCAGGGCCATGGACTGGAGCAGGGATGGCTGCTGGAGGAAGACAAGATTTTGGGCCTAGACGTCCCCAAGATGGGACTTTAGACACAGTGAACAGACTCAGCTTCCTGTGCCAACACACATATTTGGGACTAGGTCCTAGAGTCATGGCTTAAGTTGAATTATCAGACTGGGGCACAGGTTATCCTGGGATTTGCTGCAAATGGAATGCTGAGACCCAGGGTATTGGACTAGAACTTTTAAAACTCTCATCTCCAAGGCCTATGTCTCCAGGAAAGAATTGGGGAAGAAAGCTCAGAGGTGGAGAAGCCCACAGACCTCATGGACCTAGGAACCAACAAGAGTCAGGGCAGAAGGGGAGGGAAAGAGAGAGAGAAACATCAATGTCCCTAGCGGAACATGTGTTTCCTTCTTTCTCACAACAATGATCTGTCCTCAAGCCAATTTCTTCATGTGCCATCACCCTGCTCATTTTGCTCTTTTGCATGCTTGTCAGTTCCTTCCCAAAATATTGGGAATATTTAATAATTTGCTGAGTATAAGGCTCTGTCACCATTTGGAGAACTTATTTGTTTATGAACATTTTGGTCACATATTTCCCTTTCTGTCCACTATGAAAAGAATTGTTGATATCAAATATTTCATTGGGATAAGCAGATTTACAGAATTCAAAAAAATTCATACATACATTTCAAAATATAGAGAAGTATGTTAAGAACTGCATGATTCCACCCTTGCCAGTTTGGCTCAGAGGATAGGCCATTGGCCTATAGATTGAAGAGTCCCAGTTCAATTCTGGTCAAGGGCACATGCCTGTGTTAAGGGCTTGATCCCCAGTAGGGGGCGTGGAGGAGGCAGCTAATCAATGATTCTCTCTCATCATTGATGTTTCTATCTCTCTTTCCCTCTCCTTCTCTCTCCTTCTCTCTCTGAAATCAATAAAAATCTATTTAAAAATAAATAAAAGAAGAAAATTGCATGATTCCATGGGCACACACTGACTGATAAGTCCAGCCAAGAAGGTTTTTATTCCCCAGGCACCCCTTCTACTGGTAATTACAGTGTGAGCCTCCTACTCATTTTTATTTACCCAGCAGTTGGTATATTTCTTAACACCCAGAAGTATTTGTTGAATGTGTGGGGCCTCCGTTCTAGATAGGGTTCTGCCACTCTCTTGGGACTTGGACAAATGGCTTACTCTCTGTGGCACTTGGTTTCCTCATTTGTAAGTTAGAGGATCTGTAAGTTCCCTTTTAACAGTAATGTTCTGCAATTGCCCCGACCTCTGTGCTCCGTGCTGAGCTTCTCTCTTTTTATGGTAGGAACAATCAAACCAATTGCAAAAGAGTCTAGCTTGTGGCACTGAACCAGCATTTTTTCCTTTAACCCCTTTGCAAATAATTTTGCAACAAAAGGCTCAGTTAGGCAGTAAACCCCTTGGCAAGGTCCCAAAACATGACTGGAGAACCAGCACAGCGACTTGCTATATGATGGCCAAGAGGATTTCCGTGTTAACAGGGGAGCCGGGAAGGAGCCTGGTGTCCACCAGGTAACTCATCTTAGAACCATAAAACCTGAGCATTTGCACGAGGCCCTGGAGGTCATCTGATGTTTAATTACACATGTACACATGTGGTGTAAGGACATCAGGGAGGTTCCCCCACTAATGTTGGAGAAAATGAGCCAGGGTCTGTACATCTGTCTCCTCATCATAGAAGGAGCTCCTGATAGAATGCAAGTTCAAGAGTTCTTGCCTCTCTTTTATGCTCAAAAGCCACATGTTTAAGTGAATGACCACATTTTATTCTATTTGGATGAAATTGTTTATTGTACTATTTATGTGGATACCTCTACTTAAATTGCTTTGTGCATTTCATTGCAAGCACAATGCGAGTTATAGTCTGCTCCTGGGAGCCTGGCTCTCACATGGCATGCACCAAATAAATAAATAAATACTTTTAATATGGCAAAACCAAAGTAACAATGTCACCGTTTTTAATTTCTCAGAAAAAAACACAAACCTGCTTTCTAAGAACAATTATAAACATTAAGTTGCTAAAGTGACCATGTTTTCCCCTCTTATTTGACAGTCAGAACAAGAGCACTGTTCCAGGTGAGGGAACGGTTTCTGGTGCTGAAAGAGGACTTTGGCTTGGTTCTGTGACCTTTATTGTTGAAAGGAGTACTGCGGGCCTCTGTGGAATGTCACATTCCATTCAGGGAATGAGTCCTCAGCTGAGTGTACTTTTTATCAGTGACCTTCTGATTAGTTAATGTAACAAATCCTTTTTTTGCTGGTGGATCACAATATTTGTGATGGTCAATTTCACTTTTAAGGGACTCAAACGGGGATGTTTAGTTGGGATAACATTTACAAAAATGAAATCTAATATTCAGAATTAAGGAGGAAGCATTGAACCCCAATAAAATGGTGTTACACATTCAAAACACATTGAAAAGTGTGTGTTGGCATCTGCCAGCCAGAATGGAAAAGGACAGGCAACATTCAGGATCCTAATGTGGAGCTCAGGAGAGAGGAAACCTATGGAACTGGTTCGAGTGATGCTGACACAAATTCTGAGGGCTGAGTGACCTCAGTTTATGCAAAGATAAAAGGATAGCCCTAGCCAGTTTGGCTCAGTGGATAGAGCCTCGACCTACAAGCTGAAGGGTTCCGGGTTCAATTCTAGTCAAGGGCACATGCCCAGGTTGCGGGCTTGATCCCCACTAGCGGGCGTGCAGGAGGCAGCCAATCAATGATTCTCTATCATTATTGATGTTTCTCTCTCTCTCTTCCTCTCTGAAATCAATAAAAATATTCTTTAAAAAAAGATCCTATATAATAAAAGCGTAGTATGCAAATTGTCTCCTTGACCAGGTGTTCTTCTGGGAGTTCGACCAGGCGTCAGGGCCGGCTAGGGGAAAGGAAGGGAGGCCCTGGCCCACAGCAGGTGGCCGGGGGAAGGGAGGGAGTGCACTGGGCCTCTAGTACAAGTATAAAGATAGATTTTCATCAATTGGCTCAAAGGCAAAAAGGAGGAATTCTTTATAATTTCTGAATTTTCCTGAGGCATCTTTAGAGTCTGGAATTTTGGCTTAATAGCTTGATAAAAATGCATGAATTCTAGGGGGTAGGACAAGAGATTCCAAGCTTCTGGTGGACCATGGGGTGAAATATATAGTAACCTGTCTGAGCCTCGGTTTTCTCATTTTTAAAACCAAAAATTACTAACCTCTCACCAAGCTCTCCAAGTCTCTGTGGGTCTTGTTATTTGTTCTGGGCACAGTCAGCAATGCCACTGACTCATATTGGCTGTGTCATTAGATAGATCAGCAAGGTGACTACTCCAAATGCTGCTTCTCAGATTCAAACTGAAGTTCAAAGCACAATGCCCTTGGAAATAGCCACTTCCTTGAAGGTCAGTGGTTAAGCCAAAAGCAAAAGTGCAGTGGGGAGATCTGTGCAGTAAACACTCTGAGAGGAGAAGTGGACAGCTTCACTCCCTCCGGCCCACGGAAGCTGCTTCCAGCTCTCTTGGCATTCCATCTTGCTTTCAGCACCACCCACAATTTTATGCTGATCCTAGCAGGGTTAACGAACTCCCCTGAGAAATGGAGGAAGATAGAGGTGGTAACATGTGCCTGAGCACACACACACAAAATGGTTATGGTTGGAAATTATTTCTCTACATCTCAAAGTTTATGAAAAATTATAAAGACCCATGAAAATGTACGTGGTTCTCATCTCAGAACCTAGATTTGGTTGCTGGCCCCTCGCCTTGTGGCCATAACACTTCTGGCGAACAGGAATTCCTGCACTTGTTTATTTCTCTTAACAATTATTTCCACCTCTGGACCGGAATACCGAGCATGTACCAGGCCATGTATTAAGCCCTGGGGGTCTTCATCA
Organism: Corynorhinus townsendii; assembly: GCA_026230045.1. Lineage (NCBI taxonomy): Eukaryota > Metazoa > Chordata > Mammalia > Chiroptera > Vespertilionidae > Corynorhinus > Corynorhinus townsendii. Next base: position 105,828,634 of record JAPDVU010000001.1, on the reverse strand, counting down.
GTGAATGGCAGACATGATTCCCACCCTCATGAAGCACACAGGCTGCCAGAGACAGAGACATAAAACAGAAATTACAAAGGCAGTGAGGATTCAGAAAGATGGGTACAGGGTGATCTGTCTGACCAGGGACCTGTGTGTCTCTTTCCCTTCATGCCTGCCCATATCACTGTTCTCACTGACTGTGAGCTCTGGGGAGGCCTCATGATTCCTAGTGCAACACACAAGGACATTGCCACTTGAGAATAGACAGAATTATTGCATCTCCAGGCCATCCATCCAGAGACCAAAAATGGCCCATTTGGGTAAGAGATGACAGTTAAGAAAGGATAATTCTAAAGCATCAGCCTACAGACTGAAGGGTCCCAGGTTTGATTTCAGTCAAGGGCACATGCCCGGCTTGGGGGCTCGATCCCCCAGTAGGGGGCATGAAGGAGGCAGCCGAATAATGATTATCTCTCATCATTGATGTTTCTATCTCTCTCTCCCTCTCCCTTTCTCTCTAAAATAAATAAAAATATATTTAAAAAAGAAAGTATGATTCCTAGGTAACAGAAATAACCTTAGGATTGACTGGGAATCACAAAAACATTATTAATTCTGTGACATAAGAATTATATCAGGTAAATTCCCTAATCTGATAATTGGAGAAATGACTCAGATTTCTTGTGGGGATAGAAACATTATAGTTTTGAAAGCTTTCAAAAGTTAAAAAAGCAGAAATTAACATTATAATTGATAATATAGTAAGAAGTGCTTATAATAAATCATGTCCTAGATTTCCTAAGTCCCTTCAAAATTTAGCCCAATTTAAAATTATCCCTCTTTCCAATCCTAAAATTACTCCCAGTACCTATTGCCACCATCTCAGGAAATCACATTTTAAATTTTTTTGAAATATTACAGAATTATATATGATTTTATTAGCATCCTAATAAATTCAATAAAAAATTAATTTTTTTTGAAAAGCACTAATGAATGAAGAGTTTATGAATGGTCTTTAATATGACTATTTTCTAGCATCCCCAAATTCAGAAGGAGTCCCAGTACATCAAGTATCTCTGCTGTGATGATGAAAGAACTCTAAACCAGTGGGTCACGGGAATACGGATTGCAAAGGTGAGTGAGCATATGGACTCCACCCTATCTTGAATTTGAATTTGCCGACCACCTGCTTGGCCTGGGTCCAGTCTTTGTGTTCTTGTAAAACAGTTGATCCATTCTTAATAGGTCAATGCCACCGATATGGTCTTATTTATTTGCCCATTGTGTTTTTTAAATAGGTGACAGGAATAGTAATGTAGACCTCTCCAATGACCTGAGAATCAGAGGTTTACTTTAACAGGAGATTTCTCAGATCTCTGTTTACTCACGGAGAGCACTGCAAGTGTAGTGTGTAATTACAAAACATGAGCTATAATTACATACACAAGGTGTAGAATTATACAAAGACATACAGTCAGAATTCCATAGCTAAAGCTCTCCTCTAATGTCTAAGTAAAAGTATTAACTGTCTCTGTTAATGTGGAAAATTATTTAACACATGAAATAACACAGTAAAAATCTTGGGTATAATTTTTGCTTCCCAAAAACTTTACTAATAGCCTACCTGTTGACCGGAATTACCAATAACATAAACAACCAATTAACACTTCTTTTTTCGTCCTCACTGGAGGACATGCTTATTGATTTGAGAGAGAGAAACATGAATCGGTTGTCTCCACTACACATCCCAAGCAGGGATCGAACCTGCAGCCTGGCTATGTGTGCTGACCGGGAACCAAACCAGCCACCTTTTGGTGTTGGGGCAAAGCTACAGCCATGAGCCACCCAGCCATGGCAACACGTATGTTATATGTTACATGTACTATATACTGTATTCTTATAATAAAGCTAGAGAAAACATAGTATTAAGAAAATTATAAAGAAGAAAAAAATATATTTATGGCATTTATTGAAAAAATCTGTTTATAAGTGAACCCACGCATTTCAAACCTGTATTGTTCAAGGATCAACTGTATTAAAAAAAAAAAAAAAAAAAACACTTGGGAAAAGAGTAAAAAGAGTACTCATGAAGTATTTTCCCCCTCAATATGTATATTGCAAATAAGTGCAGAATTTGGGATAAATAGATGACTTTTTGCTTCTTTTGTGTTTCCTCCCTAGTACGGAAAGACTCTCTATGACAACTATCAGCGGGCAGTGGCAAAGGCTGGGCTGGCCTCTCGGTGGACAAACCTGGGCACTGTCAGTGCAGCTACACCAACTCTGCCTTCTACAGGTACCACACAGAGCAGAAATTCTGACACCTCTTCAAGCTCAGACTATCAGGGTTTTGGCCGGTGATGCAAGCTGTGAAAGAACTCACAACTGAGAGAAGAGATGGATGCAGAGAGAGGGGTTTATTTTACTTTCCATGAAGAGATAGGGCCAGTGCATTGCTAATCAATACAAGGGCAAGAAAGGCAAGTGGCTTCCCCTTTTAAGCCCTGGCTGTTGTTAAGCAGCAAGGAAGTTGAGCATGTATCAGGGGGATTATAGTTTGTTCCTTAGGAGACAGTCTGGGCAGATGTCCTAGGGAGGTGTCTTTATCAGCATCTTTACAAGCCTGTAAAACATTCTTAGAGCAAAAGCTATGAAGAGTTCAAAGGAGGCTTGTTTGAAGGAGAGGGTGGAAGGGCACTTTCTACTATTATCCCTGAGTTGTGAAAACAGCAGGGAAGAGGACGAAAGAATGTAGCCTTGAAAGTAACTTATCCTCTCCCTCAGTTTAAGCAGAGGAGCTGTTTGAATCAGAGAAGCTAACAATGTTGGGGTTTAATTATCAGGTGCTCCTCATAAATTGTGGAAGGCTACAGCAAAGAAAAAGAAAGGCCTTTTTTTTTTGTCCTTACACAGAGTTCAGGTTCAAACTTATCCAACACATTTTATAAAAACAGAACTTTGTAGACAATACAGAATATATTTCTCTTCTGATGGTCAGGCTCAAAATCTATACATATTGCCCTGGTCAAGTGGCTCGATTGACTAGAGCTTCCTCCCACACCAAAAAGGCTGCGGGTTTGATTCCCGGTTAGGGCACGTAACTAGGTTGTGGGTTTCATCCCCTGTCATGGCAAGTACAGGAGGTTCTCTCTCTCTCCCCCCTTCTCACTCTAAAAATCAATAAAAAACAAACACATATCTACACATATACACGCCTGTATCTGTTTCTTTATAACTGACTTTTAGCAGAGCTTTGACCTTTTTTTCATGATATGCTTGTGAGTAAGAGGGTGATCACCAGCTTAGGGAGAGCTGGTAGGAAGCTGTCTCATCGGAGTACAAGTGTTCTATTTGTCCAAGGCTTCATTAGTCTCCAGCACACTGCTCACACCAAGGACAAGAGCTTTCCCTGATGTTTTGCCTCAGTGACATCATGGCTAGAACTTTGTACCCAATCCTGGACACCACATTTTAAGGGTAGCATTACAGCTCCTTGTTGTGTCTCTGAGGGCAGGGCAATGAGGGAGAAGTAGGGACTGCATGCAGCGGCACATAGCTGTGATTCTTACAACAGCCCTGCAAAGTATAAATTATTACCCCCATGCCACAGGTGAGAAAACTGAAGGTGGGAGAAACTAGTCTCTAGTATCTTCTCAGCGGCTGAGCTGGAATTCAAACACATTTATCTTTAAATGGTGAAAGAACTGGAGCCAACTATTAATGGCGGAACAGTCTTGTCAGTTTTCCAGTGTTAAAGGGTGGTCATTGCAAAGGCCAGTTTTATGTTCTTTGCTGCTTCAAAAGATAAAACCAGCTTGAATGTGTGGAAGTTGCAGTGAGATCAACTAGACTTAATCCACTCTCAGCACCATCTGTGTGCTGATTACCTATAAACATACAAATCAGTCCAGGCTTCTCTGTTGACCTCCAAACCGATGTATTCAACAGTCTGCTCAGTGGCTTTCCTGGATACATCACAGACAGCTCAAACCCATCATCTGTAAAATGGATCTCATCATCTTACCCTCCAAACTTGCTCCTCCGTTGCTGTTCTCTCTTTCCATAAATAAGATCATCATCTACCCGATTTCTCATGCAGGACACACCCTCAAGTCCAGTCACTCCTAAACCTGTTGATTCTTCCTTCTAACTATTGGTCAGATCTGTCCTGTCTTCTCATCTCAGCAAACCCAAGCCACCGCCATCTTTCACTTGGCCTCATGCACTGGTTGAGTTGAGTTGGCCTCCAGCTAAGCCTTCATTGGCAGGCTTCTCCCCCTCCATGAGACCGTCCCCTACCTAAAGCACTTTGGAAACTTGCCACTGCTCTCCGATAAAGTCCCAAGTCCTTAGCAAGACCAACAAAGCTGCATAATATGTGTTTATTCCTCTCTCCTGCCTCTTCTCCCTCCCTATCTTCCTGTTTCTACCACATATACCATTTGCTTTTTCCCAGTTCTGTAAATCCCCCAGCACCATCCTTTCTCAGAGACTTTAAAGATGCTGTATCCCTACCTATCCCAGTCTCAAATGAACTGTCCTTTGTAAGCCAGGCATAATTAATAAGCCCTGCATAATTAATAATCCGTGAGTTCCTTCCTCTAGACTCTGATGGAAAGCACGAGGCCAGGGGCCATTTCTGTCTTGTGTATTGTGGCAGGAGAGATGGATAAACAGATAATAGATGCTTAGCTGGAATTAGAAGGTGGTTGGGACAATAAATGAAACAATTATTTAATAGCCACCTCATATGGTGATTAAAGAAAATTAAAATTATTTAAGGAAAGGGGAAAGCGGATGGGGTATCCAAAGGGAAGGGCTGGCTACACAGTACTGAGCCAAGGGGACATTGGGTTGATGATGGCAGCACCTAGGATGGAGTTTCATCCTTATATGTAGTCACTGGTGGGAAACTTGTCATCAGTGTGTTTGAGGGGCTGAGCTGGTGGGCGTGAAATGTGGATGGAATGCAGGTGTGCGATCAGGTGTCTTCAGGACAGTTTCAATTCCTTGTATGGTCTGACTCCTGGAGTCCATTGAGTTTTTTCTTGGTCTTATGTTCTCCTGTGGCAGGAAGTTTACAAATGGCTGTAAGGATTGTATTGCCCTACAGTCCTAACATAGAGTTTCTCTGAAGATTAAGTAAAATAATGTATGTTAATGTCCTTAATGTTAAATGCACAACAAATGTTAGTTCCATTCCTTCTAAATGATTGCTTAAAACCAGTTTTTGAAGAACACCATTGCAGCAGTCAGATGAGATTTCCATTGATTAAAAAGGTGGATCTTGTACATGATCAAATATCCCTTAGTAGATACTGAATTAACCCATGTTGGTGCTGCTGTAGTCTTATTTATAAAAAATCATTAGGTTCTGTCATTGACACCAGCCCTACAGAGAACAAACATGCTGAGATTTTTTTTAAATAAACCATACTGGGAGCCACCCCTGTTTATTAATAAAATGCTTCAGTGAGCATCTAAAAAGAAAAAAATCCTCAATGTAAACTTTCTTTCAGTTTATACCTTAGAATTGCCATGAGCACTGGCTGTGTAGGATTTTAAGTTCTATAGTAGTGACAAGTGTGGAAGGAACTGAAGATGAGTTTAGAAGGAAGTGAAGCACTTTCAAATAGAAGGTGAAGTTCATTCTTCTCAGTATGTACCAACATATACATACGCAGTGACCATGATCACATCTTACAACAGAGACCTGCTTGAGTTCAGTTCTTGGCAAATATTATTATCAAAGCCTCTCTCTTCATCTGAACTCACAGCACAAAATAAGTAGGGCTCTCCAAAAATGTTTCAGGGACCTGTGTCCATCCAAAGGGCCTGGTACAAATCAAGCTCTATGATCCTTCCAACACACCCCCTCCCCCTTAAAAAAACAGTTAAGGTGAACCTCAAAAATAGTGTTTTATTAAAAAATGTTCTTTGGGGTCAGGAGTTACTGTCTGATTGCACTTAACTTGAACCTCAGGCTGTTTGGGGCACTAATCAGGGAGCCCCCTTCACCCACAGCTGCCTGCCTGAGTCATTGGCATACAGAGTGGGGTTCCCTCAAAGAGGAGTGATCCCCCGACCTTGAAATTACACACCATAGGTCAGAACAAAAACTGGGCTGAGGGGAGTGTGGAACTGGCACGAGCTGTACCTTGGGAGAACATGCTGTGACTTCACTTGGTAGGGCTGGAGGCAGTAAGCCCGGGTCCCATTCTGCCTGATGCCTCCTCAGCTTTAGCTGGCAACTTTTCTCTGCGGACCTAGAATCCCTTCTGCCCACCTCCTCCCTGTAAGGACAGAAAAGGGGCCTTTCTTTTCTTTTCTGTGGCCTTCCACAATTTATGAGAAACACCTGGTAACTACTTAAAACCAAAGATTATTAACTCCTCTGATCCAAACTGCAAGACAAGATAAGCTGCTCTCAAGCCTACATTCTTGCATACAAATCCCTTCTTGTTGTTTTTTACAACTCAGGGATAATTGGTAGAAAGTTCCCTTCAAACAGGCGTCTTTTGAACTCTTCATAACTTTTGCTCTAAGCATGTTTTACAGGCTGATAAAAGGACACCTCCCTAGCATATCTGCCCAGACTAAAAAACAAATTTTCAAGTACAAACCCCTTGATATCTGCTCAATTTCAGCCCAACAAACCCCACTGCCTCCCTTGTCCAAGGCTTTAAAGGGGGAGGTGGGGGGGGGGGGGAGGGACGGGCCAGGCAGGGAGAAGTTGATTTTTTTGTTCTTTGCTGTTGATTAGCAATGCACTGGCCCTCTTCCTAAACTTCCTCTCTATCTCTCTTCTTTAGTTTTGCCCCAAACCCTAACACTACCCTTTCTCTTTTCCTGCCCCCTCTTTACATTGTTGAACCAGAGTCCTAGAGAAACATGCCCAAGTGGTGCAAGGTCGCTGGCTGGGTGGCAAAACCACATGGGATCCATGTGTGTCTGCTATGGTCATCCTACTGAGAAAACATGGAGGCACTGTTCTACGTCCAAAGTGCTTAACAATAAGTCATTGATTCTTTTTTGTTGTTGTTAATCCTCACCCGAGGATATTTTTTCCATTGATTTTTAGAGTGGAAGGAAGGGAGAGAGAAAGAGAGAGAGCCTGGCCGGTGTGGCTCAGTGGTTGAGTGTTGACCCAGGAACCAAGAGGTCTCCAGTTTAGATTTCCATCAGGTCACATGTCCGGGTTGTGGGTTCGATCTCCAGTAGGGGATGTGCGGGAAGCAGTTTATCGACGAAGGTTCTCATTGATGTTTCTACCTTTCTATCCCTCTCCCTCTAAAAGTCAATAAAAACATATTTCTTTAAATATGTATATACTAGTGGCCCAGTGCATGGATTCGTGCACATTGAAAGGAAATTAATTAGAAGGTGGCCAGCAGAGCAGGACTGGGCAAGATGGGCTGGACACGCCCTGAAACCAATCTCCCGTGGTCCCTCCCCGGCCAGCTGTACCTGGGGTGGCACCAGGGCTCGAAGGGCATCTGCAGAGCGAGCAGGGTCCCTGCAGCAGGTGGGGTCTCTCAGCCTGGTCTGCGGGGATTGGGCTGAAACTGGCAGTCCTACATCCCCTGAGGGGTCCTGGAGTGCGAGAGGGCACTCGGCAAAGTTGCTGTCGCTCGGCAGCTCCTGCGTTGAGTGTCTGCCCCTTGGTGGTCAGTGCGCGTCATACCTACCAGCTGCTTAGCCTTTTAGATATATAGAGAGAAACATCAATTGGTTGCCTCTTACACATGCCCCTACCAGGGCAGGGGATCGAACATGCTTTGCCTGGGAATCAAACCTCAGACCCTTTGGTGTACATGGCAATGCTCTAACCACTGAGAAACACTGGCCAGGGCCATTGATTCTTAATAAATGGCAGTTTTTCTTTCATATTGGGCAACAGTCATGGAGACTTTTTTGTTTCTTATTAAATGATTTCATGACTTTAGAACTACTTCCAGTCAGTCAACTACTTTCTTTTCTTTTTTTTTTAAGATATATATATATATACATATATACATATATATGTGTGTGTGTGTGTGTATATATATATATATATATATATATATATATATATATATATAATTGTTTTTTTACAGAGAGGAAGGGAGAGGGATAGAGAGTTAGAAAAATCGAGAGAGAGAAACATCAATCAGCTGCCTCCTGTACACTCCCCACTGGGTATGTGCCCACAACCCTTGATCAGAATCGAACCTGGGACCTTTGAGTCCGCAGGCCAATGCTCTATCCACTGAGCCAAACTGGTTAGGGCTCAACTACTTTCTTAACATGGCAACTGAGAGAAATCCAACCCAATGTACACTGAGTGGCCAGATTATTATGATCTCTGAACACATAATAATCTGGCCACTCAGTGTATATATCCTGTATAATAAAATCCTAGTACACAAGTTGTCCCCTCAACCAGGAGTTTGACTAGCAGGCAGGCCAGCCAACCGCCCATGTCCCCATGTCCCCTCCTCCTGGCCAAGCTGGCTGGACCCCACTCATGCACGAATTCATGCACCAGGCCTATAATATATATATAATAATAATCTGGCCACTCAGTGTAGTTTAAGCAACAAAAGTGAGGGGGAGAGGTTTATTAACACACAAAACTAGGAAGTGCAGGATTAGGCTGCTTTCAGGCACAGCAGGATCCACGTTGATGTGGTATCATCAAGATACTATTTCTTTCTTAGGCACTGTCCCCATGAGGTGGCAAGGATTACCACTGAGTCTCTGGGCTTATTTTTTCACACAGCAAAAATCTTAGTTCAAAGATTCTCATCTCTGAAAAAGTCCCAAGAAGGACTCTTTTATGCCCATTCCTAAGCCATCTCACTCTGCCCAAGAGGATGCCATCTTCTGCTTTGCCAGGTGGGGTGGTGGGACCGGCCCTTTGCAAACCTTGTGGGCTAAGCAAGGGGGTATTTTGGGGAGGCTGCACATTTTGCTCAATTCCCTCTACTATTTTTGTGCCCAAAGTACTTTTTGTTGAGAATAATGTTCAAAATTTGTTCCTGTACACAGCAGAGTATGAAAGCAGATACATTTCAACAAAAGGAATATTTTGAAAGAGGTTTTAAAGGTTTATTCTCCAACTAGAGGCCTGATGCACAGAACTCATGCATGGAGGGAGGGGAGAGGTGTCTGCACCCTCTCCAATCTGGGACCCCTTGAGGGATGTCCGACTACCCGTTTAGGCCTGATCCCACGGGCAGTCAGACATCCCTCTCACAATCCAGGACTTCTGGCTCCCAACCGCTCTCCTGCCTGCCTGCCTGATTGCCCCTAACTGCTTCTGCCTGCCAGCCTGATCACCCCCTAACCACTCCCCTGCCAGTCTGATCAATGCCTAACTGCTCCCCTGCCAGCCCGATTGCCCCCAACTGCCCTCCCCTACAGACTTGGTCGCTCCCAACTGCCCTCCTCTGCAAGCCTGGTCACCCCCAACTGCCTTCCCCTGCAGGCCTTGTCCCTCCCAACTGCCCTCCCCTGCAGGCCTGATTGCCCACAACTGCCCTCCCCTGCCAGCCATCTTGTGGCAGCCATCTTGTGTCCACCTGGGAGCGGCCACCTTGTGTGTTGGAGTGATGGTCAATTTGCATATCACCTATTTATTATATAGGATGACCAAAAAAGTGTTAAAAGTGGAACATACTATCTTCCAGTTAATCCAGACTTTGTAGCCTGTATAAAGCATTCACTTTCCTGAACCTCACAAAGTCTTGACATAAAACCTCAGATTTTTCCTAAGGTTCCCAGTTAACCATACTATGCCAGGGGTTGGCAAACTGCGGCTCACGAGCCACATGTGGCTCTTTGGCCCCTTGAGTGTGGCTCTTCCACAAAATACCACGGCCTGGGAAAGTCTATTTTGAAGAAGTGGCATTAGAAGAAGTTTAAATTTAAAAAATTTGGCTCTCAAAAGAAATTTCAATCGTTGTACTGTTGATATTTGGCTCTGTTGACTAATGAGTTTGCCGACCACTGTCCTAGGCCCATGAATCCCTTTCTTTTGCATTAGAGATATAAACTGCTTTCTATTTTCAGATGAACTTTCAAGAATATTGAAACGTCTTCCCCACTCATCTTGTCTCTTCCTCCCTCTCAGGACTTACAGGAGGCACTGCCCAGGCCAATGGTCAGATTCCCCAGGCTGCACACTCGGCGAGTGCTGTTCTCGAGGAAGGCCAGAGACACGTTGACCCAGCTAAGGTAGGCCCGAGAGTGACTGACACACTCTATCCAACTGTCCCCTGTAAACCCATATTCTAAACCATCAGTGGTGTTCTAATAACTGGTCTTTTAAAAGGAGAATACAGCAGTTAGTTGCAACAACTAAGGCCCTATAGCTTCATTTAGATAATTGCTTTATATATTTTTTATCTTAAAATTACATAGGCTAGAATGGAAAGTTAAAACCAACTGTCATCACACTGCTTTGGGGAAATGTATGATTTTTATATTAATACTGAGGATTGACAACTCTTTTTAATTTAGCTACATGTATCTGGCTGATGCGATTATATTGGTTTAGTGTAGTCAATGATTTTAGACTCTCTGAAAGTGGCTCCTGGGTTTTAAGCCCTTGGGATTTCTACTTACTTTTAAAACAAATATTTTATTGATTTTTTTACAGAGAGGAAGGAAGAGGGACAGAGAGCTAGAAACATCGATGAGAGAGAAACATCGATCAACTGCCTCCTGCACGCCCCCTGCTGGGGATGTGCCTGCAACCAAGGTACATGCCCTTGACCAGAATCGAACCCGGGACCCTTCAGCCCGAAGGCCGACGCTCTATCCACTGAGCCAAACCAGTCAGGGCAGATTTCTACTTATTTTTTCTGAATAAATTAGAGCAACAAGTTAGAAGCCCTACATTAAACGCTTACTGAGCCCCAAAACCAGATTAGAAGACTACCACTAAAAGGATTTCACTATAAAATGTGCATTTAAATTTATCTGTTAATGTTCTACATACATCCTCAGGGTGATGAAGAAGAAAACACATTTTAAAACAATAGCCAAATTGGTATAATATTCTCCATAACTTTTTTTTTTTTTTTTTTTTTTTTGTAGAGGGGGTTAATGAAGATTCATTAAATCCTTCTAAAAACTGTAGCTAGAGCCCTAACCAGTTTGGGCCAGAGGATAGAGCGTTGGCCTACAGACTAAAGGGTCCCAGGTTCTATCCCGGTCAAGGACATGTACCTTGGTTGCGGGCACATCCCCAGTAAGAGGTTTACAGGAGGCAGCTGATCGATGATTCTCTCTTATCATTGATGTTTCTAACTCTCTATCCCTCTCCCTTCCTCTCTGTAAAAAATCAACAAAATACATTTTTAAAAAATATTTTTTAAAAAACTGTAGCTAGAAGCTATAATTTAGTTACTAGCCCAGTTGATAACATCTCCATTCACTATACAAGTTTCCTTGAATATTTCCCATGTGTGATTCAAAACAACCTTAAATAATGCACCTTTAGAAAAGTTTCACTTCATTTCCACCTCTCATTTTGTCCATCAGCCAGGGGTGGAAACCAGTAAATCTTATACTTAGTGACCTTCTTAGAGTGTGAAAACCACTGCAGACGGTTGCAAGCTGTGTTTCTGCCATCTCAGCTTGGCGCTGTGCTTTCTGCTGTGTGATGTTCACCGTTTCTGTGGTGCCAGTTGAAGACAAAACACTTTTAAAACCTGAAAGCAATTAAAGGATCCCAGAATAGAAATTACTTAATTAGGTGCAATGTCAATTCCCCAACTTCCTGTTCAGAAATTTTAAAAATACATCACCAGTTAATTAGCTTATCATGTTAAGTAAACAAACCAAAATAGAAACTTTATTGTAAGGCACTTTCTGAGGGGAAGAAAACTTCTAAATGGAATCTTTACTGAGAAGAGGTTATCAGGCAAAGAAAGAAAGAAATGAAAGCCTGATAAGATGTAAATTGCAATGATAATTATCACTAAAACAGAAGGATTCAATTCAGCTGCCTGAAATTTCTGGGGAAGTTACATTATACAAAATAATTTATTATGATCTCTTCTACCATTGACATGCTTTTGTTAGCCTTTGGCCAAGTTTGGTGCTCTGGTTTCTACCAACAGCACATGCTTCATGATCTTCCTCTTTGGAACCACTCACATTTATCTCACTTGATTGCATCATAACCCTGAGACAATCCTAGATAATAATAGGGATTATAATTGGCCAGCTGGTTTTCACACAGTTAAGAAAAGGTAAATCATTAAGACTCTAGACCAGGTGTGCACACTCCTGCTCCACCACCTACCACGTCCCCTGAAGCTCTTAAGCCTATAATTAGCTCCTCCCTAGAAGCCCTCTGTCCTGGGAAAAGGCACCTTTGTTCTCAGCATGCCAGCAGGGAAACAGTTCTTACTGGGATGGACAGCCTTTATGGTGGGTTTACGCAAGGGTTACCTGTAGTCCACAGAGAACTGTCCTGGCTTTCTTTTTCCCTTCCAAAATAGAACTTTGAGATTTGGGGAAGGTTTTGGGACTCTCCTTAACCACCTCTCTGCCACTGAGGGTATACAGGACAAGGGCAAAATAATTGTAGAGACACCTGCTCCTGACCTCTGAGCTTCACAACCAGCCCAATCCAGACCAAGAAAAATGTGATGGATGCATATGCCTGCACACTGGGGCGTAAGTGGGAATTCCAGGAGAGCCGTTTACTTCCCTTTTAATTCCTAAGGCTACCTCCCAGGTGGCTAAGCTCTATCCTACTTAAGCTCTTTTAAAGAGAACAGCGGTTCTGAGGAGATACATAGTCTAAATACAATGGACAACTGCTCCCATAGTGCTGTCCTGCAGTCTTGCGTTCACAGGAGACAGGGTAGGTTAGTGCCCAGGTGATAATGTTAAAGACCTTTTGGAGTCTTTCTCCTGTCCCAGAGGAAAGATGGACTCCTGAAACAACCTGTAGTCTCAGGGGGACTGGGGGACTGGGGCTCCCAGGAGCAGACACTGCCTCACAGGACTGACATTAGCCAGACCTCACATGTCAATGGAAATGTCCTCTCTACTGTGGCTGCGTGTCCAGAATAATGCTGTTGTTGCTTTGTTGAAGGACAAGAAGCCAGCTCTTGGTCAACAGGACCCAGGAACCCCCAGGGCCCATCACCGTCCAAAGTCCAGCCTGCCACCGCCGCCTCCCGTGCGGCGGTCCTCAGATACCAGTGGCAGCCCCGTGATACCCGCCAAGGCCAAGGGCACCGGCTTCCCAGCCCCACCCGATGATTTTCTGCCACCACCGCCGCCGCCCCCGCCTCTGGAGGACCAAGAGCTGCCGCCACCACCCCCTGATTTTAACGATGCACCCCCGGACTTTGTGCCTCCCCCTCCGCCGTCATTTGTAGGGGATACGGGGTCATTACCACCCCCTCCTCCGCCACCACCCGCCCTGGCACCCGAATCCCAGAGGCCGCCCCCCATTGCCACCAAAAGGCCTCCTATTCCCCCAAAGAGGCAAGAGAACCCAGGACCACCCAGCGGGGGGCCAGGAGGAGGCGGGGAGCAGGATTTCATGTCAGATCTCATGAAAGCTTTGCAGAAGAAAAGAGGCAACTTGCCCTAAAGGAAACATACAGATATCTTTGTGTGATCGGTATAATCACTTCTAACCACAGATGTAGCTTTCTTACTTTATTGTCATGACATCTTGATCATTTTAGATAAACTATTGAATTATTCTGACTAGAAATGATGTAAAACGTTTCACTGTTCTCAAGTACATTCATAACCATTAACCTAATACAGAATTACGAATACCTGTCTACATGTACATATCTTCCCTGTGACTTCCAAGTCAGTGGAATGTATCTCGCTTTCCAAGTTAACCAAAATGATGTTTTATGTTCATTTATTTTATGATGTTCAGAGCATCAAATTAATAAAAGTTTAAATTTTCCCCCCAGAAGATGGTATTTCTAGAAATATCAATGTATAAATCTAATGCAATATCCACATTTTTAATAATATAATTGATATTTTTAAAGAGCTTTAAAAATCCCACACCTTCTAAAGAAAGCATGTCAAACTCAAAGGCTAACATGGGCCAAATAAACAAGGTTTAAGTTTATGTGGGCTGTAAATAAACAAGAGCTTCCATTTTCATAGAAACGTAGATTTATTTCTATAGAGACATGCTGAATACAAAGGGCTGAAATAAATGAGTAATTGTTAACATAAAATAATAGAACATTTTAATAAAAAATATTTTTTTCTTGAACATTAACTTACCAGACACTGAATAACTGCACAAATTAATAAGCCTAATGCAAATAAACCTATTTTTCTTGTTCTCTGAAAACGAAATATTCTTGTTGTGCACACCAAACAAGTTAGTCCAAGACTAATGACGTGGCAATTGGCTGCTAAAATATTCACTGCTAGTATTAGTGGAGAGAAATGGTGCGCCTGCGCACAAGGCGTGTAAGGGAAATGAATGCAACATGATTATAGTAATCAGTCATTAGCAAACGTTGTAGTTCATTAAGAATTATGTATAATAGGATATTGTAAATATTAAGTTGTGAAATTTTTATTAAAATGTTTCTTACATACCGTTATATTGGCTGGGCCACAAAAATATTTGTTGTGGGCTGCATGCGGCCCATGGGCTGCAAGTTTGACATGCTTGGTCTAAAGTCTTGATGCATATTTTCTACCTTCACCTCCATGACTCAGAATTTTCAGAAGAATGATAGGAAAAAATCTTCTAAATCAGAACCTCACTGGCCTGGGGTGAGTTAAGGGTCATTCCTCGTCAAATCATTTGCAGCTGAAACTTGACAAAAGAGGTACTAGGACCCATCACTGTGGATCAAGAGAACTCAGAGAATACACCTGGGTGCTGGGAAGGAGAAAGGGAGAGATGGTTATCATGGACTTCAAGGAAGACCCCCAAAAAAACAAAGCAAGTTTCCCTCCCCTGCTTCTTCCTCTGGGAACATATAAAACTGACATGATTTGAATATTGTGAAGGTTCTGTTGTCACTTTGAAAGTTTAATGCATGGGGAAACCAAGATGGGCACAGGTAAACACCTAAACTGCTGCCTTACACAACAATTTCAAAACTACAACTAAAAGACAAAACGGACATCATCCAGAACCACAGGAAGGCTGGATGAGTGGAAATTCTATAACTAGAAGGAAAGAGAAAAGCACACTGAGACTCAGAGGAGCTGCAGAAGGCAAAGAGTCAGAGATGTGCATGTGGAGAGGACTGGCAACTGAGTACGCAGCTGGCTTTCTCAAGTGGGAGGGAGACAAAAGCTCCTGACTGTGCTGAACTCCAGTTCTGGGCGAGACTCTGGGGATTCAGACTCATATGGGGATAAACTGGACTGTCAGGAAAGAGAAAAGCACACTGAGACTCAGAGGAACTACGGAAGGCAGAAATACGAAAGTGCACATGCGTGAGAGGGCGGCAATTGAGTACGCGGCTGGCTTTCTCAAGCGGGAGGGAGACAAAAGCTCTGACTGCTCTGAACTCCATTTCCAGGTGAGACTCTGGGGACCCAGACTCATTCGGAGAGAAACTGGACTGTCTGGAGGCGGGTGAAACTCGAGGGCGGCTTTCTCTCAGAGGTACTTGCAGTGATTACTGAGGAACACACACCCACGGGCCTCTTAGGGCAGGGTTGACAGGAAGCCAAGACTGTCTGCTCCATCCTGAGACTCCACCCCATCCAAGCTGAGCACAGAGGCTTTTGCAAGTCTTGTCTTATAAGGGGGTCTCCAGCACAGAAGTTCTCCCAGCATAGACAGAGCTGATCCTCACAGCCAGTTGGCCTGGAGGTCAATTCCACCCAGTGATACCAACAACAATCAAGACTTAACTACAGGAGAATCCAAGATGGCGGCATAGGTAAACACCTAAACTGCTGCCTCCCACAACAATTTAAACTGCAACTAAAAGACAAAACGTCTATCACCCAGAACCATGGGAAAGCTGGCTGAGTGGAAGTTCTACAACTAGAATGAAAGAGAAAAGAGCATTGAGATGTGCACGAGTGCTGAAAAGCTGAGGTACGGAGGCGCATGATCCGGGCTGGCGGCGGGCGACTGGGTGCGTTGCTTTTTTCAACCCGAACGGAGACAAGCCCCTGATTACTCTGAAATCCAGTCTCTGGGGAGACGCGGGGGACCCAAACTCCTACGGGGAGAAGCTGGACTGTCTGCCAGTGAGAGTGGCTTGCTTGCAGAGCTGCACGCAGGAATAATTGTTTACGGCACTGGGGCCCGGGACTCGCGGATGCCGTCGCCATCGGGGACACAG
This sequence comes from Corynorhinus townsendii, assembly GCA_026230045.1. NCBI lineage: Eukaryota > Metazoa > Chordata > Mammalia > Chiroptera > Vespertilionidae > Corynorhinus > Corynorhinus townsendii. The sequence continues at coordinate 105,812,342 of JAPDVU010000001.1, read as the reverse complement.
AGCCGGCTAACTAGCAGCCATTGCTGTTTGCCACGCCCTACCCTAGTGACGCCCTGAGACCTCGCCCTGCACAACCTACAAACCCACCCAAGCTCCAAGCAGCCGAGTTAGCATAAGAAAAGCCTGCCCTATCGCAGCTTAACCTAGAAAACTTGCAGCCTGGGTCAGACAGCTCCAAAACCTCCAAACCCCAAGCAAAGAGGAGAAAACTGAAGCTCTCACTGTAGCTCCTGCTGAGTGGCCTCAGACAGTAGCTGACCTGCACCCCATTGGAGATCCAGAAACCAGTGTACCTAGTGGTCAGTGTGAGACACCAGATTTCAACTTCTCACATCCATAAGTGACACATTCAAGAGGCAGACTCAGTGAGCACCAAAGCCCCACTGAAACAAGTCCTGCCCCATAAGCGTGTCTTCAGCGCAGCAGTTCTTCCATTATAGACACAGGGAGTGCTCACAGCTAATTGGCCTGGAGGTCAATTCCTCCCAGCGTGCTAACAGCAATTCAGGCTTAACTATACCAAGACTTTGCACTCAGCCCACAAAGGGGTGTACCAAGAGCATCCACATCAGGTGATTGGGGAGGCTGAGCTACTGCCCCCTATAGGTCACCTACCACACAAAGCCACTCCATCAACACAGGGAAGCAGCCAAAATGCAGAAGCAAAGAAACATGTCACGAATGAAAGAAACGGAGGAAAGCAAACTACTGGATGACATAGAGTTCAGAACCACATTTATAAGGTTACTCAAGAATCTTCTTAAAATCGCTGAGAAACTTGATGAGACCTTCAAGGACCTTAATGAGAATGCCAAAAAAATGGAAAAGGATCAGTCAGAAATGAAGCATACACTGTCTGAAATAAAGAATATACAGAAAGTCAACTGTAGATCAACATACTCAAGAATCAAACCAAAGATCTGAAATATGTGGAAACAAAAAACATCCAACCAGAAAAACAAAAAGAAAAAAGAATCCAAAAATATGAAGATAGTGTAAGGAGCCTCTGGGACAATTTTAAGCGAACCAACATCCGAATTTTTGGGGTGCCAGAAGAAGGGAGAGAGCAAAATACTGAAAACCTATTAGAAGAAATAATGACAGAAAACTTTCCCTACCTGGTGAAAGAAATAGACTTACAAGTTCAGGAAGCACACAGAACCCCATACAAGAGGAATCCAAAGAGGACCACACCAAGACACATCATAATTAAAATGCCAAGGGCAAAAGACAAAGAGAGAATATTAAAAGCAGCAAGAGAAAAACAGTTAATTACCTACAAGGGAGTACCCATACAACTGTCAGCTGATTTCTCAACAGAAACTATGCAGGCCAGAAGGGAGTGGCAAGAAATATTCAAAGTGATGAACGACCAAGATTACTCTACCCAGCAAAGCTATCATTCAGAGTTGAAGGTCAGATAAAGAGCTTCACAGACAAGAAAAAGCTAAAGGAGTTCATCACCACCAAACCAGGATTACATGAAATGCTGAAGAATATTCTTTAAGAAGAGGTAGAAGAAAAGGTAAAGATAAAAATTATGAACAACAAAAGGACATCAAGTACATACTTACCAACAAGTGAATCTAAAAATCAAGTGAATAAAAAATCTGAAGAACAGAATGGACTGGTGAATATAATAGAATCAGGGACATAGAAAGGGAGTGTACTGACGGTTCTCAGGGGAAGCAGTTGTGAGGGGTGCGGGAAGAGGTTGGACAAAAATCTTACTCCTATGGATGAAGACAGTGGTGGGGGGTAAGGGCATGGGGTGGGGTGGGGAATCAGATGGAGGGGAGCTATGGGGGGGAAAAACAAGAGGAACACCTGTAATAATCTGAACAATAAAGATTTATTTTTTTAAAAAATATGAAGATAGTATAAGGAGCTTCTGGGACAACTTCAAGCATACCAACATCTGAATTATGGGGGTTGGGGGGTGGGGTGCCAGAAGAAGAGAGAGAGCAAGATACTGAAAACCTATTTGAAGAAATAATGACAGAAAACTTCCCCCACCTGGTGAAAGAAATAGACTTACAAGTCCAGGAAGTGCACAGAGCCCCAAACAAAAGAAATCCAAAGAGGACCACACCAAGACACATCATAATTAAAATGCCAAGAGCAAAAGACAAAGAGAGAATATTAAAAGCAGCAAGAGAAAAACAGTTATCCACAAGGGAGTATCCATATGACTGTCAGCTGATTTCTCAACAGAAACTATGCAGGCCAGAAGGGAGTGGCAAGAAATATTCAAAGTGGTGAATAGCAAGAACCTGCAACCAAGATTACTCTACCCAGCAAAGCTATCATTCAGAATTGAAGGTCAGATAAAGAGCTTCACAGATAAGAAAAAGCTAAAGGAGTTCATCACCACCAAACCAGTATTATATGAAATGCTGAAAGGTACTCTTTAAGAAGAGGAGGAAGAAGAAAAAGGTAAAGATAAAAATTATGAACAACAAATACATATCTATCAACAAGTGAATCTAAAAATCAAGTGAATAAAATATCTGGTGAACAGAATAAACTGGTGAATATAATAGGATCAGGGGGCATAGTAAGGGAGTGGACTGACAATTCTTGGGGGGAAGGGGTGTGGGGGGTGGGGAAAGAGACTGAACAAAAATCGTATACCTATGGATGAGGACAGTGGGGGGTTAAGGGCATGGGGTGGGAACTGGGTGGAGGGGAGCAATGGGGGGAAAAAAGAGAAACAACTGTAATAATCTGAACAATAAAGATTCATTAGAAACAGCAAAAAAAAAAAGTATAATGCTTGATTTAGTCATTACAAGGTTTATTACAAAAATAAACCTAGGAAGACGTCGGGCCTGCAGATGTACTTAACCTAGGTCCCCCAGAGCTGGATGATAGGCTTGTCTCCTAAAGTCTCTCCACAACATATCCTTTCTTCACAGGGGAAAAGCAATAAAAAATATTGGGTTTTGATCCATTCTGATATTTCTGTCTTTTAATTGGTATGTTTACACCATTGCTGTTTAAATTGATTATTGACATCATTAGATTAACATCTACCATATTTGGTACTATTTTCTACTAGTTGTCCTTGTTCTTTGTTCCTATATTTGTCTTCCACTCTTTTTCTGCCTTTTGTGTTTTAAGTGAGCATTTTATTTTATTTTAACTTATAAGGGTCCCCCTTATACCCTGATCCTGGAACTGGTCACAGAGTGCACCCATCACTCAGGGAGAAATGCAATTCTGTAGGGCCAGTTCTTGGGCTCACAGACAATATGCTCCACAACCTGACACCAAGGGCCAAGAGAGGTGCATTCTGGGAGGCTAAGGGGTGGCAATCAGGCTCCATAGTTGTTTTTCTGTCTGAAATGCCCACTGCCTGACAACTACAGCACACTCATGTGCTGTGTGTCCTTGCTCAGGTCTCTTGGTTCAGCCACAGCTCATATTCCTCACTCCTGCTGGAGTGCCCACCTAGTCCCTTTGCTACTCCTAGCTAAGAGAGTGTCAGCCACAATCAGATTCCTCCCCTCTCCGGCAAAGTCCTGCTTGCTGGAAGCTACCCATTGTCTACACTATCATGAAAGTGCAGCAGGGAACACAGAAGGCTGATGGACCTTGGGCTTTAGCAAGGGCTAAAAGCTATGCACTGATTATTCTATCAAGACAATGGTGGCTCAAGGCAATCTCCAAACCTGATAATCTTTTACTGTTTACCAAACCTTACCTTTGATATGTGTGTTTGTTTTGCTAAAGGGCAAATGTGTATTCTAGTAAATAAAAAGCTATGGGTCTGGAGATTTGAGGAACCTCTTCACTAGAGAATAAGGTCTCCGCCTGGCTCCCACCATGCCTTCTAAATTTATATTTCTTGTCTAGTGTATCCGTTTATGCGCAGCCCCTTCTCCAGATCCTGAGTCCTTGCTGCAAAAGCTGGGACACCTGCTTTTGGCACTTGCTGTGAGCTCCCAGCTGCCACGCTGCATCCTTGGCTCTATCAGCCAGTCTCCCTTTTGGCTTCCCTTTTTGCTCCATTTACCCACCTTTAGATGTTTCAATGCATGGCTCTCTCCAGTGTATTTTTGCGCTGAGCAGGGTAATCCTTTGTTGAGTTATAACTGTTCAAATTGTGAAAACTTCAAGGTGAGAAGCCAAGAGGATGTCATACTGCCATTCCTGACATCACCTGCCAAAGAGCTAAGCATTTTATATGATTCCATTTTCTTTCCTTTTTTAGCACATCAATTATACTTCTTTCTTTACATTGCTAGTAATTGATTTCAGGGTTAAGGTAAGAAATATACAGGATGAACCTGAAACATCTTACACACCAGAAAACAAAGCAGCTATCAAAAACTTTTAGGATTATGTCCAAAGGAGCCAGTATGAATAAAATCTCAGTGGCCAAACATGGGACACTTTATACATCAGTGAAGATAATAAATGCAATTGTATAAAACATCAAATATGCTTAAATTCAAGAGTTCATACTGACACTAACATGCTTGGGTATGCACTCATTAGTTTGCCTTTCTGTATCTCAGGATAACCAAATAATTAAGAATAGGAAGTTTTCCTTTTTAGAAGGATTCCTAATAAATGATAGGATTAGATTGTCATCATCAACAACCTTATTGAATCAGTGGGTCAAGGTGATTAATTGTCAATGGTACTGATATTACAAAAAGAGACCTGGTGGAAGTACATAACATTTGCCTCCTGATAGCAAGTATTTCTATCTAATAAATATGAATCTGAATCAAGCTCTAGATTTATAGAAATACTAGGGTCCCAGTGCACCTTGAAAGGAATTGTGTGCCACTAGGCTGCAGTGAGCACAGGGGTAAATCTTGGCACATCCTCTGTGCCTCCGCCTGGCCCCTCCCGCCATAGCCCCTGGTCCCCTCTCTGCCGGCAGCCATGTTCCCACTGCTGCCACTGCTCCCACACGCTGACAGCGCAGGCCCTGCTTGCACTCACTGACGGCGTGGAGTGATTGGGGCCAGCGCCAGCAGTGGGTGCGAGCGGGGCCAGCGCCAGCAGTGGGTGCGAGCAGAGCTAGCGCTGGCAATGGGTGTGAACAGTGGCTGCCGCCTCAATCGCCCCCTCAGGAACAGGAGGAGGTGGAGAAGCCCTCAGGAGCAACAGGGGCCGTTGCCAGCAGCCTGTGAGAGAGGTGGCTGCCAGCCCTGATCGCCCCTCAAGGGCAGGGGGAGGTGGAAAAGCCCTGAGGGGCAATTTGGGCCAGGCCAGCAGCCGCCATTCGCACTCACTGACAAGCAATTGGGGCTGGTGCCGTGCACCAGCAGTGGTGTGAGTGGCAGCTCTGGCACCGGCAGTGGGTGCAAACAGGGCTGGCGCCAGCAGCAGGAACCATGGCGTGCGGGAGCAAAGAATTTTCAATAACCACCAGAGGCTCACCCCAATGACAGCAACCAATGCCCCACCTTGGTCTGGCACCCCTGCTCACCTACTCCAACATCCCACCACAGCCGATGCCCACCATATTCTGCATGTGCCCCCTGGTGGTCAGCACACATCATAGCGACCAGTTGTTTGGTTGTTCCACCATTAGGTCTACCTGCATATTAGGTTTTTATATATATAGATAAGGGACACAGCAACATGTTAAACAATACCACAGAGATGCGATCAGCAAAATACAGACTGGGAAACACTACGGAATAAATTATCTGGTTTCTTCAACCAAAACTAAACAAAAAATTGCAAGAAAAAAAAGATGTGGCCAGATTTAAAAAACACTAAAAAAAACTTAAGAGTACTTATATGGGTAGCTCAGTTGATTAGAGCATTGTCCTGAAAAGCTAAGGCTACAGGTCTGAATCCCAGTCAGGGCATGTAAAAGAATCACCAATGAATGCATAAATAAATAGAACAACAAAACAATGTTTCTTTCTCTCCCCTCTCCCTTCCTCTCTCTCTCTAAAATCAATAAAAAATTTTTAAAAGAAACTTAAGAAGTTTTATTATCTAATTTTAATGTGCAGTCCCTAAGTGAATCCCAATTCAAATAAACAATTATAAATAACTAGTGGCCTGGTGCACAAATTCATGCACATTGAAAGGAAAATAATTAAAAGAAATATTTTAATATTGCTATTCGCCCTTTCTCTATAGACGTGTCAATCAAATTCATGATCGACAATGACAGATGGAAACACATGTGTGCAATTGGTGCCAATGAGAGCTTTATATATATCGCGCATGCGTGAGTCAACTTAGCCTTTTATAGATATAGAATAAACTTGATTAGACCTTTCTGATTTAGCTAAACTTTTTCCAGCCCAGTGAAGCACCCCAACTTCTTGTTTAGATAATTGTCAGCAATACAGCAGTAAATATCAACAGGAAGCAGATTATTATTGTACATCATGCAGGGAGAACAAAGGGTAAAATATTTAACTGCAGCAGTGTTTGACTATATTCTGCACAGTGAGAAAACCTGAAGTCATTTTCAAGGTCCACCATTTCTTACTTCTTTTCAGTTGGGTCAAGTTTCTAAGCTTTCTAAATCTCCGTTTTCCAGCTAATGAAAAGAAAATAGGATTTCACCAAGTCTCCTATCTACTTACTCTAGGACTTCTGTGAGCATCAAATGAGATGAAGCATGTGAAAACACTTCAGACATTTGTTTAAAGTGTAGAATGTTTCCACCTGGCTATAAAGCAAGTTAGACTGAAGAAACTCCAAGGAAGCTAGTCGCAGGGAGAGGAAGTGGGTGTTGCTACATGATGTCATTATGTGGATGGACACTTATCATATTAGCCTTTTATGTATATAGATAATGCTGATAACATAAAATAATGGGGGAAATTTGAAAATTGGCTATTTGGTTTCATGCTTTAGGGAGTTAGTTGTTAATTCTCTTAAGATGATAATGGTATCATGGGTATGTGTTTAAATTATTAATGTTTGGAGATGCATACAGAAATATCTATAAACTAAATGAAACAATGTCCGGGAATTTCTTATGTGTTAATCTTTACCTGGGGATGTTTTTTCCATTGATTTTTAGAAAGAGAATCATCCATGTGAGACCCATTGCTTAGTTGCCTCCGACATGTGCCCTGATGGGGCTGAGGATCAGGCCTGCCACCAAGGTATGTGTCCTTGACTGAAGTCGAACCCACCACTCTTAAGTCTTTGGGCTAGTGCTCTAATCACTGAGAAAAACCAGTAGGGCTTTAAAACACTTGGGGATATATAAATTATACCTCAATTAAAATAGTAACTAGGAACTTCAGTTAAGTGTGTAGGGATATAGATGAAGCAAGATTGGTCATGCATTGATGATTAATAAGCTGGTTGAATGGTAAATGAGGTTCATTAAACTATGCTCTTTCCTTTAGTAAATGTTTGAGAATTACTATAATAGACAAAGCTCTAGAGTACAATGAAACAATTATACTTATTAGATGTGTCCCAAAGTACTGGATGAATTAGATGAATACTTACAAATTGATTAAAATATTTTCAAGAGCTCTCAGTTATTGAGAATAACTCATGATTTACCAAAAACACTTCATTATTCCATTAAAATTATTAATTAGAACAAAAAATGACCACAAAGATGTTACAAAGAATAAGTCCAGTTTATCTGGTTAAAAAATATTTTTATATATAATCATTATGAAATTCAGGATTTTCATCAAAATGTAGGTAAGAATTTATCAAATTAATTGTTCTATGTTAAGTTCAATGATAGAAGTATTCTTTAATTTCTTTTTTCCAAATCAAGATGAGCAGCTAACTCTGAGATCTCTAGCCCAAGCAGGAGTAGGTGAGGAGTAGCCTGCTTTCTCAGCTGCAGAACGCTTCTGAAAAGGATGCTGAAGAACTTGCTGCAGAAGATGGACCTGGTAAACAATTTAAATAGATAAATATAGATTTTTCTCCCTTAGGACGCTTATTAATTTTCTAAATTTCTAACAAGGTAAGTTTTAAATTTGTTTGAAAATGTTTAAACAGTTTACATTTTATTAAAACTTCAATTATAGTTGTTACTTAAAATTTCTGTTGTTCCACAGAAAAGTCCATTAAGTACTAGTTTTATATTAAAACAGGAGAGTGAATATGTAGTGTCATGAAGACTACATATATATCCTGATTATTAAAATTCACAGCAGTTAGAGGATTATAATTTTCTGAAATATTAACAAAAATAAAACAATGTCAATAATTTTCAAACATTCCAAATCAAGGGCATGATTCTAACTTAGACTGCTTTCTCATTTTGCCCCAAGTACTTAAGGAACTTTCTGTGGAACAATAGAAATTTTAAGTAACAACTATTACAATTTTGCCCCATGGTTATAAACTGAGACATCAAAGAGCAAACTTCTTTAAACAATAATTCTAGGGAAAGATGTATATTTTCATCCAGTTATAAAATAATTAAATCATGGAGATGTAATGTGCAGTATGGTGACTATATTTAATACTATATTGCATATTTGAAAGCTGCTGAGAGTAAATTTTAAAAGTCTTCATCCCAAGGAAAAAAAAGATTTTTGTAACCACGTATGGTGATTGATATTAACTAGACTTATTGTGGTGATCATTTTGCAATATGTACAAATATAGAATCATTATGTTGTACACCTGAAGCTAATATAGCATTATATGTTAACTATATCTCAATTTGAACTATTTTCCCAGTGGTTTTATCACTTTCTTGAGTTATTAAGATAATGCATAGTTGTGATAGAAAACAGTGATGATTATAATAAGAAAGTAAAGCCAAGAGATCAAATAGAGTATACTACTATACTACCAATATTTTAAATAGAAAGACTGCATCGTCATCAATCTTAGAGCCCTTCTTCAACTCTCCCCAGGTACTTTCTATACACATCCTTTTATTAAAGTTGTTCTTAAATCTATCTGATCTCACCTACTAGTTTGAAAGCTCCCTGAATCAATTTCTATACTTCTCCACAGCACCTTACATAGAGTGGTTCTCAAGAAATGTTTGAAGCAAGAAGATAAACACAAGTTGTATACGTAAAGGATTTCATGGAAAAGGTTTATCAAAAATAAACTTTTTTTTGTCCTTTCCTGCATGAGAATGTAAACTTCAGTTAACATTCTAGGTCAGTTCACTGGTAACCTGATGAGAAGAGGTGGTACGTCAACTGTATCACCACACAACATTGCTACTGACTGAAAAATAGCTTCTGGCCCGGGAGAACTGTAAATCCCCGATAGAATCCCTAGGGCTTTCTTTAGTGTGCTCTCAAGGCAGGTCTCCTGTGGGGACACTGGAAACTACACCTACGGCCCTGACAAGGGATATTGCTTTTTTATTTTTTTTGGATTTATTGGGGTGACAATGGTTCACCAAACTATGTTTCAAATGTACAATTCTATAATTCATCATCTGTATATTGTATTGTGTCTTTCTCACTCAAAGTCAATTCTTCTTCCATCACTTTTTATCTCCCCTTTATCTTTTTCCATCTCCCCCACGCCCCTTTCCCTCTGGTGATCACCATACTTTGTCTGTGTCTGAGTTGTTTGTTTTTGGGGTTTTTTGCTTAATCCCTTTACACTTATCACCCAGCACCCTAGCCCTTCCCCTCTGACAGCTGTTAGTCTGTTCTCTGTATCTATGAGTTTGTTTCTATTTTGTTTATTTATTTCATTAGATTCTACATACAAGAGAAATAATATGGTATTTGTCTTTCTCTGACTGGCTTGTTTCACTTAACATAATGCTCTCCAGGTCCATCCACGCTGTTGCAAAGGGTAACATTTCCTTCTTTTTTACAGCTGAGTAATATTCCATTGTGTAAATGTGCCACAGTTTTTTTTATCCACTCATCTACTGATAGACACTTGGGCTTCTTCAAATCTTTGCTATCATCAAACAAAGTACTGCGCGAATATAGAGAAAAGAGAACCCTCATGTACCATTGCTGGGGATGAAGACTGGTGCAGCCACTGGGGAATGCAGTATGGAGTTTCCTCAAAATATTCACAATGAAACTGTATTAAGACCCACTGATTCCTTCCGGGAATATATACGAAGAAAACAGAAACACTAATTTGAAAGAATATTGCACCCTTATGTTCATTGCAGCATTACTTACAATAGCCAAGATTTAGAACATGAAGCTTTTCAGTCAGGGGTGCCCCTGCATCTTACCAGTGTGGCTCTCTTCTCCTCATATCTGAGCCTTCCCACTGTGCCTTCCTGCTGGTGTGGCTGCTGCCAGAAGTCCTGCCAATGAGGAACCTGACGTTGCCCTGTTCATAAGACATGTTTCTGTCCTGTATTTTTCTGAGTGGAGTGGGGCCAAGAGCAGCCTGCGATAGTCTTTAAGTCTGAATGTTTACTTGAACTTAGGAAAATACCTCCTTATCCACAGTGGACACTGCATCATTACTCAAATGTAATTTTAAGAGATGGAAGAAAAGAGGAAAGAAACAAAAGGGAGGAATTAAAAGAAGAAACAACAAATGAAACAAATTATTAAACAATGTTTAGTTTCCTGAGCTTAGACTGCTTTACCTAAAGATAAATGTTGAGTTATCTCCCTTTTCTTTAATACCAAAAAAAAAAAAGTACATTTAAGAATTTTTTATTTTTTAAAATGAAAACCTAGAGTTGTCAGGCTAATTAAACTACTGGAATAAAAAATTAATGCAAGTTTCAAATTAGAAATAGCTCATTTTCTCTCTTATGCAAACTCTGATGGGGAAAATAGTGACTACCACATGTGTGATGAAAATGATTCTGAGCTCTAGCTGGTTTGGCTCAGTGGATAGAGTCTCGGCCTGCAGACTGAAGGGTCCCAGGTTCAATTCCAGTCAAGGACACATGCCCGGGTTGTGGGCTCAATCCCCAGTGGGGGGCATGTGGGAGGCAGCCAATCAATGATTCTCTCTCTTCATTGATGTTTCTATCTCTCTCTCCCTTTCCCTTCTTCTCCGAAATAAATAAAAAATATTTTTTAAAAAAGGAAAGAAACTGATTCTGAGGTTGTGACCAGTTTTAGAGAGTAAGAGGGCCATGCTAATCAATAATGTCTGCTCCTGTGCAGAACAAAAGAGTGACATGATAGCATAGATGCTGGGGCCATTCCACTTCTAAAAATATATATTACTAGTGGCCTGGTGCACAAAATCATGCACATTAAAAGGGAATTAATTAGAGGAAATAATTTAATATTGCTATTTGCCCTTTCTCTATAATAGAAGTGTCAGAGATAAAAGAAAATTAGTAAAATGTATATGAAAACCTTCCTCCTGTCAGAGTCTCAGATGAGCTGCGGGACCCAGAGTCAAGTCTCAAGTCTCCACCCACACATGCGTGTCTCAAAATCGCATGAGACCCAGACTCATCTGGGGCAGGAGACACAGCCTCAGGTCCCTCATCAAGCCCTGAATGAAGTCTCTTGCTGATTGCAAGGAACAACCATTTGCATATTAGCCTTTTATTATTAAGGTTTGCATTACCTATGGACACGGACAACAGGGTGGTGAAGGCCTGGGGCAGGGCAGGAACAGGGTGGAGGGGGCAATGGAGGGAACAAAAGGAGACATTGTAATATTCTCAAAAATAAAGATTTTTTTAAAAAACCCAAATGGGTGTAGCTGTATTCCAATAAAACTATTTACAAAGCAGGTGGAGCTGGATTTGGCCTGCAAGCTGCAGTTTGCTGACCCATTTTATTTTATTGTTCTAAAGAATAGTTTATTGATATTTAGAGAGAGAGAAAGGGAATGGGGGGGAGAGAGAGAGAGAGAGAGAGAGAGAGAGAGAGAGAGAGAGAGAGAAAGGAACATCAATAGGCCCACAACCGGGGCATATGCTCTGACAGGGAATCCGGCAACCTCCTGGTGCAGGGTACGATGCCTAACGAACTGAGCCACACCAGTCAGGGCTGCTGACCCCTTTTAAGTAAGTTTGCATTTCTGCTAGGATATTATCTAAGTCTAAGAACTTTTTTGCTTTGTTTTGTTCATTCTCAGAGTGTTTCTCTCCCCCAAAACAGCATCTAATTTTTATTTCACATGTGCCATATATTTTCCTAAGTCTGAATATAGTAATAATAGTTTTGTTTTTAAGTCCCCCCCGCCCCGCATGGTTTCCTCAAAATTCTGTTTGTTTTTGTTATATCAGAGGTTTTCCTCAAATATTGATGACCCCTGGTTATCTGCTCATGTCTAAGAGATTGAATAGCATAGCGGTTGCCTCTGTGGTGGGGGAGGTGCTGACTGGGGCATGACGAAACTTCCTGGGGAGGTGGAAATGTGCTCTATCTTGAGTGAGGTATGGGTTGCCCAGGTGTATACAATTGTCAAGACCCATTATACTGGCCACTTAAGACCTTTGCATTTTCCTATAATTGCTTAAACAATATAAAAAACGGTTTATGAAAGCAAGCTGCTGTGTGCGAGGTGGGAGGGAGGGGGTGTGAGGGCTGGTTGACTCAGGCGCTCAATACAGAGAGCTGGGGTTGGGAAATCTCTGATGCCAACCTATTTAGGTATTCTTTTCTCGGTGAATTGGACTCTGAAAGAGAACTAATACAAACAGGAAAAGAAAAAAAACCAATTTGGAGAAAACAGTATGCAGGGAGAAGAAAACGAAAACAAACAGGAAATGAAACAACAGTAACAAAATACTTGTTAATATAGTCTGAGATTGAAGGGACTAAAGTCTAGAGTGTCCTGTCTGGAGAGGTTAGCCCTGACGTCACCGTCTGTGAGCCGGAGGGGAGGGGCCCCAGGTGATGGGATGGGAGGCGGGGCTTTAGGCATTCAGGATGGAGCAGTCAAATAAGCCACCGGCGGGTCACAGGGCTGCCCCTCCCAGTTGTCCTGCTGTGTCCTGGGTTCAGAGACCCTGATTTATCCTCTCAGGACAATGAACCTTCTGTCTTTGTTGGGGCGGGGGCGGGGCAGCTGCCCAGCTGTGCGGAGTGGAGAAGGAAATCTGAGGATTAGAGCCCTTTGTAGACCAATCCTCTTGTTTTTGGCCCCAGCTTTGCTCCCACTTCCAGGGGTACTTAGTTCATTAAGACAGGCGCCTTTGGGGGTTTTGTGGGGTAGCACCTGGTGCCCCCTCACTTTTCTCACTCCTGGCTTAGGGTTCACTTCAGGGGCAATGTCCTTGGGCTGCTAAGGCACGGACCACATTCATCCGCCTTCCAGATTTAAATGTTTGTTGCTGTTGTCCCTTTTCACTTTATTCTTTCTGATTCATACTGTAGTAGGCAGAATAATGGCCACCAAAAGTTGCCTGCGGTGCCGCCTCCCTCCTCTGGAGCCAGGCGGCTCCGAGGGTGGAATCTTCCCGGAAACAGCTGGGGGAGGGCGCCTCAGGGCCAGTGGGACTGATGGGAGTGGGGGTATGGCATGGAGGTGGTGCCTGTGCTTCTATGAACAGTGCCAAGTGGAGCCTGCAGGCCGAGCTGAATCAGCAGCGCCTGTGGGCCATCAGGAGCGCTCACAGCAGCCCTGGCCATGTGGGGTGTACAGGCCCCCTCCGCCAGCCCCGCCTCCCCCGCCCTGTCCATGCTGCCACAAGTCCCCTCCCACCCGAGCCTGCAGCGCCTCTAGGGATGAGAAGCAGCCTTAGCGCCCGAGGCCCGCAGCGCTGTCAGGATCATGCTGGCAGCGCTGGTCCGTTGATGCCTGGCCTGTCCTCTTGAGATTGAACCTGAAGGACTACTAAGAAGGTCCCCAGTTCCGCCCTGCCGCCACCACCGATTGATTGGAGTCTGAGGACTGAGAGGAGGAGGGACCAGGAGGTCTGCCCTCTAGCCGCTGGCCAGTCACCCCTGCCACTGATTGATCACCTCCTGCTCCCTCAGCTCCCTAGCCTGGGGGTCCAGCCTCTGGTTGGTGGTTGTGGATGTGACAGACCCAGGATTTTTATACAGTAGGATAGCTCTGGCTGGTGTGCTTAGTGGTTAGAGCATCAGCCTATGCACCAGAGGGTTGCAGGTCCAATTTCCAGTCAAGGGCACGTATCTGGGTTGCAGTTTGATCCCCAGCTCCAGTCGGGGCACATACGGGAGGCAACCAAACATCTCTGTCACATCAATGTTTCTCTTTCTCTCCCCGACCTCTTTCCTTTTACTCTCTTTAAATAAAAAACCAATGGAAAAAGAATCCTCACTCCTTGGATTCTTAATGCATTTTTAAACAATTAACTATGAAATACTTGAGGCATAGAAGGTACGGAGAATAATATAATGAACTAAGAGGAGGAATCTGCAGATCTCTCTGTAGCTCCTGCTGTATGGCCTCAGGCAAGGCTTGACTTTGCACCTCTGTAGACAGCCCCTGGGAAGGCACACAGGCATTCCTTAATTATTGTCAGCTGAACCCAGTGGTGTCAGCAAAGCCACGCCCTGGGACCATGCCTTGCCAAAAGGGCAAGGGTGTTGTCAGCTTGACCTTCATTTCAGCCCGTGGTGTGGGAAAGTAGTTTTGTGTGTTTTATATACATATATATATATATATATATATATATATATATATATACACACACACTTTTTTTTTACAGAGAGGAAGGGAGAGGGATAGAGAGTTAGAAACATGGATGAGAGAGAAACATCGGTCAGTTGCCTCCTGCACACCCCCTACTGGGGATGTACCCGCAACCAAGGTACATGCCCATGACTAGAATTGAACCTGGACCTTTCAGTCCACAGTCTGACGTTCTATCCACTGAGCCAAACAGGTCAGGGCGGGAAGTAGTTTTGATATCTAAATCCAGCCTAGCACCAGGAATGCTCAGGGCCTACTCAAGAATGCAAATAATCTCCTTTTGTCTTGACCTTTTGGTGAAACTTCCTGATATTTTGGATATAAAATAAACTCGCTGGATTGGCTCTGGATCACTGTCCCTGTCTCTCCATCAGAAGAGTATGGTGGTCCTACATAGTCTCAGCTTTTTCCTTCTATCTCTGTGTCTTGTCTCTTTTATTTCTCAATCCCCAGCTGCCCCTACTCAGGAATTGGACCCGCTCTGTAGCTGCACTGGACACGGAAAGAGAGAAATACCTACACACCTCCTTGGAGATCCAAGAGCCAGTGCACCCAGTGGTCAAAGTGAGACCACACCAGATTACAACTCTTCAGATCCATAACAGACACACTCAGGGGGCAGACTCAGTGAGCACCAAAGCCCACTGAAGCAAGTCTCGCACCATAAGGGTGTCTCCAGCACAAAGAAACATGTCACAAATGAAAGAAATGGAAGAACGTTAACTATTGGATATAGAGTTCAAAACCATGGTTATAAGGTTACTCAAGATTCTTCTAGAAACCTCTGAGAAATTTAGTGAGACCCTCAAGGATATGAAAAAGGAGCAATTAGAAATTAAACATACACTGACTGAAATAACGAATAATATACAGAGATCCAACAGCAGACTAGGGGATCCCAAGAATCAAGTCAAAGATTTGAAATACAAAGAAGCAAAAAACACCCAACCGGAAAAGCAAAAAGAAAAAGAAAACTTCAAGCATACCAACATCTGAATTATGGGGATGCCAGAAGAAGAGAGAGAGCAAGATACTCAAAACCTATTTGAAGAAATAATGACTGAAAACTTCCCCTACCTGGTGAAAGAAATAAACCTACAAGTCCAGGAAGTGCAGAGAACCCCAAACAAGAGGAATCCAAAGAGGACCACACCAAGACACATCATAATTAAAATGCCAAGGGCAAAAGACAAAGAGAGAATATTAAAAGCAGCAAGAGAAAAACAGTTAGTTACCTACAAGGGAGCACCCATACGACTGTCAGCTGATTTCTCAACAGAAACTATGCAGGCCAGATGGGAGTGGCAAGAAATATTCAAAGTGATGAATAGCAAGAACCTACAACCAAGATTACTCTACCCAGCAAAGCTATCATTCAGAATGGAAGGTCAGATAAAAAGCTTCACAGATAAGAACAAGCTAAAGGAGTTCATCACCACCAAACCAGTATTATATGAAATGCTGAAGGGTATTCTTTAAGAAGAGGAAGAAGAAAAAGGTTAAGATAAAAATTATGAACAACAAAGTGACAATAAATACATATCTATTAACAAGTGAATCTAAAAATTGAGTGAATAAAAAATATGATGAACAGAATAAACTAGTGAATATAATAGAATCAGGGGCATAGAAAGGTAGTAAACTGACAATTCTCGGGAGAAAGGGGGTATGGGGGGGTGCAGGAAGAGACTGAACAAAAATCGTACACCTATGGATGAGGACAGTGGGAGGGGTAAGGGCATGGGGTGGGGTGGGAACCGGGTGGAGGGGAGCTATGGGGAGAAAAAAGAGGAACAATTGTAATAATCTGAACAATAAAGACTTATTTGTAAAAAAAAAAAAAGAATCAAACAGAAATGAAGACTAAAATATTTTATATCAAAAACACACTGGTGTGGAATCTCAGAGAGAAGGTGGAGAGTAGGTGGGTGAGAGGTACTCAACCAAAGATTTTGTATACATATATGCATAATCCATGGACACAAATAATAGGGTGCTGAAGGCCTGGGGCAGGGAGGCGGGGCAGGCTGAAGGGGTTCAATGGAGTCAACAATAAAGATTTTTTTTTAAATGGGCAAAGGACCTGAATAGACACTTCTCCAAAGAGGACATACAGGTGGCCAATAGACATGGAAAAATGCTCAAAGTCACTAATCACAGAAATGCAAATTAATACCATAATGAGAGCCCAGCTGGCATGGCTCAGTGGTTAAGCAGTTAAGCGTCAACCTGTGAACCAGGAGGTCATGTTTCGATGTCCAGTCAGGGCATATGTTCAAGTTGCAAGCTTGATTCCCAGTGGGGTGCGTGCAGGAGGCAGCCAATCAATGATTCTCTCATCATTGATATTTCTATCTCTCTCTCCCTCTACCTGCCTCTCTGAAATCAATAAAAACATATTTAAAAAACAACAACAATGAGATATCACCTCACACCTGTCAGAATGGCTATCATCAATAAATCACCTCAAAAAGTCCTGGAAAGGATGTAGAGAAAAGGGAACACTAGTTCACTGCTAGTGGGACTGCAGATTGGTGCAGCCATTATGGAAAACAGTGTAAGTTTCCTGAAAAAAATTTAAAATGGAACTACCGTTTGACCCAGTGATCCCACTTCTGCGAATATATCTTAAAAACCCCCAAAACACCAATCAGAAAGAATATATGCACCCCTATGTTCATAGTGGCATTATTCGCAACTTATAATAATAAAAGGGTAATATGCTAATTAGACTGGATGTCATTCCAGAAGTCCTTACAGATGAAGCCAGGGCCGGAGGGAAGCCCGGATCCCAGGTACCTTTCTTCATTGTAAATAAAGAACTGGACAAAGTCTATGAAACATCTGTTTGCAAACATTGGACACCTGGCAATGCAGAATTTTGATCACTGAAAAAGGGAAACAAAGGGAGAGAGTCCTGATATGTGTATCCCTGATTTTCTTCCTGGAGAAACTTTCTGCATCATACATAGTATGTGGAAGGGGGTTCTAAACAGAGCATGGTGGTCTCACTGAGTTAAGAAACAGATTGGGGATCAGGAGGCTGCAGTGGCTGGACTTTGTGGGCCAGTGTATCAGAGAGAAGGGCATTGCCCAGAAAAAGAGCCCCAAACATCTGCATGGGGTCTCCTTGAGTCTCTAGCTGAATACTGTGCCCTGCATACTTAGAATGAGATTTCAAGTGGTTGGCCAAAGAACAATTACTGAGAACAGAACAAACTACTAGGAAGCTATAGGCTAAACAAGTCCCAGCACTAACAAAGAATTGATAGGTGGTAGAGTTCTGATCCCACACAGTAATGAGACCTTTTTGAACATCTGGTACAGTTAAGAGAGACCCCAGAAGGGCCATGCCTTGATATTAAGGCTAAATAGCCCTATATTAACGGCCACCATGAGTCCATACCAACAGAGCTTAAATTCAAGTCTTGAAAGCTGATCTGCAAGCAATTTAACTGTCTTCCAGGTAAAACTGCTCTTTAAAAGAAGAACAAAAAATTTAGACACTTAGCAATTACTGGGAAGAAGCAGGAAAGTGGGAATCAAAATCAGGAAATATAAATAGACTTAAAAAAAAACACAATAATGATAGAAAGCAGACAAGCAACATATTAGAAATATGCTGAGGAACTTAAAGGAAAGCATGACCATAATAAGGAGATAAATAGAAGATACAGAAAAGAACAAAGTGTACCCTAGCTGGTTTGGCTCAGTGGATAGAGCATTGGCCCATAGACTGAAGGGTCCCGGGTTCAATTCCAGTCAAAGGCACATGCCTGGGTTGCTGGCTTGATCTCCAGCGGGAGGCATTCAGAAGGCAGCCAATCAATGATTCTCTCTTATCACTGATGCTTCTCTCTCTTTCCCTCTCCCTTTCTCTCTGAAATAAACAAAAAATATATAAAAATTTTTTTAAAAAGAGCAAAGTGGAACTTCTAGAAATAAAAGATCCTATATAATAAAAGGCTAATATGCAAATCGACTGAATGGCGGAACAACCAGTTGCTATGATGTGCACTGACCACCAGGGGGCAGATACTCAATGCAGGAGCTGCTCCCTGGTCGTCAGAGTGCTCCCACAGGGGGAGTGCTGCTCAGCCAGAAGCCCTGCGCCTCTCTCACCTCCACGGCAGCACTAAGGATGTCCAACTGACGGCCCGTGGGGAGTGGGCCTAAGCCATCAATCAGACATCCCCTGAGATCTCACAGACTGCAAGAGGGCACAGGCTGGGCTGAGGGACACCCCCCTTCGAGTGCACGAATTTTGTGCACTGGTCTCTAGTAGCTAATATTTGAAAACAGCCCAAGTGCCCATCAGTAGATGAGTGGATAAAAAAGCTGTGGGACATTTACACAATGGAATACTATGCAGGTGTAAAAAGGAGGGATCTCTTGCCCCTTGGAACAGCATGGATGGACCTGGAGACTATTATGCTAAGTGAAATAAGCCAATCTGAGAAAGACAAATATCACATGATTTCACTTATTTGTGGAATCTAATGAATAAAACTAATTCAACAACAAAATAAGACTCAAAGCATGTAGTCATGGAACAGACTGACATACCTCCATGTGGGGGCCGAGGGATGAAGGGAGATAAACCAAAGAACTTACATACTTATATGCATAGCCCACGGACACAAACAATAGGGTGATGAAGACCTGGGTGGTAGGCAGGGGCTGGGCAGAGGGAGATTAAAGGGGTGGGCGGCGGGGGGGTGGGGTTGAGGAATGGGAGATATCTGTAATACTGTCAACAATAAAAAATAAAATAAAAAATTTAAATGTGACATAGTTGAAATTAATATAAATAAATGCAGAAAAGTTAACCACCTTACCTCTGAAAAATCATTCCTTTCTGCTTTTTGCACTGCAGATTCTGCCATCCAATTCTTCAGCACGTATCTAGGATTAACAGCTTAAACAAGAGGGGAAAGCACTTATTGTTACCATAAATTATTAGGTCAACACAGGTCGTATGAAATTAGATAATATTCAGTAACTTTGCTGGAAGTCTCTAATGAGAAAAATTACCAGCATTAGTCAATTTTGACTGTTTATAAACAACTAGGCCCAGTGCATAAAATTCATGCATGGGTATGGTCCCTAGGCCTAGCCTGCAATCAGGGCCATCTTCCCCAGCTGCTGGCAGTCGGCCCCATCCCCTGCTGCCACCCACCCCCAGTTCCCCGTTCACTATCGGGCAATTGGAGCCTGCCGGCCGAACCAAGAAGTTGGCCATTCCCGCCTGCTTGCCAGCCCCATTTCCCGCCACAGGACGCCCTCCATGTGTGGGGTGATTGGTGGGGCAGGGGCCTTGGCCTAGTGCTGCCCATATCCGCCGCCACCCAACCCTGGCTCCCTATTCCCCATTGAGCTATCAGAGCCTGCTGGCTGGGGGAAGGGACTGAGAGGTTGGCCAGGAGGCCCTGATCAGGCAATCAGGATCGGGGCCTGTGGGCTGAGGGCAGCTCCTACGTTGAGCGTCTGCCCCCTCAGTACATGTCATAGTGACCGGTTATTCTGCCATTCAGTCTATTTGCATATTACCCTTTTATTATATAGGATGTGCAGTATTTTTTACCTGATGGTACAGAAAAGACTTTCTGAGCATTATGAGCAACATTTTTTCTTTCCAGTGTTTCAGCATTAAGTTGCATATTTCACTATGTTCAGTTCTCTACACATTTCATAAAGCATGGAGAAAGTAGTGAGTTCATCTGACCTAAGTCCTTTATTCTAAGTGGAGAGGGGAAAAGTTGCTGCTTTTAACATCTTCAATCACAGAATTAAGGTCTGACTCAGGAGGACTGCTTAGTGCTGATGCTGCGAAGAGCATACAGAAAAGGTTACCTGCAGGTATACATTGTTATTTTTTATAGTAACCATGCATTTTAATATTAAAATGCATTGTAACAATGGCACATGTAGAAAAATTCCAGAAACTATGTCTTTATTTGAGATGAGACTTTTCCAAAATAATTTATCAACTGGGTGATATAAGGGAAGTTCTAGAGGCCTGCAGAAATTACCATTTTGTGGTTCTCATCAGCAGTTTTCTGAATGACTTGAATGGAAGGAACAAATTGCATTTCAACTTGTTTTTATTTATTTTTATTTTTAAATATATTTTTTATTGATTTCAGAAAGGAAGGGAGAGGGAAAGAGAGATAGAAACATCAATGAGGGGAAGGAATCATCGATTGGCTACCTTCTGCATGCCCCCACGAGGGATTGTGCCTGCGACCCAGGCATGTGCCCCAACTAGGAATCCAAACATGACCTCCTGGTTCATAGGTTGATGCTCAACCACTGAGCCATCTGGCTGGGCTCAACTTATTTTTAAAGATCTCATAAGATATGAGAGATAATAAAAAAAATAAGTGTCTTGTGACTCAGCAATTCTAATTCTCTAAAAATATAGTCTATTGGGACAACTTTAAATATTAAAATATTATTCATATTATTAAGGAAAACTAGAAACCACTTAAAATCTTAGTAAGAGGGGAACGGTTATGTAAAACATTATATATCCTTTCAAAGAAGTATTATTTTTTTTCATACTTTTATGATTTTGTTAACACAGATACAATGTGCACACAATCTGTCTATTCCTTTTCCTCGCTGCGCAGCCTGGCTTTGGGATTGGTGACTCTGAGGGCCAGCTGGGCTGCTCTTTCCACAATGGCTTTGCGGTTCTTTGAGGAGATGCTGTGAGCAATCTCAGCACAGTGAGATTTGCTGCACATCAGCAGCGCTTCAAGCTCCTTGACCTTATGGACCAGAAACTTCCGAAAGCCACTGGGCAGCATGTGCTTTGTTTTCTTGTTGCTCCCATAACCAGTGTTGGGCATCAAGATCTGGCCCTTGAATCTTCTACGCACCCTATTGTCAATGCCTCTGGGTTTCCGCCAGTTCCGCTTAATTTTGACTCATCGGTCTGACTGGTGCCAGATGAATTTCTAGGTCCTCTTTTTGACAATCTTGGGTTTCACGAGGAGTCCGAGGGCAGCCATGGTGCCGAGTAGGAGACTGCTGCCACCTCCGTAGGCAGCACCGAGGAAGAGTCAACGAAGTATTATTATGGAACAATTAAAAATGTTACACTATAAAGAATGAAGTAGCAAGAAAAGCTGCTTATTTTATTTTTAGTGAAAAAAAGATCTTAAATTATAACCCTGTATGATTATTACTGCGTTTTCTCCTAATCAATACACACAGAAAAGAGAGACTAGAAGAATATACATAAAAAAGTAAGTAGTGCCGGGCCAGTATGGCTCAGTGGTTGAGTGTTAACCCATGAACCAGGAAACCATGGTTTGATTCCTGGTCAAAGCACATTCCAGGATTGTGGTTGCAGACTCGATCCCCAGTGTGGGACATGCTGGAAGCAGGCGATCCATGCTTCTTTCTCATTATTGATGTTTCTATCTCTGTCACCCTCTCCCTTCTCTCTGAAATCAATAAAAACACATATATATATTTTTATTGATTTCAGAGATGAAGGGAAAGGGAGAGAGACATAGAAACATCAATGATGAGAGAGAATCATTGGTCAGCTGCCTCCTGCATACCCCCTGCTGGGGATAGAGCCAGCAACCAGGCATGTGCCCTTGACCAGAATCAAACTCGGGACCCTTCAGTCCGAAGATAGGCGCTCTATCCACTGAGACAAACCAACTAGAGCTATATATATATTTTAAAGTAAATACTAATTATCTTTGGGAATACAGGGATCTTTTTTATTCTTTTTACCAGTCTGCATTTTTCAAACTTTAAAGAGTTCATAGACAACTACTTTAAAGTAAAAACCCCTGTGCGCAAAATATATATAGGCCATAGGCCATCTTTATTTTTTCTTAACAGCGCATTTTTTTCATTGTTTTTTTTTTGTTTTAAGTATTACATATAGTAGTACATATGTCTCCTTTTTTTCCCCCCCATATATAGTCCATCTTTAAACAAAATTAAAACTACATGCAATAAAAATTGTGGAAGCACTCAGCATAGGCTGAACACACACACACACACACACACACACACACACACACACACACAAAAGCTGAACACTTCAAATTATTAAGTTCAACTAATCTCTAAAGGGCTAGCAATGAGGCTGGAAAATGGTAGTTTATCATTTATTTAATAAAATAAAAAATATATAAATTAAAATAAATCTGACTCAATTATTAAGTAGTTATTAAATAATTTAAGAAAAATTATTTGAAGTTAGCATATTCAACTTTTTCTCCTTTCTCTCTCTTTTTGATTCCCAAGAGAAGGGATAAAGTAGAAAAATTCTACTCTACCAAAGGTCAAGTCTCCAATATGAACTTGAGGCCACTATTTACCAGGTGTACCGGTTAATAATGCAGATTTTGTAATCCAAGATAACACGATAATTTGAAGAGAAACATCAAAAGTGCTTTATTTGCCTTAACCGGTTTGGCTCAGTGGATAGAGCGTCGGCCTGTAAACTAAAGGGTCAGGCTCAATTCCAGTCAAGGGCATGAACCTTGGTTGCAGGCATATCCCCAGTGGGGGATGTGCAGGAGGCAGCTGATCAATGTTTCTCTCTCATTGATGTTTCTAACTCTCTATCCCTCTCCCTTCCTCTCTGTAAAAAATCAATAAAATATATATAGTTTTTTAAAAAGTGCTTTATTCAAAGTAATGTTCATCGCTAGCTACACATTTCCCCCATCTTTCAGGTAATTTGTGGATCCGTCCATATAGAACTTTTCTTGTTTTGAGGGAAACCATTCAGAGACCCAATTTTCCACTTCTTCATACGTTTTGAAGTGCTGAAGATCTGAACAAGTGGTAATCTGAAGGAGCAAGGTTTGGTGAATATAGCGGGTGGCTCAATACTTCCCAGGCAAGATCTTTTAACGTGCCTTTAACTGGTTTTGAAGTGTGCGATGGTGCGTCATCATGAAGCAAAATTACTTTGCCATGTCTTCTGGCACATTCTAGTCATTTCACATTCAAAGCGTGGTTCAAATTGCTTATTTGTTGTCAGTAGCAATCAGTATTTATGGTTTCACCTGGTTTTAGAAGCTCATAATACACCACACCTTCCTGATCCCACCGAATGCAGAGCATTGTCTTCTTTCCAAAGCAATTTGGCCTTGCAGTCGATGTTGATGGTTGACCTGGAACAACCCATGATTTTGTGTGTTTGGGATTCTCAAAATAAACCCACTTTTCATCACTAGTCACACTTCGATGCAAAAAAGACTTTCTTTTGTGCTATTGAAGTAACATTTTACTGATGACTTTTTGATTTTCCATTTGTCTTTCGTTCAGTTGATGTGGCACCCATTTTCCTTCCTTTAAAATCTTTCCCATTGCTTGTACACGATCAGAAATTGTTTGCTGAGCAACATTTAATCTTTCTGCAAGTTGTTTTTGAGTTTGACACGCATCTTCATCCAATAATGCTTGTAATTGTTGGTCTTCAAACCTTTTCAGTTGACCTGAACGTTCTTTGTCTTTCACACCGAAATCATCATTTTTAAAGCATTTAAACCAGCCTTCACAAGTATCTTGAGATGGAGCATGTTCAGCATAAGCTTCCTGAAGTATTCAGCAGCACTTTTTTCTTCAAAATAAAGTAATGAATTAAAACTTCCCGCAAATGCTCTTTTCTTTGGCACGTAATTCAACATTTTTAAGAGTAAAAATATCTATGATGTTAACACCTTCAGAAAATTTGACATATGAAGTTTTGAAGCTTGTTGTCAATACAACAAAATAGCATACATATCAAATCATATATATATCAACATATGTATAACTCCATCTAATGAAAAAATCCACATTATTAACCAGTACACCTAATAAATTTACACTGAAAGGAAAAATAAGACATTTGGGGGGCTAGCATTTTGAATCTGTGCCAGTAACCTGCATTCTGATGCACATTCTTGCTTGCCGATAAACTCCATTCTTATCTGTGATGCCTGTCCTGCCTTGCATTGATGTTTCCTGGAATACTCCTATTTTACAGAGGCCATAAACCATGAACCACATACAACCCCCTGAGGGTGTTGGCAGCACTGGCGCCAGACAGGACTCTGAGTGTAATCTCACTTCCCCCATCCCAATTCACGGAGGGCTGCAAAGCCCATGAGAAGTCCGGAAGCTTGATCCATATTTGGGGGACAAAGGAACTAAGGGTATAAAAGGAAACCTTCATCCATATTCATCGCTCAGGATTTGGAGACTGACTCCCTGAGTCATGGCACTAGTGCATTAAAGGACCCTATTCTGACTCCTGAGTGCCCGATTGATTATTCTCCCACGCAGCCTGGCAGCTTATCTATAACAACACTATCACCTTAACTCAGCAATTTTTAACCTTTTCTATCTCATGGCACACGCAAACTAATTACTACAATTCTGCAATACACAAAAAAATGTTATATTTTTTGCAGGTCTGACCAAAAAAAATATGTATAATTTTGATTCATTCATACCAGATGGCTATTGTTGTGTTGGCTGTTGTTATTTTTTTAATTTAACAATCTAAGGAAAAAGAGGTCAGTGCCCCTTACTAAATAGTCAGGTACTGACTGCATGTTTTATCCTCCCCTCCCCTGTGACATGGGCTTTATTTGGGGACTGTTGGGGGAAGAGAGAGGAGCTGGGACTGGTAGATATGGGGGAAGGAGTTTCTCAACTTGCTTTTTACGTTAGTGCAGGTTGCGTGGAGTTTGGGATGAGGGAGAATGCTGTAGAGGTGAGAAAAGAGGAAAAGGAAAGGTCATGGAATGGACACTTTCTTAGGGAACAAAGCCAGGACCAGGATATTGGGACCATGGGTGGGGAGGGAAGGCACTGTTCATATACTGAGACTCAACCAAGGTCACTGCTTGATGCCAACTTCCCCAAGCCCACTGCCCCATCCCGACTCCTGACCCAAATGCCTGCCCTGCTAGCTTCCTCAACTTCCTATGGAGAGGAGGAGGATGAAGATGTGGGGAATGGTGAACCTCTGTCTCTGGGTTCCTTGCCTAGGAGAATTGCTCACTCAGCCTGCCCTGAAGTCCCAGCCAGAGTCAGGTCAGGAAGCCAAGTTGCAGGCAAGGAAACAATTGTGCCCTTCACCACTCCTCCTGACCCTCTGCCCCTCCCCAGCTCCTCACATGAGGCTGCAACTCATGGCTCGATCCTTGTATATCTCACCTTCATCCTTGTATATCTTTGCCAGGTCCCCCAGTCTGGCATCCTGCCAGCTGAGCGGATCGCTGCAGTACTTGGAGTCAGTATGGCGCAGCTACCTGTGGGAGGCCACTGTGACCACGTGGAAGATAGCCCTGATGCTGCACTCAGAGGACCAAGAGAAACACTCCACGTGGGACATGGCCCCCACCTGCTTGGCCAGCTCAGTACTCTGCTCATGTGTAATGGAAAAGCCACTGCTTGAACAGCTCCCTCAGTGTGTGGGCCAGGTTGGTCCACACGTCCATTTTACAGCCAACCAGCACAACCTTGGCATCAGGGCAAAACTGCTGAGTCTCCCCTGGCCACTTCTTGAAGAGACTGGCCAGTGTTTCTGGTCACTAAGCAGATGAGCACAACGTCTGAATCAGGATAGGCCAGGGGCCAGATGTTATCACAGTAAGAGGAACCTGAAGTGCCCCACGTGTTGAGCTCAATGTGGCACTTGTCTACTTAACTCTCAGTGTAGTTTTCAAACATGGTGGGGACATAACTCCAGGTGTAGGCATCCTTAGAGAACACTCTGACGCACTCTGAATCCTTCACCACAATCTTGCAGCAGCTGCTCTTCCCCTCCATGGTCCTGGCTACATGCCACACAATCTCCCCCACTGCATCAGCACTCCCATCCACATGCAGTCCCCTCTAGGCCAACACCAGCATCTCACAGGACACACCAAGCCCCCACCAAGGCCGGCCGGGGGTACCCCCTCTGCCTTGCCCCCAGACCCAGCCCCTTAAAAATTCTTGTGTAGTGGCAAACAGGTTGAAAATCGCTGCCTTAACTGATAGCCCTTTCACCTTGATTCCCAAATGATCTGGTTTAATTTCCACAGAGGGTCCTCAGAACCAAAGGAAATGTGTCTGACTTGCAATGAGTCAGCATTCTCTTGGTGTATTTTCCAAAAGCAGTACGTTTGTGTTGAGCCAGCCCATTTGGGCCAATTCATCCCCTCATGATCAGTGGCATGCCATTTGCAAAATGGTAGGTAGAAGGTCAATGGAGTAGGCCTAAAGTTGTATTCTTAAATGAGGTTCAAACCCAGGATTTCAACTTAAGTTTGCCTTGAGCTCTAAATAGCTGTGTTCTAATCAGCTAACCAATGAAGACAAAGATTCTTCTGAGCATGCGCCACAAATTCACAACTAGGCCCTGGCTGGGCAAACCCTAACAAAGAGTATGTAAGGATTTAGGTTCTTCTGTCTTAACTTCTTTAATCTTGTTAGAATTCACTTTGCAAAAAGATCTTCTATTTTTTTCTTTCTCCAAGCCAAGAATCACATAGCAAACTGAAATCAATATATAAAGGTGATTTATTTTTAGAGCTATCATTTGAACATGTATTATGGCCCAGGCACTGTAACAGGATACTTTACATGCATTATTGTTCATCATTACAACATGCTTGCAAAATATCCCAATTTTACAAAGCTGAGGGCCTTAAAACTTGGGAGAGTTAAATATCTTTCAGATTATACATCTAAAAAGTGGCAAAATGAAAAAATGCAGGAACCAAGATGGCAGCATGGGTAAGTGCTGGTACTTGCCGCCTACCATAACCACATCAAAATTACAACTAAAATACAGAACAATGACCATTCACAACCACCTGAAAGCTGGCTGAAGGGAAGTCCTACAACTAGAGAAGTAAAGAAGAAAGCACAGTCATCCCACTTCTAGGAATACATCCTAAGAAACTAGAAACACCAATCAGAAAGGATATATGCACCCCTATGTTCATAGCAGCGCAATTTACAATAGCTAAGACTTGGAAACAGCCTAAGTGCCCATCAGCAGATGAGTGGATAAAACAACTATGGTACATTTACACAATGAAATACTGTGGCAATAAAAAAGAAAGAACTCTTACCATTTACCACAGCATGGATGGACCTGGAGAGTATTATGCTTAGTGAAATAAGCCAGTCAGAGTAAGATAAGTATCACATGATCTTACTCATATGAGGAATCTAATGAACCAAATAAACTGATGATCAAAAATAGATCCAGAGTCAGACTGTTGAACCTCAGAGGGAAGGCAGGAGAGGGTGGGTGGGAAGAAATAAACCAATGAATTTAAATGCATATATGCATAACCTGTGGACATGGACAATAAGGTGGTGAGGACCTGGGGTGGGGGGAGAGGACGGGATTGGGCTGGAAGAGGTTAATGAGGGGAAACGGAGGACAATAAAGATTAAATACTTTCAAACAATAAAGATTAAATAGGAAGAAGGAGAAGGAGAAGAAAGGAGGAGGAGGAGGAGAAAGCACACGAGACTAGTAGGAGGGGTAGACAGTAGAGGGGTAAGGGCCTGTGCTGGGAGGTGAAAGTGGGTGAGGAGAGGTCAATGGAGGAAAAAGCAGACATATGTAATACTTTCAACAATAAAGAATTTACATTTTTAAAAAAGGAAAAGAAGAAAGCACACAGAGACTGGTAAGGGTGAGGCAGAGAATGGGCTGGTCCAACACCCACGTGTGTGGCATTTTTTTTCAATAGGGAGGGATATTTCTGCTGTGTAGGGCTCCCATGAGGAGCAAGGGGTCCCAGCCCCACACCAGATCCCAAGCTCAAGGTTCCAGAGCTGGGAAAAGAAGTCCCTGTAACTTCAGGCTGTAAAAAAAAAGCAGGGATTGTGGCTGAGTGACCCAGGCAGTTCCTTTTAAAGGGCCAGTGCACAAACTTTCATGGCCTTAATCCCTCTGAGCTCCAGCACTCCCTTTGGAGCAACAGCTAATGGAGATCCAGGGACATACAGGGAGCAACTGGACTGTCTGGCATTGGAGCAGGAATTTAGGGGCAATTTTCTCCCAGACAGGGATGTTCGCAGGGGCCATTGTTCCTATGCTGAGACCTTCCCTATTGCAGAGCTGACTGGTAGCCATATCTGAGTTTCCATCAGCCTGGCTCACACTGTTTGCTCCACCCTGGTGATTCCCTGAGATCCCACCCCATACAGTTTGCAGCCCCATCCAAGCTGTTTGCAGCATCTTTTCCATATGAATGGCCTGAGCTGGTTCAGGCTTCAGATTTTCCTAAAATCTCTCAAACAAGCAGCAGCTGGTGTCAGTGAGTCCCATACTTAGCAATAAGGGGCCCAAAACAGCTTGGCCTGGCCTGGGCACTTCTAAGCCCAACACAAGTAGCAGCCACCTGCAGATTGCTCTATATCTTCTGCTGGATGGCCCCAGGCAGTGGCTGACTTTGCACCTCCCAGGAGACAGAGCCAGTGCACCTGATGGACAGCTTTAGACCATACCAGATTGCAACTCTACACATCCACAAGCAACACAGTCAAGGGGCAGACTCAGTGAGCACCAAAGCCCCACTGAAGCAAGCCCTGCTCCACAGGGGTGTCTCCTGCACAACAGCTCTTCCACTGTAGTAGCAGCTGGTCTTCACAGCTGATTGGCCTGGAGGTCAATTCCTCCTTATGATACCAACAGCAATCACAGCTCAACTACAACAAGACTGTGCACACAGCCCACACAAGGGCACACCTAGAGTGCCCAGCTCAGGTGACTGGGGAGGCTGAGCCACTGGGCCCTACAGGACACCTACTACACAAGGCCACTCTACCAATTCCAGGAGACATAGCAGATCTACCTAATACATAGAAACACAGGGAAGCAGCCAAAATGTGGAGACAAAGAATCATGTCACAAATGAAAGAACATGAGAAATCTCCAGAAAAAGAACTAAATGAAAGGGAAGCAAGCAAACTACTAGATACAGAGTTCAAAACAATGGTTAAAGGGTTGCTCAAGGATCTTAATGAGATCTTCAATGAACTTAGTGCGATTTACAAGGATCTTAGTGGGAATTTCAAAGACATGAAAAAAGATCAGCCCTAACCGGTTTGGCTCAGTGGATAGAGTGTCGGCCTGTGGACTCAAGGGTCCCAGGTTCGATTCCGGTCAAGGGCATGTACCTTTGTTGCGGGCACATCCCCAGTGGGGGATGTGCAGGAGGCAGCTGATTAATGTTTCTCTCTCATCTATGTTTCTAACTCTCCCTCTCCCTTCCTCTCTGTAAAAAATCAATAAAATATATTTTAAAATTTTTTAAAAAGAAAAAGGATCAGTCAGAAATTAAGCATACACTAACTGAAATAAAGAATAATTTACAGGGATTCCATAGTAGAGTACAGGATTCCAAGAATCAAATATGAAAAAGCAAAATACACCCAATCAGAAGAGCAAAAAGAAAAAAGAATCAAAAAATACAAAGATAGTGTAAGGAGCCTCTGGGACAACTTTAAGCAAACCAATATTTGCATTATGGGGTGCCAAGAGGAGAAGACAGAGAGCAAGATATTGAAAATCTATTTGAATAAATAATGACAGAAAACTTCCCCTATGTGATGAAAGAAATAGACTTACAAGTCTAGGAAACACAGGGAGTCCCAAACAAGAGGAATCCAAGGAGGCCCACACCAAGACACATCATAATTAAAATGCCAAGGGCAAAAGACAAAGAGAGAATCTTAAACGCAGCAAGAGAAAAGCAGCGAAGAAGAAAAAGATAAAAAATATGAACAATATAATGGCAATAAACATGTATCTATCAACAATTGAATCTAAAAATCAAATAAACAAACAAGGAATTAAGGAACAAAATAAACTAATGAATAAAACAGAACCAGAGGCATGGAAATATGGAACAGACTGAAGAATTTCAGAGAGAAGTCGGGGAGGGGTTTGGAAGGAGATTAACCAAAGAACTTATATGCATATATGCATTACCTATGGACACAGACAAGAGGGTGGTGAAGGCCTTGGGCAGGGTGAGAACCTGGTAAAGGGGGGCAATGGGGAGACCAAAGGGGTATATCTGTAATACTCTCAACAATAAAGATTTTTTTTTAAAGTGGCAAGATGTGATTCATCTGCCAGATTCTAAAACTCATGTTCTTTCCACCATAACCCAAGCCATTTTCCTATCTCTCCACCATCTTTTAAGACTATATTATTTTAAGACCAGTATGCAAACTTACTAAAAACAGAGCTTTCCTACTCTGAGTTAAAATTACACACTAGAGCCCTAACCAGTTTGGCTCAGTGAACGGAGTGTCGGGCCGTGGACTAAAAGTTCCCGGGTCCGATTCCTGGTTGGGGCACATGCCTGGGTTGCAGGCTCAATCCCCAGTAGCGGGTGTGCAGGAAGCAACTGATCAATGTTCCTCTCTCATCGATGTTTCTAACTCTCTATCTCTCTCCCTTTCTCTCTGTAAAAAATCAGCAAATATATATATTTTAAAAAATCACCCACTAGAATTAGAAAGTTCATATATGATACTTCAACTCAACTAAAATTTATTCATCTAGAATTCTTCTAGTTTTAAAAAACAAACTCAGTTCCCTCACCTAATTACTTCTGGTTTTTAAAATGTTGCTTTTATGTGATTATTTAAAGTTTTTAAAACATCAAAATGATTACTTACTCATCATTCTTTTTCTTCTTTCAAAATCCGAATCATTCATGTTACTAAAAACAAATAAAACAAAAGACAAAATTATCTACCATCTTTCCAAACTATATCTTTTTTTCAAAAGGGCAGGAATTACTTCATAAGACAAATATTGAAAAAAAAATTTAATCACATTGAATCAGTATCTAAAAGGAATATAGAAAATACTGAGTTGATTAAACACGTAAAATACTACCTTGTTTAGTTATTTTAGATAATATCAAACCTTTTACTTTTACAAGTTAAAAATATTTGTGTAAAAATTGACTGAAACCTTTCCTTACCTTAAACAATTTTCTGAAAATATTTTCCCTTTTTCTTTGTTTCTAAGGGTAATCTTTATAAATAGATGTCAGTGGCCATTAAACTGTGACGGGCTATTTGCTCCTGTGTATCCTGTGGTTTTCCTTCAGCTGCCTCTACCTAGAACTCCTTTACTCTTTCTTGTTTGTTGCTTCTAATTCATTTGAGTTACAAAACAAAGTAACTTCTTAAAATTGTACAAGATGTGGCAATAAGTAAACATTGGATAAAAGCCTCAGGAGCTCTCCTGCTACAGTGCTTGGGAAGCCTAGGGAACTGCGTTATTAGAGAGCTAAGGTGAGCAGATAAGTGCACTCCCCATGGGTAAAGTGTTACTACAGACACCTCAACCAGTGCAAGGTACCCAGGAGTAAAAAGGTAATGGTAAAAAATGGAAAGGGAGGGATCGCATGGATTGACTGTGCTAAAGTAATACGTCACATGCTTTTTTGTAAATCATTAGATTACCTTACCTCTTCAGTCTCAAAAGGTACTGGGACACCCAGGCAGGAAAGAGTTCATGTTTTGAAATCATCTTGAGTGCCCAAAATTGCTAAATGAAAATATAGTAATAGAGTGCTTATTCTATTAATGTTTGTTCAGTTTAACTCAGTGTTTCTTTTAATTGCATTCTTATACCATCCACATTTTTTAAAGTATACTATTTCAAGTAGAAGTATATTAAAAAGGAATACTATTTCTTATATATCTGTGTGTGTGTGTGTGTGTATATATATATATATACACACACACACATAAATATATAATATTCAATTCCAAAATTCTAATTCATAGACATCCATGTAATGGCATGGTTTAAGAGAAATGAAAAATATACAAAAGTTCTTACCAATAGAGATTACATACACATGAATACTTGTATTACCAAGTTTTCCTTTAAATATTGAATTCCCTTAAAATAATTTACTTTTAATAACTTAATTTGCAACTGCATTTTATTTAGTTATCTATTAATTCATTTAACAAATACTTATGCAACATCAAGTATTGTTAGGAATTTTATTAAGTGGGAAGGATATAAAAATTAGTAAGACATGTCCCACCCTGGCCAGTGTAGCTCAGTGATTAGAGCATCAGCCCATGCACTGAGGGTTTGTTCCTGGTCAAGGACATGCACCTGGGTTGCAGGTTTGCTCCCCACCCCTGGTTGGGGTGGTTGCGGGAGGCAACCAATCAATGTGTCTCTCACATTGAGGTCTCTCTCTGTCTCTGTCTCTTTATCTCCTCCCCTTCCCCTCTCTGAAAAGCAATGGAAAAAAATATCCTCTGGCAAAGATTAATGAAAACAAAAGACATGATCCCAGTATTTAAGGAAAGTGTGTAAACAAATATTCAATTCCATTTTAGAAAAATACGTATTTATAAGTATATTATATATGAGTGCTATAGAAATCTATATATATAATAAAAGCTTAATATGCAAATTGTCCCCACAGGAGTTCGACCAGGAGACCGATCACTCGCTACGATATATGCTGACCATCAGGAGGTGGTGCGGAAAGAAGGAAGGCCCCGGCCGGCAGCTGGAAGGCCCCGGTTGGCCCTGATTGCTGGCCAGGCCTAGGGACCCTACCCGTGCACAAATTTTGTGCACCGGGCCTCTAGTACTCTAGTGTGTGTGTGTGTGTGTGTGTGTGTGTGTGTGTATTCATATATAATATGAAACCTTTTCAACCCCCTGACTTTTAGGTGTGTGTGTGTGTGTGTGTGTGTGTGTGTGTGTGTATATATATATATATTCATATATAATATGACACCTTTTCAACTCCCTGACTTTTAGGTGTGTGTGTGTGTGTGTGTGTGTGTGTGTGTGTGTATATATATATTCATATATAATATGAAACCTTTTCAACCCCCTGACTTTTAGGTAGAGCTAATTGCTCATTCTTTTGTGTTCCCTTATCCTTTATATATATATAAAGAATCTCTATCATATATATATATATATATATATATCAATTAAATTTTCCCAACTCTTAGTAATTTAACTATTGATATCTGTCAAAGACTTGAAGAAGTCACTTTAACATTACTTTGTCTCAGTTTTCTACACATTAAATGATAATTAGTTCTGATAGATGCATCATTAATAATTTTTTCAATTATATCAAAGATTCTTATTGGTTAACATTTTTCTGTATTTCCCACTGCATAGGTAGACATTTTTTAATTCAAATCATTCCTTGAAATGTAATTTAAGGCTATCCATGCCCATGAGAAAAATAATTTTTCTTACAATTACTATGGTCCATACCTATCTTTACAATAACACTTACTATGCTTCTTTTTCAAAGAACACTAGTTTAACTCTCATTTCCAACACTGACAGCTATTTTGTTTTTAAATAGTTGTAAATAAATGGTAAGAGCTGAATGAAGCCTCTGGCAGTATAGTTTCGATCATGGCACCCTTTCCTTTAAACTCCATGTGGAGATCATGCTGAAAAAACAGAACTCTGAAATCTCTACTGCTAGACAACATTATTGAGCACCAATGAGGTAGGCATTATTACTAATCCTATCTTACAGATGAAACAAGTGAGGGTTAGAGGAGCTGAGTAACGTGTACAAGTTCACACAGCCTGTCAAAGGGGAACCCTGGATTTGAAGCACCTAATCTGCTGCCAGGGCCAGTTCTCTCAAGTCACTACAGAATTCTTCCCCCTAAACATACACATGAAAACGACTGTGAAAACTCCACAGGACTCTAATTCCAAGCCTTATGACTTAGCCCAAGATACCTTTCCTTTGGTGACTGCCTGCAGCAAGGGACTGAGAGAAGAAATGGTCCTTCCTTTCCTCAAATGAAAAAGAGCTTGGGAATTACTAGGATCGTGAACTCGAGGGAAAGCTGCTTGTGTTTGAATCCAGCCAGACTTTTACTAGCTGTGTGACCTGGAGCTAGCTACCTAATCTCTCTATGCCTCCATTTCTTTATCAGTAAAATAGAGATCACAATGGTATTTCCTGATATGTTATGTCACAGATTTTATATTTAAAATGCTTAGAATAGTGTCTAGAACCTAATAAGGACTCAAATGTTAGCTATTACTGTTACTATATTATTAATAAATTTTTATTATTCTGTAAAACATTTACTATACTGCCTATCCCAGAATAAACTGTCAACAACAGTGAGTTCTCAATAAGTACATGTTAAATGAGTGCATAAATGAGGCTGAATATCTTCTGAATTATAAAAAGATAACATTATAGAGAATGTCATGAAAGATAATAAAGAAATTAAAATTTAAAAAAATAAGACTAGGTTTTAATCTCAACAATGATAAAAACAATAACTGTAATATATAAGACTGAGACCTCAAAAATAGATATGTTTCTAAAAATGTATAATAAATAGAAATCTTCTGGCAATACCCATATTATTCCATAAATAATATAGTCAATGTATTATAATTGAAATGAAAAGGCAACATATACGCTTTTTTCTGTTAACTCTTACTTAATACTTTTCCATTGATTTTTTTTTTTAGAGAGTAGAGAGACACATCAATTGGTTGCCTCCCACATGTGCCCCGACCATGTACGTGTCCTTGACCAAAATCAAACCCAGAACCCTTCAGTCCGACGCTCTATCCATTGAACCAAATCAGCTAGGGCGGCAACATATATTTTTAAAAGTGAATTAAGTACAGCCACTTTGGAAACAGTTTAAAATTTCATATTTTTTTTCTTATAAATCTTTATTGTTCAGATTATTACAGGTGTTCCACTTTTTTTTCCCCCCCATAGCTCCCCTCCACCTGATTCCCCACCCCACCCCAGGACCTTACCCCCCGCCACTGTCTTCATCCATAGGAGTAAGATTTTTGTCCAATCTCTTCCCGCACCCCTCACACTTGCTTCCCCTGAGAATCGTCAGTCCACTCCCTTTCTATGTCCCTGATTCTATTATATTCACCAGTCCATTCTGTTCTTCAGATTTTTTATTCACTTGATTTTTAGATTCACTTGTTGGTAGGTATGTATTTGATGTCATTTTGTTGTTCATAATTTTTATCTTTACCTTTTTCTTCTTCTTCCTCTTCTTAAAGAATACCCTTCAGCATTTCATGTAATCCTGGTTTGGTGGCGATGAACTCCTTTAGCTTTTTCTTGTCTGTGAAGCTCTTTATCTGACTTTCAACTCTGAATGATAGCTTTGCTGGGTAGAGTAATCTTGGTTGTAGGTTCTTGCTGTTCATCACTTTGAATATTTCTTGCCACTCCCTTCTGGCCTGCATAGTTTCTGTTGAGAAATCAGCTGACAGTCGTATGGGTACTCCCTTGTAGGTAATTAACTGTTTTTCTCTTGCTGCTTTTAATATTCTCTCTTTGTTTTTTGCCCTTGGCATTTTAATTATGATGTGTCTTGGTGTGGTCCTCTTTGGGTTCCTCTTGTATGGGGTTCTGTGTGCTTCCTGAACTTGTAAGTCTATTTCTTTCACCAGGTAGGGAAAGTTTTCTGTCATTATTTCTTCTAATAGGTTTTCAATATTTTGCTCTCTCCCTTCTTCTGGCACCCCAAAAATTCGGATGTTGGTTCGCTTGAAGTTGTCCCAGAGGCTCCTTACACTATCTTCATATTTTTGGATTATTTTTTCTTTTTGTTTTTCTGGTTGGATGTTTTTTGTTTCCACATATTTCAGATCTTTGGTTTGATTCTTGGGGTACGTTGATCTACAGTTGAGTTTCTGTATATTTTTGATTTCAGACAGTGTATGCTTCATTTCTGACTGATCCTTTTCCATTTTTTTGGCATTCTCATTAAGGTCCTTGAAGGTCTTACTAAGCTCCTCAGAAGTGTCATCAAGTTTCTCAGCGGTTTTTAGAAGATTCTTGAGTAACCTTATACATGTGGTTCTGAACTCTATGTCGTCCAGTAGTTTGCTTTCCTCCGTTTCTTTCATTCGTGACATGTTTCTTTGTTTCTGCATTTTGGCTGCTTCCCTGTGTTGATGGAGTGGCTTTGTGTGGTAGGTGACCTATAGGGGGCAGTAGCTCAGCCTCCCCAATCACCTGATGTGGATGCTCTTGGTACACCCCTTTGTGGGCTAAGTGCAAAGTCTTGGTGTAGTTAAGCCTGAACTGCTGTTGGTACGCTGGGAGGAATTGACCTCCAAGCCAATTAGCTGTGAGCACTCCCTGTGTATATAATGGAAGAACTGCTGTGCTGAAGACACGCAGGACTTGTTTCAGTGGGGCTTCAGTGCTCACTGAGTTTGCCTCTTGAATGTGTCACTTATGGATGTGAGGAGTTGAAATCTGGTGTCTCACACTGACCACTAGGTACACTGGCTTCTGGATCTCCAATGGGGTGCAGGTCAGCTACTGTCTGAGGCCACTCAGCAGGAGCTACAGTGAGAGCTGCAGTTTTCTCCTCTTTGCTTGGGGTTTGGAGGTTTTGGAACTGTCTGACCCGGGCTGCAAGTTTGCTAGGTTAAGCTGCGATAGGGCAGGCTTTTCTTATGCTAACTTGGTTGCTTGGAGCTTGGTTGGGTTTGTAGGTTGTGCAGGGCGGGGCCTCAAGGTGTCACTAGGTTAGGGCGTGGCAAACAGCAATGGCTGCTAGTTAGCTGGCTCTGTGTCCCCAAAGGCATCCGCGAGTCCCGTGCCCCAGTGCAGTAAACAATTATTCCTGCGCGCAGCTCTGCAAGCAAGCCACCCTCGCTGGCAGACAGTCCAGCTTCTCCCCGTAGGAGTTTGGGTCCCCCGCGTCTCCCCAGAGACTGGATTTCAGAGTAGTCGGGGGCTTGTCTCCGTTCAGGTTGAAAAAAGCAACGCACCCAGTCGCCCGCAGCCAGTCCGGATCCCGCGCCTCCGTACCTCAGCTTTTCAGCGCTCGTGCACATCTCAATGCTCTTTTCTCTTTCCTTCTAGTTGTAGAACTTCCACTCAGCCAGCTTTCTCGTGGTTCTGGGTGATAGACGTTTTGTCTTTTAGTTGCAGTTTAAATTGTTGTGGGAGGCAGCAGTTTAGGTGTTTACCTACGCCGCCATCTTGGATTCTCTCTAAAATTTCATATTTAAACAAATTCACTAAACCATCCAGCAATTCCACTCCTAGAATATACACAAGGGAAATGAAACATATGTTCACACAAAAACTTGTACACAAATGTTCACAGCAATATTTATTCATAATACCCAAGGATGGAAATGGCCCTAATGCATCAGTAAAATATGGTATGTCTATACAATGAAATAAAGAGGCAAGAACTACTGATACAAGTTACAACATAAATGAGCCTCCAAATATGCAAAGTGAAGAAGCCAGATGCAAAAGACCACATATTGTATGATTCCATTTATAGGAAATGTCTAGAAAGTGAAAACCTGAGACATAGAAAATAAATAAGTAGTTGCTGGGAGCTGGGCGTAGGAGCAGAGACTAACTGCAAGAGGGCACAAAGGACCAAGGTGTGATGGAATTGTTCCAAAATTGCATTGTGATAACTGCACAAATATGTAAATTAGTTAAAAATCACTGAATTGTATACTTAAGGTGAGTGAAATTTTATGGAATATAAACTATACCTCAATAATCCAGTTAAAAAAAGCCAAATGTCACTAATGAATACCTGAGGAATGTTGAGCTCCTGTAACTGACTCTGAGTAATTTCACTGAGCTGCCGAAATGTCATTGTAAAGTCAGCTTCTGTCTTTTCCATGAGCTAATGAAAACAAGTATGTTTATCAATCTCAGTTCTTTGAGAATATGCTAATGAACAAATCAAATGTTAATCAGAAAAAGAGATTAAATGATAAACTCACATGTAAGAGAAATGCAATTAAATCATCATCACCCTTCCTTTCTCCAAGTAGCCCCAATTTGTCTTTGAACAATTCTCTAAATCTAAAAGAAGAAATGTCAATTTAATATGTTATTAAAATTCTCACTATTTTAAGACGTGTCTTTAA
This sequence comes from Corynorhinus townsendii, assembly GCA_026230045.1. Taxonomy (NCBI): domain Eukaryota; kingdom Metazoa; phylum Chordata; class Mammalia; order Chiroptera; family Vespertilionidae; genus Corynorhinus; species Corynorhinus townsendii. The sequence continues at coordinate 105,773,893 of JAPDVU010000001.1, read as the reverse complement.
ACCAATATCTTCATTCAAAAAGGACAAACCTTGTGTAATAGAGAACAGGATACCCCTCAAGAATCTGAGCGGCACTATAGGAAGAAAAAAAAGAACAGTTAAACCTTGATTTAAAATTACATTTTTTTTAAATATGTTTTTTATTGATTTCAGAGCAGAAAGGAGAGGGAGAGAGAGATAGAAACATCAATGATGAGAGAGAATCATTGATCGGCTGCCTCCTGCATGCCCCCCACTGGGTGTGTGCCCTTGACTAGAATCTAACCCAGGACCCTTACAGTCCACAGGCCAAGGCTCTATCCACTAAGCCAAACCAGCTAGGGCTAAAATTAGCATTCTTGAATTACATTTTACAAGAACAAAGAGAACCTTCTCACGTACTAAATAACACTAGCTTATGTGCTACTGATTCTTGTTTAATGATTTAATTATATATCATACTAGAGGAGGGGGCGGGTTCCCTCAGCCTGACCTGCACCTTCTCGCAATCCGGGACTGCGGACTCCTAACTGCTCATCTGCCTGCCTGCCTGATTGCCACTAACCACTCTGCCTGCCTGCCTGATTGCCCCTAACTGCTCGCATGCCTGCCTGGTCATCCTTAACCACTCACCTGCCTGCCTGATCACCCCTAACCGCCTCTGCCTTGGCCCCGCCCCCACAGCTTCGTCAGGAAAGACATCCTGAATGACATCCGGAAGGTTCGGCTGACCAGTCTAATTAGCATATTATGCTTTTATTATAGATCATAGAGAAAATTATCAACACAAATTTATTGTGTCAAAGATTCGGATACAGTATAAGTCATACCATGTCATTCCTAAAATACTACTATATATAATTAGATTACAGGATAAATGTTGATATAAATGTGTGTGTTTTGGTATATTTTTAAAATCATCTTAGGCTAAAAATAATTCATTAGAAATAACTCATCCAACACAATATTTTACTTGTCTGAAAGTATGAACATATAGTGAAATCTTTCATAAAAACATAAAAATTAGAGTTTTTAACCTTAAGCCCATCTTTAAACAAAGTTTCTATCGCTTAACATTCTCAAATGTATTTTCAGTTACACAAAAACTCAACACATTCTGAAGCTCTGCTCGCTTTACCTTCCTGATCTCATCTACAACTCTTCCCCTTGCTCATTCTACTGCAATCATCTTGCTGTTCCTTAAACCCACCCCCCCCCCACACACACACACACACACTCCCACCTCATGGCCTTTCACAGGCTACTCCCTGGCCTATAGATACCTGCATAGTTTGCTCCTGTTACTCCTTCGAGCCGTTACTCAAGTTCGTTGCTGACCATCCTTTTAAAACTGCAAACCTTCTTTGCCTCCCTATGCTCCCTGCCCAATGATTTATTTTTATCTATAGCATTTAGCTCCTTCTAATATGTTATAGAACTTCTTTACTCTGTTTATTGACTGTCTCTCCCACCAAAAGTAAGCACTATCAGGGCACAATTATTGTGCTGTTTTATTCATTGCTATCCCCTTAGGCCTGGCACACACTGAGCACCTCAATAAATATTTGTTGAATGACTGAATGAACTCTGCAGAGCTAAAGAGATATAAAATTAATAGCGACAAAGGTGGGATAAAGGCTGCTTAATGAATATCATTTTATATCACTTTAATTTTTAATTATGTGACTATATTACCAATATAGTTTTTAATTAATTAATTAAGAAAACCATGTATAATATAAACTTTTTAAAATCTTTATTGTAGTAATTTTTTGCTACCTGGGATTAATAAAATAGCTATATGTTGGAAGTGCCTGGCTAGCTCAGTCGGTAGAGCACGAGACTCTTAATAAAATAACTATATGCCTTGTCTTCCATTTGGGATCTTGTCCTATAAATTTTTGATTGGGGGGGTAGAGAGGAGAGTGTAAAACAAAATATGTTTTATCTTCTAGCAAATACATTGGAGACACAGAAATAAATAAATTGTGGTCCCTGCCCTCAAGAAATTCAACGTCCAGTGGTAGATTAACAAAATCCTAACATAATCCAGGACCCGGTGGCTGCTTCAGGCCCTCACTCTTAAGGTAAAGTAAGGCTATGCCATAAAGAATCCTTAACACATTTTGAATAGCAGATTTTACCAAACACATTGTTTGATCACAAAAATATGGACATATTAAGTCCAACTACTTAGAAATTAAGAAACAGTGATAAATAACTTTTAAATCAAAGAAGAAATAAACTAAAATTTCACATCTAAAAAGCAATAGATATGAAAACAACTTATCCTGATAACTGTGAAAAAAGCCAAAACTGAACTAGAGAAAAATATAGAGTTTGAAATGCTGTCATTATTAAAGACTAAATAATAAGCTGGTTTTCAAAATGTCACTTTCTTGGGAATCCAAGATGGTGGCATAGGTAAACACCTAAACTGCTGCCTCGCACAACAATTTAAACTGCAACTAAAAGAAAAAACGTCTATCACCCAGAACCACGGGAAAGCTGGCTGAGTGGAAGTTCTACAACTAGAAGGAAAGAGAAAAGAGCATTGAGCCGTGCACGAGCGCTGAAAAGCTGAGGTACGGAGGCGCGGGATCTGGGCTGGCAGCAGGCATTGCTTTTTTCAACCCAAAGGGAGACAAGCCCCCGATTACTCTGAAATACAGTTTCTGGGGAGACACGGGGGACCCACACTCCTACGGGGAGAAGCTGGATTGTCTGCTACCGGGTCGGAAAGTGAGGGGGGCCTGCTTGCAGAGCTGCGCACAGGAATAATTGTTTATCTGCGCTGGGGCACGGGACAGGAGGCAGTGGGAGACACAGAGGCGGCTAACTAGCAGCCATTGCTGTTTGCCGCCCTAGCCTAGTGACGCCCTGAGACCCCGCCCCACACAACCTACAAACCCACCCAAGCTCCAAGCAGAGGCTTTTGCATATGAATGGACTGCCCTATCTAACAAACTTGCAGACCGGATCAGACAGCTCCAAAACCTCCAAACCTCAAGCAAAGAGGAGAAAACTGTAGCTCTTGATGTAGCTCCTGCTGGGTGGACTCAGACAATACCTGACCTGTACCCCATTGGAGATCCAGAAGCCAGTGTACCTAGTGGTCAGTGTGAGAAACCAGATTTCAACTCCTCACATCCATAAGTGACACATTCAAGAGGCAGACTCAGCGAGCACCAAAGCCCCACTGAAACAAGTCCTGCACCATAAGCGTGTCTCCAGCACAGCAGTTCTTATAGACACAGCAAGTCCTCACAGCCGATTGGCCTGGAGGTCAATTCCTCCCAGCGTACCAACAGCAATTCAGGCTTAACTACACCAAGACTTTGCACTCAGCCCACAAAGGGGTGTACCAAGAGCATCCACATCAGGTGATTGGGGAGGCTGAGCTACTGCCCCCTATAGGTCACCTACCACACAAAGCCACTCCATCAACACAGGGAAGCAGCCAAAATGCAGAAACAAAGAAACATGTCACGAATGAAAGAAACGGAGGAAAGCAAACTACTGGACGACATAGAGTTCAGAATCACATGTATAAGGTTACTCAAGAATCTTCTAAAAACCGCCGAGAAACTTGATGACACTTCTGAGGACCTTAGTGAGACCTTCAAGGACCTTAATGAGAATGCCAAAAAAATGGAAAAGGACCAGTCAGAAATGAAGCATACACTGTCTAAAATAAAGACTATACAGAAACTCAACTGTAGATCAACGTACCCCAAGAATCAAACCAAAGATCTGAAATATGTGGAAACAAAAAACATCCAACCAGAAAAACAAAAAGAAAAAATAATCCAAAAATATGAAGATAGTGTAAGGAGCCTCTGGGACAACTTCAAGCGAACCAACATCTGAATTTTTGGGGTGCCAGAAGAAGAGAGAGAGCAAAATACTGAAAACCTATTAGAAGAAATAATGACAGAAAACTTTCCCTACCTGGTGAAAGAAATAGACTTACAAGTCCAGGAAGCGCACAGAACCCCAAACAAAAGGAATCCAAAGAGGACCACACCAAGACACATCATAATTAAAATGCCAAGGGCAAAAGACAAAGAGAGAATCTTGAAAGCAGCAAGAGAAAAACGGTTAGTTACCTACAAGGAAGTACCCATACGACTATCAGGTGATTTCTCTGCAGAAACTATGCAGGCCAGAAGGGAGTGGCAAGAAATATTCAAAGTGATGAACAGCAAGAACCTACAACCAAGATTACTCTACCCAGCAAAGCTATCGTTCAGAGTTGAAGGTCAGATAAAGAGCTTCACAGACAAGAAAAAGCTAAAGGAGTTCATTGCCACCAAACCAGGATTACATGAAATGCTGAAGGGTATTCTTTAAGAAGAGGAAGAAGAAGAAAAAGGTAAAGATAAAAATTATGAACAACAAAATGACATCAAATACATACCTACCAACAAGTGAATCTAAAAATCAAGTGAATAAAAATCTGAAGAACAGAATGGACTGGTGAATATAATAGAATCAGGGACATAGAAAGGGAGTGGACTGACGACTCTCAGGGGAAGCAGGTGTGAGGGGTGCGGGAGAGATTGGACAAAAATCTTACTCCTATGGATGAAGACAGTGGCGGGGGTTAAGGGCATGGGGTGGGGTGGGGAATCAGGTGGAGGGGAGCTATGGGGAAAAAAAAAGAGGAACACCTGTAATAATCTGAACAATAAAGATTTATTTTAAAAAAATGTCACTTTCTTGTTTTTCAAAGATGATCATTTTTTCCCCAGTAGGGGGCATGCAGGGGACAGCTGATCAATGATTCTCTCTCATCATTGATGTTTCTATCTCTCTCTCCCTCTCCCTTCCTTTCTGAAACCAATAAAAATAAAAAATGATCATTTTACAAATATTTTCACACAAATTTAATTAGTAGGTTTAGGATTTACTCACAGCTGCTTTTGCCCTGGATCCAGTAATGGGTTTAGAGCTTGTAACAACTTATTCAAATTAAACATCCCAATATTAGCCTGATTTCCTATTTTATATCTTCTTTCATCATCAGATGTGTTTGGCACAAAATCTATTTAAAACAAAAATAGTATCTTTATATAGTAAGGATAATTACAATAAATAGCTGTTTTCTTCATTTTTTAATTTATATTTAAACTTAATAAATTTCTATTTATTAGGTAAAACTTTTTCTGACATTAACCATTTAACTCAAAAGTAATATAAATATTTAATGTCCAGACACATGAAAATATTTTATAATATGAATATTTGCCTAATAGATAAATATATTTCTAATCTACAAGAATTACCAGGTCATCAAATACAGACTTCAAACTCCAACTCAAGTAGTATGTTGTCCACGAAGCCCGCTCTCATCCTTCCGGTGTCAAGTATGATATTAGTGTTACCTTCATTTTATAGGTTAGTAAGTGAGAGGTTAAGTAACTTGTCCAAGAGCACAGAGCCATTAAGGGTCAGATGCCCGAAACCAAACTCACATCTGACAATATATCCCTACTGTCCTTCAGGTCATCTTCACTAACATGTAATTCTTTAAGGGCAGAAGTTACAAGGAATTCATTTTTGTATCCCTATAGCACCTAGAAGATTGAGTACAACTCAAAACTACCATTCTACAAATGATCCCAACCTTTTACTACCCCATCATTGTATTAACTATAACAGTTTATCTAAAATAAACTTGTGAATAAGGTATTTATATATACAAATAAATCATACACACCTGGGTTATAGGCTTCCATAAAACCAAATGGACCATAGTCAATTGTAATGGATAACAAACTGAAGTTATCAGTATTACAAACACCTAAAACAACAAAAATTTCCGAAAACATGATAAAATAACAAAAGCATTTTTTAACTGTATAAAATTTTCCATAATGGAAAAGGTCATGGAAATGCATTTGTTTTAGAAAGAAGCAAAATTTAATTATCAATTGAAAAGTTTAATTAAAGAAGACATAGTTTTATATTAAAACTATATTTTAAAAATAAATTTAGCCTTTTGTTTTATACTCCTCTGTCCCCAAAGATTTCCAATAATTTAGTCCCAAGAAATAAAACTTCCTCTTATTTACTCTCAATTTCTAGCAGTTGTTTAAAATATATGTTATTTGGAATGAAACTGAGACTAGTAAAGGAATAAGATTCATTTTCAAAGGCTGTGAGAAGGGGAAAAGATGAAAATGTGGATACCTACCCCCATTAACAGTACTGAGTTGCAGACCACGAGCAGTGTGGGAGGTAGGACGAGAAAGACCTCTTAGGTGCAGGGCTCATGAATGGGGGCTGAGTGTGGGATAGGAGGAAGCCATGGACACACCAGCCTAATATAGGTTCCTGGGCATGGTGGCACAGTGTTCAATAGAGAGGGTTTCAACCCTTTTCAGAGGAAGATGGTTCTGTTTACCAAAATGTTAAATGTACCGACTCTCTAACCCAGCAATTCCACTTTTAGGGGTTTATCTTAAAAAACTCATCTTCAAGCCTGGCCTCAGAGGCTCAGTGGTTGAGTGTCAAACCAGGAGGTCACAATTCAATTCCTGATCAGGGCACATGACTCAGTTGTGGGCTTGATCCCAGTGAGGGGAGTGCAGGAGGCAGCCAATGATTCCCTTTCATCATTGATGTTTTTATCTCTTTCTCCCTCTCCCTTCCTCTCTGAAATCAACAAAACATTGCATTAAAATTTTTTTAAGAACTCATCTTTGTATTCTCAAACTTCCTCTTATTAACTCTCAATTTCTAGCAGTTGCATGGTGGACACTGCAATACAGTTCATAATAGCAAAAACTCTGAAACACCTACCCTGTGTCCCATCCAGCCCTAAGAAAGATACAGAGATTGTGTGAAAATTAAAGCCAGTTTCAAGAAGTTTTGCAAGCCAACTTCAAGAAGTTCTACAATGTGGAGTCCTCCTTTGTATTTATCTAGAGACCTTAGTATATACAGAACTTGCTTTTCAGTTATTTATAGTTCAGGCAGATATTCCTTGCAATACTACCCTGCTGTTTTTGTAGGAGACATATGAATATCATCAACATAGTCTAGAAAACTTGATATGAAATGGTTAATAATGATTATCCTAGAGAAATGAACTCAAAATTACCTATATTTTACATTCTTTACCATAAGCAGGTAATCCTATATAATAAAAGCCTAATATGCTAAGTGTCTGATTGTCCAGTCATCCATCAACCAATCAAAGCATAATATGCTAATGATATGCTAAGGCCACTCAACCACTCACTATGACATGCATTGACCACCAGGGGGCAGACGCTCTGGTAGGTTAGCTTGCTGCTGGGGCCCGGCCAATCTGGACTGAACGAGACAGGCCAGACATACCCTAGAGCCCTCTCACAGTCCGTCCCCAGCTGGCCAACCTCCCGCATACCTCCCCGGCCATGATCGTGTACTGGTGGGGTCCCTCGGCCTGGCCTGTGCCATCACGCAATCTGGGACCCCTTGGGGGATGTCAGATAGCAGGTTTCGGCCCAATCCCGCAAGCCAGGCCGAGGGACACCGCTGGTACACATATTTATGCACTGGGCCTCTAGTACTTTTATAATTAAGACTTTAAAAAATACCTTTAAGGAAATCCAAATATATACTCATAAGGTCATTCTTATTCTATTTTGTGTACACTATTCAATTCAAAACCATTTTAAACATGAGAAAATTGTTTCTCTGTTGCTAAAAACGAAGTCATCCTATATAATAAAACCCTAGCATGCAAATGGACCAAACGGCAGAATGACTGGTCACTACGATGTGCACTGACCACCAGGGGGCAGACACTCAACAGCCCCCCCATCGGCCTGCCCACCAGTCGCCCCACAGAGGGCCCTGATCATTAGCCAGGCCTAGGGACTGTACCCTATATATTGGGAACAGTCTCTTAAGATTTAAAAATTAAAACCTGGCAAGGCTACTCTAACACTGAAAAAACAGGATGATGCAGCAATGACATGCATGGACTCTGGCTTGCACACTTTGTGGTCAGCCCTGATTCTGACACTTATAACTGTGTGACAAAGCCAATTACTTATCTTCTCTTTGCTTCAGTTTTTCCACCCATAAAATGGGGGGAAATGGTACTACTGCCTCAGAAGGATCATATTATATAGTACTTTTTATAATCAGGGCAGAAAAAATGTAGCTGCTCATACAACAGCAAGATGCCTTTCACTTGTAGGAAAAGAATGGTCACTGGTACATGCAGTGTCCCCGATTGCGAGAGGGATGTCCAACTGCCAGTTTAGGCCTGATATCCCTCGAGGGGTCCCGGATTGCGAGAGGGCACAGGCCAGGCTGAGCGGAGTCCCCCTGCATCCACCCCCCCACCGTGCATGAATTTCGTGCACCAGGCCTCTAGTATGTTATAAATGTTAATAAGCCCATCAGCAGGAATATTTTGAAATACATAAAAAAGGAAGTCTTCTGCCTCTACAGATTAATTCTACTTTCTCATGAGAGAGTGAAACATTGATAACTTACCATGAGCAAAACCAATAGACATCCATAGAGCAATAAGTTGTGCCGTCTCAGATACCACAATGGAAAAAAATTCCTAAAGAAATTTTTCAGATTTTATAAAGGCTGGCCAACAGATGACTAAAGAAATAGAAATTATATATGGAAGAACATAAAATTATTCAGTTAGAAATAATATATAAAAGGCTCATACACAGCATGATGAACAGGCTTTCTCCATGTCCAATAAAAAAAGGAAAAAGTGCCCTGGCCAGTGTTGCTAAGTGGTTGGAGCCTGGCTCATACACCAGAGGGCTTCAGGTTCAATTCCCAGTCAAGTGCATGTACTTGGGTTGCAGGTTCAATCCCCAGCCAGGGTGCAAGAGGCAACCAATAGATGTCTTTTGCATTGATTATCTCTCTCTCTCTCTCTCTCTCTCTCTCTCTCTCTCTCTCTCTCTCTCCCCTCCCTCCCTCCCTCTCTCTGTCTCTTCCCCTTCCTTTCTTTCTCACTCTCTCTAGACAGCAACAGGAAAAATATCTTTGGGTGAAGATTAACAAAAAAAGGAAAAAGAAAAAGCATCAGAATTCAGCACAAGGGAGTTAAATGTAAGTGAAGTGAATTACTAAACTTTAAAATGAGTCACCAAGAAAAGCAATGGATTCTCTTCTCTGTGACTCTTAAAAGAATAAAAATTTTTTCACAAAAATAGAAAATCACATTTTCCTATTATGTTTACTTTAGAACTACCATTTTAGAAATATCTAATGGGTGAGAAAAGAATATATGTGATCAACTTATAAATGCTTCTCAAAAAATAATGTATACAGCCCTAGCTGGTTTGGCTCAGTGCGGACCAAAGGGTCCTGGGTTCGATTCTGGTCAAGGGCATGAACCTTGGTTGTCTCCTTGTGGAAGGATTAACAACAACAACAAAAATGTATACAGTTAGGTTGTAGTAGCACCTATTCTTTTCTTCTAGCTAACTTTCAAAGGAAACAACTTTCTTATCTATGCCTTTTTTATGAAGTGGTTCATCTTATCTTCCTGTAATAAAATGTTCATGATGCTCTATATTTCCTTGCCTAACTGAATTTTTTTAAGTCCTAAGGTGTAACCACTAATGTTGGCAGGCCAATGAGAGAAAGCAAAAGTATTTGTCTTTCTCTTTAAAAACGTACCACAGCCCAGACAGTGTTGCTCAGTGGTTGAGTATTGACCTATGAATTAAGAGATCACGGTTTGATTCCTGGTCAGGGCACATGCCTGGATTGCGGCCTCAATCCCCAGTGGGGATGTGCAGGAGGTAGCCGATCAATGATTCTCTCATCATTGATGCTTCTCTCTCTTTTCCTCTTCCTTCTTCTCTGAAATCAATAAAAATATATTTTTAAAAAATAAAAACTTACCACATATCTATTAGGATCTTTGATATCTACTGAGGGGAAATGTTCCTGTATGATGAAATCTAATAATGTCCTGGAGATTAAAAGGAGATAACATCAATGTTCCTCAGAATACAGTATTGAATATCCAATCACCTAAATCCACCCTTGCAATTCATTAATTCTTTACATTCCACACTTAAAATTTTATTTTATTTAAAAATTTTTTGTTAATCCTCACCTGAGGATTTTTTCCATTGATTTTTAGAGAGAATAGAAGAGAGAAGGAAACATCGACTTGAGAGAAACACATTGATTGGTAGCCTCCTGCATGAGCCCCGACCAGGGCCCAGGCAAGCGAGGAGGAGCCTGTAACCAAAGTACATGCCCTTGACTGGAATGACACCCAGGACCCTTTGGTCTGCAGGCCGACACTCTACACCCTGAGCCAAACCGGCTAGGGCTCACACTTAAAAATTTTTTTAATTAAAATAAGGCTGTATCCCAAAAACAGCAATAGAGAAATATTTCCTCAATATAAATCAAAGCTGGAACTATATTTCTAACATCATATTAGATTCCATCTTATTATGTTACAAATTCAGATTAACTCAATAAACATCCATGGAATATCTACAAGCCCTGTGCAAGTGATAGGAAGAAGAAGGATAAGACTGAGACCCAGCCCTCAAAAAGCATATAGTTGATTAGAGGATAACATATAAAAAATAATGACATGGATTAAACGCTCCAATCAAAAGACATATGGTAGTTAAATAGATAACAAAAGAAGATTCTTATATATGCTGTCTATAAGAGGCTCACTTCAGATCAAAGATACATAAGACTGAAAGTAAAGGGAAGGGAAAAGATATTTCATAAAAATGGAAATGAATTAAAAAAAAAAAAAGCTTTGCTAGCAAACTAGACTTTAAAACAAAGTCTGTAAAAAGAGACAATGAAGGACCCAGCAATTTCACTTCTGGGTATTTATCTGAAAAAACCAAAACACTACATTAAAAAGTCATATGCAGCCCTGACTGGTTTGGCTCAGTGGATAGAGCGTCAGCCTGCAGACTTGAAGGGTCCCAGGTTCAATTCCGGTCAAGGACATGTGCCTTGGTAGCGGGCACATCCCTGGTAAGGGGTGTGCAGGAGGCAGCTGATCGATGTTTCTCTCTTATCGATGTTTCTAACTCTCTATCCCTCTCCCTTCCTCTCTGTAAAAAATAAATAAATAATATATATAAAAAAAAAAAGAAAAAAAGAAAAGTCATATGCATCCATATGTTCACTGGAGCATTATTTACAACTAGAGGCCCAGTGCACAAATTCATGCATGGATGGGGTCCCTTGGCCTGGCTGGCAATTGGGGCCATCTTGCTCAGTCCCAATCAGGACCAGCCGTCCGGGGAAGGGACCGCAGGAGGTTGGCCGGCCTCAGGAAGTTGGCTATGGGAGTTCACTGACCACCAGGGGGCAGACACTTAATGCAGAAGCTGCCCCCCTGGTGGTCAGAGCGCATCATAGTCACCAGTGGACTGGTCTACCGGTCGACTGGTCATAACAGTCACTTAGGCTTTTATATATATATAGATAGGCAAGAGATGGAAGCAACCTAAGGGTCACCAATGGGTAAAGAAGTGGTTCATACATACAAAACATGACTCAGCCATAAAAAAGAATGAAATTTTGCCATATTCAATAACATGGATGGACCTAGAGTGAAATAAGTCAGACAAAGACAAATGCCATATGATTTCTTTTATATGTCAAATCTAAAAAACAAAATAAATGAAGAAGCAGACCAGAACCAGACTCACAGATATAGAGAATATTTTGATGGTTGCCAGATGGGAAGAGGGTTGGGAAAATGCATAAAAAGGGTAAAGTGATTATGAAGTACAAATTGGCCCTGGCAGGTGCCTGCGCACCAAAGGGTTGAGGATTTGATTCCTGGTCAAGGGCATGTACCTGGGTTGCTGGTTCGCTCCCCTCCTCAATTTGGGGCAGGGGGAAAAGGGGTGGTCGATATGTCTAACATCCATGTTTCTCTCTCTCTTTCTTTTCTCTCCCTCCCTCCCTTCCACACTCTCTGAAAAGCAATGGAAAAAATATCCTCAGGTGAGGATAAAAAACCAAAAGCACAAATTGGTAGTTATAGAATAGTCATGGGGATGTAAAGTACAGCAGAAGAACATGGTCAATAATCTATAAATATAGCCCTAGCTGGTTTGGCTCAGTGGATAGAGCATTGGCTCTGATGATCAGACCCCTGGACTGAGGGGTCCCAGGTTCAATTCCAGTCAAGGGCACGTGCCTGGGTTGCAGGCTCAATCCCCAGTAGGGTTGTGCAGGAGGCAAGCAATCAATGATTCTCTCTCATCATTGATGTTTCTATCTCTCTCTCCCTCTCCCATCCTCTCTGAAATCAATAAAAACATTTAAAAAATCTATATATATAAAAGCCCCAGTGATCAAATGACCAAACGACCAGTCAACCGGTTGCTATGATGTGCACTGACCCCAGGGAACAGACACTCAACACAGGTGCTGCCCCCTGGTAGTCAGTGTACTCCCACAGCAAACCTCCCACAGCTGGCCAACCTCCCACAGCTGGCTAACCTCCCACAGTCCCTCCCCTGGCTGGTTGCCAACCCCCATCAGCCCTGATCACCAGCCAGGCTGAGGGACCCCATCCATGCATGAATTTGTGCACCAGGCATCTAATCTATCTATAATAATCTATAATAATAAAAGCATAATATGCTAAGTAGACCAAACATCCTTCCAGATGACCTTCCGGATGAAGCCTGAGGCTGCACAGAAAGCCCGGGTCCTGGGTGCCTGCCAGCAACTGGAGGGAAGCCTGGGTCCTGGGTGCCAGAGGGAAGCCAGTGCTGGCAGCTGGGATAAGGAAGGCCTACTCTTGCACGAATTTCATGCATCGGGCCTCTAGTCTATAATACTACTAGTAAAAGCATAATATGCTAATTAGACCAGACAGCCAAACAACATTCCAGACGTCCTTCCAGATGACCTTCTGGATGAAGCTGAAGTGGCGGGGGCCAAGGCAGAGGCGGGCAGGGGTGATCAGGCAGGCAGGCAGAGTGATTAGGGGCAATCAGGCACTCAGGCAGAGGTGGTTAGGGTTGATCACACAGGCAGGCAAGTGGTTAGGGGCAATCAGGCAGGCAGGCAGAGTGGTTAGGGGTGATGAGGGAGGCAGGTGAGTGGTTAGAGGCGATGAGGAAGGTATGCAGAGTGGTTAGGGGCAATCAGGCAGGCAGGCCGGCGAGCGGTTAGGAGCCAGCTGTCTCAGATTTCGAGAGGGATGTCCGACTCCCAGTTTAGGCCTGATCCCTGTGGGAGTCGGACATCCCCTGAGGGGTCCCAGATTGCGAGAGGGTGCAGGCCGGGCTGAGGGACCCCTCCCATGCATGAATTTCGTGTATCAGGCCTCTAGTAAAATAACAAAAGTGTAATATGCTAATTAGACCAGATGTCCTTCCAGATGACCTTCTGGACAAATCTGGGGCTGCGAGGGAAGCTGGGTCCCGCGTGCCAGAGGGAAGCTGGTGCTGGCAGCCAGGGGAAGGAAGGCCTACTTGTGCATGAATTTCATGCGTTGGGCCTCTAGTATTGTAATAACTGTGTATAGTGTCAGATGGGTACTAGATTTATCAGGTTGATCCCTTAATAAGTTATATAAATGTCTAATCACTGGGTTATATACCTAAAACTAATATAATATTGTACATCAACTTTTCTTTATACTTCTCTTTTTATCCTCCTAGAAAACCCACACAATATTAGACACATTACAAGTATTAAAAATATTTATTAATGCCCTGGTCGGGTGGCTTAATTGGTTGGAGTGTCATCCTGTATACCAAAAGATTACAGGTACAATTCTCAGTCAGGGCACATACCTAGGTTTTGAATTCAATCCCCTGTCAGGGTGTGCTTAGAAGGCAACCAATGGATGTTTCTCTCTCTCTCTCTCTCTCTCTCTCTCTCTCTCTCTCTCTCTCTCTCTCTCCCTCTCTCTTCTCTCCCTCCCTCCCCCAGGGAAATAAAAACATAACCTCCAGTGAGAATTAAATAAATATCTATAAATAAATATACTTATTCCCTTTCCCCTCTCCTTTCCTCAAAGGCACATATCTTCTAACCGCTAAGGGACCCCATGAGACTTACAACCAGGGGAGCAGTGGGCAGCAGCTGCTCCATCTGGGCTAACCCCCTGAACCTGTCTCCAAGGCCCCCTTTTCTCTGACTCCCCAGTGAGCTAAGGCAGCCCCCCTAGGCTCACCTGTTGCTTCTTCTATGCCCTTCCTTCTTTCATTGTCCTAAGTATATTTTTGCTGCAGTCAATAAATTCTTGCTTGCTTTTCTCCCCGCCCACCCTACCCCCCGCCATTGCCCACACACACAAATTAACTTCCCAACACATAAATAAACATTTTTAATTGTCTTCTACCACTTAAAAAATGTCATTTTCTAACCTTAGTAAATCCAGTTCACCAGAATGAGTCAAAATTTCTAATGATCCAATTCTAAACCATGATTTTGCAACGCGAAGCACTACTGCACCTGCAAAAGAAACATTTATTTCAGCAAAAACTATTTAAAACTATGCAAACATAACCTAAATGCTTTTATTAAAAATAAAATTATTTTAAAATAAAAGAATTCAGTATCTGTATTGGAAAAACAACTAACTTATACCCTGGGAAGGATCAAGGATTTTTTTATTTCTTTAAGCCTGAATCAGTTAGAATGTTAGGAGTCACAATACTTTCTGAAATACCGAGGCTCTGACCTAGCTAAAGATGTCATTAGACTCCAAACATCAAAATCCCACTGACTCAATTGTGAGTTAGTGAATTATTGAGTTACTAGTGGCCCGGCGCACGAAATTCATGCACATTAAAAGGGAATTAATTAGAGGGGCAGGGATGCGAACCTCACATCCCGGCCTGTTGCCAGGGGCAGGGACATGAGCCTCATGTCCTGGGGCCCATTGCCGGGGTCGGGGAAGCGAGCCTCATGTCCCTGGGCCAGCGCAGGGGGCAGGGACGCAAGCCTCACGTCCTGAACCCATTGATGGGGTGGGGACTCGAACTTCACATCCCAAGCCCATTGATGGGGTGAGGACTCGAGCCTCACATCCCAAGCCCATTGATGGGGTGGGGACTCGAGCCTCACATGCTGAGCCCATTGATGGGGTGGGGACTCGAGCCTCATGTCCCGAGCCCATTGACGGGGTGGGGACTCAAGCCTCACATCCCAAGCCCATTGATGGGGCAGGGACTCGAGCCTCACGTCCTGAGCCCATTGATGGGGTGAGGACTCGAGCCTCACATCCCAGGGCCCGTTGCCTAGGTCGGGGACATGAGCCTCATGTCTCCTGGCTGGCGCAGGGGGTGGGGATGCAGCCTGCTGATCGGTTGTTATGTGACGGTGTCCTGACAAATTTGCTTATTATCCTATTATAAGTATAGATTTCTATGGCATAGTCCCAACAAGTGCTTTTCATTTGTGTAACTAACTGAAAATTAACTTCAATAAATAAATGTTTGCATATGTTCTAACTATAAATACACTGAAGAAATAAAGTCAATCTATGCATTTTGTATTTGGGTTTGTTTGTAATCCTGTATTACTGCCTTCTGTTTTGATTATAGACATTAGTATTACAATTAATAAATAGTATTCATGTTTTTTGCTTTTAGGAAATGCTGTACTTACATGTGCTTAGATATCAAGATGAAGTCTATGCAAAGGGCTCCTGCTCTGTTGGTGCTGTTTTTCAATAGACTTCCTGCTACCTGGGCCTTTGTGCTGGTCTTCCCTGCTCTACCTACCTCACACCCTCTTCACCCCGTACTGAAATCTTTCCTAATCTTATACTCAAGATCAATTCCCAACCCTGGGCGGGTAGCTCAGTTGGTTAGAGCATCATCCTGATACACCAAGGTTACGGTTTATCTCCAGTCAGGGTACATACAAGAATCAATCAATGGTTGCATAAATAAGTAGAACAACAAATCAATGTTTCTCTCTCTAAAAATCAATAAATTTAAAAAACATATTTTAAAAGATAATTCCCACTTCCTCCATAAAGCTAAAATGATCCCCCTATTATTGACTTCAGGTCTCTTATTGTTCATCTGTTTCCTGTATCTAAGTCTTTGCTCTATGGAGACGAAGCTTCTGAAGACCAGGACTATGATATATACTTACTACTCTTGGACCCCCTGGAGTTTAGTCCAATGGTAGGCACAGAAAAAGGGTCAATTAGTATTTTCTGGATTGACTGAATTACCATATAGTCAAAATGCATTCACAATATTAATCTAGACATTTATTTTCATGTGGGGTTTTTTGAGCAATAAAAATGTAGTCACTTAGAAACCATAAGAGCTCATTAGTTATTCTAATGTCTAGTTAATGAATAGGCATTGAATCACTGAATGTTAGCACTAAAAGACACAAAATGTATCATTTAATCTAACAGCCTTATTTTAGATCAGAGAAACAGGGCCAGAATGTGACTTACTCCAAGTCACAAATCAATCCCACAGAGCTGGACACATATTCTGTTTGCCTGTCCAGCACTTTTCTCAATATACCACAGTGGCTGCTGGGCAAATAGCATAAAAGCACAATATGTGTATATATGTGAACATTTAGATACGGAAATTCTAGCAATGGCCTAAAAAGGAGAAATAAGATTGTGGTTTGGAATTCAGGTTAACTATATAAGTACAGCCACAGAAGTAAGTAGTGTTGTTTCCATCACATGAACAGTCTGTGGTTGGACTCTCATTTCCAATCACCATTAACAAAAAGACCTACATAGTTGTTACAGGCTTGTGTGCAATAATGTCCATTTTATCCAGATGAAATTAAAGGGGAGAGATACCATAAAAACACATAAGCTTTGCCCAGTCAGTGTGGCTCAGTCGTTGAGTATTCACCCATGAACCAAGAGGTCACCAGTTCGATCCAGTCAGCATACATATCCATGTTGCAGGTTTGATCCTCAGTAGGGGACGTGCAAGGGGCAGCATATAGATGTTTCTGTCACATGGATGTTTCTAACTCTCTATCACTCTCCCTCCCCCACCCAAGCCAATAAAAACATTTTAAAATCTATACTAATAACAGAGGAATATGCAAATTGTCCAGGATGCCACTACAATAACAGTAACAACCAGCAAGCTGCCTGGGGTGACAAGGCCAACAGGGGGGGTTAGTGAAGGACGACCAAATGACTGAACAGCAGGCTGCATGGGGCGACCAGGCCGGCAGGGGGAGCATTTGGGGACACCAGGTCAGCAGGGGTGGGGGGCAGTTGGGGGCAACCAGGCTGGCAGGGGGGGCAATTAGGGGTGATCAAGCAGGCAGGTAGGTGAGCAATTAGGAGCCAGCGGTCCCAGATTGTGAGAGGGATGTCTGACTGCCGGTTTAGGCCTCATCTGGATCAGACCTAAACCGGAAGTCAGACATTCCCCAAGGGGTCCTGGATTGGAGAGAGTGCAGGCTGGGCTGAGGGGATCCCCCATGCACAAATTTCGTGCACCAGGCCTCTAATATACATATATATATATGTATATTATATATATATATGAGATATATATATATATATATATATATATATATAAGGGATATATATATATCCCTTAATTCATTTAAGCATGAATACTTTGGGAGGATTTTTTTTTTTAATGAAAAGCCTATCAAAACATATTATACACTAAGTATAAAGAACATAAAATGTGCTCTGGTGCCCTCGTTGGTCTGGCTCAGTGGATAGAGCATCAACTTGTGGACTGAAGGGTCCCAGGTTCAATTCGTCAAAGGCACGTGCCCAGGCTCGATCCCCAGTGTGGGGTGTGCAGGAGGCAGCCAATCAATGATTCTCTCTCACCACTGGTGTTTCTATCTTTCACTCCCTCTCCCTTTCTCTCTGAAATAAAAATATATATAGATATATTTTTAAATGTGCTCTGGTGAATCACTATGAACCTCCGTAAAAATGCTGCCCTGTGATGCAGTGACCCAATAAAGCATGGAAGGCTGTCAGCAGGGCTTGGTAGCTCTGCCTTTTAAGCAGTTAAATATGTTTATTATCGATTTTTAGGTTCCCTTTCTCCCCAAAGATTCAGAGTCAAATTTCTTATTCTCTCCCTTTTTGCTGTTCTACAGCACACTTTCTCATCCCCTTTCTAATTTTTTTTCTAACCTAATTAAGGTGGAGGAAAAGTTAGTTGAACTTATTGGAAGTAAACATGAAGTAAGAGCAGCCAGGCTCTATGGAAAGGTCTGAGGGCTCTCCTAGGAGGAAAGTGTATGAACTTTCATGTACTTTGTAACATTTTGTCAACTGCCCATAAACATTTTTTGTTCACTTCCCAGATGTTTGCTGTTTGAAATGGATGGATTAGTGGTGCAAGAATGTGGGAAAGGAAATTCTATTATAATATCATAATGCTGAAATATCTGGAAGAACTAGGGGTCATTCTTTAAGAAGATTGAAAAGATGTCCAATATCTATTTTAAGAACTTAGTCTTGCACCCCTATGTTCACTGCAGTGCAATTTACAATAGCCAAGACCTGGAAGCAGCCCAAGCATAATCAGTAGATGAGTGGATAAAAAAGCTGTGGTACATTTACATATGGAATACTACTCAGCTGTATAAAAGAATGAAATCTTACACTTTGTAACACCATGGATGGACCTGGAGAGTATTATGTCAAGTGAAATAAGCAAGTCAGAGAAAGACCAAATATTATATGATTTCACTTATATGTGGAATCTAATGAACAAAATAAAATAACAAACAAAATAGAAACAGATTAGATAGAAAACAGACTGACAGCTGTCAGAGGGAAGGGCAGTTGTGGGGCTAAAAAAGGTGAAAGGGTTAAGAAAAAAAACCAAAACTCATAGACGCAGACAACAAGGGGGCAAAGGGTGGAGGAGGTAGAAAAGGGTAAAGGGAGGATAAATAGTGATAGAAGGAGACTTGACTTTGGGTAATGAACACACAATACAACATACAGATGATGTATTATAGAACTGTAGGCCTGAAACCTATACAATTTTATTAATCAATGTCACCCCAAAAAAGTAATAAAAAAAAAGAACTTAGTCGAGTTTTATACAAGTAATCTAAAAACCGGTATTACCTCGTTCTTTCACAGTGTTTCCATTGTAGAACTGATCTCTCCATACTTCATCATCACTTACAACTAGACTGGAACATAAGATAATCAAACAAGGTTACACTTTAACTGCAAGCAAGCTATCAAGAAGCACCTAAAGCCCTAGCTGGTTTTACTCAATGGTTAGAGCATCAGCCCATAGACTGAAGGGCTATGGGTTCTATTGTGGACAAGGGCACATACCTCGGTTGCAAACTCAATGGCTTGATTCCCGGCCCTGGTCAGGGTGCATGCAGGAGGCAACTAGTCGATGTGTCTCTCTCACATCTATGTTTCTCTCCTCTATCTCTTCCCCTCCCTTCCACTCTCTTTAAAAATAAATGGATACTGGCACAAGAACAAACAGATAAATCAATGGAACAGAACAGAGAACCCAGAAATTTACTCAAGCCACTATGCTCAATTAATATTTGACAAAGGAGGCAAGAGCACACAATGGAGTCAAGACAGTCTCTTCAATAAATGGTGTTGGGAAAATTGGACAGATACGTGCAAAAAAATGAAACTAGACCACCAACTTACACCATATACAGGAATAAACTCAAAATGGATAAAATACTTAAATGTAAAACGTGAAACCATAAAAGTCCTAGAAGAAACCATAGGCACCAAAATCTCAGACATCTCTCATAGCAATATGTTTACTGATACATCTCCTAGGACAATGGAAACTAAGGAGAAAATAAACAGATGGGACTACATTAAAATAAAAAGCTTCTTCTGGCTTCCTTGGCTCTGCCCCTTTTGAGCAAGATGGGGAGGAATGGGGGTGCCGGCTGACACCCACTTTTCCTCCCCAGTAAGTGGGAGCCCTCGAGGACATGCTGCAGGCCCTGAAAGCCCAGACGAGTCCTTGCAGGGACCTTTCTCTGAACTGGGGACAGCGGACAGGTTTTCTTTTTCTACATCTCGCCATCCAGCAAACCGGTCTGTGAAGTGATCAATGAATATTCCCGCAAGGTTGACTTTCTGAAGGGGATGCTGCAGGCGGAGAAGCTGACTTCCTCCTCAGAGAAGGCACTAGCCAACCAGTTCCTGGCCCCCGGCCGAGTGCCAACCACTGCCAGAGAGCGGGTGCCCACCACCAAGACGGTCCATCTGCAGTCACGAGCACGCTACACCAGCGAGATGCGGAATGAGCTGCTAGGCATGGACTCTGCTGGAGAGCCCAAGCTGGATGTGAGGAAGAGAACTGGGGTGGCAGGTCCCAGGCCCAGGGATGAGAAGCAGTCAGCAGCCGAGCTGGACCTCGTCCTGCAGCAGCACCAGAACCTCCAGGAGAAGCTGGCAGAAGAAATGCTGGGCCTGGCCCGGAGCCTTAAGACCAACACACTGGCCGCCCAGAGTGTCATCAAGAAGGACAACCAGACCCTGTCGCACTCACTCAAGATGGCTGACCAGAACCTGGAGAAGCTGAAGACAGAATCAGAACGGCTGGAACAGCACACACAGAAATCCGTCAACTGGCTGCTTTGGGCGATGCTTATCATTGTCTGCTTCATTTTCATCAGCATGATCCTCTTCATCCGAATCATGCCCAAACTCAAATAAAGACCCGCCTAGCCCAAGCTGGTTATGTTCAGTGGATAGAGCATCAGCCTGCAGACTGAAGGGTCCCCGGGTTTGATTCCATGCCCGGGTTGCAGGCTCAATCCCCAGTAGGGGGGGTGTGATGATTCTCTCTCATCATTGATGTTTCTATCTCTCTCCCTCTCCCTTCCTCTCTGAAATCAATTTAAATATATTTAAAAATAAAAAGACCAGGACTGGCCAAAAAAAAAAAAAAAAGCTTCTTCTGCACTGCCTAAGGAACCATCAACAAAATAGTAAGAGAGCCCACTATATGGGAGAACATATTTGCCAATGATACATCTGATAAGGGGTTAATCTTCAAAATATATAGGGAACCCATACAACTTAACAAAAGGAAGACAAACAATCCAATTTAAAAATGGGCAAAGGACCTAAATAGACACTTTTAGAAAGAGGACATACAGAAAGTCAAGAAACAAATGAAAAAATGCTCCAAGTCACTAATTATCCGAGAGATGCAAATCAAAAAGACAATGAGATATCACCTCACACCTGTTAGAATGGCTATCGTCAACAAATCAACAAACGACAAATGTTGGTGAGGTTGTGGAGAAAAGGGAACTCTAGTACAATGCTGGGAATGCAGACTGGTGCAGCCATTATGTAAAACAGAATTGAGTTTCCTCAAAAAATTAAAAACGGAACTCCCATTTGACCCAGTAATCCCCCTTCTAGGAATACACCCTAGGAAACCCAAAACACTCATCAGAAAGAATATATGCACCCCTAGGTTCATAGCAGTGCAATTTACAATAGCTAAGATTTGGAAATAGCCTAAGTCAGTGTTCGGCAAACTGCGGCTCGTGAGCCACATACTGCTCTTTGGCGCCTTGAGTGTGGCTCTTCCACAAAATACTATGGCCTGGGTGAATCTATTTTTAAGAAGTGGCGTTAGAAGAAGTTTAAGTTTAAAAAATTTGGCTCTCAAAAGAAATTTCAATCATTGTACTATTGATATTTGGCTCTGTTGACTAATGAGTTTGCCGACCACTGGCTAAGTGCCCATCAGTAGATGAGTGCATTAAAAAGCTGTGGTACGCCCTAGCTGGTTTGGTTCAGTGGCTAGAACGTCGGACTGAGGAATGGAGGGTCCTGGGTTTGATTCCGGTCAAGAGCACATGCCCAGGTTGTGGGCTTGATTCCCAGTAGGGGGCGTGCAGGAGGCAGACGATCAATGATTCTCTCTCATCATTGATGTTTCTATCTCCCTCTCCCTCTCCCTCTCCCTTCCACTCTGAAATCAATAAAAAATATATATATATATTTAAAAAGCTGTGGTACATTTACACCTGTTAATAAAAAAGAATGAACTCTTACCATTTGCAACAACATCGATGGACCTGGAGAGTATTATGCTAATCGAATTAAGCCAGTCAGAGAAAGATAAGTACCACATGATTTCACTCATATGTGGACTCTTATGAATCAAATAAACTGATGATCAAAAATAGCCCGAGACAGAGAAGCATGAACAGACTGTTGAACCTCAGAGGGAAGCAGGGGAGGGTGGGTGGGAAGAGATCAACCAATGAACTTGTATGCATATATGCATAACCGGGGACACAGACAAGGGGATCGTGAGAGCCTGGGGGAGGGAGGGTGGGGAAGGGAGCGGGCTGGGGGCTGGAAGAGATTAATGGGGGAATAAGGAGGACCTATGTAATACCTTCAACAATAAAGATTTTAAATATAAATAAAATAAAATACACAAATTGAAAAAAATCAATGGGAAAATAATATCCTGGGGTGAGGATTAACAACAAACAAACAAACAAGCACCTAAAACTGCCCTGGCTGGTGTTTCTCAGCCCACACACCAGAGGGTCTAGGGTTCGATTTTGAGTCAATGGAATGTACCTGGGTGATCCCCACCCCATCAGGGCACATGCAGGAGGCACCTGTCTCTCTCACATCGATGTTTCTCTGTTTTTCTCTCTTTCTCTCCCCTCCCTCCTTCCTTTCCCCTCTCTCTAAAAATCAATGGGGAAAATATCCTCAGGTCAGGATTAACAAAAAACAACAACACCTAAAACTATAAGAAACTATAAGCAGAAACTTATCTGCTCCATTTACTAACATACTTCTGGAGATAACATGATCCAGTCCTGAAAGTGAGCTTCAAGGAAAGAGGAGTTACCTTGCAGCTCTGCTGGTTGGAATTCCAAGATAGTACATAGCCTCACTACACAAAAATTCTCTCACTGAGGAACGCAGTACAGCTCTGCCATCACCATTTCTACGGGAAATAAGATTAAAATATTTTCAATGATAAAGACAACATCAGTTTTAATTTAGATAAGTAAACACACACACACACACAAAAAAACTGTACCGGGAGTATGGGGTCTTTCCTGAGCCTTTTAATTGAAGTTCCCACTTCTCACCCAGCCTTCAAAAAATATATAAGTATTAGAAAATTCATGTAAATATTTAGCAGAAAAGCTATTCAAGAAAACATGTGGTACCTGTTCATGTACATTCCAATAAGATGGGCTCTTCCATCCCCAAGCTGATCTGCCCATATTCCAAACTAAAAGGGAAATAGGAAAATCAGTTATGTTTATTAATCCCTATTAGTTTTTATAGTAACTTTATAGCCAAGGCTATTTAATCAAAATTGAGAATGAGCTCTCGGGCTGACATCTTGGTGAGGCAGCAGCGGTGCCCTGCTCTCCAAGTCTCCCAAGGACAACAAGAAGAAAGATGCTGGAAAGTCAGCCAAGAAAGACAAAGACCACGTGAAGAAGTTGAGGGGCAAGGCCAAATAGAAGAAGTGGTCCAAAGGCAAAGTTTGGGACAAGCTCAATAACTGGTCTTGTTTTACAAGGCAACATATGAGAAACTCTGTAAGGAAATTCCCAATGACAAGCTTATTACCCCAACTGTGGTCTCGGAGAGACCGAAGATTCCCGGCTCTTTGACCAGGGCAGCCCTTCAGGAAGGAGATCCTTAGTAAAGGAATTATTAAACTAGCCTCAAAGCACAAAGCTCAAGTAATTTACACCAGAAACACCAGAGGTGGGGATGCCCCAGCTGCTGGAGAAGATGCAGGAGCAATAGGTCTCACTGACTGTACATTTTGAAAAATAAAACTTTATTAAATAAAAAATTTTTTGAGAATGATGTATTGTATTTTGGAGATTACAATAGTCAACAACTCTAATAAAAGTGAAACTAAAATTCAATCAATAAAACATAAGTGAAATTTATTTTAAAAATATAAATTTAAGACATATAATCAATTTCTTTTCATCTTATAGCTGAGTTTAAATTTGTTAGGTGTAGAAAACTTAGAACTGATCTATTTAATTCCATAATATGAACTAGAACAATTTCTTAGTAGAAAAATTTCCTATACTGTACATTTGCAATATAAAATCAGAAACACACTTGTACCTGAAAAATTGCTTTTGAACTTGAATGATAAGTTGTTTCCAAATTTTTCTGTTAAAATTTGTTCCTGGTTGTTCAACTCCTAGCTATGCCACAACTAATTGTGGAATTTGTTTGAGTTACTTAATCTCACTGAGACTGATCTTTCATTTCTGTAAAATGGGATAACCTTTGTTGTAAGAATTATCACAAATACAGGGATGGGCAAAAGTAGGTTTACAATTGTTTGTATGGAAAATAATACAACAATTAATAAATAATAATACAAGAATAAACTCTGTGGGGGGGCAAAAGCAGAGTAATACTTTAATCAATAAAGAAAATTTAGAAATAAATAAAAACAAAACAAAAAAATAATAAACTGTTTCGCATACAATGGTAAATTTTTACCCATTCTTGTATATGCAAAATGCCACGTACTATGTCCAACATTCTCAAGTGTTCAAAAGATGTTAATTATTAATAATGCCAACAATTATTGTTAATTCAGATGTCACTCCATTCTCCACATAGAAGTTACTTCCACCAGAAAACTTTTTCTAAATTTCTGGGACTAGGAGGGAGGTCCTATAAATTGCTATAACTCCTATACTTACCCATATCACAACTTAATGTTATTGGAATTTGTTTCGTTTTCTACCCCTTGCCCCAAAGTATTAGCAATTTGAGCAAAGGGAACAGGTCTTATTCACCATCATAGCTCCTGACATTTAAAAGGCGTTATATAAACAGCTGTGGAATATTTAAACAATATTTACAGTTCTGGAAGAAAAATATGAAATGGAGAAGAAAAAATGTGTCCAGTAATTTAATTTTTTATCTTAACTAGGAATGGGCCACCATTTATTAATTTTAGCTGTGGAATATGTCTAAAAGCACAAGTCTGAGAGGTGCTCTCAGCATATTCTGGAAAGTTCTAAAGTTGCTAATATGTTAGGTATATCCCACACCATGAAAGGTAAGCAGAAAGAATGGTGAACCTAAAGCTAGGAGTAAAATCGGGAAACAGGAATGATTAATAAAAGAGAAAGCACTGCCCTGGCTGACATAGCTCAGTGGGTTGGACACCGTCACATGCACAGAAAAGTTGTTGGGTTCGATTCCAGCTCAGGGTACATGCCAGGGTTTTGGGCTTGATCCCCAGTGGGGGGCATGTAGGAGGCAGCTGATTGATGTCTCATTCTCATATTGATGTTTCTCTCTCTCTCTCTCTCTCTCTCAAAATCAATAAAAATACTTTTTTAAAAAAAAAAGAAAGAAAGCATTTACTGGACTTTAAGTTCAAAATGGCAAAGCCATACTTATAAATAAATATTTATCATGTCAAATCAGGGAGGAGTAGCAAGAGGAGAAACATGAAATTGATAAAAGTATAATCTAATTTACAACCACAAAAAAGTATAGCTTAACAACACTCTGCAGGACTTAAGGTTTGCATTTGTACTTTAATAGCACATGTGAGTACTGATATAAATGCTGATAAATTTACCCTATATGGAAATGACTTTTTGAACCATGGGAAAAACTGTAAGGATCATCTAGTCCAGAAGATTCTACACTGAGAAACACAGTTCAGCAAAATGTTGATAGTTATTTCTTAAAAACAAAGCAATCACAGACTCCTGCAGTCAAATATGTTTGGAAAAGGGGTGAGTCAAATAAAATTAAGCAGATTTCTTTCCTATGGCACTTCTCACAACTGCTGCAATGATCCTGGTCAACCTGGCACATTACTGATCAGGACACTGAGGTTCATGTTTGTTCTAGATGACCCTTTGAGTCCTTTTCAATTCTAATGGTCATGCCACTTTGCTTCCTAGCTTCTCTGTTAATTTTGCTTCTTAAGTAGAAAAATGGAAGTAATAAAAATCTGAAAGGAATTAACTACCACAACAAACAGAGCTTGATACTAATTATAAAAATAGCTATCATGAAAGCCCTTTTCATATATCTCCTAACTTAATCCTTACTCCAACCCTATTATACTTTGCTATTTGTCCTAAAAACTATTCCTGAGAAAACCAGCCACCAAAAAACCAGTGTTAAGTTAATCTTCCTGAGCTTAAAGGAAAGTCACAGCAATTTCAACAATTTGTTCTGTGTTCCTTCTCCTTTCTTTTTTTAATGTGTTTTTATTGATTTTAGAGAGAGGAAGGAAGAGGGAGACAGGGATAGAAACATCAATGAGAGAGAATCATTGATCGGCTGCCTTCTGCATGCCCTTCACTGGGGATTGAGCCTGCAACCCGGGCATGTGCCTTGACAGGGAATGGAACTGTGACCTCCTACTTCATGGGTTGACTCTCAACCAGCGAGCCACACCGGCTGGGCTCCTTCTTCTTTTAAAAAAGATTATTAGAGACCATACCTGAACTTGCTTCATTTCTAGAAGGTGCCTTCCTAATTGCTTCAGCATCTATAACATCTCCAATTAATACTGATATCATTTCTAGCAGTTCTAAAACTTTGCTCTACAGCTATCTCAGCAAAGTTAAAATCTATTTGTCCTTCTGAGGCTTTTATACTGACAAACTGTGCTACCTGACTTTGCCTGAATCTCTTGCCACAACTTCACTGAATGAGTCCTGTAGCAATAATTCACAGAAATTCTATATTTGTGCTGGCCCAATTTTCTCAATTCCATTAAAGAAATTTAGGATCTAGCTTTATCACAGTAAGAAATCACATCAGTTAATCTATAAATATCTTATGATGACAATTCTTCTAGAAACATTTTGTTAATATGCTATTATTGGAGAAATTAATGCAAAATAACTTCTTTAAAAATACAACATTTCCACCAACTGTTTATGTTTGCATAAGGGAAGCAATGCATTGATGCTACTCTTACCTGATGGCCACCATATCTGTGAGCCAATGGAATGGATCCAAATACTATCTTTTTGCCACTTACAAGCTGGATAAAATCATCTGTTTCTGAGACGGATAAATCAAGGTCCAAAATATCTTCTAGAACTTCCTAAGGGATGGGGAAAAAAAAACCAAAAAAACTCCTTACAAACTTAAGTAATCCTTTACTAATTTTTAAGAAAAGAGACTTAAGGGAAGAAAGAAAATTAAAAGACTAGACCTCTTCCAAAAATACATTAATATTTTTTTCATAAGAGATGTACCATATGTTCTTATTATTTGGGAAAATTTGTTCTATTACAGTTCTAAAAGTTTTATATATGTCTTATGATGTATAGTTAAATAATATTTTTCCTAGCATGTATTTTTTAAAGAAACTAGAAAAAGTCAATGTCATTTATATCATGAGAGAACAATTTAAAATTTGTTATTAGAACCCATTTCTAAGAACTTAACTCATTTACCTGTACCTTATAAGATAATTTGAAGATGTACCTGAGTACTAGGCTCTAGGAATAAGTATCAAAAACTGATTTCTAAGAATGACATTCTCCAAGTGTCTGAATTTTAAACACAAAGACTAACAATTTAACTCTGAAAAAATATTAATATCTTTTTAGACGAAAGTTGTAGTGAGTTAAGTATTTGTGTTGTGAAAAAATAAAACCTAACCTTTGAAACTGCCACAAGATGTACTCTTGATTTAAAAGGAGTAGGGAAAGCAATTGAAAAAACACAGTTTTTCACTTTACGAACATAGTTTTCTTTAACAGGATCAACAGGCAACACAGCTGATAAAACAAAACAAAACAAAACCTTCTTAATGTTCTCTTTTGTTGCATTTACAACATTAATATTCCTTAAAAAGGCTATAGTCCTCAAGAAAATCAACTTAAAACACTATTTTCTTTAGGGTTATTTTATAATTTTCAAGTATTATCTAGCCAAAATTCATATAGTATAATAGTATGTGGAACTGTCCAAGAAGATAGGAGATGAAAAAAAGTTTAAAACAAGACATATACCTGTCCTCAAAGATTTTCACTCATGGTAAATCAATAAGATGTGCAATATTTACAAATAAAAATATATAGATATAATAGAGGTGAGATGCATTACAGTATTAGAATATAGTACTAGACAATTCAATGGCATCCAATCAAAACATATTAGGCATTTAATCACATTCTTTCCGCCTTTCAGAAAAATCATAATTAAAATATGTGGATACTTTACTAAAGGTACAAAACCACTTCCAATTCCACCAGAAAATTCAAAACTTTTGATAACATGCTTATTCGCAAGGGTGGAAGTTTAAATTACCTCTGAGATAAAGTATGTTTTATAGAGTCCAGGCACTAACGCACATATATGTTATTTTAAGAAACTGTAGAGGAGAGAGCTTTGCAAGGCTTTAGATCTACTGAACATACTTACTTTTAAGTAAAATTCTTTAAAATCTTAATTATAAATCTTAATTCTAATATTTTCCTAATCCAAAACAATTTAAAAAGTAGAAAAGGTAGGTGTATTACTAAAACTACAAGACAAAGAGACACAAAAGCCTATGTCACTGATTAGAAGTTATGTTGTCAAGATGTCAGTGTCATAAATTATTTAATAGTCCTGGGCTGTGTTGCTAAGTGGTTCATCTCAGCCCGCACACCAAAGGGTCTTAGGTTCGATTCCTGGTCAAGGGCACATACCTGGTTTGCAGGTTGGATCCCAGCGCTAGTCAGGGCGCTTTCAGGAAGTAACCAATTGATATGTCTCTCTCAGATTGATGTATCTCTTTCTCTCCTTCCCTCCCTTCCACTCTCTCTAAAAATCAATAGGAAAACTGAACAGTATGTTTTCTCCTCTTTTAGGAAAACCTCTGTGTGGAAATAGATTGTTAAATAAATAACATTTTAGTAGAGCATGGACAGTATATAATTTCCATTAGTACTTATGATTTTGTACTGATTCACATTTTGGCAAGGTAGCTGATCATTGACTACCTTGTGATCATTGGCCATGGAACAAAAAAGGCAAACTGCTTCAGCAAACCCAACCCTCACCCCGGTTACAGTTTAACCAACTAATCAGTCATAGACTAAAATTACCAGCAAAAAATTCCAATGTTAACCTTTTTTTTAACATTTCAGAGAAATCAGTAATTCCAAAATTCTTTAGAATTCAATTTTGCCTAAGAATATGAAATCCCCTAAAGCTGCCAACCTTTATGTGCAACTGTTTGAAATCTCTTCTCTCAATAAATGTTCTTCCAACACTTTCCTTGATAATTAATTGATCATTTCCTATATCCTCGGGATGATATGCTTTTATGCAGTACTATGAATCAAGACATGGTTAATAAGTATATAATATTACTAGAGGCCCAGTGCACGAAATTTGTGCACTGGGGGGGGAGGGGGGGGGAGGGGGAGGTGTGTCCCTCAGCCCAGCCTGCACCCTCTCCAATCTGGGACCCCTCAAGGGATGTCCGACTGCCCGTTTAGGCCCAATTCCACTGGGATTGGGCCTAAACCGGCAGTCGGACATGCCTCTCACAATCCAGGCCTGCTTGTTCCCAACCACTCATCTGCCTGCCTTCCTGATTGCCCCTAACCATTCCGCTGTAAGCATGACCTATGCCTAACTGCTCCCCTGCCAGCCTTATTGCCCCTAAATGCCCTCCCCTGCTGGCCTGGTCCCCCCTAACTGCCCTCCCCTGCAGGCCTGGTCCCCCCTAACTGCCCTCCCCTGCAGGCCTGGTCACCCCTAACTGCCCTCCCCTGAAGGCCTGGTCCCCCCCAAATGCCCTCCCCTGTAGGCCTGGTCGCTCCCAACTGTCCTCCCCTGCAGGCCTGTTCCCTCCCAACTGCCCTACCCTGCTGGCCTGATCGCCCCCAACTGCCCTCCCCTGCTGGCCTGGTCCCTCCCAACTGCCCTCCCCTGCTGGCCTGATTGCCCACAACTGCCCTCCCCTGCTGGCCTGATTGCCCACAACTGTCCTCCCCTGCTGGTCATCTTGTGTCCACATGGGGGCGGCCACCTTGTGTGTTGGAGTGATGGTCAATTTGCATGTTACCTCTTTATAATATAGGATGTATATAATCTCTAAGACCTTGTCCTACTATGTTTTGAACAGTATTATCATCATCACAGAAAGAAAATGTCTCAATGTGTAGCCAAGTCCTCAACATAGAAATAACTTTGAAAATGTTTTCAATTATACTTATTCCATTTTTATCAGTCAATACTGGTTGTTTCATTTGCTTAAGTGCAGTCAAAAAGGTCATTTTGAGCTTATATAAAGGGGAGTTGTTTGGCAGTTACTTGCGCAGCTCAGACTATGTTTTTAACTTCCTAGACTCATGTTTGGCCCAATTGGGTCAAAAGAACTATTAGTTGGTATTTTACATGTCCTTTTGGTGGTTTATTTTTCTTTTCTTTTATTGGTGGGTTATTGTTCATCAGTTTAGTTATACTACAGTGTTAAAGCCTTCATGAATTTCATCTGCCCTCCCTAGTTACCCTGGTCATATTACATCTTTTTAAGAACCAGGTATTTTGTTTTAATCTGGGGAAACCATTTCTAAATAATGTTGTGCTATATCTGTCAACTATGTGAGCTTGCGCAAGACATTCAATTTCTCTCAGTTTCTTGTAAAAAAGGGCAAATGATGGTATCCTATCTAATAAAGAGGGAATATGCTAATTGACCATCATGCACTCACAAAGATGGTGGTGCCCACAGCCAATAAGGAGGGAATATGCTAATTGACTGCCATGCCCTCAAAGATGGCAGCACCCAATCTCCTCAGCCTCGCCAGGGCAGCAGGTGCATGGCATAGCTGGGCCCACCCCCAGGCAGGTCTGGCTGCTCCACGCACCTGCCTCCAGAGTCCCCCAGGGCCAGCCCAAAGCACAGGCAAGCCTCGGATGGCGGCTGCCCAGCCGCCCAGGGGCGCCCAAGGCTCAGGTAACCAGGGCTGGCCGAGGCTTGCACTGCTGGCAGTGGCGGCAGCAGAGGTGTGATGGGAGCATCGCCTTCCCTGATCACAGGGTCACCTCCTGCCCTTGAGGGATTCTGGACTGTGAGAGGGGGCAGGCCAGGCTTGGAGACCTCCCCTCCAGTGCATGAATTTTCAGGCCTCTAGTCTAAATAATAAAATTGATGCAAGTACATTTATTGCTATACTTACTTTGGCAAATTCTACCTGTTGGATATTTAATATATAAAGCTTTATGAAGATACTAGTAAGCCACGAATGTATATTAACAATCTTCATTTGTAAAGCACCTGAGATCTTTTCTAAAAATAATATTCTTCACGATTGGGGGGAGGGGCTCATAAAACTGGATTGAGAAACTTCTTTATTCTATAATTTTATTCAGTAAAAAACAATACAAGATAAAGATGTGCTCAGCTCACGGATACTTACACTGTGATGCAAAAAACCTGGTTCAGAAGAACAAGGAAAAATATCAGAGAATTGCAGTTGCCTCTTGACTGGTCTGTTTCCTCAAAGTGAATTTTCTGAGGACAGACTAAGTTTCTTCTCTAAACCTTACACTTTCTCTCATTGGCTCTGTGTGTTTGTATGCATGTGTTGAATGATTAATTCTATCAAGGATTTCTGTTATAAATACACTCTCTCATGACCACGAGAAAAGATCTGGCAATGGAATTAAGGAAAGGTCTTTCTAACCCAGCGATTTTCAACCTTTTTCATCTCATAGCACATTTAAACTAATTCTGTGGCATATATTATATATATACACATATATATGTGTATTTCCAGTCTGACAAAAAATAAGACATAATTTTAATTTGGCTATTTATGTTGGCTGTTGCCATATTTTTACTTGACAATCTAAGAGAAAAGAGGTCAGTTTTTCTGTTAATGTAAAAGAAAAAACATTGAAACCTGTAAAGAATTTTTGTGAGTTTATTTAAGCCAAACTGTCAACATGCCGGGAAGCCGAACCTCAACGAACTGAGATAATGCTCCGGAGAATGGCGGGTTACATCTGTATTTATACATTGCAATAAAAGGAAGGGACGTAGGTGGGTTACATGAAATTCATTGGTGACAAATTAAGGAGGTGGGATAAAGCAAAGGGGGGGGGGACCCCTGGGATTGGATAAAAAGTAAAATGATGGACACATACCTAGGTGGGTGCAGGAACAATTAACATGATAATGAAGGAATTTGTGGTATCTGTCCTGGTGCCCACCATATTTGGTTGTGCCCTGGGGCTCCAGAAAAAGGGAAGTTACAAGTTACCCAGACATTTCAAGGGTATGTTATCACAGATGCAAAAAGACAGATAGGCTCAGTTAAGGTAAAGGTTGACCTTGTCAGTGAAGATACCAGCCGAGGGCATAACTGCCCACCATAACTGCGTTTAGTTAAAATTTAATTTCAGACCATCCTTTGTGGTTACTCTAGGTCTCTGAATTTGCAAGACTGCCATGCAGGCCTCCCCTGAGCTTGTCAGATCAGCATGTGGCCCCTTTCGTCCACACTTCTGACTAAATAGTCAGAAACTGCATGTTTTAAAAATTCTTGCAGCACACCGGATGAAAATCACTATTCTAACCCATATCGGGTACTAATCTTGTACATTCTCCAGTATCCCCTGAGCTGGCTACAAATAGGTTCAACATTACTAGATATTAAGCAATCTCCCACAGCTCAGTACACCCACAAATAGCGCTCATACATCCAGACGTGAGCAAGACAGCTCAACTATGCCCCCACATACCTATGAGGTTTTCAGAGGAGAGAGTCCAAAAGTCTAGAGACGAAGCTAATCTAGCTTCTGCTTCACAATAGCCCTGTTCCTGGTTTGACTTATTACTGAAAAGATGCAAAAGCTTGGCATTTCCTTCAAGGCCAGGTTGTAATAAGGGGCCGATGGCAATGACGTGGCAGGTCACACACACGAGAAGCAGCCGCGGAATCTGTAGCCTCCGGCTTAAGCAGCAAAACGGGAACCCGATTCTTGGAGTCATTTTTCCGCCTAAATATGCAGAAAAGACGTTAGTGACTGGAAGTCTGGCGCACGATGGCATTTCTGCTACCAGTCGTTCACCCCAAGGTACTACTGTTTGTTCTGTTGGAGCTACTGACTCCCCGTGAACCGCAAGGAGCGTTCGGGAAAGACTGCTGGCCAGGAAGAGGGTCACGACTAGCTCCTCCCGGACCCTCGACCGGCTTGGGGGCGAAGGGGCCCAGCCGCCGCGCACCCCTTCTCCTGCTGTCTCCCCCGGAGGCCGAGCGGTCCCGGCGGCTCAAAAGCGGAAAAGCGCCCAAGGCCGCGCCCGACCGCCGCAGGGGAGCGCTAGCGGCACCGCCGGGTGGGGCAGGGGTGGGGGAAAGTGGAGGGGAGCGACAGGAGGCGCCCCGAGCGGGCTGAAGCTCTTCCTGTGCCTGGTTTCCGGCTCCGGGTCCCGGAGGAGGGCCCTCGGTCCGAGGGCGGAGCCGCCGCCCGCCGCGACTTTCAGACTCGAACCATGGCCTGGAGCTGGTGGCGGTGGAGGCACGGATGCTCCTGGCGGCCGGCGGCGCGGACCCCCAGGCCCGGATCCCCTGGCCGCACGGGCCCTCCCGGGTCGCACCCTGCCGCCGCCTTCCGTGGGCAGGTGAGACCGTGGAGCGCGCCGGGCGGCGGGGGGAGCGCCCAGAGGTCATGGCACAATGACAGCGGCGCGGAGGAATGAATGGGCGCGAGCAGCATGTGTGCCGTGCAGGGTGGCGCTGGGATGGCCCAAGGGCGGGCTGGCGCTTGGCTGGGGCCGGGCCGCAGGGTGGGACGCGGAGGTGGGCTCCCAGCATCTGTGTGCCTAAAGTAGGGGCGCGCCGCGCGGAATTGCAGAGCGACTTCCCGGAGACAGAATTTGCGGTTTGGGGAGGCAGCCCTGAGGAGCCAGGTCCCCCCGGGGGAAAGGCCGGAGGAGTGGTCATATAGCCAGTCTCCTAGGGTACTGTCTAAGTCAAGGCTGGAGATCCTCTGCAGCTGTTTCCTTTTGTGTTACACAGCCATGGCTTCGGGAGAGCAGATCTTAACCGGGATGTTAGAGCCGTGATCGGCAAACTGCGGCTCTTTGGCCCCTTGAGTGTGGCTCTTCCACAAAATACCACGGCCTGGGCGAGTCTATTTTGAAGAAGTGACGTTAGAAGAAGTTTAAATTTTAAAAATGTGCCTCTCAAAAGAAATTTCAATCGTTGTACTGTTGATATTTGGCTCTGTTGACTAATGAGTTTGCTGACCACTGTAAGAGCAAAAGGCACTTTGAACCCTCTGATATAGGGAGGATCCAGGTGGCCTCGGTAGGCTGAAACGGTCTTGTGGAGGATATAGGTCTGATCCAAGGGTGGACAGGATTACAGCCGTACATAGTTGCTTCGGAGGGAGAGCTTACCTGGACCGGGTGCAAGGAGAAAAGCCCTGAGGACATCAAGTAGAGAACCCTTGGAGTCATCTTTAATTTGACCTATGACTTCTTGAAGTAGAGTCACAATCTCAACACTAACCATGGTTTTTACTCTTCCCTATTGCCTGTAGACCCAGTCTCTTTTTCCTCCCTTTTCAGTCAGTGTAGCTCATGTAATTTGACACGTTTCAATGGTTCCGAGTTCTTTCTGCACTTTTTAGTGATTGATTTTCAACCTGCCATAGGCCCATGCTGTTTAGCATAACTGCCCAGAGTCTATGGGCTCACTCTCTTTTTTACAGGCTCTCTAGTCACATAGTAATTGTATGTGTTCACCTTTCATTCCTCGAGGCTTTTTTTGTGTGTGTATTTGAATTTAGGACTCTTTTGTTTCAGCCCGATATGGTACATTTCATATTCCCATGTACCCATCAAACTCCGTTTACCAATATGAAATAGTGCCAAAATGGGTACATATCACGTCTTATCCAAAATGGACATTTGGTGAGAGAATGGCAGCGGGGCTAGTAGATATCATCTATACCAGTAGTCGGCAAACTCATTAGTCAGCAGAGCCAAATATCAACAGTACAACGATTGAAATTTCTTTTGAGAGGCAAATTTTTTAAACTTAAACTTCTTCTAACGCCACTTCTTCAAAATAGACTCGCCCAGGCCGTGGTATTTTGTGGAAGAGC
This sequence comes from Corynorhinus townsendii, assembly GCA_026230045.1. NCBI lineage: Eukaryota > Metazoa > Chordata > Mammalia > Chiroptera > Vespertilionidae > Corynorhinus > Corynorhinus townsendii. The sequence continues at coordinate 105,738,831 of JAPDVU010000001.1, read as the reverse complement.
CACACTCAAGGGGCCAAAGAGCCGCATGTGGCTTGCGAGTTGCAGTTTGCCGACCACTGAAAAAGGGTAATATGCTAATTAGACTGGATGTCTTCCAGATGTCCTTTCAGACAAAGCCATGGTGGTGGGCCGGGGCAGAGGTAGGTGGTTAGGGGAAATCAGGCAGGCAGGGGCGAGCAGTTAGGGTGATCAGGCCAGCTGGGGAGAATAGGTAGGGGAATCAGGCTGGCAGGGGAGAGCAGTTAGGGGGATCAGGCCTGCACACAGGTGAGCTGTTAGGAGCAAGCGGTCCCGGATTGCAAGAGCGATTAGGCCTGTGGGTTCAGGCCTAAACCAGCAGTCAGACATCCCCTGAGGGGTCCCGGATTGGAGAGGGTGCAGGCTGGGCTGAGAACCCCCTGCTCCCCGCCCCCTGTGCACAAATTTTGCACACCAGGCCTCTAGTCTATAATAAAGGGAGAATATGGGAAAAGAGCCTCAGGGCCTTGCTGGCATCCATTTTAGTGCTGTCCTGGCCAGGCTACAGATGTTTCTGGTACCACAGATGAGGACATCATTTGGAGAGATGGATACACCTATCTATGCCACTGGATAGATACTTACTTTCTTTGATGCTCCCTTTTTTTTAATTCCTCCCCTCGCCCAGCAACTTTCATAGCAATGGAAAGGGTGCTTTCCTGGAGAGGATATGTCTTAGTGATCACAAGGAGGGACTGCACTGAGAATGCCAATGCCCTGTATTCCTGATTTGTGTGTCCATGGTGTATTTCACTGTTAATTAATACATTAGCTTTTGGTATCTGCCTCAAGCTTTTATTTGGTAAGTTCAAGTCTCTTAGGGCCTGATAGTCCTTGGGGACAAAGAGCAACAATAATAAAGCCACCTCTAGCTCTTCACCATAGCTCTGCTACTTTCTGGTGTCTGTACATTGTCCCTGCCTCTCCATTGGTAATGTGAACAAGTCTTGTAATCAGATAAAACCAGTATGCATTAGATCGAGCCAAATCACTTGTTAATATGTCTTTGATTCCTACTCAGCTTTTTCTCTTTTTAAAAAAAGTAAGTTTATAGAAGGCAAGGTTGACTTTTAGGGAGAGTATGTGTTGAAATCAGGGAACACAACCAGAATTGGACAATTGATCGTTGCTAATGCCAGTATTAGTACACCTAAGTAACAGCAGTTCTAGTTTCACAACTCCCTTTCAATACTTTACAGTAGTCGCCCTTATCCATGGTTTTGTGTTCCAGTTTCAGTTACCTGTGGTCAGCCATGGTCCAAAAATATTAAATAGAAAATTCCAGAAATAAATAATTCATAAGTTTTAAATTGCACACTGTTCTGAGTAGTTTGATGAATTCTCACCCAGTCCTGCTTTTTCCTACCCAGATATGAACCATCCCTTTGTGTAGTGTCTCCAGGCTGTATACACTACCCTACCCCTTTGTCACTGAGCAGACCTCTCAGTTATCAGTCTGTCATGGTATCACAGTGATTGTGTTCAAGTAACCCTTATTTTACTTAATAATGATTCCAACATATAAGAGTAGTGATTCTGGCAATTCAGATATGCCAAAGAGAAGCTATAAAGTGCTTCTTTTATATAAAAAGATTTTATATATATATATATATATATATATGTATATGTATGTATATATATGTGTGTGTGTGTGTGTATATATATATATATATGTATACACAAACACACTAGAGGCCTGGTGCACAAAATTTGTGCACGGGTGGGGGGGTGTCTCGGCCCAGCCTGCACCCTCTCCAATCCGGGACCCCTTAGGGGATGTCCAACTGCCAGTCAGACATGCCTCTTGCAATCTGGGACTGCTGGCTCCTAACCACTTGCCTGCCTGCCTGCCTGATTGCCCCTAACTGCTCCCCTGCCAGCCTGATCGCCCCTAACTGCCTCTGCCTTGGGCCCACATCCAGGACCCGGCTTCCCTCCCTCTGGCCAGCCGCAGGCACCCAGGACCCAGGCCGGCTTCGCCTGGGCCAGCTGCACCCGCAGGGGACCATGGGTGGGCAGCTTCGCCCGGGCTACATCTGGGCTGCAGCCGCAGGTGCTGGTGCCCAGGACCATGGGGCAGGCAGCTTATCCCTCTCCCAGGGCCACACAGCTTGTCCCTGTCCCCAGCTGCAGCCACAGGCACTGGTGCCTGGGACCACAGGGCACGTGCCTTGTCCCAGGCCCAGCTTTGTCAGGAAAGATGTCCAGAAAATTGGAAGAGGTCCAGTCTAATTAGCATATTACCCTTTTATTAGTACATATGTATATTAGAGGCCCAGTGCATGAATTCGTGCACGGGTAGGGTCCAGGCAGCCTGGCCAGGGGGAGGGGACATGGGTGGTTGGCCAGCCTGCCTGCTGGTCAAACTCTGGGATGAGGGGACAATTTCCATATTAGCCTTTTATTATATAGGATATACACTGAGTGGCCAGATTATTATGCATTCAGAGATCATAATAATCTGACTACTCAGTTTGTGTGTGTGTGTGTGTGTGTGTGTGTGTGTTTTAATGAAAACATATCTGCGGTTTCAGGTACCCACTAGGGGTCTTGGATATATCCTCTGCAGATAAGGAGAGGCTACTGTAATGCTCTTCTGAATATCTCTAATCCTACTTTGGAAACATTGCCCTAAGATAGTCTTAAAGCAGAAAAAACTTGATTGAAGAGGTACTATATTAGATGTATACAGTGTAATAAACTCAGAGCTTTTCTCTCTAAATTTTGAACCAAGATCCATCTTCCAAAGACCATGCTTTTAACAACTGTCACACTGCCTAGTGGTTAAGAGCACTCTGTGTTAGCTATGTCCTTTTAACTCTTCATCCCAGGTTAAAGGTTAGATCTCATACTGAATAAATATTATAATAAAACTAGGGGCCCAGTGCACGAATTTGTGCACCTTGAAAGGAGCGGTGGGCACAGAGGCGGGTCTCAGCCCATCCTCCACACCCTCATTCGGCCCCTCCTGCCACAGCTCCTCGTCCCCTGTCTTCTGGCAGCCCCACTCCTGCCTCCGATCCCACATGCTATTGGAGCCAGCGCCAGCCACGAGTGCAAGTGGCGGCTGATGCCCCGATTGCCCCTCGGGAGCAGGGGGAGGTGGAGAAGCCCTTAGGGGCTATTGGGGCCAGCAGTGGGTGCAGGCGCCTGGTGGGACCGCAGCAAGCAGGAGCAAAGAATTTTTAGTAACCACCAGAGGCTTGCTTCAAAGACAGTGACTGGTGCCCCGCCTTGGTCTGGTGCCCCCACTCACCTGCTCCACCATCCCGCTGCAGCCATTTCCCACCACGTTATGCACTCTACCACCTGCTGCCAATGCCTGCCATGTTCCACCTGGTGGTCAGCACACGTCATAGCAATTGGTTGTTTGGTAGTTCTGCCATTTGGTCTATTTGCATATTAGGCTTTTATTTATATATATATAGATACTGAATTCATGGTAATTGATTGGGTATAAAGACTGACAAAAGAAGGTTAAATGTCATATAATGGTAAATTCAAAAAAAGATTAGCACTTTGTTTTCTTGGGATGTTGTAACTGCCTGGGACACCATAAATGTTCTTATTGGCTTAGTGAATGTGTAATGCTATGATGGAAAGAACTTAGACCATCTTCCTTGGCCCTGCCTTCCTGGAAAAGTCAAACTTTATTGTCTTTTTTTTTTTAATTAATTTTAGAGAGAGAAAGTGGGAGAGAAACATTAATCAGTTGCCTCCCGAACACACCCCAACTAGGGATCACACCACAACTTAGGTATGTGCCCTGACTGGGAATTGAACCTGCCACCTTCTGATGTACTGAACGACCTTCCAACCAACTGTGCCACACCGGCCATGGCTTACTGTCTTTTAACTATATCTAAAACAAAATATATTTACTAGGGAAACATCAGAAAATATCTATAATAATAGAAGTGTAGAGAGAAACCAAGACAGCGGCATAGGTAAACACCTAAACTGCTGCCTCGCACAACAATATCAAAACTACAACTAAAAGACAAAACGGACACCATCCAGAACCACAGGAAAGCTGGCTGAGTGGAAATTCTACAACTAGAAGGAAAGAGGAAAGCACATTGAGACTGAGAGGAACTGCAAAAGGCTGAGGTACGGAGACGTGCATGGAGAGGATGAGCGGCTGAGTACGCAGCTGGCTTTCTAAAGCAGGAGGGAGATGGAAGCTCCCAACTGCGCTGAACTCCAGTCCTGGGCGACTCTGGGAACCCAGACTCATTCGGGGGGAATCTGGACTGTCAGGAAAAGAGAAAGCACAGTGAGACTCAGGGGAGCTGCAGAAGGCAGAGGTCCGGAGGCGCACGCTCGCAGAGAAGACTGACTGCTGAGTGTGCAGGCAGCTGGGTGTGCGCTGGCTTTCTAAAGTGGGAGGGAGACGGAAGCTCCTGACTATGCTGAATTCCAGTTCCGGGCGAATTTCTGGGAACCCAGACTCATTTGGGGAGAAACTGGACTGTCTGGCAGCGGGCGAAACTCAAGGGCGGCTTTCTCTCTAAGGTGCTTGCAGTGATTACCGAGGGACACTGAGACCCAGGGGCCTCATAGGGCAGGGCTGACAGGAAGCCAAGGCTGCCTGCTCCACCCTGAGATTCCACCCCATCCAAGCTAAGCACAGAGGCTTTTGCAATTTTGCAAGTCTTGTCTCATAAGGGTGTCTCCATCACAGAAGTTCTCCCAGCATAGACACAGCTGATCCACACAGCCAATTGGCCTAGAGGTCAACTCCTCCCAGTGATACCAACAACAATCAAGACTTAACTACCACAAGGCTGTGCATACAGTCCACAAAGGGGTTCACCAGAAGTGTCCACCTCAGGTAACTGGGGGAGGCTGAGCCACTGGGCCATATAGGACACCTACCATACAAAGCTACTCTACCAACTCAGGGAAACAGCGAAAAAGCAGAGACAAAAAAACATCACAAATGAAAGAAACAGAGGAAAGGAAACGACTGGGTATAGAGTTCAAAACCACGGTTATAAGGTTTTTCAAGAATTTCCTAGAAAAGGCTGATAAATTTAGCGAGACCCTCGAGGATATGAAAAAGGACCAACTGGAGATTAAACATACACTGACTGAAATAAAAAATATTATGCAGAGACCTAACAGCAGACTAGAGGACCACACGAATCAAGTCAAAGATTTGAAATACAAAGAAGCAAAAAAACACCCAACCGGAAAAGCAAAAAGAATCCAAAAATTTGAAGATAGTGTAAGGAGGCTCTGGACAACCTCAAGCGTACCAACATCCGAATTATGGAGGTTCCAGAAGAAGAGAGAGAGCAAGATGCTGAAAACCTATTTGAAAACCTATTCGAAAACTTCCCCTACCTGATGAAAGAAATGGACTTACAAGTCCAGGAAGCATACAGAACCCCAAACAAAAGTAATCCAAAGAGGACCACACCAAGACACATCATAATTAAAATGCCAAGAGCAAAAGACAAAGAGAGAACATTAAAAGCAGCAATAGAAAAGCAGTTAATTACCTACAAGGGAGTACCCATATGACTGTCAGCTGATTTCTCAACAGAAACTATGCAGGCCAGATGGGAGTGTCAAGAAATATTCAAAATGATGAATAGCAAGAACCTACAACCAAGATTACTCTACCCAGCAAAGCTATCATTCAGAATGGAAGGTCAGATAAAGAGCTTCACAGATAAGAACAAGCTAAAGGAGTTCATCACCACCAAACCAGTATTATATGAAATGCTGAAGGGTATTCTTTAAGAAGAGGAAGAAGAAGAAAAAGGTTAAGATAAAAATTATGAACAACAAAGTGACAATAAATACATATCTATTAACAAGTGAATCTAAAAATTGAGTGAATAAAAAATATGATGAACAGAATAAACTGGTGAATATAATAGAATCAAGGGCATAGAAAGGGAGTAAACTGACAATTCTCGGGAGAAAGGGGGTATGGGGGGGTGCAGGAAGAGACTGAACAAAAATCGTACACCTATGGATGAGGACAGTGGGAGGGGTAAGGGCATGGGGTGGGGTGGGAACCGGGTGGAGGGGAGCTATGGGGGGAAAAAGAGGAACAATTGTAATCTGAACAGTAAAGATTTATTAAATTTAAAAATAAATAAATAAAAGACTTCAGTAAAGAACATAAAAAAAAGTGTGATATGCTAATTTGACGGGCTGACCTTCCAGATGAAGCCGGGGCTGTGAGGGAAGCCTGGTTCCCGGATGCCTGCCAGTAGCCGGAGGGAAGGGCGGTTCCAGCAGCTGGGGGAAGGAAGGCCTACTCTTGCATGCATTTCATGGGAGTTGGGTCTCTAGTAAACAAATAAGGAATTACTCCCCCCCCCCCCAAAAAAAAAATCTTAATTCTAAAATAACTACTTTTAATACCCTGGTTTATATGCTTCCAAACCCTATCTTCTGTGTAGTGTGTGTGTGTGTGTGTGTGTGTGTAAATTTCTAGTGGGATCACATAATGTACATAGTTCTGTAGGGGCTTTTTACTTTTGATATTTCCCTTCTTAGTTCTTTTGGCTGATCAAATAATTAAAATGACATAAAACATATGAAGAGGAGAAAATAACCAATTACTTATGTACATTTGGGGTTCCATAAGAATAAGGGGCCAGAGGCCTAAGGAAAAAGGAGGGCAGTGGTTTGCAACTTCAGAGGGGATGAATGCAATTCTTATGAAGATGGAAAAGCAACTATTTGACAGATGTTTGCTGGCCATCTTTAACAATGAAACACAGAGAGGACTTTGATCAAATGGGTCTTGCTAAGTGCCCCTCTGTCTATCACACCTAGTTTTTGATAAACCATAGAGTTTGTGTTAAATCATAGTTATCTATGATGATAGTGCCCTTCCTGGAGCAGGTCCTCTATTTAAACTCTTTTATGCAGTTAGGGGAAGGTCAGAGGTTATTCTAGAGTCTTTGATTCTTAAAAAGAATTAATACCCCAAAGAGGCATATTTTGGGCTGGCAAACTCTGCTTCCCTTCAATATGCAGGCATGTGCCATGGGAAAGGACTTAGAAATGCATTGTTAGATGATGTCGTCATGTAAACATCATAGAATATACTTAGACAAACCTAGATAGTATAGTCCAGTGGTCGGCAAACTCATTAGTCAACAGAGCCAAATATCAACAGTACAACGATTGAAATTTCTTTTGAGAGCCAAATTTTTTAAACTTAAACTTCTTCTAACACCACTTCTTCAAAATAGACTCGCCCAGGCCATGGTATTTTGTGGAAGAGCCACACTCAAGGGGCCAAAGAGCTGCATGTGGCTCATGAGCCACAGTTTGCCAACCACTGGTATAGCCTATTGTGCCATGTTGTTGTTTTTATATGTGACTGAGAGCAGGAAGGTTTGTTCATACCGCAGCATCACAAACATGTGATAATGTGTTGAGCTACATTATCAGTAGGCAACAGGAATTTTTCAGCTCCATTATAATCTTAGGGGACCACCATCAGATATGCAGCCCGTCATAGATCAAAATGTGCAGCACATGACCGTACCGAATTGCAAACATCTGTGTAGGTGGTGCCTGAATTACGATGGTTCGACTTAATATTTTTCAACTTTACAATGGTGCAAAGCCATACATATTCACTAGAAACCAGCTAGACTAAGCTATGTGTTTCAGTGGGTTAGGTATATTAAATGCCTTTCAACTTATGATATTTTTAACTTATATGCGTTTATTGAGATGTAACCTTATCGTAAGTCGAAGAGCATCTATATATTCCAGTTTTTAGACTTGACTTTTCTCAACTGCATGTTCTCCAATAAAGCAAGTAGTTATAAGGGTCAAATGGTGTAAAACTACACTGTAAGATGTTATTACTAATATAGTGATTTAGTTTTATTTTTCCTGTGCTAAATTTGTCTTTTTTGTCAAAATGCTTTCTTCAGCCCTGGCCAGAAAGAGCATCGTCCCAATATATCAAGGTTGCAGGTTTGATCCAGCCAGGGCACATACAAGAAGCAACCAATGAATGCATAAATAAGTGGAACAATAAGTCAATGTCTCTGTCTGTCTGTCTCTCTCAAATTTAAAAAAAAAAAATTTAATCTTCAAGTATTCTATAAGAACCCTTACTATATTAGATTAATAAGTTTTGAAATGCCTGTGTCCCTGAATTCATCTAGATTGGCAGTCTGTATATTTAGGTCCCCAGTGTCTGCCACAATTCCTCCCATAATTATGCTCAACTAGAGGCCCGGTGCACAAAAATTCGTGCACTCGGGGGGTCCCTCAGCCTGGCCTGCACCCTCTCACAATCCAGGACCCATCAGGTAGAGTCCCTAGGCTTGGCCTGTGATCAGGGCCTATCGGGGCTTTCCTTCCCCAGGCTGCAGGCAGCTGGCCCCACCCCCACCATTGCCACTGCTTGCCATCTGTGCAGTGCTGCCCCCCCATCCCCTGCCACAGGTGGGCCTCCCTCTGCAGGCAATAGGCTGGAGTGCAATGGCTTGGGCCTCCCTCTTTCTTTGCTGGGGGGTGGGACCAGCCCTGTGAGGGGCCGTCTGCCTACCTGATTGCCCCTAAGCACTCACTTACCTACCTGATCACCCCTAACCACTCTGCCTGATTTCCCCTAACCACTTGCTTGGGGGTGGGGCCAGCCCAACGAGGAGCTGTCTACCTACCTGATCGCCCCTAACCACTGGTCTGCCTACCTGATTTCCCCTAACTGCTTGCCTGCCTACCTGATCACCCCTAACCGCTGGTCTGCCTACCTGATCACCCCAACCACTCTGCCTACCTGCCTGATTGCCCATACTGCTTGTTTGGGGATGGGGCCAGCCTGCTGAGGGGCCATCTGCCTACCTGATCTCCCCTACCTGCTTGCCTTCCTATCTGATCACCCCTAACTGCTGGTCTGCCTACCTGATCTCCCCTAACCACTTGCCTGCCTATCTGATCACCCCTAACCGCTTATCTGCCTACCTGATCACCCCTAACTGCTGGTCTGCCTGCCTGACCACCCCTAACCCCTCTGCCTGCCTGATTGTCCCTAACTGCTTGCTTGGGGGCAGGGCAAGCCCTGCAAGGGGCTGTCTGCCTACCTGATCTCCCCTAACCGCTGGCCTGCCTACCTGATCTCCCCTAACCACTTTGCTGCCTACCTGATTGCACCTAACGCTTGCTTGGGGGTGGGGCCAGCACTAACTTCCGGTTGGTCAGCCTCCGGTCATTACTGGTGGTTACGACCCAGGGTTTTTATATATTAGGATAATTGTTGTAACTAATAATGCGTCATCACCACCTCTGAATCTTCTGGAAGTTCTGTTGTTCTTGATCTCTGATTATGTTAATACTAGAGGCCTGATGCACGAAAATTCATGCAAGAGTAGGCTTTCCTTCAACCGGCTGCTGGCACTGGCTTCCCTCTGGCACCCGGGACACGGGCTGGCTTCCCTCCAGCTGCCTGCAGGCACCCGGGACTCGGGCTTCACTCCGACTGCTGGCTTCGTCCAGAATGACATCTGGCCTAATTAGCATGTTACCCTTTTATTATTATAGTTTATCAAAATGTGCTGCTGAGCTATTTGTTGTTGTTTTTTTGAAATATATTTTATTGATTTTTTACAGAGAGGAAGGGAGAGGGATAGTTAGAAACATCAATGAGAGAGAAACATCGATCAGCTACCTCCTGCACACCCCCCACTGGGGATGTGCCCGCAACCAAGGTACATGCCCTTGACTGGAATTGAACCTGGGACCTTTCAGTCCGCAGGCCAACGCTCTATCCACTGAGCCAAACTGGCTAGGGCTGAGCTATTTGTTTTTATGCCATATCAAGAAGTACCTCCCTGGCTGGGGTGGCTCAGTCCCTTTTACTGAAAGGTCACCAGTTTGATTCTCGTCAAGGCACATGCCCAGTTGCAGGTTTGGGAGGCAACTAATTAATGATTCTCTCTCACATTGATGTTTCTCTCTCTTCCTCTCTCTTCCTTTCTAAAATCACTAAAAACTTTTTTTTTAAGTACCATTTCCAAGTATGTTTAGGAACAATAACTTAAAATAGGCAGTGTTTGTGTAAATGTGAATTACCTCCTTAACACGGAAATCTTTTTTCCTTTTCACCATATGGGCTGATGCTTTTTGCATCTTGATTATTTTTGTTTTAAATCAGTGCAAGAATTTAAAAGAATGTAAATAATACTAATCTTTACTATTCTGTAACCAATCTTAGTTAAATGGAAGGAAATTAAAACTACTTTTCAGATCTGGAAAGATAGGTAAGAATATGGAAACTGTAGCTTTCTTTGGGGGAAGGGATAGATTATAGATGTTTTTATTTTCTGTCTTTTTCTTATTCATATTTTCTATAATGACTAATATTGCTTTTGTAATAAGGAAGAGAAACGTCTATGATCATTTTTCTAAAGTTTGCAATCTGCCTATAAATATACAACTTAAAGATTATATTGCCCTAGTGCAGTGGTCGGCAAACGGTGGCTCGTGAGCCACAGGCGGCTCGTGAGACGCAGTTTGCCGCTCTGTTGACTAATGAGTTTGCTGACCACTGCCCTAGTGGGTTTGGCTCCTCGGATAGAGCTTTAGTCCACGGACTGAAGGGTCCAGGTTTGATTCCGGTCAAGGGCATGCAGGCTGAATCCCAGTCCTGGTCAGGGTGCATGTGGGAGGCAACCAGTCCATGTGTCTCTCTCACATTGATGTGTGTCTCTCTGTCTCCCCCTCCCTTCCACTCTCTAAAAAATTAATGGAATGAGGACTAACAACAACAAAAAAAGATTATGTTTATCATGAATTATGGGAGTTTCTTCTTACTTTTTTGTTCCTTAAAGTTTTATTTTTCAATTACAGTTTACATTCAGTATTATTTTATATTAGTTTCAGGTGTACAGCATTCTGGTTAGATAATCATATACTTTACAAAGTGTTCCTCCCCATATTTTCAGTACCCACCTGACACCATACAGTTAATACAACATTATTAACTGTATTCCCTTTGCTATATCTTACATCCCCCATCGCTTCTCAGCCTTTTGGCTAAGATCAAATGTACGTCATATCCCTGTGATTATTTTGTAACTATCAATTTGTACCTCTCAATCCTTTCACCTTTTTCACCTAGTTCCCTAATGCCATGCCCCTCTGGCAACCATCAGTCTGTCCTGTGAGAGTTTTTATTTATCTAGTGCAATAAACAAGTTTTTCATGAATATTCTTACAAGTTTCTTCATATTTTTATTTTATAGATGTCCTGTTTTTATCTTGTGAAGAGTTTAACATCTGCCTGTCTAAATATGTACAGTATATCACGGTAAGTTTATCATTTGTATTGCAACTACCAAAATTATTAGCCATATTGCCAGTAAATTTCTATTCTAAATTTGCTGGTCTAGTCCAGTGGTGAGCAAACTGTGGCTCACGAGCCACGGTTTGCCGCTTTGTTGACTAATGAGTTTGCCAACCACTGGGATAGGGGCTAAATCACAAGGAACAAAAACAGCCTGTAATTACTGAAATCGAGAGTCTAGGTCAGTGGTCAGCAAATTCACATGTGGCTCGCGAGCAGCAGTTGGCCGACCACTGGTCTAGTCCAACAAACTGAATTTGTTGTTTGGATAACTGCTATAATATCTGCTCTGTGTGATCTCTCCCTTTAAAAAATATATCCTAATATATAAAAACCCAGGGTCCATAACATCCAAAACAACCAAAGGCTCAACTGACTGCCGCTGCTACTGGCACCGCGACCCAGCACTGATTGCCAAGGGGGCTGCAGATCAGGCCCGAAGAGAGACCTGGAGGGAGAAGCAGGGTCTGATCTGTAGCCTCCGAGGCAGCTGTTGATCAGCCCTTGCCTCTCTCTTTCTCTCAGGGCCTGGCCATCAGCCGCACCTCTCATTCTCTCTGGCCACCTCTGGGGCTGCTGATCAGCCCCGCCTCTCTGATCAGGCCCGTTGATAGGCCTGGAAATGCTGACTGGCATAGGAACCGACCAATCAGAACCAAATCTGGGTGAAGTGCAAGGAGCCAATGGCTGCCTAGGAGGCGGAACTTTTTACACTGACTAGCATAGAAATTGACCAGTCAGAACCAAATCTGGGTGAAGTGCAAGGAGCCAATGGCTGCCTAGGAGGCAGAGCTTTTGACACTGACTGGCATAGAAACCAACCAATCAGAACCAAATCTGTGTGAAGTGCAAGGAGCCAATGGCTGCCTAGGAGGCGGAGCATTTGATGCTGACTGGCATAGAAACCGACCAGTCAGAACCTAATCTGGGTGAACTGCAAAGGCAGAACCTAAGGTGGGGGCTGAGGAGGGATTTTAAGGGCAACAGCTGTTTGGTGTAAGGTGTAAGAAAGTGGTTCAATTTTTTAATGACCAGTTTGGCAGTATAGTGCATATGGCTGGCTATCAGTCCAGATATAGGGATTATGTATTTTTGTCTGCCAAGAGCATCTTCTCCTGATAAAAAGGCTTATACCCCCCATTTAAGCAACCCTGTCCTATATAATCTATCTATACCACTAAAAGGGTAATATGCTAATTAGACCAGGTCAACTGGCCATCTTCTGGACATCCGACTTCCTTCTAAACAAAGCCATGGTGGTGGGGGCCAAGGCAGAGGCCTTTAGGGGCGATCAGGCCGGCAGGGGAGGGCAGTTGGGGACGAGATCGGATCGGCAAGGGAGGGCAGTTAGTGTGATCAGGCAGGCAGGGGAGAGCAGTTAGGGGTGATCAGGCAGGCAGGCAGAGGCAATTGGGGGCAATTAGGCAGGCAGGCAGAGAGGTTAGGGGCAATCAAGCAGGTGAGCGGTTAGGAGCCAGCGGTCCCAGATTGCAAGAGGGGTGTCCGATTGGAGAGGGTGCAGGCTGGGCTGAGGGGAACTCTCCCCGCCCCCCCGCCCTCTCCCATGCACGAATTTCATGCATCAGGCCACTAGTAGGAATATAATAAAACTTAACTCAGAACACAAGAAACATGGTTAAGTCTTTCTTTGATTTTGTGGGTTCTCAAACAGTACTATTATTTAGCAAGAGCAGAATTCTGTATGTTTTTCTAAATTATAATGACCCTTTTGGATTAATGCTTAATTTCCAGCAAGTATCTGAGCTTAAGTTTTCTATCATCTGAATATTATATATATCTGCATATGCAAATGTGTATATAATTCTTATAAAATAACACTCAAACTTACATTTTGTGCATTTGTGCTTGTCCCAGGTTCCATCACACAACATCGGCCGTGTTCTGTTATAGTAAACCTCGGAGCGGTGAGAAATACATCGATCCCTTTCAGCTTGGTAGGAGATATTTGAAAGGTCTGTATGAGGACATTAGGAAGGTAAGATAGTTTTGATGATGCTTTGAAGTATGTTGAACTTTTAGAATTATGAAAACAGGACGCTGGTTTCAGATATGTACAGAGCATTGCAGACTTCGTAAGTCAGGTTTCAAAAGTTTCTTGAGCAGCAGCAGTGGGGCAATATGGAGGACAGAACACATTACGTCCAGAAAGCGGTTGTTGCAGAGTTTGGTACCTGAAGAAAATGGTACAGATGGCACCTACCTGTCAAGTGGCTGTCTGACATTTTCTCTCCAGTTCCACCCCCTCTTCCATAACTATTGAAGCACTGAAGCCTAGTGGCTCCTGCTGTCATCCCCCTTATCTGGTCCTGAACATCAGTTGCCGGACTGCTTTCATCATTAAGTGCTCTCCTCCCAAACAGTTTCAGTGGTTCCCAACCTCACTGTATTCCCAAATGCTGCCAGAAATGTTCGCATGCCCCTCGTCAGCTTCCTTCCCCTCTTGATCCTCCTCGAGCTCCAGCCCACTTGGCAGTTTTCACAGCAACACCACTTTCCTGCTTGACAGACCAAGTAGAGCCCACGAAGGAGGCTCTCCCTCAGTGCCTGCTCTAGCCTGTGTATACGCTCCTTTGTGCCATCTACTAATGTGAACGTCCCTTCCTTTCCAGGATAGTCCCTTTCCCTGTAGTCAAGCTTCATCCCCAGCACCTTGGGCACTGCTCCCACAGGGCCTGTTCTCCTTGACCTGCAGACTCTCGCTCTTTGTGTCTCTTTCCTATGCCTTTTGGGGTCTCCAGTTTGTTTGTGTGTTTGTTTGTTTTTAATATTTTTATTGATTTCAGAGAGGAAGGGAGGAGAGAAAGATAGAAACATCAATGATGAGAATCATTGATCAGCTGCCTCCTGCACGCCCCCTACTGGGGATTGAGCTTGTAACCCGGGCATGTGCCCTTGACTGGAATTGAACTGGGGACCTCTCAGTCCACAGGTCGACGTTCTATCCACCGAGCCAAACCAGCTAGGGCTGTCTTTTTTGTTGTTGTTTTTAACATTTTTATTGACTTCAGAGAGGAAGGGTGGTGAGGGAGAGAGAGAGAGAAACATCGATGATGAGAAAGAATCATTGATTGGCTGCCTCCTGCATGCCCCCTACTGGGGATCGAGTCTGCAACCCAGGCATGTGCCCTTGACTGGAATCAAACCTGGGACCCTTCAGTCCGCAGACCGACACTCTGTCCACTGAGCCCAAACAACTAGGGCTCATGTTTGTCTTTTAAAGGACCATTCCTTGACCCGATGTCCTACCTCTTCCCTTCCATCACAGTATGCTCTTCCTCTGTCTCTATTTTGCCCCTTCACATTCACTCCACCATCACACTAGGCCTTTCTTTCCAGCCTCTTCTCAGAACCTGCCTTTGCCTAGGTCTTCAATAACTTCCTTCTACTAAACCCAGTGGATACTTCATTTTTTATCTTCCTTGACGTTTTTGAACATTGATCACTGTGGACCACTCCTACTCCATGAAACGTTTCCCCTGGCCTTGTTCTGATTCCTAGACCATTCTCCAGCCTGCTTTCTGAGTTTTGTCCATCCCTTCCACCCATCCCCTTTAATGTTGCCATTCCTGGGGTTTTATTGGCCCTTTTCTGTGTCCTCAGTATACCTGTTCCCATGCTTACAACTCCACAAAAATATCTCTATTCCAGATTAAATCATTGGTTTGAAACCCATACATCGAACTGCTCACTGGCAGCTCCATGTAGTGTCCACGACTATCTCAAATTTAACATATATGAATCTCTACTTTCCCGTCCTGTCTTTTCTTCTGTTTTCCCCAGGATCCCCAGAAGGATCCTCCACTCATCCATCTCTTTCCCCCTCCGCATCCCCTAGTCCAAGCATGTCAAACTCAAAGGCTAACACGGGCCAAATAAACAAGGTTTAAGTTTATGTGGGCCGCAAAAACAAAAGCTTCAATTTTCATAGAAACGTAGGTTTATTCCGATTAGAGAAATGCTGAATGCAAAGGGCTGAAATAAATGAGTAGTCATTAACATAAAATAATAGAACATTTTAAGAAAAATTAATATTTTTTTCTTGAACATTAACTTACTAGACACTGAATAACTGCACAAATTAATAAGCGTAACGCAAATAAACCTATTTTTCTTGTTCTCCAAAAACAAAATTCTTGTTGTACACACCAAACAAGTGAGTCCAATACTAATGACGTGGCAATCGGCTGCTAAAATATTTGCTGACAGTATTAACGGAGAGAAATGGTGCGCCTGCGCACAAGGCATGTAAGGGAAATTAATGCAACACGATTATAGTAACCAGTCATCAGTGAATGTTGTAGTTCGTTATTAATAATTATGTATAACAGGATACTGTAAAAATTAAGTTACAAAATTTTTATGAAAACATTTCTCACATACTGTTATATTGGTTGGGCCGCAAAACTATTCATTGTGGGTCGCATGTGGCCCGCGGGCCGAGAGTTTGACATGCTTGCCCTAGTCTGTCTCCTGCCTTCAGTCCCACTGCCATAGGTTAGGCACCCCCATTTCTGTTGCTCTCATCCTTGCTGTCCTCCCCCTCTTTCACTCAGAGCCTGCATATCTCCACCTACTCATATTTTCACCTGAACTACTCCTATCTCCAGCAGAATTTAAGGAAATGTGAGAATATTACTTTGATGGAAAAGGAAAAGCCTTTTGGACAATGATCGTCATGCTAAGTAATGGCCCAAGCATGTAATAATGGCCAGAGGTGCCTCCAATGTGATCCCAGGGTAACGGCGCTTATCTCAGGGACAGCACCCGTCATGCTATTGTGTTTATTGCAGTTACTGTTTTATTACTTCTCCCCATCTAGACTCTGAGCTCCTGTAGGCAAGGGACTGTCTTATTTATCCTTGTAACCTCTACATTTATTACCATTCTTGGCACTCAGTCTATAATTTAGTGAGTTAATGACTGACTGACGTGCTATATGGTTTTTCCTGTGCCTAGGAGGGTCCATTCCTTTGTGTGTGTGTGCCTTGTTTTGTTTTTGTTAATTCTCACCTGAGGATATCTTTTCCATTGATTTTTAGAGAGAGTAGATAGGAGGGAAAAAGGGAGGGAAACATTGATGTGAGACACATTGTTTGGTTGCCTCCTGCTCTTGCCCTGACTAGGGATGGAATCTACAACTGAGGTACATGCACTTGACCCCGAATCAAACCCCCAACCCTTTGGTGCACAAGCCAACGCTCTAACCACTTAACCACCACCAGCCAGGACTCTGGGTTCATTTTTAGCTCCCACTGCTTCTGGGGGATCAGCTATGATAAATTCCAGCAAGTTCTTGTACAGCAGATAAAACACAAACACCTTCATCACTTGGAAGGATCTCTCCTCTTCACAAATCAAAGCCCTACTTATCCTTAATCCCAGGTCAAAGCTGATCTCCTCTGGGAAATGTTTAGTTTTTTTAGCCTACACTGCTCTCTCCTACTTAGAACTTTCAGTGTATTTAATGTACAGCATTATTCAATATATGACTGCATTATTTACTGATTCTTTTTTAAAATAGTTGGTTAGCCCTAGCCAGTTGCTCAGTGGTTAGAGCATTGACCCGTGGAGAAGGGTCATGGGTTTGATTCTGGTCAAGGGCATGTACCTCGGTTGCAGGCTCGATTCCCAGCAGGTTGGGGAGCATGGGATGCATGCAGGAAGCAACCAATCCATGTGTCTCTCTCACATTGATATTTCTCTAACTCTCCCCCCTCCTTTCCACTCAATGGAAAAATATGCTCAGGTGAGGGTTAACAAAAACAAACAACAAAAAACAGTTGGTTAGAATGTTGTCCCGATACACCTAGGTTACGGGTTCCATCCCAGGTCAGGGCACATACAAGAATCAACCAATGAGTGCGGAAGTAAGTAGAACAACTAATCAATGTTGCTCTCTCTCACCAAGATCAGTTTAAAAAAAGAAAAGAAAAAGTTTTGTCTCCCCAGCTCATTTGTAAGCTCCTCTCATCAGACAAACCACGTCTTACACTTCCCTTTTGAATTTACCGTTACTGCTTCTCCCCAGCCACCATCTTACCTTCCTGCCCGATGCACATCTTCTCCCTTCCAGGACAGCCCTGACCTGCTTCATGGCTCCCCACAGCCACTGGCTTCCAAACTCCCTGTCTTTGTCCCCTCCCCTCCTTCTTCCACACTGCTAGCCAGCCCCTGCCCCCTTCTCCAGCTGTCACTGGGCTGGTGGCCTGGGTCACCCAGAGCTTTCCTCCCCTTCCTGCTGCCTCTTGGAGTTGCTGGGGGCAGCGCCTGCTCTCGCACTTATGCTACTTGGAGTCAAGCCAGGCATTGCTTGTGGCCCAGTCACGGGGCAGCCAGGGTTTTGGTCATACCATTGAGGAACCTTTTCCAACTGAGTGTTGAATTTCTCAATTAAGATGAATACACAGAAATCAAATCCATGTTTTGTAAAAGAAATCCTGGTGACTTTTTATGCAGTTATGATGCCATATTGACACAGAGACTCTTTATTTCAGGAACTGCTCATATCTCCAATAGAACTTAAGGAAATGTCTGAGTACTACTTTGATGGAAAAGGAAAAGCCTTTCGACCAGTTATCGTGGTGCTAATGGCCCGAGCGTGTAATAGCCATTATAACAACTCCCGGTGAGTCATTTACTTCTGCTGCTCTGTGCTCTTATATTTGGCAGGTCTTCCTTCCCAAGGTCACCGTTTAGCTTCCTGTTTCAGGTGTACCGTGCATCTAAGAATTCACTTTATTGTATGATGACTCAATTCTGACTAGGACCCACTAAGTCACTCTGGAATCAGGTCTGGGCACCTTCCTTTTTCATGTCCATGGAAGAACGGCTTCAGCTGTAAATAAGCATTTTAGAAAGAAGTCTGAAAGTCAGATTTAGTTTTCTTGTTCAGAAGTAGAGACTACCAGGATGTATGCATACATGGAATTATTGTCCACACGGGCCAGTTAGTCCAAAGGTTGATAGGTATGAAGTGATAAGCTTTGCCATGATTCTGGGCACCACACCCCTGCAGCGCCTGCCTGTCTGGGGCTTAAAAAAAGGCATTTTGATTGTGAATCCTTAGCTTTTGTGTTTTGAATATATTTAGATTTTAAAATATTAAAACAACAGCAACATTTAGTATTAAAGGAAGTCTTAAAAGGAAAGAGGATGTACCCATATTTCCAAATGCAGCTGTCTTTATCATTTCCTCTGCCCCGCCCTCTTCCAGTCAGTCCCACAGTATGCAAATAATTTTGCGTTCTGCTTTGCTTCCTTACTTTTGTTTTTTAAAGTCTTCATCATGGTACCGGAGTGTTTTCTTAGTTGTTATTTTTACATCATGTATTCTATATGGAAATTCCAGTAGACCATAATGTACTTACACATTTCCCTGGGGTCGAACATGTGTAGTATAGTCTCTTTCCTCAACATATTATTTTTTCTGATTTTTTTTCACATTTTTTATTGTGGTAAAATACATACAATGTAAAATTTACCATCTTCAACCATTTTTTATTTGTTTGTTTGAATATTTATGGTGTGCTTATTAATCAGATAGGTGGCAATCTGAGAGAACGGCATATATAAGACTGAAAATGCCACTCTTGACATTTCATTGCAAACAAGCTCTTATATAGGGTGTGGTGGGGGATCTAATGTTAGTGAGTTGCCAGGATCTGCCTTCTTTATTTTATTTTATTTTATTTTTAAAAATCTTTATTGTTGAAAATATTACATAGATCCTCCCCCCCCCATTAACTTAACCCAGTGGTCAGCAAATTCATTAGTCAACAGAGCAGAAAACCGCGGCTCCCTCCCCAGGCCTGTGTCCACAGGTTATGCATATATGTTGGTTCAACATATATTTTAAAGAATGCCTTTGTCAGCACTAAATTTAAGGATGCTGTAGGAGTGAGCATCGGCTGTTGCTTCTTAGTGCGTGCTCCCCTCTGCCCACCACAGTTTGGTGCCCTGCTGCTGCACCCTTGCAGCTCCAGCACAGCGCACTGTGCTCAGGGGTGCCTCCCAATCACCGAGACTTTCGGCGGGCTCCCAGGATGGTTTGAACAAGCAGTGAAATCTCTGGCAGCGACCTTTTAACCATCATCCGGCCCAGTTCCAATTCACTTAGAAGGCAGAGCCGCAGCAGTGCTCCCTCCAAGCCAGACTCGAAGTGCATTGCATGTGATCTAGACTCTAGAGCAGGTTTCTCAGCATTGGCCCGGCTGGTGTCTTGGGCCACCTTATCTGTGGAGGGAGGGGTTGTCAATGTGCACTGACCTAAAATGTAGCATATAGTGGCACCCCTGGCCTCTATCCTCAGGTGCCAGTAGTGCCCCCACCCGAGCTGAGGACAGCCCACAGTGTCTCCAGACATTGCCAAATATTCCCTGGGGAACAAAACCATCCCTGGTTGAAAACAACTCATCTAGGGAAAATGTGTGTTTATATTTTTTATTTCTCAGATTAATACTCAATACAGTTCATTACCCTCAGAGATAACACAAACAGGAAAATAGTCTGCACTGCTCTACCTCCTGTCAGCTGTTATCCCCGTAGGTGAAAGTTTTCTCAGCTTGCTTTACTAAACTATATAAACCATTGGTTGCCGAAACCGATTTGGCTCGGTGGATAGAGCGTCAGGTCCCAGGTTTGATTCCGGTCAAGGGCAAGTACCTGGGTTGCGGGCACATCCCCAGTAGGGGGTGTGCAGGAGGCAGCTGATCGATGTTTCTCTCCCATCCATGTTTCTAACTCTCTATCTCTCTCCCTTCCTCTCTGTAAAAAAATCAATGAAATATATTTTTAAAAATAAATAAATAAAATAAACCATTGGTTGCAGAAAACATGGGAGAACATAACACAGAGAAGGCATTGCTAGTTTAAAAAGTAAGTTCAAGACTGCCCTCTCCAGGAACATCTTAGCTGCAGTGTCATTCTCCCCTTAGGTGATCAGAGCAGGGCTTGCTAAAGGCACAGGGCAGATGCCCACATCTGGCGCTAGGCTGCATGCATTTGGATAGTACAGTTTCCCAGCTACATTATTCTCCAAGCCCCAGTTCCTTGAGAATAAGAACCCTAAATCCCCTCTCTCCCCCCACCCCGCAGGACTCTTGTAGATGAGGCTCTTACTGAGGGGGCTTTGGGGAGAAATGGAGAGCTGGGCCTTGAGTGGTTTTGCTCGCTGAGAAAGATGGATGTGACAGAGCAGACCAGAGGGTAAAGAACCCGTTCCACAGTCTCAGTAGTTCAAGGACCCAGACTTGGAGCAAGTCAGTTCAGTGGCAGGTAAAGGTAGTCTGTATGGATATATGATGAGCATACTGAAAACTGGAACATATGTGTCTTTATCAAGGATTTAGGAAATGCAGTTCACATCCTGAGAGTTGTGTATAAAGACAGACTTCATTTGCATTTTCAATAGTGAGTTTGTTGCGAGCCAAACTGATGAGATTCTAACCATATCTTTAAAACTCCTAGTGACACAGAGGATGAGAAGAAAGAAGGGCCTCCCTCCCATGATGGTTTTTCAGGGCAGGAGCCTCTCTGCTCTCCAGCTGTGAAGAGACTTGGGAGGTCCTTAGCACAGGACCTCTGAACTGAGGCCCCAAGGTTCAGGTCACCCATAGGTATAGGACAGACCCTCATTCCACTTTCCCACAATTTATAGGTGGTGCTGCAGTGGGTCAGCAAAGGTTGAGCCTGTACCAAAACCTTTAAGAAAAGCTTCCATTTGGCTTACAGAAAATTAAATTATACTCCCACTAGACAGAGTTGTGTTTCCCAAACTTTGTGCATCAGAATCACCTGGCATACTTTTTAAAAATGCAGTCCTGCACCCCACCATTAGAGATTGTGATTTGGTGCCTGAGGCCTTCGCCTGCATTTTAGAGTATTGATTCCCATATGGTGGACCAGGGGTAGATATTTAAGAAACAGTGAGCTTGTCAAAGTTCTAAAAAGCAAAGTGAAACACTGATTTTTAGAATTGTCAGGAGAGACAAAGAGAAGAACATTTTAAAACAGAACTAGAGCCTTTCGTATGCCACTTGAGAACTCTGTTTGTGTACAACCTCTAGATTTGGGAATAGGAGCTCTCTGTTTCTGTTGTTAAAGTGAAGCCAGATTTACTATTTTAATTTATTTCCTTCCCTACTTTGCTCCAAACCAACATTGTCAAGGTTTGCTATTTCTTTTTATAGACAATTTTTCCTCATTGGGGGTCTACTTGTAATTTGTTTCAGACTTCACATTATGTATTAGTCTGAATAGGGGAAAACAGTTTTTTTTAAATCACATGGAAGCTGGATGGAGTGTGTCATTATATTATTATATCTATTTTTGTCTGTGCTTAAAATTATTCATTATAAAATTTTTGTTTTAATTTTAATGAAGGAAAAACAAGTGTCCGAAAGGTATGAATCATACACACTCTTTCAGGTGTGATGTGCAGAGGACAAAGCCAGCTTTCGAGACTCAGGCTTCCTCTGCTCATGCTGTCTCGCCTGTCTGGCTTTCTTAGCACCTCTCCAAGAGGCTGGGAGGGTGCGGCAGCTGATTCACGGCAGGAAGTAGACATGGTGCCCAGCTTTTTGAAGGCATGGCTCAGTGTGGCACTTTGGAAATTATATCTTAAAGATAGTGTGAGACTTTCCTATAGTCTGTAAATTTTGGGTATCTGCCCCACCATTATGCTATACTATGCATAAGCCGTGGCAGTATTTTCCACATAGAAGCTGACACACATTAAAACCTAATTGTATAGGGAAAAGTGCATGAGATAAAATTACAAAGCATTTAAAATGTGGTGTTTGTTCTATGCCAAATAACATTCTAAGCAAGAATCGTGATTTCATCTGTTGAGAATTTAGCCATGCAAAATGCCATTTTCATATACTCATATCATCTATGAAATTAAAAAATATTTTAAGAAATCTTTACTGTTTTAATATCTTCACAAAAACTCTAGTGTCAGTGAGCACTGCCATTGTAGTGCAGGTTCCCAGGAGGACCACCTGTCTGCTGACATGGTTTATGGGAATGAAAGTGGTACCCAACTCATGAATGCATGAGAAAGGCTAGAGGCCTTAACAGTTTTTTTGAGGTAGTTCTACTACTAACCAGTAGAAAGTGTATATTTTATGAGAAATCCAGCTGATAAAATATTCTAAAAACTAGACTTTTGTGTTTTGTATATTAAAAAAACAACTGTAAAAGTTTCTATATTTTCTATGCATTAAACTCAAATAAGACAGGGCTCAATAAACTTACCTGAAGAATACATAAGGTGCAAGCTTCCTGCAATGGCCTCCGTGAGTGTCTCACTGAGGGATTCAGAGCAGCTCGTAGGAGCCATCTGAACCGCCATTTTCGTATTTTAAGAAAGTGGTTTTACAGGATGACTTCCCTCTGCCTTCTGTTGCTTTACTTTTTCCCTCTTGAAAGAATGTGTTGTGATCTGGAAGTATTTAGAACTGTTCTGATTGTGACATATTAATAAATAATGAGCAGCATTTCACAATTGATTTCAGGGCTAAAAGCAGTTGAAAGGTTCTGAGGTTTAGTTCTAACATCTTAGGTCAAAGGCGCTGGTGAGGTATCACATTATAAAATTGTATTTAAAGCAAACTCAAGAGATATTCTCTGGCTGATTTAGTGTTTGTAGTTAAATTCCAGCATCTTTAATGTAAGTACATTTCATTTTTCATTGTTTTTCTGCCAGGTTTGAGGAATCAGAATGAGCACTATCTTTTACAGATGTTCAAGATTAGGTTTTTCAAGAAAAAGTCATATTTTAGTATCCCTCTCACTTTTCTCTCCCCTAAGAGATAACTTGGTAATAGTTGAAAACTAAGCTATTGGGATAAGTGAAACATTTGGTTAACATGTGCTTAAGTCAGGCGTATGTTTCAGGTTATGAAAATTCAGTTGACTATTTCCCCAGTCTGATTTTCTTTAAATTCATTTTTTAAAAATTCTCATAGATGGTGATGGTAATAATGATGATTAAAAAGAAACGGGGTGCATTCCCTTTTAACTGTAAAACAACATCTGTGTATCTTCTTGAGAGTGTTTATCCTGCAGTTTGTGTTAAATCTGGGAAACAAAAGTAGAAATTTCTAATGTAAAATTTAAATATATATTGGAAGAACATTTTTACAAAAATTCTATTTTGGTTATTGATGGGTCTTCTTACTAAGCATTTAAGACAGTATTAAAAGCTTTGAACATCTTAACTGTTGGTTCTCTGATACACTTTTTTAGAATTCTTCTCACCTATCTCCCCCCTCCACCTCTAAAATTTAATTGTAACCTAATTGTAAACTTGATCAGCTGACCAAGATCACTATATAAGACAGAAAGATGATTCTTCAGCCTGACGGCAAGATTTCTGCAATGTTTATCCTCTTTTTGTTAATCATACATATTCTACTTCTTAATGCAGTATCCATCTATATATATAAAAGCCTAATATGCAAAGTGTTCCCATGGGAATTCTACCAGGAGTTCTATTGCTTGCTATGATGTGCGCTGACCACCAGGGGGCGGCACAGGACAAAGGAAGGCTCCAGTCAGCAGCTGGCAGCCGGGGAAGGGAGTCTTCGGCCAGCAGCTGGAAGGCCCTGATTGGTCTTCATCGCAGGCCAGGCCTAGAGACCCTACCCATGCATGGATTTCATGCACCGGGCCTCTAGTAAAACATAATCTTGGCGTAAAACAAATGTTCTCCAAGTGATAGAAATGTCTCTGTAGGAAAGCCAAAAGTTTTCTATGGTTTCTCTTAGAGAAATAAAATTATTTGTCCTAGATCTGATGTCCACTTTTCACAAGATGAATGCTGAGAAGGTTATAGGCAGTATCTGTTAAAAAGCATTACTTTCTGTTAACTAGAGATGTGCAAGCCAGCCAGCGCTCCATAGCCTTAATTGCAGAGATGATCCACACTGCTAGTCTCGTTCACGACGATGTCATTGACGATGCCAGTTCTCGGAGAGGAAAGCACACAGTTAATAAGATCTGGGGTGAAAAGAAGGTACGGTTTTTATTGGTTTTTTAATGTTCTTTGGATTACATTTATTTTTCATATTTGTCTCATTAAAAAATTATGCTTCTTCAAATGTGGTCTACCAACTTTTAGAATAGTATTCATGTCTTATTTTTTTTGTTTTGTTTTGTTTTTCGTTTTGTTTTGTTAATCCTCACTGGAGGATATTTTTTCCATTGATTTCTAGAGAGGGTGTAAGGGAAGCTTGGGGAGGGAGGGAGGAAAGGAGGGAGACAGACACGCACTGATTAGTTGCCTCCTGCAAGCACTGTGATGGGGCGGGAATCAAACCTCTGGTGCATAGGCCAGCACTCTTAATCACTGAGCAACACTGATCAAGGCCGTGACTTCTCTTATATAGGTATTTTATATTAGATAATACCACAGAAAAATAAATAATATTTCTGGTTATTCTCAGTTTTCTATAGAATTTCATTTGATTATAAGGAAAGTGATTTCTGAGGGTATCCAAAACACTTATTTCATGAGGAATCATACATTTTACTTTTGGGCTCAGATTCGGTTTAATTCCTTAACCACTTACTGATTGCCACATTATGAGTGTCATAAAACTTTAAAAACGTAAGTAAATAAAACTTTTAAAATAAAAATATTTTAAAATATATACCAAAGGTACTCTTTTACAATGAAAATTTTACCTTTTGAACTAGAGGCTCTACAATTGGGGTTGGTTCATATATTTTAAAACATATTTCTGTCTTATTTTATTAGCATTTTTTGAAAGAGCTATGCAAAACGGAGAGTGTTGTTGGAGATGCTTCAGGCATGGGTTGAAAGAATGAGGATGCAGTTGAACAAATAAAAGTGACAATGTGCAGGCCTTAGGGAGCCATCGCCCCCACACAGCCCTCCATGCTGCCTGCCTGTGAGCGCAGACCTAACACTGATGGGAAAGGTTTCCGCTCACCTTCCCCTGGCTCACATATGCATTGTACTTGGCTCCTGCTGTGCTCTTTGCCCTTATTAAGGGAAGAAATGTGTGTTCATAGTTATCTTCACATGCTAGCTTTGCTTTAATGTCCTTCACTTTGTTGTGTAATCGAGTCCTGCAATTCCATTTGTAAGATATGTTTTTTAAAAATTTTTTTTATTGATTTCAGAGGAAGGGAGAGGGAGTAAGAGATAGAAACATCAATGATGAGAGAGAATCATTGACCAGCTGCCTCCTGCACACCCCCTACTGGTGATCGAGCCCACAACCCAGGCATGTGCCCTGTTTGGGAATTGAACCCGGGACCCTTCAGTCAGATTCTCTATCCACTGAGCCAAACTGGCTAGGGCTGTGAGGTTTTTATTTCAAATTGTAGATTAAAGGTTTTGTGTCTCATTGACAGAATTCCATTCATCAGAACATTGGTAAAGAAGGATAGAGTTTTGTTTTGAAAAGGGTGTAGGGAACTCTATGATGTGTCCTGGTGGTCAGCTGTCGGTGTTCAGGGCCTATTCTTAAAGCCTAATTTGGGCTCTTGTTCAGGGAAGAAGATTAAGAGAACAAATGAAGGTCTTCTCCTTGACCAGTCCCCTCTGTAACAGCCTCCATTGTTGGGGGCCTCTTTCTGAGTGTGGGTGAGGAAGGTGGTTCCCGCTGCCATCTGCCTCCTTGAACTGTGAGACTGGTCTGTCCTGCACAAAGCCGCCTGCCAACCTCCCCTTTTCTGTCCCTCAATCCAAACTGCTATGAGAGTGATAAATAAAGTTTAAAAAGTCACCCAGTGCCACCTCTATGAGCCCCCTTTCCCTGCTTGAGTTCCCAGACATGCCTGCCCTCAACCCCTCACCCTAGGAAGTCCAATCTAGCAGCTTCAGTTCCATATGCTAGAACTTTTGCCCCCAGGACCCCTAGGGCCAGGAGAGGAAAGAGGTAAAAGCTTAGAGATCTGCTAATGAGGTAGTATAGATGGACGGATCTATATGTACACATGTATCTCATAATTATAAAATGGCTTCATATATGTATAGTTATATCAAGATATGTTATATAAAATGACAATTCATTGGTAAACATAGTGGACATCATTAATTTTAGATACTAGAGAAGCAGTAGACAATAAAACCTTAAAATGTGGTTTGTTGAAAATTCTATAAATTAGAATTTCTATGAACTCTAGCATTTATAACTAGTTACTCTATAACATAACACTTGGGCATATCTTTTGGTATGAAAGTTAGTGTATTTGACTGTAGCATGTAATTCAATTATGTCTAATTTATAGTTAGTTGCAAATACTGTATGGACATCTACTCACAATTAAAGAAGATTGGGAAAATATTGATTATCTAATATTCAGTGAAAAAAACTATTTTGTGTTGAAATGAGGGGCAGTGTAATATAGTGCAGAGAGCACTGACCTTGGAACCCAGGTGCCTTAGTTCCAAGTTTTCATTGAGAAAAGTGTGTTTTGTATTGTGCCCTGTGCTGGGGTAGGCTAAGTCCTAGCTGGGATGATTATCAGTCTGGACCCTCAAGTAAATCAGGAATCACCAATTGAGGAAAAGTGCACCGTACGCATTGTGCAAGGGGTGCGCTGCTCCCTCAGAAGAGAGACATCTGATCAGGCTTAGTGGGATCTGAATAGACTTCTGGAGGTGCCATCTGAGCTAATTACACAAATGAGTGCTGGATGAAGAAGGGGAAGGACGTGGGGGCAGAAGAAGCAGTAAGTGCAAATGCACAACAAGGTGGTTTGAGGGAGTGGTCCAGCATAACTAAACTGAAAGCAGCTGCTCTTGGCGGGGCTGGGGTAAGATGCTTTCCATCTCCCAGCATCATTTCTTCAGGTCAGAAGTGGAGAGCTAGACTGGGAAAGCTCTGAGAGCCACTCCAGTCCAAACAGTGTCCCAAATCTGGAACTGTTTTCACAAAATCCTGTTGAGCAAGAGGAAGGGGAAAACTTACATCTAAGATGGCCCCTTCCTCTCATTCTGTTTGTATCTTCTGAGAAGTCAGCTTCATTGTTGGCACCCTTGCCCTGATACTTTTCTCTGAAAGGTTTTTTCTTTTCTAGGCTGTTCTTGCTGGAGATTTGATTCTTTCTGCAGCATCTATAGCTCTGGCCCGAATTGGAAACACAACTGTTATATCTATTTTAACCCAAGTTATTGAAGATCTGGTGCGTGGTAGGTTAATTCTGACTTTTCTTTTTTTATTCCATCTTAGTATGTAGCTGGGCAATAAAACCATGTCTCGAATAACCCCTTTCCTTCTTTTTAGGTGAATTTCTTCAGCTAGGGTCAAAAGAGAATGAGAATGAAAGATTTGCACACTACCTTGAAAAGACCTTCAAGAAGACTGCAAGCCTGATAGCCAACAGTTGTAAAGCAGTATGTACGTTCTGTGTTTTCTCAAGTTAAAAAAAAAAGCCTCATAGCTCTTTCTTGGGAGTTAATTCTCCTAGAAAAAAATTCACTGGAGAACCTTAAAATAGTACCACAAACCCCAAGGGATCTTTGAGAAAAGAATTAACCCCAAACAGTGGAGAATTTCTGCTGTTTTCATATTTCTGTCTTCTTTTGCTATGCAGATACTCACTTTTTATCTTCTCCCATCCCGCCCCCCCCCCCCCACCACCACCACCACCACCACAAGCGTTTAATCCAAATAAGCTTTAGTCACTAAATCTAATTTCCAAACTATGTTATCTTTTGGACAGCTATGAGTAATTCTTTTCATGATTGCTGTCCCATAAAAAGTGTACCTTTAAAAAGTTATGAAGTGCTGTGTTACCCAGGAAAAAATGTCTATAGTACTAGATTGTACTAGTGTTCTGTGTTTTTTTATGAGTAGTAGATTCTCCCATTATTTTTACGTGACATATAAACAAGCCATTTTTCTTCAGAATATAAATTGTGAACCATAACATTTTCTTTACTTAGCATTCTCCCTGGCCTTCCCTCCGCTGTCCATACTTTTCTTTTTAAAAGCTCAGTTAGCATTGTCCTTAATCTACAGACTAAAAATGTGTAGTGTCCAGTGCTAGCCCATAAAAAATGAGAGTTCTCTCCATAGAATTATCCCTGTTATATGTCTCAGCCTAACAGATGTAACAGAGATGAAACCTGGGCAAGTAATAGTCCTTTGTAATTAAAGCAACAAGAAAGAAAACCCGTAAGGGGCAAATGTCAATTGCTGTCATGATATACTCTTAGCATAATTACAGTTAAAGAGCTTTTCCTCAGGCCTCGGGTAAAAAAGTCCCTTGCCAATCGTGTCGCTATTTTGAAAAGTGTCAAGAAATGGATAATTGTGAGCCAGAAATGAACAAGGACAACATTTTCTTCCTAAAAAAAGACCTAATTGAAACCCAAAGAAATGTAAATTATGTAGAACATGTTGGCCATGATTTCAGCCACTTTTGTCTTTATTAAAGGGCCTATTTTTATTTCCAAGAAATTGAAAGTTTTTTAAAAAGAGAGACAGATGTGCCCTGGCCTGTTTGCTCAGTGGTTAGAGCATTGGCCCTTGAACCAAATGGTCTTCGATTCGATTCCTGGTCCAGGGCATGTACCTCGTTGCAGGCTTGATCCCAGGCCCTGGTCGAGATGCGTGTGGGAGGCAGTCATTGGATGTGTCTCTCTTACATCAATGTTTTTCTCCTCTCTCTCTCTCTCTCTCTCTCTCCCCCCCCCCCCCGCCCCTTTCCTCCTCTCTACTCTAAAATAAATCAACGGGGAAAATATCCTTTGTAAGGATTAAAAAAGAGAGAGATTGATGAAATATGATAGACACGAATGCCAACTAAAAGAATGACCTATTTAGCCCTGACCGGTTTGGCTCAGTGGATAGAGCGTCGGCCTGCGGACTGGGGGGTCCCAGGTTTGATTCCGGTCAAGGGCATGTGCCTTGGTTGCGGGCACATCTACAGTGGGAGGTGTACAGGAGGCAGCTGATCGATGTTTCTCTCTCAATGTTTCAGACTCTCTATCCCTCTCTCTTCCTCTCTGTAAAAAATCAATAAAATATATTTTTAAAAAATAAAAGAATGACCGGTTTAAAAGGGTGCCATAAAGCTGTTCCATTCATTGATCATACCCTTGATCACCAAAGTTTTTGTGAAGATCAAGATCCATTCTTACAAGGCTCCCTGGTATGTTCAGTGAAGCTTGCTGATGATTTCACCAACTTGAGCCTGCAGTTAGAAGCACTAGCAGGTAGAGGGGCTGTTGGAACTAGAAACACTGAGAATCATTGTCCACACAAAGCGGACATCCCATAGGTAAGTGGCAGCAGCACCACTTGGAGCCAGCACAGGAACAAATGCCCTCAGTGATTACTATGAAGGGGCCAAGGAGATGGGCCCAATTCATTCAAGAAAGGCTTAATTGTGGTCACAGACCTCTGCTTAGGAAGCCAAGACATTATAGCACATGTATTGGTTTATAAAGAGCACCTTGTTCTTCACAGATTAGCAAGTGAGCCGTGGATGCGAACATTAACATGGCTCACCCTATTAAAAATGAAATGTGTTATTCTGTCCACTAGGAGGCATGCTGGCATCATCCCAGAACTACCCACTTCCATGGGATGTATTCCTATATCCCAGCCTATTAGAATAACAAAGCAAAATCAGTGTGGGCTCTCTGGATAAAAGTTTCTATATGTAAGTGTATATGGGTAGATATATTCCAAAGGTGTTATGTTTTCAAAATTGCTATTTTTATATAGCCCTGGTATTTAAAATGCAAGTATATGTGGACTCCAGAAGAATGCATGCAAAGCAAATTACAGATGCCAAAAGGAGGGGATGAAGAGAATTGAAACATCAGGATTATTAGAGAATTAATAGAATTCCATAATGTTATAGAACTTGAAGGAAATTTAGCAGCTTATAATTCACTAGAGGCCTGGTGCATGAAATTCGTGCGGAAGGGGTGTGTGTGTACCTCAGCCCAGCCTGCACCCTCCCCAATGTGGGACATCCCTCTCACAATCCAGGACTGCTGGCTCCCAACTGCTCACCTGCCTGCCTTCTGATTGCCCCTAACTGCTTCTGCCTGCCAGCCTGATCATCCCCTAACCACTCCCCTGCCAGCCTGTTTGCCCCTAACTGCCCTCCCTTACAGGCTTGGTTACCCCTAACTGCCCTCCCCTGCAGGCCTAGTTCCCCCCAACTGCCCTCCCCTGCCAGCCTGTTTGCCCCTAACTGCCCTCCCCTGCAGGCCTGGTTCCCCCCAACTGCACCCCCCTGCAGGCCTGGGTCCCCCCCAACTTCCCTCCTCTGCCAGCCTGGTCACCCCTAACTGCCCTCCCCTGCAGGCTTGATCGCCCCCAACTGCCCTCCCTTGCAGGCCTGGTCCCTCCCAACTGCCCTCCCCTGCTGGCCATCTTTTGGTGGCCATCTTGTGTCCACACGGGGGCAGCCATCTTATGTGTTGGAGTGATGGTCAATTTGCATATTACTCTTTTATTAAGATGGAGGCCTGGTGCACAGGTGGGGGCCAGCTGGTTTTCCCTGAAGGGTGTCCCAGATGAGGGTGGGGGTTCCCTTAGGGCGTGGGGTGGCCTGGGCGAGGGGCCTGTGGTGGTTTGCAGGCTGGCCATGCCCCCCGGCGACCCAAGCAGAGGCCCTGGTATCTGGGATTTATTTATCTTCTACAACTGAAACTTTATATCCCTTAGCAGAGGCCAGGGCGGGCAGGAAGCTTGGCTCCCCCCATCACCAAGGGCAACCCAAGCCTCCTGCTCTCTCTAGGTCTGTGGCTGCCGCCATTTTTGTTGGGATTTATTTATCTTCTATAATTGAAACTTTGTAGCCTTGAGCGGAGGCCAGGGTCAGCCAGGGTGGGCGGGAAGCTTGGCTTCCTCCATCATGGGGGTCAACCCAAGCCTCCTGCTCTCTCTAGCTCTGTGGCTGCCGCCATTTTTGTTGGGATTTATTTATCTTCTATAATTGAAACTTTATAGCCTTGAGCAGAGGCCAGGGTGGCCAAGAAGTTTGGCTTCCTCCATCGCCAGGGGCAACCCAAGCCTCTGGCTGGCTCCAGCTCTGTGGCTGCTGCCATATTTGTTGGGTTAATTTGCATACGCACTCCTGATTGGCTGGTGGGTGTGGCTTGTGGGCATAGTCAGGTACAGTCCATTTGTATGTTTCTCTTTTATTAGATAGGATTCTACTAAAGACACCATTACTTCACTCTGTTTTTAACCACTCACGGTATTTTAGTGGAAAAGTAATAAAATCTGAGAGAGGGCTATCTAGGATTGTTTTGTGGCACTGGTTGGATATGAACATAGAAGTAATCTTAAATGATTGGCTATTTATTTATATACATAGTCATGCCAAGTACATCCTGTAGCTTTCCAGTGAAGGTATGACTTGTTCTCCAGAAAATCTGATGGGAATGAGACCTGAGAGGTCTGGTTGCCATCCAGTGTTATTCAGTCCGACTGACAGTGGCTGAGCTGGAATTTTTACCAAGAACTGGATATGGTATTCCTACATTCAGTTTTCCTCTTTTTTCTGAATTTATGTGGGTGCATGTGGCTGGAATCAATAAGCTGTCTATTATTTAGTTTTCAATGATACAGAGTGCCACCACAGAACTTTATGTGGGTCATATTTATAAAATACTATTTTTTGATTATGTTATTATTATCTAATATACAGATAAACCTTATTCAGATCTTGCCAATTGTCCTAATACTGTTATAACAAATGGAAACAATTTTTTTCTGGCCCAAGATCCAATCCATGCTCTCATGTTGCATTTAATTGTCGTGCATCTGTAGTCTCTTTTGTTCTGGAACAGCTCTTATCTTACTAATAGTGAGGTTCACTTGGTCACCTGATTAGGGTTGTGCCTGTCGATTTCTTCACTTTCAAGTTCAAACTCCCAGTCTCTGGTTTTAGCATCTATTTATAATCCTTTCCTGAGACAGTTATTACTATGCTGGTTGCCAAATGAATAATTCCATTATTCCTCTATATCACATTTCCACATTGAGTTGGTATTTTATTCTAAGGAAGTTTTTTTTAATTGTCACCCGAGAATATTTTTTCCATGGATTTTTTTTTTTTTTCAGAGAGAGTGGAGGGGAGGGACAAGGGAGAGAACTACCCACTTTCATGGGATTTACTCCTAAACTCCAGCACTATTAGAATAAAACAAAATTAGTGTGGCCCCTCTGAATAAAAGTTTCTATATGTAGACATACATGGGTAGAAATATTCTAAGAGAAAGAGAGAAACATCAATGTGAGACACATTGATTGGTTGCCTCCCACATGCACCCTGACTGAGGGGTTGGGGATCAAGCCTGCAACCCAGGTATTTGTTCTTGACCCGGAACCAAACCTATGGACCAATGTTCTAATTACTGAGCCAAATGGGCCAGGGCTATTTTAAGGAAGATTTTTGTCTATGGACTCTTGGTTTCTTATTTTATTCTTTGGATTATAATCGTTTATTGTTATTTATTTTAATGCCCAATTGCCCCAAATTTAACCAGTGGGGAAGGCCCTTTAACCTTGCTCCTGTGTCCGATGAACATATCCCTAGTATTTGTAATTATGAACTGTTGGAAACCTAAATGCCTGAGTGGCTAAGGAAACCATGTTATGTCCACACAATGGGATACGATTCTTTCAGCACTTCGTTTCTGGGAGCTCTATCTGGCTTTCTTGTGGGGGATCAATGTAGACGCTTCCTCTCCCCTTCCCCCGTTTTGGTTTTTACTGTCTTTGTTCCCTAAAACTGGGCCGAAGCATGCTCAGCAGAGCAGTAGGAACTGCACTCGGATGGCCGGTGCCAGCTACTTTTTTTGGAGTTTTAAGAAAGACTTGGCTAAAAGTCTTACTTCTCTCCGCCAGAAAGGAAAACAAACAAATACGGAGGAGACCACATGACCAGGGAAGATCCTTTGATAATGAAAGAACAGTATTTGTGTCTGAAGCATGAGGCTTTAGGCAATTACATTTCAGAAATTAGTGGAATCACTAAAAACCTGTTTTAAAAACGGACTACAAATGGGGAAATACGTATGGCATCTTTGTGTGTATGATTATATTAGATACCATATCCCTAAAAATAAGGACTAGAAAGATAACAAAGAGAACCAACAATTGGGACAACTGTCAAGTGCTAGAAGCCAGTATTTCACATATTGAAGTCTCTTTATTTCACATTTCAAAATTAGTCTAGTGTAGCTTGGCTTTTCCTAAGCAGTGGGAAAGAGGGTTTATCCTGTGAAAAAAGGGAAAGGATAGTTTTCTTAGAATTTAAGGAAATTATCTGAGACTAAAATGCTTTCATTAAGATCACAGGTAGAGTTGACCCTTAAACAACACAGGTTTAGACTGTGCGAGTTCACTTACAAGGTTTTTATACAGTAAATACTGTAAATGTATTTTCCTTATGATTTTCTTCACTTTTCTCTAATTTTATTGTAAGAATACAATATACAGTATATAATATACATAATATCATAACATGCAAAGTATTAATCGACTTATTTCTAAGGCTTCAGTCAACAGTAGACTATTAGTAGGTAAGTTTTGGGGGAGTTAAAAGTTATATGTGGCCCTGGCCGGTGTTGTTAAGTGGTTAGAGAGTCGAGCCATGCACCAAAAGGTCACAGGTTCGATTCCCGGTCAAGGGCACGTACCTGGGTTGCAGGTTCAATGCCCAGCCCAGTTGGGTTGCGTGCAGGAGGCACCAATCGATGTTTCTCTCTCTCTCTCTCTCTCTTCTCTTCTTCCCTTCCTCCCTCCCTTCCACTCTCTAAAAATCAAGAAAAAAAAATATCCTCTGGTGAGTATTAATTGAACAAAAACAAAAAAAAAACAAGTTATATGTGGATTTTTACTGCCTGGGGGTCAGCGCCCATAACTCCACATTGTTCAAGGGTCAGCTGTACGGGCACGTTTGGTCTCCTGATAGCATTATTTCCTGGTTGTATACCATCTAGCCTCCCTGCCTCGTACTTAAGGGAACGGATGTCGGACTCCTGCCATGCAGTGTTTGGCTGCCTCGCTCCTGCCTGTCAGCCACTTATCTCGGAATTCTTTTTCTGTTCCAGGTCTCTGTCCTAGGATGCCCTGACCCAGTGGTGCATGAGATTGCCTATCAATATGGAAAAAATGTGGGAATAGCCTTTCAGGTTGGTCTGCTTTGTAAGAATGGCCTGTCAGTCTAGTGGGAAGCATGGCTGTGATGTTGGGATGGTGGTGCTTATGACTTTTGTCCTTTCCCTAGCTAATAGATGATGTACTGGACTTCACCTCATGTTCTGAGCAGATGGGCAAGCCAACATCAGCTGATCTGAAGCTCGGGTTAGCCACTGGCCCTGTCTTATTTGCTTGTCAGCAGGTAGGTTTTAGACAAGTCCCTTGGAAACACTGCTGGGTAGCCCTACAGATCCAGTATCCTCCAGGCACAGCTAATGGGAAGTTTAGATAATATTTAGGAAAGCATCTAGGTCAGAGACCTCTATCTAGATTTGATCCTGGCTCTGTGACTGAGATGTTGGGGTCAATTATTGCACCTCTAAGCTTTATGTTTCCTTTTGTAAAACTGAGATGACCACAACCTTCATGTTAGGGTTGTTGTGCGGATTAACAGGTAATATTCATGGAGATACTTTGTAAATTAAGTGCTGTATGCATTTAAGATTGCATTATGATTATTCCCATGTATTTGGAGCACTGACAAGGTGGTTTCCACATCTTGATTATAGGGCTGGACTTTGGGTGTGCCTCAGAACCCCTTACAAAGGCACAGGAAGGGCCTCCAAGCTTGAGAAATTCTCCAGTTCCAGAAGTTTAATGGGACTGTTTGCTGCTCTCAGAGAGCCTCGGGCATTGCCTCAAAATGTCAAGAAGTCAGTGGAATGCACTGCTAGAACCACATAGTTCCTTCTTCCTCCAGATTGAGGGGCTGTCAATTAAGGAAGTAAGTAAAGCTGCCTTCATATTCTTAACATGGATGAAAAGCTTAGGAGGCTTCAAAGATACTGCAGTGACTTGCAGGGCAGACAGTCCCATAGCCTGCTCTGGACGTTTTGGCTGTGCCAAATGTCATTTGGAAGAAGTGAGACATTGGCTTGTATTTGGACATCTTTTTAATAGATTTTATCTTAGTAGTATTTAATTCATTATTTTGCAAAGCAGTAAGATGTTCATCACTATGCTATGAAATTAAAAATTAGCTCTTTGGTCTGAAATTTTAGTAACTTTTAGTATTTTAGCAATTTTGCCTCTGTACTTCCCCAAAATGTACAAAGATAAATCATGCCTTCCATAGAACTCAGCGATTCTATTTGAATATTATAGAAACCAATGACCTTGCTTTTGATCTGTTTCTGGCCCAAAAAAAAGGAGATATTATCTTTTCCCCACAATCTAGTACAGCCATAACCAGGACAGTTCTCAGAAGAGGTTGATGCCTTGGGGGACTGGGCCAGGTGACCTTGGGTAGTAGCACACTGGTGGACGACAGTCAGCTGAGGAATGAGGGCTGTGCCATATGGGAGCACTTTGTGGAAGCATCTGTCTGCATTACTGGGCTCCATCCCCAGAATGTTGAGGCAGAGAAGTGAAAGATGTGCTATAAAAGGGTCTTTTCTCCTATTGAGACTAATTCGCCAGCCCAAAACTCAAGAGTGTTAATACATTGCCAAGTTCTGACAAAAATTCAGAAAATCCCCTTATATACATTAAAGCATGAGTAAGGAACATTTTCTTTACCATTAAGCCACAAAACAGAGTATTCATGAGCTATGTAAAGGTATGCCTGAGATTAGAAAGATCAGTCACTGGTTACCATCTACACAATTTAAAAAATCAATCTACTCCTCAGAACCTGGGAGTAAATGTGAATAAAGAAGAATAAGATGGACTGATTGCACCGAGATTCAGCCAACTTGGTCAATATCCCTTTAGCTAGGCTCTGAGGTTACCTAGTGGACTAAGGGACAGGCCTCTCCCTGAAGCACCTCACTGTCTACTAAAAAGCAGTCTTAATTCTTTCTATATAATAAAGAGGTAATATGCAAATTAACCCTCACAGATGGCTGCCTACAATCAGGCTGGCAGGGGATTAGTGAGGGACGACCAAAGGATGGGCTTCTTGTGCATTTATAACTTGTTTTCAAATAAGTTTACACTCTACTGAAGATTACACTGTCAAGAAAAGGATTCTTGGCCAGAATTTTGGGGTAAAACAAGTTCCAAAAGTAACACAGAATGTGCAGTATCTCCATTTAACAAAAATACATTGTTTTCATAGTTTGCAAAGGATTCTTTCAGACATTATCTCTAATCTAACAAATCCTCTTTTGTGGTATTATATCCATCCTACAAATAAGTGATGCTCAAACCTGGCCAAAACTGAACATTTAGTGAAGAGCACAGCAGGCAGTTAAACGCTCCACGTCTTCTAAGACCACTGTTCACGTTATTGCACAGCATGGCATTCTGCCACTGTTGTGAAAGCTAGTGCCTGGTGAGCTGCTCTACAGTAGGTCTCCCCACAGAATAGGCATGGCTCTGAAAATGCACTGACATCACCAAAGAGCCTGTGTGCCAATTTTCATGGTTTGTGATTAACCTAGCCATTTAGTGGAGAAGTTCGCTGTAAGATGTTTGTACTCTTTGTCCATAGGCAGGTGAGCTTTATTTGCATATTAGAAAAATCTATGTTTGAACTTCTCCATTTGTGACACTGAGTCTCACTTGGACCAAGACACCTTGGGAAGTGGCTTTTCCTTTTTAACTTAGCACGGGGAACTTGGCATTTGTTGGATCCAGCAACTTGATAGAAACTTTCTCTCTGGAATTCACTATTTTTGACATCTCTCTGAAGGTTTTTTTTTTTTAATCTTTATTTTTGAAAGCATCACATATGTTCCCTCATCCCCCCATTGACATCTTCTAGCCCATTCTCACTCCCCACCCCAGCCTTCACCACCCTATTGTCTGTGTCCATGGGTTATGCATATATGCATGCAAGTTCTTTGGTTGATCTCTTCCTACCCACCCACCCAGCCTCCCCTGCCTTCCCTCTAAGATTCCACAATCTCTGAAGGGGTTTCTTGATAACAGTTGATACAAGGAGTTTAAGAAAAGGTTGGAGATTTCTAGAGAGGTCCCAGTGATGACAGTGTCCTTCCATGAGTATGTGTGTACATATTTTCTTTAAGAACAAAAACCTCAGGTTAAATCTTTTATGTGTGTTTTGTTTCTTATCCTCACGCAAGGATATTTTTCCATTGATTTTTAGAGAGAGTGGAAGATAGGGAAAGACAGAGAGTAATACCGATGTAAGAGGAACACATCAATTGGCTGCCTCCTGCACACGCCCCGACTGGGGCTCAGGCTGGGGAGGAGCCTGCAACTGAGGTACATGCCCTTGACCGGAATCAAATCCATCTACAGGCCAACGCTCTAGCCACTGAGTCAAACTGGGTAGGGCCTAAATGTTTAAAGAGGATATAGGTCTCAGATTTTGAAATCTTCAGGAACAAAATGGAAGTGGTGTGTGTGTGTGTGTGTGTGTGTGTGTTTGAGACTTTATTAGTGAGTTCTCAAATATCCTTTAAGAGACCTTTTCCTTTCTTCCTCTGCTTCTCTTATTTACTAAGTCTCCAGACCTAAATGTCAGACCACAGCTGTACTTCCAGCTGCCATCACCATCACCAGCCCCTGCACCAGCTGCACAGGCTTCTGCTATTGTGACTAGTTGGTGCCTTAAAGAGTGACCTACGTTTTGTTTAATCGCACTCCAGTTTATTAATCTTTTGTAGTTTATAGTATAGCTTAGATTTCACAGAGTTAGAATGTGGTTTTCCTACTTTTAAAAGCAGACTGGGCCAACAAAACTTTCCTTATTTCTCAGTCAATCTGCAGGCAGGCAGCTGTTCTTCCCGTTACGTTCCTCGTTTCTTCTCCAGCACACATGAGGGGGCAGAAGAGTGTCTAGGAAAGAGTCTGATATTTGCATAGTAAAACTGCACACAATACATGTTTCAAAGGAAGGACAGAGTCACATTTAATGCAAATTTTTTTTCAAAGTTTGCTTTATCAATGCTTTTTATAGTAAAAGGAATTAAAAAGCCATGTAGTCAGCACATTTTACCACACTTGTTGGTATTGCAGAAAAAACTCATAACCATGAACAAGGTGATTTTACCAGATGCCCAGAACAGTAGTGTATCAGCTTTGAGAATATAAGCTTCTAGAAAGCCAATTTTGGAATGTGGTATTAATTTTTAAAATGCTTTTATACCATGGAATACTATGCAGCAGTAAACAGGAGGGATCTCTTACCCTTTGAGACAGCATGGAGGGACCTGGAGAATATTTTGCTAAGTAAATAAGCCAGTCAGAGAAAGACAAGTATCACATGCTATCACTCATTTGTGGAATCTAAAGAACAAAATAAGCTGATGAACAAAATAGATCCAGGGGCATAGAAATATGGAAAACACTGGAATCTGAGAGGGAAGGAGGGGGAGGGTGGGTGGGAAGAGATTAACCAATGAATTTATATGAATACATGCATAACCAATGGACACAAACAATAATGTAGTGAAGGTGTGAGCTAGAAGGGGTCAATAGGGAAAGGGGGGTGGTATCTGTAATACTTTCAACAATAAAGATAATTTTTTAAATGCCTTTTAGCCTGGCTGGTATGGCTCAGTGGTTGTGTTGACCCATGCCCCAAGAAGTCTGGTTCAATCCCCAGCAGGGGGCAGCCAATCAATGCATCTGTATCGATATTCTCTCTCCCTCTCCCTTCCTCTCTGAAATCAATAAAAATGTTTTTTAAAATGCCTTTTAACAACTGTTAATTCTGTGGTTAAAATTTTAACTGCTAAAATAGACTGCTTTGAGCTTTCCTGATTTGTTTCCTGTGAAGCTTAAATTATTTTATTCTTAAAAGACCAGTAACTAAAGCAAATTACTTGTCTTCATTTAATAAGTAACCAGTTGCTGGCTCTTTAAATATTATAAGGAACTTAGCAGCCTATACCTGTTTAGAACTTCGTTCTGACACATCCTTAGCTCTGAAAGGAACACTCTTAATTCCTCATCTGCCATCATCTGTTTGAGGTTTTCTGTGTGTCCTATTTTTGTTTCTAGGATTACTAACACTGTGGTGGTGGTTTCAGTGTAACAACTTATTTCACCCTTCAGGCTCACTGCCAGGGAAAAACTATGGCAACTGCAGTAAGCACTGACGTATCCAAATCCAAACTCCATTTGACTTCTTACTTTGTGGAACCATAAGCTGTTAGAGCTATTGGATTTTGGATCATGTAGTTCAGCTCCTCCATGACATAGATGAGGAGGCTAGGACCCAACACACTGAGGAACTCACTCAGCTGTGGCAGCACCTACACAAGAAGCTGGATCTGGAAAACGGTGCCCTGGCTTCCTAGTTCTATTATTGGTGACAGTTCTCCTAAATTGTTGCCAAGTGTCATAGAAGATAGGTTTTTCTTTTTTCAATGCCTTTTGTGCCTGTTTTCTCTTTTCCTCTTATAACCATCAGCTTAACACTGGTCGTCTTTATAATTTACTACGGTAACCTGACTGGTATTTCTACCTCTCTCCTCTAAGTCAATGGTTTTTCAACCTTGGCTGCACAATAAAAACACCTGGAGAGTTTTTAAAATCCGGATGCCAGGGCCAGACCCAAGCCAATATAATCATTCTTTGGGAGCAGGTCCAGGCAAGAGTATTATAAACCCCCAAGTGATTCGTGTGCAGCCAGCAGTGAGTACCGCAGTACTGACCCAGTCCACTCCACAAGCTGCTAAGGCAGAGCTCTGCTTGTAATATCCGCTGCTCAGAAACCCCAGTAGCTTTTAGGCGTCACTCAATTTATTGATTTTTTTTTTTTTTTTTTTTTTGAGCAAGCGAGCATGGAAGGAAAAAGGATAGAATGATGGAAACATCAATGAAAGAATAACATTGATTGGCTGC
The DNA here is from genome assembly GCA_026230045.1 of Corynorhinus townsendii. Lineage (NCBI taxonomy): Eukaryota > Metazoa > Chordata > Mammalia > Chiroptera > Vespertilionidae > Corynorhinus > Corynorhinus townsendii. The sequence goes on along the minus strand of JAPDVU010000001.1, from coordinate 105,698,481 downwards.
TTCCTGCATGCCACCTACTGGGGACTAAGCCCGCAACCTGGGCATGTGCCTCCACCAGGAATCGAACTGGTGACCTCCTGGTTCATGGTTAGACACTAAACCACTGAACCACACCAGCCAGGCCAAATGTCACTCAATTTAACACTAAAAGTAGAATGACTAATTCCCACCCTCACCCTAACCCAGTGATTCTGGAAATGGTGGCAGACACTAACACCTGTGAGAAATGCATGCTTCCCTACCCCAAATGAATTAAAAACTTGGGGTGATTCTGGTGCAAGCAAAAGTTCGAGAACCATAAAAGAAGTCAGGAGATCTTACTACTTAGCAGTGGGCCACGGATAGAACAGAATATCAGAATGAGTACTGTGCCCCGCCCTGTCCCTGGGCATGGAAAATGGGTATCTTCCTTAGCTCTGCTTCTTTAATTGCTACAATTTACTGCTCCCTGACATGAACAAATCACCTTTTTGTTTTTCCCCTACTGTTTCCTGTTGTTACAAACTAGTATTAGAACATTTGACTCTGCCAGGAGCAATAAATAGATTTTCCTTTCTTTATGGTAGTTCCCAGAAATGAACGCTTTGATAATGAGACGGTTCAGTTTGCCAGGAGATGTGGACAGAGCTCGACAATATGTACTACAGGTAAGATTATTCTAAAAGGAAAAAGGCATCAGCAGATACAATGTGGGAAAGTTTTTAAACCAAACAAATAACAACATTACATTTTAGATACAAGACCAAGTTTAGTCCATTCTTGATGTCACAAAAACTCTTCAGAAGGAAAAACTTGTATAATTCATTTTTCTTCCGGAATTCTTCCCAGTGATGCTAATTTAACTGGCCTTGGGTAGGGATTGGACATTAACAGTTTTGGAAGCTACCCAAGTGGTTTTAATGTGTTGAGGCCCATTGCTTTGGAACCAGTCTCCCCGCGTCCATCAGCAGCATGAAGATTCTCCCAGTCACCAGACTTGCCTCCAACTTAGTGCAGGCCCTCAGATGGATAGACTAGTAATCTACTCAAAATTGGCTTTTTCCTACTCTATCCTATATAACTGCCATAAAGATGTGATTAAAGATATGTTAACTTAAAAAATTAAACCAACGGAACTATTTAACCATCGGAGCTATAAGCTCATTTCAAAAATATTGCCACATATCCTCAGAGCTTTTCTGTTGAAGCCAGATCTTTCTGTATATTTTAAGTTTTGATGACTATCTTTTAAGAATGAGCTCTTTCTAATATCCAAATCTAAAGTCACTTGGAACTATAGTTCTAGTTAATGAGATGAATCGAGCAAACAGTTTTTAGTAAGCAAATATGGTCTGAGAGCTATAATTAGTACAATACTTGGAAGAATCCCAAATCATTACCTTAATTTCCAAAAAGCAAAATTCCTCAAAAGGGTATGTTTCTCTTTTAACTCTCCATACTGTTAAGCATCATAATTTGCTATGGATTACCACCCTTTTGGAAGGTAGTTTGGCAGTACTAGTAAAAATTCAATATGAGAGGAGGCTGTAGCTGATAAAAAAAGTTGCTGTGCCTGGGAGAGGTTCAGGAGAAATGGGACTAAGGACAAATTAATTGTAGCTCTTATTGTAAAACACTGTAAAACAAGCCTATGCATGAAAGCACCTAGAAAAAAATTCACAGAACAAATTCTCCAATTCTAGCTCCCTTCCCACCCAGAGCTCCTAATCACTATTCCCTCATTAAATATGAATGGACAACTAATATTTAGTAGGATTACTAAATAACTGATTAAAGTTTGCTGAATGAAAGAGACTAAGATAAACAAAGAAGAAAAATATAATTAAGGGGATTCAAAAAATAACTGCACTCAAAACAAGAACAGGATATTGTCTTTAAACAATGAAAAAGAATGAGCTCTGAGAAATTTTAAATGACTGGAAACTTTTCCTAAGAAAAGTAGGAACATGGAGTGGAGAAAATCACCTAAGATGTAAAATAGCAAGGGAAGAAAATGAGAAAAGCTCTTAAGAGCATCAGCATAATCCTGTAACAAATACTAGCGAACACGGCCTTCCAAATAAATGGTAATGAAACATTTTAAACCTACAATTCTGTATCTAGTCCAATAACGCTGAATGCAAGTCACTATCACACTGAAGGACTAACCGCTGGCTTCCAATACCCGTTTTCTGGGTAAGTTATTTGTGGGTGTATTTCAGCAAAAATGTGAAAACCCCAAGAGGAAGACGTGACTACTAAAACAAAGAACTCAAGAGTTCAATAAAAAGGCATCCTGCAATGGTAATCGTACAGGAGCCATATATGTATACTAGTATATATGTAACAAGTGGAATGATTAAGGAATTAGAAATATTAGGAATTTGAGCTCCATTCCCAAAGAGGAAGAAAAGGAGGCCGTTACATTTACAAGTGTGTTCTTGTAGTACAGTAAGACACAGCCAACGAAAATGTGTCTCTCTGTGTCAGTTGGTATAGAAAATCAGAGGCCTTTCAACATGTGAGGAATATTCTACTCAATGACAGAGACATCATGAACTGGGAACCATGGAGAAGGAAATAAAATTGCTGACTTGATCATACTGTACCCATTTTTATATTATGGAAATGTAAGCTTTCGATAATGTAAAGTGTTCAGCCTTAAGAAAAAAAAAACCAAAACACATGGTTACAAAATAGAATGCAAACCTGTATGTAGTGTTAAGGTACAGCTCAAAGTGGCAAGAATGGGTCTGGCCAATGTAGTTCACTGGTTGAGTGTTGATCTATGAACCAGGAGGTCATGGTTTGATTCCTGGTCAGGGCACATGCCTGAGTTGCGGGCTCAGTCCCAAATGGGGGGTGTGCAGGAGGCAGCTGATCAGTGATTCTCTCTCATCACTGATGTTTCTACTCTCCCCTTCATCTCTGAAATAATGGAAAGAATGGGAGCACTGGTTTCCTCACCTACACAAGATAAAGTCAGACAAGATAAAGATGGCAAAAGTAATCAACAGAAGAACTAAAGGCAGCAATACAAGGTGGGGGGCAAATGTAGTTTTATAGTTACTTTTATGGAAAATAATATAAAAATCAATAAATAATAAACTTTCATGTACTCACTACTGTAAACCTACTTTTGCCCCACCCTGTATAATCAAATTTGGATCATAGGATGTGTAGGTTAAATCCTCATCTTTCTTAGCAGACAGGCAATAGATAACTAATATTGATAAATTTAAAAAAACAATGGATAAAAAAGCTGGTGCCTTTAGAAGAGAACTCAGCTCTTGTGTACATTTTCATCATCAGCTCTTGTGTACATTTTTATTATGTACATTTTAAACTTCCACTTAAGATTTTTTCATTTAAAAATTTATTGTATAGATATTTTATAACAACTTTTTAAAAAGTTCTAGTACTTAAAAATAGATGGCTAAGGGGGTGGGACTTGGAGATAACTGTAGTACTATATCAACAATAAAAATATCCCATCTAATACAAGGGTAATATGCAAATTAACTGTCACTCCATCACAAAGATGGTGGTAGCACCCATAGCCCCAAGATGGCGGCACCCAGTCCTCTCAGCCCCGCCGGAGTCCCCCAGTCCCAGGGGGGATGGAGGGGCCGCTGAGAGAGGGCAGTGTGAGCAGCCTGGCAGAATGCTTGCTTCATCGCCATGGCCACAAGACAAGCATTCCACCTCGGCCGCAGGAGGGCCTCTGGGCAGTGGACGCAGAGCGGCCAGGTCCCACAGAGAGCTACTGGCACACGGATTCGTGCGCAGGGCTACTAGTATTTAAAAATGAAAAAAAAAAATAGATGGCTATTCGATATTAATGAGTTACTGTGTACGCTAATAGAGTAAAAATTCTCTTTAATCAGAGAAAAGGGCCTAAAAGAATTAGGCAGGGGAGGCTAGAACTCCGAGTTCAAACACAGAAACATAGTTTGGCTATTAACTAATCTAATCTCAAAATAGTTTTTAATTCATTATAATGAACTTAAGAGCTGATCTAGTAGGTAACACACATCTGTTCTGTTTTTCTGTATTTCATAGAGTGATGGTGTGCAGCAAACAACCTACCTCGCCCAGCGGTACTGCCATGAAGCAGTGAGAGAGATCAGTAAACTTAGACCATCCCCAGAAAGAGATGCCCTCATACAACTCTCGGAAACTGTGCTCACAAGAGATAAATGACAAGTCTTTCTGTTATTGCTGGCAGCTATTTTACCAGACTGTGCCTAAAGAATTTTGTGGAATATACTTTGCTTCATGTGCACATAACCAAAAATCATTTTAAAAAGTCATTTCAACCTTAATGATGGGCAATTATTTTATTAGTAAAGTTTTTCAGAAAAGTTTTAAAATAATTAAATCATCTGAAACTGTTATTCTAGCCCTGTAAATTCTAATCGAGGCATCTTGATGGTTATATGTGGTATTGTTTACACTGTTAATAGTCACATGTAAAGCCATTAAACAAATAAGTAATCGATGTTAAAATTCAAATGGTTTATCTTGTTTCACCATAGGAGTAAATGTCAGAGAACTGTGAAGTCTACATTTCAATCAGCATTAGATTTTAACAGCATCCAAAATTTCATATAAGAGAATGGTTTATTATAAAAGACTGCACATAAAATTTAGATGAGTTATATACAAAATAAGAGAATATTCCACTTGGAAAAAATGAAATGAAAAGTGTAGCTAGCTGATCACTAGTGATACTGAACTCATGTTTAAAATTATCAAGGCAAAATGCATATGCAACAGTCACACTGATTTGGTAGCAATGGTCTTTAACTCTCAGAATTAAATGTTTTGCACTAGTCTTACCATTTACTATCTATTATAGTCTGTAATGCCCAGTACATAAACTGCAATTTGAAATCCAGACAATTCCTCAATACACAGAAACCCACATTTGAGCACTCTATTTTAATACCTTAGGCCAGTGGTCGGCAAACTGCGGCATGCAAGCCACATGCGGCTCTTTGGCCCCTTGAGTGTGGCTCTTCCACAAAATACCATGGCCTGGGTGAGTCTATTTTGAAGAAGTGGCGTTAGAAGAAGTTTTAAGTTTAAAAAATTTGGCTCTCAAAAGAAATTTCAATCGTTGTACTGTTGCTATTTGGCTCTGCTGACTAATGAGTTTGCCGACCACTCCCCTAGGGAATACAGAATTGTACACAAGATAAAACATGCCTCTAAACTTCCCTTAAATTAAGAAGAGACACACAAAGTGCATGTGTTGCATTTCAGTTATGTAAAAAAGGCAAAACAAATCTGCTGGTCAGGTATATCCCTATTTACTGGTTAATATATGACCCCGTTTCCCCCCAGTTACTTTAAAAATCTTTTTATGTTGCTAGTGCCAGTTAATGAATTAAATAGTGCCTATTCAAAAACCAATTGCATCCACTTCTATAAAACAGTATGTAAAAGATACTTATAATTTCTTTTCATTGAACAACAGTCCACTGGAAAACTGGAGGACTAATAACAGCAATCCTTAAGAATTTTACCCACAGAAGTGAATACTTTTGCACATTTTCTTAGCTCTGAAAAAAAATTACTTTAGAAAAGCAACTAAGTAGATTGACTTGTAAATAACTTTCAGATTTTAAATCTTCAAAAATCAGTCACATTTGATATTGGGGACAGGTTGAGATAAGGCTGAAGTTCATATGCTGAGAAAATAGAACAATAATTCTGCAATAAATCAGTATCTTTTATTTATTTTTTTTAAAAACAAATCAGTGAAGGAAAGGACAAAAACCTTTGGTTCACTTATGTATTTGTGAGTGGAAAAAATTTATAATGCAAATTCACTCATTAAAAAACTTAGTTAAAAATAACAACATTACAGATAACCCTTTTTTGTTTGTTTTGTTTCATATGGAAACCTTAGAGACTCGAATCATTTCAAGAGACCTAAGTACGAGTACTCCAAGAAAATATCACACAAATTGGAAGCATCTTGGATTTTTAAGAAGTATATTTCAATAATTAATTTGTATGCATGCCTTAAACAAATAGTTATAGTTCAAGAATGAGAAAGTCTAAACAAAAGGTATGACCAGCACCAGCAATTAAGTTTCTGATTTTAATATTAGTCTGACATAGCATTAGTAACCATGCTGCACTGAAACATTAATGGTACAATCTGAATCATGATTTGTTAAATATTATACCCCAGACCCCCAGAATATTTAAGCTGGTCATAAAGTTAACATTGTGTAAGTAAGTATATAAGCATAAACTGTTATGGACAGCCTCTTGTATAAACTGCTGTTTACCAATAAACAAACTGCCTCAAAGATTTATGCTTACAAGGTAGATGTTCAATTATACCAATAAAACAGCATGTCCTGAAAATAAGGGCACATTTTAAGACAATTTTGTTAACCATTAATAGTCCCACAGTATGACTGAATAATAAGAAACTACTTTAAAAGCAAAAAATTTTAATCAGTATAGTGCATGATTGATTCAACATAGTTCCCAGGGAACAGACCAGTCACTCGATTGCAGACTCCTTCATACCAGCCATCATCATTCTTCTTTATTACATAAATGATTGCACCCTCCATAAATGACAGCTCATCATCCTTGTCTTTTGTATAATCATATATTGCCACAACTATGGAAAAAAGAGTTGAAATAACAAGTGAGTGCACTATATCCAACATAATGTGAATTTTAAAATGTCATGCTAATTAAACCTATAGTATAGCAAAACCAACTCTTTTTATGAATATTCTTAACTCTTACATCTATATAGTTAGACCAGTGGTTAACCATGTACCTAAATCAATAACTTGATTAGGGCCAAACTGACTCTTTGATTAGACTAGACAAAACAATAGTTTCTACCAATCTATTTAGGGAAGATCTCTGAATTTTAAGGGTTTATTAGATATTTCAGTTCATTTGTTCAAATATCTACTAAGTGCCAACAGTATGCAAAACAATTTTTCAAAATTATGTACTGGGCAGCAAAGCTGCATAACCAATCATTAAACCAGCTATCTAATTTGAAAATACACATACCTGGAGATAAATCTCATCCTATTCATCCAAGGAAAATATTCATATAATTATTTCATATTATTTCAATAATGACTGGGCAGCAAAGCTGCATAACCAATCATTAAACCAGCTATCTAATTTGAAAATACACATACCTGGAGATAAATCTCATCCTACTCACCCAAGGAAAATATTCATATAATTTATGGGGCTATATTTAGAATATTTTCATACAGCACTTTAAAGATCAACAGGATTTTTTAAGGGGAAATAACTGAGTAAAGATGCATTAATTAAGACTGAGAAAACTATTTGCAATTCTGTAGTATCTGTGATTATTTTGAGTTCAAAATATTCTCTTTCTTTGCACAGTGTCATAGAAAAAAGGCATAAAATTATTCTAGTTTTCTAAACTACAGGTTCATAAGTTTAATTATTCCTTCATTCTACCTTCATAGCATAATGATGCTGAAATTATATGTACTTTCCTAGTAAATGTGAAATGAATTTTTTTCATTGATTTCCCTCGTGTAGTTTTTCTTAAAATATAGAGTTCTTAAGACATTTAAGATACAGAGTTCTTAAAATATAGAGTTCTTAAGACATTTAAGTTTTTCTTAAAATATAGAGTTCTTAAGACATTTAAGATATAGAGTTCTTAAAATATAGAGTTCTTAAGACACTTTTCCACCAAAAAAGATGGTTAGTCCCCACAGTTATTCTGAATTAGGGAATTACAATAAGAGACTTGAAGTACTAATCGATATCATTTGATAAATTAAAATTGGCAATCTTCTCTCCCCTTTACAAAACACTGTATTAAGTAAACTCAACAAGTCCATTTTAATCCTGCAGCAGAATCATAGTATTGTGATTACAAGCTCACTGACACAAAGTTGTCTTTAAAAACCCCCAAACATAAAGAATAAATAATATGAGTTCGAGCGGGAGCGGAGAGCGGACCCCAGAGAGCCCTCAGCAGTCCCACCGCCTCCGCCAGCCTAGTTACCATCACACCCCGGAGGAGCCCCAGCCACCCTCACCGGCCCCAGCAACCATCACCGACCCCAGCCACCCTCACCGGCCCCAGCCACCATCACCGACCCCAGCCACCCTCAGCGCTGCCCACACCAAGCCCGGCGGGCAGCGGCGCAGGGACTGGCGGGCAGCGGCGCAGGGACTGGCGGGCAGCGGCGCAGGGACTGGCGGCCTCACATGGGGGGTGCCTGCAGGCGGGGGACAAGAAGGTCATCGCAAGGAAAGTTTTGGGAACAGCCCTAACCGGTTTGACTCAGTGGACAGAGCGTAGGCCTGTGGACTGAAGGGTCCCAGGTTCGATTCCGGTCAAGGGCATGTACCTGGGTTGCGGGCACATCCTCTGTAGGAGGTGTGCAGGAGGCAGCTGATCGATGTTTCTCTCTCATTGATGTTTCTAACTCTCTATCCCTCTCCCTTCCTCTCTGTAAAATATATTTTTAAAAAAAGTTTTGGGAACAGTAAAATGGTGGCCTCAATGTAAGAAACGGATATGGTTTCATCCACAGGAATGACACCAAGGAAGGTAGGAGATGGAGAGACTTGTTGAAGGAGAAAAGGGTGCGGAGGCAGCAAATATTACAGGCCCTGGTGGAGTTCCAGTACAAGGCAGTAAATATGCAGCAGACCGTAACCATTATAGACACTATCCACGTCGCAGGGGTCCTCCACGCAATTACAGAATTACCAAGTGAGAGTGGGGGGGAAAGAATGAGGGATCAGAGAGTGCTCCCGAAGGCCACGGCCAACAGCGCCGGCCCTATCGCAGGCGACAGTTCCCCACCTTACTACATGCGGAGACCCTATGGGCGTCGATCACAGTATTCCAACCCTCCTGTACAGGGAGAAGTGATGGAGGGTGCTGACAACCAGGGTGCAGGAGAACAAGGCAGACCGGTGAGACAGAATATGTATCGGGGCTATAGACCACGATTCCGCAAGGGCCCTCCTCGCCAAAGACAGCCTAGAGGGGACGGCAATGAAGAAGATAAGGAAAATCAAGGAGATGAGACCCAAGGTCAGCAGCCACCTCAACGTTGGTACCGCCGCAACTTCAATTACCCACGCAGACGCCCAGAAAACCCTAAACCACAAGATGGCAAAAAGACAAAAGCAGCCGATCCACCAGCTGAGAATTCGTCCGCTCCCGAGGTTGAGCAGGGCGGGGCTGAGTAAAAAATGCCGCCTTACCATGTTTACCATCATCCAGTTTAGTCATCCAACAAGAAGAAATATGAAATTCCAGCAATAAGAAATGAACAAAAGATTGGAACTGAAGACCTTAAGTGCTTGCTTTTTGCCCGTTGACCAGATAACTAGAACTATCTGCATTATCTATGCAGCATGGGGTTTTTATTATTTTTATCTAAAGACGTCTCTTTTTGGTAATGACAAACGTGTTTTTTTAAGAAGAAAAAAAAAAAGCCTGGTTTTTCTCAATACACCTTTAAAGGTTTTTAAATTGTTTCATATCTGGTCAAGTTGAGATTTTTAAGAACCTCATTTTTATTTGTAATAAAAGTTTACAGCTTGATTTTTTCAAAAAAGTCAACAAACTGCAAGCACCTGTTAATAAAGGTCTGAAATAATTGTCTTTGTGTAAAAAAAAAAAAAAAAAAAAAAAGAATAAATAATATTAAATTATCCTGGTATTATTTTTGTCTAAAAAGCCACCCAAAGGAATTGAGTGACTTCTAGCTATAGTAAAGAAAATAATGTAATAATTTAAAAGTAAACAATTAGTCCATTAATATTTATTATTTATCGTTTACCTTTGATAACATTAATTTCTTTGTATTCAGAGTCATAATGAATTAAATTTTGAATGCTATAGACTTTTAAACTAATCATGACAAAGGCCCGTCATCCTCAAAGTCATTTGGCAGAATAAAAATGTTTCCTCTCGCCCAGCCTTAGTGGTTGAGCAGCAACCCATGAACATGGAGATCAGTTTGATTTCTGGTCAGGACATGTGTCCAGGTTGCGGGCTTGATGCCCAGTGTGGGGCATGCAGGAGGCAGCCGATCAATGTTTCTCTCTCATCACTGAATTCTCTCTCTCCATCTTCCTCTCTGAAATCGATAAAAATATAAAGTTTTAAAAGTGTTTCCTCTCGCTCTTAGGTCCACTTATACAAGGAATTGGTAAAAGTACTGAGCTCAATTAATAAATGTTGCAATTTTCCAAGTCCTCTTTTTAAATGCAACCTAGTTGCAACTCAACCTACCCTCCCCCACTGCCGGGACTAACCAGAATACCCTGAGCAATGGATGAATGATTACAGAGACACACGTTTCTGTGAAAGAGAGGGCTAAGTGATTGCGTGGCTAAAAGATCGCCTGCTTCCTTGGCTTTTATTGTAGCAACAACTTGAACTAAAATTAACCTCTAGATACTATCAGCAGGTAAGTATCCTTGAGAAAATACATGCATCTGCAGTGCCTTTTAAACAAGGATGTTTTGAAGTCTAAACATAAAAGATTCCAGTAAAACGCCAGGGAGCTCAGACTTGTTTGGAAAAGTCAAGGCAGGTAAGAATCCGCTACAGGCCTCCAACCTTTGGGAGAATCCTCCTTACAGACTTTCCAACGAAGTCCTGTGCTTCCCTACACCCCACCGTGCACATATTCTCTCATAATTCTTGCTGCTGAGTATTTAACCATGAACTATTCCATGTCCATTCTACTCTCCAGGATCCTAATACATAGATGTATAATCCTACTAAGTATCAACAATTTATTTAGAATAGGGGTCAACAAACAATGGCCATGGCCAAATTCAACTCACTGCCTTTGTTGTAAATAAAGTTTTATTGGAACACAGCCACATCCCCTCTCCTGTGCAATGTCTATGGCTGCTTTTGTGCCATAATAGTGGGGTTGAGTCATTGTTTAAAGAGAGTGTGTTGCTAACAAAGATTTAAATATTTCATTTTGCAATATATACAAATAATGAATCATTACATTGTATACCTGAAACTAATATAATGCTATGTCAATTTAACCTCAATTTTTTAAAAAAAGTTAAAAATATTGCCCTAGATAGGTAAACACCTGTACTTGCTGCCTCTCACAACCACATCAAAATTACAACTAAAAGACAGAACAACTATCATCCAGAACCGTGGGAAAGCTGGCTGAGTGGAAGTTTTACAACTAGAGAGGTAAAGAAGAATGAGCACTGAGACTGGTAGGAGTGCAGAGGCGTGGACCAGGCTGGCAACCCAGGTGTGTTGCTTTTTTAATCGGGAGGAATATATAAGCTCCCGCTTGCTCTGAACTTCAGTTCCAGGCAAGACTCTGGGGAACCCAGGCACATATGGGGAGAAACTGGACCGTCTGGCATCAGGACAGGAACATGAGGGCTCGCAGCGGTCATTGTTCCTGTGCTGGGACCTCCCTGGTGCAGGGCTAACTGGCAGCCATTGCTGTTTGCTCTGACCTGGTGATTCCCTGAGACCCTGTCCCACCCTATTTACAATCCCACCAAAACTGTTCGTAGTGGCTTCTGCATATTTCTCAGCCTAAAACCTGTCAAACAGGCAGCAGCTGGGTCAGGTAGCCCCAAAGCAGCCTTGCTACACAGCTGGGCCTCATCTGGGCACTTCCAAACCCAATACAAAGAGGAGGAATCTGCAGATGTCTCTGTAGCTCCTGCTGGGCAGCCCCAGGCAATGGCTGACTTTGCACCTCCTTAGAGATCCAAGAGCCAGTGTACCAGTGGTCAGAGTGAGACCATACCGGATTACAACTCTTCACATCCATAAGTGACACCCTCAAGGGGCAGACTCAGCACCAAAGCCCCACTGAAGCAAGTCCTGCCCAATAAGGGTGTCTCCTGCACAACAGATCTCCCAGTGTAGACACAGCTGGTCATCACAGCCAGTTGGCATGGAGGTCAATTCCTCCCAGTGACACCAACAGCAATCAGGCTTAACTACAACAAGATTGTGCACACAGCCCACAAAGGGGTGCACCAAGAGCATCCACCTCAGTTGACTGGGGAGGCTGAGCCACTGGGCCCTATAGGACACCTACCACACAAGGCCAGTCTATCAACTCAAGGAGACTCAGCAGCTACTCAGTACACAGAAACAAATACAGGGAAGCAGCCAAAATATGGAGACAACGAAATATGTGGCAAATGAAAAAAATGGATGAAAGCAAAATACTGGATCTAGCGTTCAAAACCACAGTTATAAGGTTACACAGTTATAAGGTTACTCTTAGTGAGAATGCCAAAAAAATGGAAAAGGACCAGTCAGAAATTAAGCATACCCTGACTGAAATAAAGAATGACATACAGGATTCAACAGTAGACTAGAGGATCCCAAGAAACAAGTCAAAGATTTGAAATATGAGGAAGCAAAAAACACCCAACCGGAAGAGTAAAAAGAAAAAAAGAAATCCAAAAAATATGAAGATAGTGTAAGGAGCCTCTGGGACAACTTCAAGCGTACAAAAATCTGAATTATGGGGGTGCCAGAAGGAGACAGAGAGCAAGATACTGAAAACCTATTTGAAGAAATAATGACAGAAAACTTCCCCCACCTGGTGAAAGAAATAGACTTACAAGTTCAGGAAGCGCAGAGAACCCCAAACAAGAGGAATCCAAAGAGGACCACACCAAGACACATCATAATTAAAATGTCAAGAGCAAAAGACAAAGAGAGAATATTAAAAGCAGCAAGAGAAAAACAGTTAATTACCTACAAGGGAGCACCCATACGACTGTCAGCTGATTTCTCAACAGAAACTATGCAGGCCAGACGGAGTGGCAAGAGATTTTCAAAGTGATGAACAGCAAGAACCTATAACCAAGATTACTCTACCCAGCAAAGCTATCCTATCTAATAAAGAGGGAATATGCTAATTAACCATCACTCCATCACAAAGATGGCTGTACCCACAGCTGAGGTCAAGTTCCCATACGGAGCCTTAACAAGCAATCAGCAGGGACCTGAGGCTACACCCTCCCCCGTCCCCATGGGGCTTGACAGAGGATCTCAGGCCACCCCCCCCCCCAACCAGGTGGAGCTTGACAGGGGACTTCAGGCCACACCCCCCACCCGGCAGGTCTTGACAGGGGACCTCAAGGTGCGCTTCCCGTCCTGGTGCTGAGCTAGGGGACCTCAGGCTGCTCCCCCCGCCCCAGCACCAAGCCAGGGGACCTGAGGCTGCGTCCCCCTGCCTGGCAGGGCTTGACAGGGGACCTCAAGGTGCTCCCCCAGTGCTGGGTCGGGGGAACTCAGGCTGCGCCCCTCCGCCCAGTGGGGACATGAGGCTGCACCCCCCTGCCAATGGGGCTTGACAGGGGACCTGAGGCTGCTCCCCCGTCCCGGGCCAGGGGACCTGAGGCTACGTTCCGGCAGGGCTTGACAAGGGTGGGACTAGCCAGGTCTGGATCTATCCCAATGGGGGGCGGGGGGGGAGGAGAGAGGCGTGCGGCCGGGTCTGGGTCTCACGTGATTTTGAGGCACATATGGGTGGGCGGGGACTTGACTCTGGGTCCCGTGGTGTGCCCCAGACTCTGACAGAAGGAAGGTTTTCATATACATTTTACTAATTTTCTGTCATCTCTGACACTTCTAGTATAGAGAAAGGACAAAAAGCAATATTAAATTATTTCCTCTAATTAACCCCCTTTTAATGTGCATGAATTTCGTGCACGGGGCCACTAGTCATTTAGAATTGAAGGTCAGATAAAGAGCTTTACAGACAAGAAAAAGCTAAAGGAGTTCATCACCACCAAACCAGGATTATATGAAATGCTAAGGTTATACTCTAAGAAGAGGAAGAAGAAAAGGTAAAGTTAAAAATTATGAACAAGAAAGTGACAACAAATACATATCTATGAACAAGTGAACCTAAAAATCAAATGAATAAAAAACCTGGTGAACAGAACTGGTGAATGTAATAGAATCAGGGGCATAGAAAGGGAGCAGACTGACAATTCTCAGGGGGAATAGGTTGTGGGGGGTGTGGGAAGAGATTGGACAAAGAGCTTATACCTATGGACGAGATCAGTTGGCGGGGGGAGGCCTGGAGTGGGGTAAGAACCGGATAGAGGGAAGCTATGGGGGGAGAAAAGAGGAACATCTGTAATAATCTGAACAATAAAGATTTAAAACAGAAAAATATTGCGCTAGCTGGTTTGGCTCAGTGGATAGAGCGTCAGCCTGCGAACTGAAGGGTCCCGGGTTCAATTCCAGTCAAGGGCACGTGCCCAGAGTTGCGGGCTTGATTCCCATTAGGAGGCATGCAGAAGGCATCCAATCAATGATTCTCTCTCACCGTTGATGTTTCTATGTCTCTCTCCCTCTCCTTTCCTCTCTGAAATCAATAAAAATATATTTTAAAATTTAATAAATAAAATAAGTTAAAAATATTTGGTCTTTTACAAAAAAAATATGTAAATAACCTTGATTTAAGACACATCATTTCAACTTGTGAAGATTTTTTTTAATCATGCTAGGTTATTCACTGTTCTATCATTCCAAATTATTAAACTTTTTCAAATATAATAGTTCTAATTTCATAGATACTTAAAGTTAAATTTGCTTTCCAACCCAGAAATATGAGTAAAAACACAATTCAAGACTATTCAAGTTTATCACCCTCATAAGAACCACAACTTCTTTCTATTTGAAGGTACATAAAAATCTTAATGGAAAGTAGAATTTTCAAGACTTCCTGAACTATACGCAGAATATTTACTCTTAAAAAACATAAAAAAAGAAAATAGGAAATTTACTTTTAGCTATGTATTTAAAACTTGGGCAGGGGAGAATGGAACAGGTGTCAACAGCTACAGCTACTTGCTTAAAATCAGTTAATCCAATACAGGCAATGGAAGGGAATACATTTCAAATGTAATCAAATGTGATCAACTAAATTACAAGTATTTTTCAGAACTCTATACAAATACAGATTTTTAAATAATACATAATTGGATAAAAAGAGCAAACTCTCTAAAAACAGGACTTTTTCTTTCCTATACACTGTTTCTTAAAAGATAATTAAGGTAACTGTCAGGTAAATTAGGTAAGTATGGACAGTGGAGTTATATATAATTTCATGATATAAAATCATGATATAAAATTCTAGTTATTATCTTCTCTTTTATAAGATCAAATAATGAAACTTAATTGAAATCTTGTTCTCATAATAATCCCAATAGATTTTAAAGTATTTAGCTATAAAAGATTCCTATTTTTATGGTAAGTGCTTAGAAATTTGGTTTTAAATATTTACTAATTATGACTAGTACTAGTAAATCATTTCACTGCTTTTTTTGTGTGTGACTTAGTTGCTTCATCTATAAAATGCAGACAAACAAGTTAATCTCCAGGTAGAAGCATTATGTCATTGGAAAAGTACAGCTAATATTATAACATACTTTTAATTTAAAATATGAAGAATCCTCTCTTCAAATTGGAAATATATAAGAAATAAGGTTTAACTATATCATCTTGATTGGTAAAGTTATTCAAAAGGTTGTGAAACACTGGATTAAATGTTCTTCACAGCTCTAAATTATATAATTAGATTATTTTCCTTTACTCTAATAGATGATTGTACCTTACCTTTCTCAATATAATTCTTAGGGGCCCAAGCAGGATCCCCATCTGCATATGGGTCATTATACTGAACTACTGCAGCCTCCTCATCTTCATAATCCACTGGAGGTGGTGGTGGCGGAGGTGGAGAGTCATCAAACATGGGAATATCATCTGGTGGAGGTGGTGGTGGAGGAGTTGGACTATCAGCAACTAGAAAAAATTCAGATAATTAATATGAATAAAAAATGAGACTAAATGGAAATTCATATATTAAAAGAATTTAAGAAAGCTCTAACTCATATAAAGCATGCACTATAATAAAACATGCAAGATTAGAGATAAAAGCTTGGTGGGTTAAAGCTTCCACTATTCAAGAATAATTTTGCTATAATAAAATGAGCTAAAAATAAAGGTATTAGGAAGAACTACAAATTAATGGATGCAGGTTAGGAGACTATCTCTTTATAAAAGATTATAGGAGTAAAGAAGTTTCCTTATTCCAAGGCTCAGGTCAAAACAACTGTCACTCTTTAGTTTAACTCCTTAAATAAGCCTTATGTCACTTTTGTCATTTGGACTACAGTTAACATTATGAGTAACATTACATTAATGGTTTGATAGCTATTCATTGTGAATATTCATGTCCCTGATTTTAGCTTAAGTATCTTTAGTTTCCCAGAAATAAGTTTCCAGTGAGTAGATATTTATTTTGTTTGTTTTAAGGGAGAAAGAAAAGTTGGTGGTATTAGGTCTGCTTCTATGTATAGGTTTTCTATTATTTCATGTAAATTTTAACAAGAAAAAATTAAATTAAATAATTCCCAACTAGTAGAAAATGTCTTAAGAGTATTTTTAAAAATGTTTGTACTCATAATCAACTTTTTAAATGTAGAAAGCAAGCTAAGATTTTTGCCTTACTAGTTATATTTAACTTTTGCTAGTTAAATATAAGCATAGATGAGGGAAGGTCAAGATCCTAAAGATCCATTCTAAGAATACATCCACAACAAAGATTTTAAAAGTAAAGTTTTGTGGTAATAAGGTAATTAAAACAAACAAATACACAGAAAGTAACATATCATGCAAAACAATAAAACCAACTCACACCTCCAATTCTAGATGGCTGTGGTATGTGTGTGTAATTTAAATAATTAAAAGTGTAAATGGTAAAATGTAGAGGCTAGAACTGTATTCACTGAACTATTATGACACCAAGTAACAAATGCTTCCAACATTAAGGAATTCAAAACGGGAACACAACTAACTCTCAATTTAAATTTCTTATCCACACATTTCTTTAAAAGTTAAAGACATATGAAAATGTTTTGATACAAATTAACATAGGAATTATATAATATCTGCAGGGAAGAAATTCAGAATACCAATACACTAACTTAAATACCAATTTCTAAGGCTATTTTTTTATGATCAAAAAAAGGAGTCATAATCTATCTATAATACAGGTTTTAAAGTTTACTCCACCCTATTTGGAATAATTTGCTGAGAATATAACCAAGGTATCAAGATTTAAAACATTTGCAGATTAAATAGCCCTATTTCCACTTCAGTGCTGTGAATTTCTATTTTATCCTGTTGAGGAATGAAAAAGGCTATTAGAAAATAAGCCTTGTGTGATAATGCTCATTCTGTTATGTTTATAACTTATTTTTCCACTGAACGCTTGGATTTCCCCCCCCCCCCCCCCCCCCCCACAAATAGCCCTTAAAGCTTTCTATTACTATTGTGGAAGGCAACCAATCAATGTGTCTCTCTTAACACAGATTTTTCCTTTCTTTCTCCCCTCTCTCCCCTCTTCTCCCCCTTCCATTCCACTCTCTCTCTAAAGATCAATGGAAAAAATATCCTCAGGTGAGGATTGAACTTAAATAAACAAACAAAAAAATAAATTTAAGATACTGGTGATACAGTTTCTCACCAATCTTCCTAGCATGCTTTCAAAGAAAACAGATGGCAAATAAAGTTGGGCATTCTGCAGCACTAGGACAATGGCTGACTCAAGTTCATCTGTTTGGTGAAAGAACTAAACTAGTACTATGGGCCTCTTTAGCAAAAGCCAGGCATACCTAGAATAATGTACATTAATTCTGAATTTCTATTTAAAGTTACCAAAGAGCTTTGGTCACACTAAATGGAAGTTCATTGTGGTTATTTTTAAATAGTTCCTAAAAATTCTTGGCTATAAGACAGTTCAAAAAGTTTAACTGGCTTCATTTTTAAACTCTTAACAGCATTAAAGACCAGCAATTTACTCTTATTCACTTATTATTAAAAATAAGATTCACTTATTTATATATATTTAAACACAGATTTCAAAGTTGATTTGCACTCAGAAATTTCAATATTTTGAAACTACAATGTTTTATTAAATGTCTATTAAATCATACATTTCTTACAGGTAGGGACTGTGTCTTAAACTATTTGTATTCTTCCCAAAGACTAACACATAACACTAAATCCACAAATATTTGACTGGAGGGATGAAGGAAATAACACAAAAGGGTCAGCACAAGCTGAAAAATGGAATTTGCCACAATGTATTCTCTTGGAAGGCTGGTTGATCAAATGGGTTACACATTTGTTCACACTATTCTGAGATTCATTTGGATGGTGATGATCCCAAATAAAGTAAATTACTACTTGACCACCTTACCATCTTAATCTGAATAGCTATTTTGGCCTAATAAAATTTGTGATAGTGGTTTTCTTCATTTTGTCAAATAACATTCACTATGATCATGTGACTATGATTATACATCTTCCAAAACCTTAAAGTAATCAGACAGCAATATAAACTATCTATCCTAATTAAATCCATATATTTAAAAGAATTCCCAAAACTCCCTGACCTTCCTTCAGAGAAGCCCTAAAAAAAAGATGTCAGATTTGCATATTCATAAATAATCCTCATGGGCCTGCATGTAGCTAGCCAAAACATGAAGAGGGCTCTATAATGACAATCACTAAGATGAATACATATCATGAATGTAATTTACTTATCTTGCATATTCATTCTTATCCTAACAATGAATCTTTATATAATAGATTAAAAATTACTCATGTATCAAAATCTAAGGAAGGCTACAAAGCCTTCTCCAAAAACTTTTTGTAACTAAATAAACCAACAAACCTGTCCCAATTATGTAATAAACAAAATCTCACAAAACAATCTACAGATGAATTTGAATACCAAATGTTTTCTTTCTAACTAATTCCTCCAATAATTACTGGAACCTAGTAGTTTCCTTTGTGTTTGATTATACTTTCCTTAAGAATCTGCAAAGATCAGATTTCCTGTTTTAGATCAGATAAATACATAAGAAAGTTGCAGTTTTGAAACTTATATAGGTCAGTAATCATGCACACAAGAGAAAAAACTAAAGATCGTGCTCTTCAGTTTCAATAACATAGCTGCACCTATTTTCAAGATAAGATTAGCTTCTCAGTAAAAGTAAGGAAAATGGTGACTCATCAGCCATGCATGCTATAAGGAGACAGCCTCTACCCTTTGATAGCTCAGTTTTTCGAAACTTACTGTTTTCCTGCACCCTGGCCACGAAGCCTGTGAGAGGTATCTGTGGAGTCAACTGAGGCATAGGGGGAGGGGGTGGAGCAATAGAAACTGATAGCAACAACACAGTATGGGGGAAGTAAAACAGGTAAAGGAAAGAAAAGGAAACAAAAAGCAGAAGTCAGTTACAAGGACCACAAACATAAGTATGCAAAGAACAGTTTGCAAATGAAACAAAACAAAACAAAAACAAAACAAAAACCTGCAGAACCTTCAAGTTCATTACACACGAGAAAATCTAAAGCTGAGTTGTGTTTAGCCAACTGGTTAATTTTATTGAAAAAAAAATACTTCTGACTTAATCCTAATTATATTGTTTGGGAGAGATTTAAATTTACCCTCTCATTCACTTTCATGCACTGAAAACTTCAAATTGTAAGAAAAGACTTTAGCCCTAGCCGGTTTTTCTCAGTGGATAGAGCATCGGCCTGGCGACTGAAGGGTCCCAGGTTGATTCCAGTTGAGGGCACATGCCTGGGTTGCCGGCTTCATTCAGTAGGAGGCATGCAGGAGGCAGCCATTCAATGATTCTCATCATTGTTTCTATCCCTCCCCTCCCTCCCTCTCTGAAATCAATAAAAATATATTTTAAAAAAACAACAACCAGTTATCAGTGAAATACTGATAGCAGTTTCTAGGATATTGTATCTTTGCCATATTTCTGTAACCTATAGGCTGTTCTAGCTTTAGGGTAATGTTGTTAATTAGAACCCAAATGTGTTATGAAACAGCTATTTATTCCATATATAAGTAACTATATCAATCACAGTTCTCCTTTAAAGAATTCTTATTTTATATATAAATTTACATGTAGCTCTCCAGGAAAAACCCTTGTTTGTAAAACAAGGTTATTTAAGTTGACATTTAAGTTGAATTTTTAAAGACATCACTCCTAAATTTACTATATCCCATGCTAATTGTTTGCTGAGTTTTAAAGAATAAGGTATCTCTCAAAAGTGACCTTCTTTCTTTTTATCACTGTTCTGATAAGGACAACCTGGTCTAACAATACTTTAAAATAGGCAATTATTTGCACTTAAGTAATTTCTAACAAATCATTAGTAGCTGGAAAAAATATTCCAACTTCTTTCTAGAGAGGACATAATTTACAAGAAATAAATACTAAATGTTCATGTGGGCAGCAAACGTAAAAATTATTAGCAAACTAAAAGGAAATAAAAAAGTAAAAGGAAATATACATACATATATTTACCATTTTGTCTCATAACAAGACAGTAATTGCCAAAGATTGCTCAAAAGAGTCAATAGGAATGGATAATAAAATTCACTTTACTGATAGTCACAACAAGTGACAATAAATTGACAGAGAAAAACAACTTATTGGTTCCCAAAGATCACATAATCAAAAGGTTATTTCAATTAATCCAAGTTAAAAATTTTGTTGGTAAGTGTAAAAATTTGAGAGGTTCAGTGTTTAAAGAAGCAATAATTTAAAGCAATTAACTTTCATTGTGTGGCTAAAAATAGCACTTAATTCACTGACAGTTGGTCCTTGTTCCTTCTGATACTTTGTATATAGAAGGCTCTTCAATGAATAAAATGTTACAGTTTTTTATTTTTAAAAACTCGCATATGTTTTTTAGGTGTATTATTTTTTTTCTAGAAACAACCCTTAGTAACTAGCCATGCTGGTTAGTATGTAAAGAAAAAGAAAAGCTTTGCTGTGAAGATACTAATAATTACCATCACATTTAGAAAGATGAGGAAATATGCACATCAAAACACTAAAAACATTTACATCTACTATTACAACACCAACAGTAATTCAGACTGAAGGATGATTAATTTAACAACACATAATAATACCTTTAAAATTTGAAGCTAAACTTACTTTACAATATCCAAAAGATAGACATTCAGCAATAAAAATGTCTTGTCTGCAAATAAACAATCTACCCCAGTACTGTTAAATAAAACTACACAAACGTGTATTATGTGAAGTCACCAAAAACCCTATTTGCAGAGTAAATTTAAATGTCTAACTGAGGAAAAGAAAAAAAAATAAACATAAAGATAGGATCTAAAAGTGCAGTGTAAAATGAAAAAAGTTTTTAAGACTAGTGAGGTTAACAATCAGATAATGTGTGGAATAGTCAGATGCTAAGTACCTTTCACTACCAAAGGAGACCAGGGAAAATATGAGGTAAAATTCTGATAGTTTTTTAGTCATTTAGATGAAAATGTTAGTCTAGAAAAAAAAAACAACTATACATTTTAGGGTTATCTATGAATTCTGACATTTTTGCTAAAGTGGTTTTCAATTCATATGAGATTTTTTTTACTATAATACAATTAATCTTTAACTCTAAAATTTAAACAAACAAAAAAATCCCAATAATGTAACTTTCCCCAGCTCTGCTTTAAAATACATATTCAGGCCATAGCTGGTGTGTATCCATGGATAAAGCTTGCCTGTGGACTGAAGGGTCCCAGTTTGATTCCGGTCAGGGGCACATGCCTGGGTTGCAGGCTCGATCCCCAGTAGGGGGTGTGCAGGAGGCAGCCAATCAATGATTCTCTCTCATCATTGAGGTTTTTATCTCTCGCTCCCTCTCCTTCCTCTCTGAAATCAATAAAAAATATTTTTTTAAAAAACATGTTCAGAACATGTACTATAAAATAAAAAGAACTTAAACCAACTTCCTATGTTAACATGGAATATTCAGTGTTTTTTAAATTTTCTTTAATACTTTTTTATTCTTATATTACAGTTGACATACAATATTATATGAGTTTTAGGTTTACAACCACATGATTAGATATTTACATAACTTATGAAGTGATCACCCCAATAAATCCAGTACCCATCCGACACCATATATAGCTATTACAATACTAGAGGCCCAGTGCATGAAAATCCATGCACTGGAAGGGGGGTCCCTCAGCCCGGCCTGCCCCCTCTCACAGTCCGGGAGCCCTCAAGGGCAGGAGATGACCAGGTGACCAGGGGAAGGCGACGCCCCCATCACACCTCTGCTGCTGCCACTGTTACGTGAGCCTCGGGCGGTCCTGGGTGGCTGGGCAGCCGCCATCCAAGGCTTGCTTGCACCTCAGCCATCAACTGGGAAGCCACCATCCGAGGCTTGCCTGTGCCTTGAGCTGGCCCTGGGCGGCTGGGGGCCTGAGGATACTGGCGGACTCCGGAGGCAGGCGCGTGAGACAAGCCCAGCTGTGTCGCATGTCTGCCACCGCAGCAGGGCTGAGGGGACTGGGCACCGCCATCTTGTGGCTGTGGGTGCCGCCATCTTTGAGGCGTGTCAGTCAATTAGCATATTCCCTTCTTACTGGCTATGGGTGCCACCATCTTTGTGAGGGCGTGACAGACAATTAGCATATTCCCTCTTTATTAGATAGGATTATTGACTAGATCCCCTATCTGCTTCACATCCCCCCATGACTATTCTGTAACTACCAATTTTACTCAGTGTTTTCTAAGTCAACCAATAAAATATGCAGTTCTAGAAAGTAGCTACAAAAGCTATATGGGGAAAGTGTGTTTCAGTCTAGTCCCAGTGATCACCCTTCAAACCAGTAACAAATACTGGACAATAGGCTCATTTTAGATCTGTTTTTCCTTTTTGGATTAAGCATGTTGATATGGAAAGTGAAATTAATAACCACCACAAGCAATTCAAACTCCCTGACATTATATGCCCAAACAATTTCCTAATCTTATCAGCTTTTAAACATTGATTGCAATTAGTGTTGAGATGTGCAATTCAAGGTGAAGAAGAAATTTTTTAAAAATCCTCCCCACTGTTATAATTATTCAGAGACATAATAAGCAAACATCACTAACTTTTTTAATGGTTTTTAATTCATTTCAGTATAGTTTAACAAGCTTAAAAGTGATAGCCAGCAATTTTATGTCATTTTAAAGATTATTCACAATGTTTTAAATTCTCTTGTTATTGAACAGCCTCAAATATGCCAATAAAAATAAATTCAACTTAATTAATTTCAGTTTTTCTTCTCTAGTTCTATTTATAATAAAAATACCATTTCAAAGCATCAGTTAAATTTTAGTATAAAGTACACTAAGCCTGAATTATTTGAGTGAAAGTGATAAACAATTGTTTTTTAAATAGTATGTTTCAAGAAACAACTAAATAAATATAAAGTGGCATGATTTCAATTGTTGTCTATCACTGGCAAAATAACAATTTCAAATAATTTCCCTCAAAAGGAGCTCAGTGGTGCTGTACGCCTGCACAACACAAGCTTACTTGAATTCTGAGAATAAAGTGGACCTCCATTAACATGAGGCTGAGCAGAAAACTGAGCAGTCACAGAGGGAGTTCGTCTGTATCCACCAGAAGATGTCGAGGAAGTAGTAGAGTTGTGTCGAGATATCTGCCTGGTCATTGTGCCATACTGGGAACCAGGAGCTGAGCCCGGGGCCACTGAAAAGCATTAGTCAAAGGCAACCAACAAAGAATTTGAGCACTGCATATTACCTCCAACAGCAGAACAAAGAGAGGAGGACTCACAGTAAGAAATATTTATTATTTTTAAAGCCCATAGCAAAATTAAAGAGAAAAGTAAAGATAAAGCACAAATAGCTCCATCTCTGAAGAAGGAAAAACAGATTGTGTGGGAAGCTGCAAAAGTAAAAAAAGTTATTCTTAAGCCATTTAATTTAGCATAATCCCTAATATTTTGCTAAAATTATTTATAAATTTTTCCTGTATTATTTTAGAACACACAAATTTTGTATGTAAACTAGAGGCCCCGTGCATGAAAATTCATACACTGGACTTGGGGGTTGTCCCTCAGCCCGGCCTGCCCCCTCTCACAGTCCAGAAGCCTTCAGGGGTAGGAGGTGACCCGGCGATCAGGGGAAGGCGACGCCCCCCTCTGCTGTTGCCACTGCTGGCAGCGCAAGCCTCGGCCGGCCCTGGTTACTTAAGCCTCGGGCAGCCCTGGCTGGCTGGGCAGCCGCCCTCCAAGGCTTGCGTGTGCCTCAGGCCGGCCCTGGACAGCTGTGGGGCTGAGGGAACTGGGGGCCACCATCTTTGAGGGTGAGGCAGTCAACTAGCATATTCCCTCCTTATTGGCTGTGGGCATCGCCATCTTTGAGGGTGGAGTTGGCAATTAGCATATTCCCTCCTTATTGGCTGTGGGCGCCGCCATCTTTGGATGGTGTGAGGGTCAGTTAGCATATTCCCTCTTTATTGGCTAGGATTATTTCTCTCTAATAAAATAAGTACCAATGGATAGTCTGAAGAGGAAAGTGTCAGCTTTTAAATGTGAATACGTTAATATTTGATTTACAAACTTCTTCCTTTCCATTGGCAAATCTTCAGAAAAACTGTATAAGATTCTATCCAGCCAAATTCAGTTTAAATTATAAAATTTAAAGAGTTATGCATATTTTCCACAGATTGTACTAAAATTTGAATGTTTATTTTTATCAGCAGTTATCAATACATACTATAGTAAAATCACTTTTAAGGGAAGTACAACTTCTAGTTTCAATGCTCTTATAGAAATCCATTCTCTTTCTCCATACTTGGAGGTCTTTTTTTCCATACTACACTCAAAGCCATCGTTTATATAATATTACATGCATATCTAAACTTACTAAGGTATTAATAATGCTTAATATTTTATTCAGTCATCTTGACCAACATTTCAAAAGTTTAATACTTAAAAGGTTAATAAAAAAGTTCAAAGCCTCTAAAGTTAACTATACTTTCCAAAGGTTACTTTGGGATTAACAGTATCATTTTTTTTTGCCTGACCTAAACATCTAACCATGACTATGTAAGAAGACAGCATCCTAGTTTATTTTCATTCAGTTGCCTAATTTAACCTCCCCTAGAGGTGATGAAAGTTATTAAATAAAACTGTATAGCAGAGGTTGTTCATTAAAAGTGCTAATATTTAACATTTTGGAACTCCCAAGCCATAGGCAGTCACTAATTATTTGAATCATCCACATCGTCATTTTCGAAACAGAAACACATTTTTAAAATAACAGTCGATGCAAAAATTTTCATGAGTAACCCTGGATAGCTAGATTTTCTAGAAAGCTAAGAAGTAAGCCTAAAGCTAATTTTAATAGAATTCTCACTAAAATGATTTTTATATTTCTCTACCTATATAAAAATGTATGAAATCCAAGTTGTTTTTCTTGCTGATTTAAAACCCAAAACCAACTTTTTCAGCAGTTCCAAACTATGCCTATTTTAAAATCTATTTTAATATTTTATTATAAAATAAACCATAATACCAGAGGGTATTATGTACGTATATATCTGTGTTATATAAATTATACATATACATATGTATATGCAAATGGTATATGCTAATGTTATATAATATTTGTAATGATTATATATAACTATTTATATAAGTACATATATAATTTTTTAAACAAAATAAGATAAATACCCTGCTTCAAGAAATAGAATATTACTAGTATCACTGGAGTTTCCTGTATGCCCCCTCTGGATCCACAACTCCAAAAGGCATGTGTTAAACATTCTATTTCTTTACTATATATAGCTTCAAATAAAATCACAGATATAGAATCTTAAACAATATACAGAGATTTTGCAAATTTACAAATATTTATAATAAAATAATTATGTATTCTGTTGGCTTGCTCTTTTCCTTTGATATTTTTTTAAAATTCACCCATGTTGATAAGTATATCAATATATTATTAATTCTTATAGCTACATTCACATGTAAACATCCCACAATTTATCCATTCCATTACTAGACATTTTGGTTACATCCAGAGTTTTGCTATTCTTAATATTGCTACTATGAACATTCCTAAATATGGTTCTTGAGTTTTTCTAGAACAGTGGTTCTCAAACTTGAGCACTGATCAGAATTGCACCTTGAAAGCTTGTTATAATACAGATTGCTGGGCTCTAGTCCTCAGAGTTTCTGACTAAGTAAGTCTAGATGGGACCTGAAAATTCACATTTCTAACAAATTCCCGATGATGCTGTTATTCTGGGTATCACACTCCAAAAGCCTCTGCTCTAGGACAGTGAGTGGTTTTAAACTCCATGGTCTTAGGGTTCACTCTTTAAAATTACAGAACCTCAAAGAGCTTGGTTGAGGTAGGTTATAATAAAAGTAACAGAAATTAAAACTGATATATCTCTAAAACACATGAATCCACAAATACACATTCCATTAGCTGTCAAAGTAATGGTTTTATCATACGTTATATAGCCTCTGAAAAAGTCCACAGTACCAGAATGAGAATTTAAAAGGCAAATAAATCTTATGAATATAGTTCTGACCTCAAAAACTCCATGAAAGAATCTTGGCAACCCTCATAAGTCCCATAATCATATTTTGAGAACCAGTACTCTAGGGTAAATATGAAATAAAACTGATAAATCTAAGGTAGAAACCTGTTCAACTTGAGTAGCTAACAAACTACTTTCCCCAGTGAGTATATCAACTAATAAATTCTGACCAGCAATGTACTTTTTCTTGTTACTGTACATCCTCACCAACATTTGGTATTAGGGGACTTCTTAATTTTCAGCTACCTGGTAAGTAAGAAACAGTATGTCACTGTGGTTTTAATTTTCATTTTCTTGATTATCAATCAGGTTGAGGGGATTTTTTTTTTCACACGAACTTTCTGTAAACAATTTCTACTGGGATCTTCATATTACCTCCTATTGCCCTTTTTCCTTTGTGTACAAGTGCAAATGTTTTGAAAGATGCTACTAGATGGCTGTATTTTACAACATGAAACATAGCTCTCATTATTTGAAACATGCCATTATACATTTCTACCCAGATTACTGATAATGTGTATTTCTAAGCCTATTGGTTTTATATGGAGTCTGTATTTGAAATTCCTTATATGTTCTATCTAGTCACCCCCAACTTGGGAACAATTTAAATGTATTTTACTGAAAAAAAAAAAAGTTCCATGGCATCTTCAGATGCCTTAAGTACTGGGCTATATCAGTATTTTTCAAATTGTGATTCACAGGAAAGTCTCAAGCACCCTATCCCACACATCTATTTCTTTTCTATTTTCTTCCTCCTGTCCTCCACCTTCACTCCAATACTTTGACTGTTGTATATACCAGAGAGTTCCAAATAGTTTCATTTTTTTAAAAATTACATTACTAATTTAAAAAATGTTTTTGAACAATCACTGCTATAATTTCCCTAGAAAAATCTAAACAAAAAACAAATACAAACCACATTAAATTGTATATAAGCTAGGCATAGAAACATTTTATTTTACAGAGCGTTATTTTATATTTGTTTTGTGTGTAACTTCAGAGGCCTTTCACCAGAAGAAATTAGTGTAAATTAGATTTAACACTTTAACCTTTGCATTACCACTTACAACCTAATAACTTTAAAGGCTAGTAGACTAACAGAGGAGTTTGTTATGAATTATGCAGAGTAAGTTAAATCGCTCCAATGGCTGTGCAGTCTCACCTAGCACAGTGCTCACTGGAAGAAGAGGTGGGCTGGAGCTCCAGGAGGAGGAGGGACAGAAACGTTTTCTAATAAGATAGTTTATAATGCAGGTCAGAGTACAAGAAGGAGAACTAAACATTCCGAAACAGTAAGAAAGTACAATGTTTGGGTAAGAAGAAAAAAAGAAAGACACACACCCCCATATGTAAAGCATGTTCAAATAGATAAGAATTTTTCTACAAAGTCTTCATTGTATTTACTAAAAAATCAAGGGACTAATTTAATGCTTTGCAACAATTCCTTAAAAATTTATGTAATCTAAAAAGTAAAAGAATTTTTCCTTTTTTAATCCCATTTATTACTCATGGTATTTTACTGAAATAAGTATATTGAATATCATACATAAATATAGTAAAGTCACAAAATGAACTAACACAAGTTGAGATACTAGCCTAAAAGGCAACATCAAAACTTACTAATACATAATTCACAATATAGTCACTAATCCTTTGGTTGGAGAAACAAGAATATTAGCTTGTTCTTCATATAATAAACTTTCTTGATTACGTCCAAGGCAACTCTTTCTAAAGCAGAATAGCCAAAAAGTTATTTAATAAAGCTGTTCAATATGCTTTATATGTAAGAAGAAAGAGCTGATAAAACACAAAAAAACACTTAATATTGTGTAAAAACTAATCCAAAAATGTTCTTAAATTTGTTGTTAGTGTTTATGTTCTAGCAACAATCACACAAATAAATAATTTGATCTAATATAATTAAATTATTTCAGGCTTTCATAATCAAGCTCATAAGTACTACCACATATTAAAATAGATTAATAAATAATATACCTGATCCAATAGTGGGTGGTGAAGGTGTAGGCACGGCAATAGGAATGCCAATACTGCTGCTTCCACTGTTTTCTCGACTTCCACTTCCCCCACTGCTTCCACTGGAAAGAAAAGAAAAAATTGTGGAAAAAGGAATTCTAGTGATTTAACCCCCCAAAATAATAATAATCAACTCAAAGCCACTAACTACTCCCTTTTATGATATACTAGAGGCCCGGTGCATGAATTTGTGCATGGCTGGGGTCCCTAGGCCTGACCAGCGATCAGGGCCGGGCCGACCAGGGACTGACAGCCGGAGGGAGGGACCACAGGAGGCTGGCCGCTGGCCCACAGGAGGAAGCCAGCCATTGGCCCCCCTGGGAAAGGGGCTGCGTCCGCCACCACCCACCCCCCAGTTCCCCATCCTAGCCTGGGGCCCGAAGGGAGAGGAGATGACCACTGGCCAGGCCAGGTGTGGAAGGAACGGATGCCACTGACATGGCCATCATTGGTGCCCCGCCATCATACAGTTCCCTGCCTGCCCCCCTTGCCCTTGTGGCACCACCACAGCAGGCGGGCAGCACCCGGGCAAGGGAGAGGACGGGAGTGAAACAAACCCTTGTGTTGAGGGTTGACTTTCAATAGATTGCAGTGAAGGAGCTGCTCTGCTATGTATGAAACCTCGACCCTGAAGCAGGTTGTCTACGAATGGTTTAGCACCAGGGGCCGATGGGGGCTGGCCAGCTTGGGGAAAGGGGGGTACTGCGCAAGGTTGGCTAGCCGGGGGGAGGGACCACAGATGGTTGGCTGTGGGAGCGCATGGACCACCAGGGGGCAGCTCCTGTGTTGAGCATCTACCCCCCTGGTGATCAGTGCATGTCAGAGCAACTGGTCATCCAGTCATTCTGATCTTTCAGTCGTAATGGTCGCTTAGGCTTTTATATATATAGATATGTAAAAAAGTTTTAGAAACTGTTCAATACAAAATTTTGTTGTTGTTAATCCTCACCCAAGGATATTCTTTCCACTGATTTTTATAAAGAGTGGAAGAGAGGAAGGGAGAGAAAGAAAAAGAGAAGCAAGGGAGGAAAAAGGGGAAGGAAAGAAAGGGGAGGGGCAGGAGAGAGAGAGATGTAAGAGAGATAACGATTGGTTGCCTCCCAAACTCGCCTTGAACGGGGCCTGGGATTGAGCCTGGAACTCAGGTACATGCCCTTGACTGGAAATCAAACCCAAGACCCTTCACTATGTGGACTGACATTCTAACCACTGTGATTCTTGTGTTTCACTCTACTCAATCTATTGGAAATGAATATAATCTTAATATAGTACTGAGAACTATCAGAAGAGATCATCATGTTGAGAAATGAAAATCTTAAATACAATAAGTCAACAAGGGTTTATTTAAAACCTGCTATGAGTAGTAGTAAGTAAGGCAGACATGAACCATGGTGTCATGGAGCTCACAGTTAAGAATGGAATAATAGACATTAAAAAACAGTGTGAAAGCCTGGCTGATTTGGTTCAATGGTTGAACATCGACCTATGAACCAGGAGCTCAAAGTTTGATTCCCAGTCAGGGCAAATGCCCAGGTCGAGGGCTCAATCTCTGGTAGGGGGAATGCAGGAAGCAGCCAATCAATGTTTCTCTCTCATCATTGATGTTTCTATCTCTCTCTTCCTCTCCCTGAAATCCATTTTAAAAATTAACAAACAGTGTGACAGATGCCACAAAAGAAAATGAACAAGATGCTGCTCTGGCCGATATAGTTCAGTTGGCTGGGTGTCATCCGTGCACCAAAGGGTTGCCAGTTGGATTCTGGGTCAGGGTACATGCCCGGGGTTTCAGGCTCAATCCCCAGCAGGCAGTGTGCAGGAGGCAGCTGATTGATGTTTCACCTTCCACTCCCTTCCTCTCTTTCTAAAAAAGAAATCAATAAACTATTCTTTTTTAAAAAAATGTACAGATGCTATAGAAATTTTTAAAAAGTTTAACCTATTTTAGTCTGGAAATATAAAAACCTCTACTCATCTCAAAGAATGGTGCAAAAACAGAATTATTTTCTGGAAAATAAGCAAAACAACAAAAAAGGCAGCAGTGAGGTTTCAGTGTGAGGCATTCTAGAATAGTCATTAATGTTCAACTTTAACCAATTCCCTACTATTCAAATTCCTATAGATTTAGTATCCCTTTAGGTATAAGACCTCACACTATATAGTCGTTTTTAGTAAGCAATGTGTGTATGTACATGTATGCAAATGTACATATGTGCATGTGTATGTAGTCTTAGGCTCCATATTATACTTTAAAACCAACATCACTGGCCTAATAGGCCCAAAAAACCTCAACAGGGAAAAGACTTGTACTGCCTAGATAAAAAATGTTTTTCTCCAATGTGATAATTCTATAATTACATCAGCACATGTTAATGAAAGAAAAACAAAGAAAGCTGTTTCTATTACAAAAATAGCTTCAATGTGAAGAACTCCCTTAACTCCAAGCCAGGTACACTGCTTTGTAATACCAATACATCACAGATATGAATATTTCCCCACTAATTATCCTCTTCTACAATTACTGGATTTTTTTCTAACATGGGGGTTGGCAAATTACAGCACATAAGCCAAAACTGACTCATAATCTGATTTTTATGATCTGTGAGCTAAGAACTTTTTTTACATTTTTAAGTAGCTAAGAAAAAAAAATCAAAAGAGGAATATTTATAAGACATTAAAATTATATGAAAGGCAAATTTCACTACCATAAATAAAATATTACTGGAATGCATGCTCACTCGGACATTTACATGCTATCCGTGCCTACATTCATACTACTGTAATGGGGAGCAGTGTAACTGTAATGGAGACATATCCCAAAAATATTGACAATCTGGCCCTTTATAAGTTTGTTGATCCCTGTTTTAACAGAATGCGCTTCTGAAAAAAAGAACTATATCATATTGGTATATCCCTAGCATCTAATGAAGTAACTCTTAATAACTGGTTGCTGAATGTAACTAAACGATAGAGAAAAACAATGTTTTAATATAAATTCAATAACAAATATAAAAAAGAACACCTGTGGTACTCACTGAACTTGACCTAATATAGTAACTGCAGATACCAATATAAGAGTTTATTTAGTAACAGCAGCAATAACAACAAATGACAATTACATAGAATCTAAGAGCAAGATATACTCTTTAGTTAAAACTCAAAAAATGATTCTAAGTTTTTTAAACTATTAATTATTATTGATTTCAGAGAGGAAGGGAGAGGGAGAGAGAAACGGAAACATGAATGACGAGAGAGAACTATTGATTGGAGGCTTCTGACACACTCCACAATGGGAATTGAACCCCCAATCCAGGGATGTGCCCCAAACAGGAATCGAACCACAACCTCCTGGTTCATAGGTCGACGCTCAACCACTGAGACATGCTGGTTGGGCAATTCTGCTAAGTTTTATCTCTAATACACCAACCCAAAAGTCAAGGTGAGGAGAGGTTTTTCCCCAAGTTAAGTGAGAGGTAAAATTAAAGAATAAAATAAAGTAAGCTATACAATGTATCTGTCTGGCTTTATAAAGTGCCCAAAAATGGTGTGGTTACTTTTTGGGGGAGAAGGTAGAGGTGATAGTTAGGAAAGGGTCTAAAGGGGACTTTTGGATTGCTGGTAATGTTCCATTTTCTTACTTGGGTGATGGTTACACCTATGTGTTCAAATTGTCTTAACCTAATCCATTAAGTTACATACTTAATAATGCTTTTCTAAATTTATGTTATGTTCCAAAACCAAGTTTTTAAAAACCCACTGAGTAGTTGATTTCTAGAAATTTTATAAAACAATATATGCAATAATATATTCTAAAGCAGCGGTCGCCAACCTGCTCCAAGGCTTCCTTAAACCAGCAGTAGCCAACCTTTCAGACTTCACGGACCACCAGTGGTCTGCGGAATACTGGTTGGCAACCCCTGCTCTAGAATACACCAACTCTCTTAATTAATTCTTTCTCAGATCTAAGCTAGGTCTTCCTTTTTCCAACCTCTTAAAGCTTGTATCACATTGTGTAATTCCTGATATTTAACCTATTATCCCAAAATACAGAATGCCCTCGAAAAATGTACACATATTTTGAATAATATTAATTCCAATAGGTTAAATCTGAAAAGAAATAAAGATCAATGGAGCTATCAGCTGTTAAGTTTGTATACATTTTCATTGTTTTGGGACACTCTATATTTAAGAGTAGTTACCTTAATCTTTTTTAAAAGACTGTTTTAAAAAACATTCGTTAGCTTATGTCCAAATATATATATATCTGTACCTCTGTCAAAAGGAAGAAAGAATAGCAATCTGCTTATAGTATAAATATATACTTAAAAATCTAAAAAAAACAGGTTATAACTGAAACCTATACAATATCATTACCTCAACTTTTAGACTCTGTGTTAACAGTATAGTACTTTACTCAGCAACAGTATAGGGTTTGTGACCAGTTAATAACCCCAACTTGCAAATGGTCAAAGGCTCAACCTGAAGGATTACCTGTGTGTCCTCGGTCTCTGGTTTAAAGAAGCTGTTCTGCCTGGGCTATGCTGACTTCCAAGCCTAGCAGGACTGGTCATGTAGTCATTTGGAACTGTTGGAGGTTTAACAGGTTCCAGGGTTTTGTAAGGCGTATTCCGTCTGAAGAAGTATCAAAGAAAGAAATAATGAATAAGATAAAATGGCATTTCCCCCCAAATGTGACTGTCCCTTTGTAACCAAGTAGAAGATAAGTGTGTGTTGTTGTTTTATTTAATTTATTGATGAGAGAGAGAGAGAAAAACAACCTGTTATTTATTGCATTCATTGGTTGCCTCTTGTATATGCCCTGACAGGTCAAACCCATAACTTGGGCATATTGGAACAACGCTCTAACCAACTGAGTGAGCTACTCAGCCAGAATTAGAAAACAAGATTTAGAAATATTTTTAATAATAAAGGTTGTTTTAAAAAATTCTTAATTGGAGTAAATGAATTTTGTTACTTTTCACAAAAACTAAAATGTGTTACCTTCTCTTAGGAAAAACATAGGAAAGGGTAATTTAAAAGTTCTAATTCTATCCTATATAATAAAGAGGTAATATGCAAATTGACCCACACACCCTCGCATCACAAGATGACTGCCCCCACGTCACAAGATAGCTGCCACAAGATGGCCACCCCCACATTATCACAAGATGGATGCAGGGGAGAGCAGTTGGGGGGGGACCAGGCCTGCACGGGAGGGCAGTTGGGGGTGATCGGCCAGCAAGGGAGGGCAGTTGGGGGCGATCGAGCTGGCAGGGGACCAGTTAGGTATCAATCAAACTGGCAGGGGAGCAGTCAGGAGGCTATCAGGCTGGCAGACAGAAGTGGTTAGGGGCAATTAGGCATCTAGGCAGGCAAGTGGTTAGGAGCCAGCAGTCCCGAATTGTGAGAGGGATGTCCAACTGCCGGTTTAGGCCCGATACCCAGCAGTCGGACAACTCCCAAAGGGTCCTGGATTGGAGAGGGTGCAGGATGGGCTGAGGGGACCCCCCCCACCTCTGTGCACAAATTTCATGCACCGGACCTCTAGTCTTCTCATAAATACATGTACTGACTAAACAGTGACAATGACAATACAACCACTCTTACCACTTACTGAGTAAGGTTTAGCATGTATCAGACATTTGGTAAGCATGCATTTCATTCATCGGGCCTCTAGTTTCTAAATATAATGGTTAAAATTTTGAAATGCTCAATAATATCACACTTTGACATATACATTATTTCCAGTTCAGTCACTCATAAGCCACTGTCCTTGTACATTATGAAAGCTAAATATCTCCTCTGCAATTGATTCCTACCTCATTATGGAAATTTATAGACAATGGACAAGTATAGCACATTCTGATTGTAGATGTAATACCTTTAATTTTTCAATAAATTATTTCAACTTTTCTATTTAATAATTTCATGTGTTTTTTGCAGGGGTCAGGAATTTACAGAATGAAAATAAAAACCAAGAGTCTATTTAAAAAGGCTGATTGTTGATCCCTATTACTATGAAATAATTATTTCCCAGCCCTCCACAAAAAAAAAAAAAAAGAGCTCTAATATATTATTTTCTATGTTAAGGTGAACAATCTTTCAGAAGTGTCCTACCAAATATTCACAAATTTTATTGCACAAAGAACTGAGAAGGAAGAGACCACCAACAGTTATCTTCTTTGCTCCCCAACTGGCCTTCTCACAAAGCTTCTCCCATATGAAATATCCATAACCTGTGGACACAGTCAATGGGGTGGTGAGGGCCTGGCAGGGGATGGGAGCAGGCTGGAAGAGGTTAATGGGGGAAAAAAAAGAGGATCTATGTAATACTTTCAACAATAAAGATAAAAAAAAATAAAATAAAAACTATGAAGGGCCCTAAGATTACCTAGCACAAGCACTGTTAGAAATATTCCAGGTAAAGAGCCTCTAAATCTTAGGTGGAAAGTAATAGAGGAAACAGAAAAGCTGCGGGTCACCAAGCCAAACTATACAAAATAGACCACTTATTCAAAATTCTGTAATATAAATATTGTAAATACATGTGAAAGCACCACATAGAATGAATACACTGGTCATTTCATTTGAAATAAACTCAAGTCAAATTTCTCTTTTTTTTTTTAAGGAATTAAAAAGATCTTACCTAATAATAGAGAAACATGTAAATTGACTGTACCTCCGCTACACCCACAGCCAATCAGAGTAAGTATACAAATTAACCCAACAAAGATGGTGGTTAATTTGCATACATACCTGGGTTCCCGGGAACCTCCTCAGCACTCCCAGCAGGTCATTGGAGGGGCAGTGTCTTCCCAAGCCAAAAGCCTGGGCCATGGGAAGGGACCAAGCCTGCAACCAAACGCAGACCATCTGAAAGTGCTGGGTTGCCCAGCTGCAGCCTGGTGACCCAACATTGACTGCTCAGGTGGCTGAGACCCAGATAGTGAGTCAGGGTCTGATCTGCAGCCTCAGTGGAAGCTGTTGGTCAGTGTACTTACCTCTCTCTTTCTCTCCCTCTTTCTTTCTCATCTTCGCCAGCAGTCAGGCTTTTCCTTCTCTCCCAGCCTCGGAAGGGGCTGCTGTTAAGGCCCCCCTCTTTGATCAGGCCCAGAGATAGGCCTGGAGATGCTGACTGGCATAGAATGAACCAATCAGAACCAAAGATGGGTGCTGTGGCAAACCAATGGCTCCCTAGGAGGCAGAGCTTCTGACACTGACTGGCATAGGAACTGACCAATAAGAAACAAAGGTGGTTGCTATGGAGAGCCAATGGCTATCTAGGAGGCGGAGCTTTTGATGCTGGCTGGCATAGGAACCAGCCAATGAGAACCAAAGGTGGTTGCTGTGGGGAGCCAATGGCTGCCTAGGAGGTGAAACTTTTGACGCTGGCATAGGAACCAACTAATCAGAACCAAATTGGCCAGTAGAGGAGGGTAGTTGGGGGCGACATCAGGCCTGCAGGAGAGGGCAGTTAGGGGTGATCAGGCTGGCAGGCAGAAGCAGTTAGGGGCAATCAGGCAGGTGGGCAGGTGAAAAGTTAGGAGCCAGTGGTCCCAGATTGTGAGAGGGATGTCTGACTGCCGGTTTAGGCCCGATCCCTGGGATCAGACCTAAAATGGCAGTTGGACATCCTGCAAGGTGTCCCCAATTGGAGAGGGTGCAGGCTGAGTTGAGGGAATCCTCCCTCCATGCATGAATTTTGTGCACTGGGCCTCTAGTCCTATATAATAAAAGGCTAATATGCAAATTGACTGAACGGTAGAATGACCGGTCACTATGATACACACTGACTAGCAGGAGCAGATGCTCAACACAGGAGCTGCCCCTTGGTGGTCAGTGGACACCCACAGGGGAAGCTCTGCTCATCCAGAAGCCACCTCAAGGTGGCGAGCTCAGCGGCAATGGCGGGAGCCTCTCCTGCCTCTGTAACAGCGCTAAGGATGTCTAACTGACAGGCCTAGCCATCAGTCAGACATCCCCCAAGGGCTCCCGGACTGCAAGAGGGTGCAGGCTGGGCTGAGGGAACCCTCCCACTGCCACCGAGTGCACAAATTTCGTGCACCAGGGCCTCTAGTAAAAAAATAATGCTCATTTCTACATATACAAAATAACTTGTCTAGTACAGATTTCCACAGAAGAGAATATTATAAAACAAGTAGATTCATTTTGGATTCTGCTCATGGAAATAAGCACCAAAATGAATTTATAAAAAGTATTGTTACACTGAGAGGCGTCCACAGCAAGAACCCATACATTTACTTAAGTCACAGAATCATCTTTTCCTTTAGTATATGAATTTTCTTGTAAAATGTACTTGGATTCTTACCCCAACGTTCCCCGGCCTGACATGGGAGGACTTGGTGGTTTCTGAGTAGGAGGATTTGTTCTCGACAGTGTGCCAGTTCTTGCAGGCTGGTTATTTCCATGCTATAATGCAGGAAAAAGAGCTTTTATTTTTATATCAAATTGTTCT
Organism: Corynorhinus townsendii; assembly: GCA_026230045.1. Taxonomy (NCBI): domain Eukaryota; kingdom Metazoa; phylum Chordata; class Mammalia; order Chiroptera; family Vespertilionidae; genus Corynorhinus; species Corynorhinus townsendii. The sequence goes on along the minus strand of JAPDVU010000001.1, from coordinate 105,661,474 downwards.
CTTGGTGTTTTGTTACGAAGTTATTATTATTTTTAATATCAGAATGTGAAGTAAGGATTCCCAGACAGGTTTAACAACAGACTTTGGTTCTACAGTTTAAAAAGTCAAGAAACCAATTGCACTTGGCTTTTTCTATTATTCATACCAATCTATGGCAAAATACAGGTGAAATTATTGGATTTTATATATTATTTTATTGTTAAACATGTTCACTGAGATCAAACTTATCTGCATTCAAATATTGTTTCCTAAAATTTTAAAAAAATGTTTGCATGAATTTAAACTATAGATCTCAGTGTCAATTTGCTAAAATATTCATCTGAAAAATCATCTTTATCCTAAAAATTCAGGAACAAAGTCATATATGGTGTCTGGGAAACCTCTTGTTTATGTCAATAAAAGCAAGGCAACTATCAAAAAATAAGCAAAGCAATTCATGTTAGCAAAATTAATGTTCCTATATAAATGCAGATGTCAATATATCTTTGATATATTAACACATCCAAGCTAAATGTAGCTACTTGTACTGAGTTTGAGTATATTTAATCTATATAAATCCTATGGGGAAAAAGCAGGCAGATGAAGGTTTTTCAAATTTTAGTGCCTCTGCAGCCTATATCAATATAGAGGTAAAACTGTGTATCGAATGATAAGTAGTATCTCTTACCTTGGCTTTTAGCCACTTTACGTTGGCAAAAAAAAGGGAGGGAGGGAAAGTAGAAATTAATTCTAAATGTTATACCTAATAGGACAGGTTTATGTTTGCAGTTATTCAATTCATGTTAATAAATTTTTACCCAGCCATTACTTCAAATATTTTATAAAGAAAAAGATATCTATAAGCAGCTGGGAAATATTCATGTGTATCACATATTTTTCAAAAGAAGACTATATTCATAAGGAAATTACCACTTATTTATGCCAATCTCATACAGACCCAATAATTTCTTAGTTCTGTATTTTATCCTATGAAAATAGTCCAAATGAATCACAGATGATAAACTTCAATTTGAAAACAAATACCATAACACATGATAGGTAAGGCTACCTTAATACATCAGTATACAAGAGCTAAGACTATACTGGATAATAAATGCATAAATATGAGTATTCATTACTTGTAAATGCAGTATAGTATAGTATTTTTTAAAGTGGTAAACTGTAAATATTACAATTCAAAATAACAAGTTGCTTCAAATTCAGAAAAATGAACTAACACCTCCAAGTCTAAAAACAAAATCACTATGCAGAGTAATACCTTAGCCAGATTTTAACTACGCAATAGTCTTGAAACCCTTTTGTTTGTAACTTGATGGATCCAAATTTGAGCAGGCCAATACCTTCTGAACCAGTTTAGCCCGAATTCAAAACTGAAGAAAAGCTGCTTTGATCTATTTTTTAACTTTATTCTTTTAATATATTTTTTTTTATTTCATAGAGGAAAAAAGACATAGAAACATCAATAATGAGAGAATCATAGATCAGTTGTCTCCTCACAAAAGCCCACAACCCAGGCATGTGCCCTGACCGGGAATCAAACCATGCATTAATAGATCGATGCTCAACCACTGAGCTACACAGGCCGTGCAAAGCTGCTTTGATCTTAAAGGCTACTTCTATGAAACAATGACTAGTCTATACTAATAAAAGTGTAATATGCTAATTAGACGGGACATCCTTCTGGAGGACCTTCCGGACAAAGCTGGGGCTGCGAGGGAAGCCTGGGTCCCGGGTGCCTGCTGGCGGCCAGAGGGAAGCCCGGGTCCCGGGTGCCAGAGGGAAGCCAGTGCCGGCAGCCAGGGGAAGGCTGGCCTACTCTGGCACAAATTTTGTGCATTGGGCATCTAGTCTATATATCAAATAATACATACATATGTATTAATATGAACACATGTACATACATGAATAATCTATAATAATAAAAGTGTGATATGCTAATTAGAATAAAAGCATGATATGCTAATTAGACCAGACAGCCAAATGACCTTCCAGACGAAGGCAGGGTGGTGAGGATCAAGGCAAGCCGCCATGGCTATGAGGGCCAGCCCCTTGCAAAAATTTCGTGCATTGGGCCTCTACTATGAAATAATGTGTACAGTCCTAAAGCATCACTATAAGTGTAATGCCACTTAAGAACATTGTCATGTTGTAGAATCTAACTTTTTATAGATTTTAGGGGTTTCAAGTTCTTTCCATAATATGTGCTGTTCTGAATATGTATCTAACATATTTTAGGTGATCATAAAGACAACATTAAGGATATCATCCTAAAGAGGAATGTACCCTGTCTTTAGAATGATATTGCTCATTTGTATCTGGAAACAATGTCTGGAATTCTACCTAGCCACTACATTTCACACCTGGATTTAGAAATTAAACCTGAATAACATTATTATTCTTGGAGATAAGATATATTAGAAACATTTAGTTAAGTAAGCAACGATCTTTTTATCTAATCCTCACCTGTGATATTTTTTCCATTGATTTTTAGAAAGTAGAAAGGAAGGTTGGAGGGAGGGAAAGAGTAGGAGAGGGAGACAGAGAAACAATGATGTGAGAGAGACACATTGATTGGTTGCCTCCTGCATGCACCTTGACTGGGAGCCAGGGACTGAACCTACAACCCAGCTATGTGCTCTTGACCAGGAATCAAACCTGAGACCCTTCAGTCCACGGGCCGATGCTCTAACCACTAAGTGAAACTGGCCGAAGCACAATGATCTTTTTTTAAAAATCAGAAAAGTGGAGAAAGAAAGAAGCAATGAGACTATTAGTGAAAAAAATAAATATTTGTATATCACAAAAACAAAGTATGAACAAATATGCCACATAAAAGCTTCTAAGATATACTATTCTGACAGACCACTCATCCTCCTACCCCAGTCAAAAATAGATTTTAAGGCTTCCAGTCAAGATGGCAGAGTAGATAAATGTGGTACTTGAATTCTCCCATATCCGCATCAAAATGACATCTAAACTACAGAACAATCGTCATTCAGACCTGCCTGAAATCTAGCTGAAGGGAAGTCCTACAACTAAGGATAGAAAGAAGAAACCACTTTCAAGACTGGTAAGAGGGGTGAATACTCGGAATAGGCTGATATCACAACTACAAGTGGTGGTTAAAAATTGGGAGGAGCCCTGGCTGGTGTGGCTCCGTTGGTTGGGCATTGACCATGCACCAAAAAGTTGCTGGTTCAATTCCCGGTCAGGGCACATGCCCTGGTGGGGGACTCGATCCCTGGTGGGGAGCAAGCATGAGGCAGCTTATTGATGTTCTCCTCTCATATCAATGTTTCTCTCTCTCTCTCCCCTCTCTCCCTTCTTCTCTCTTTAAAAACAAACAAACAAAAACCAGCAAGGACTGTGGCTGAAATGGAGGGCTACTGGTGACCCAGATGTTCTTCTTAAAAAGGAACACACAGACTTACTTAAGACTCTTAGTTCCAGCATTGGAACAGCAGTCTGAAATGCACCAGGGAAATACGGAGAGGAACTGAACTATATGGCATCAAGGCCAAAGCTGGAGGGGCAGCTTTCTCCCTGACAGGAGTGCTGGCAGAGGCCATTGATGAGCCTACAGACAACATATCCAAGTCTCCATCAAACTGTCTAAAAGAGTATGCCCTGCCCTAGGACCCTGCCCCACCCAACTTGCAGGGCCACCCAAGCTGTTTCCCTGGCTTTTACATACGAATAGCCAGTCTTGGCTCATGTGTCAGACTTTCCAATAATCCCTCAAACAAGCAGCATCTGGCCTCTGCATGCCCCACACCTCTCACTAAGTAGTACCAGGCCCAGCAATAGTGGCAGCCAACCTTGGTTCATAGCTTGATCTCTCCTGGACACCTCACCTCCAAGCCCAACATAAATACCAGCCATCTGCAGATTGCTTTGTAGCTCATTTTGGGTGGCCCCAAGCAGAACACAAATGGTAACTGACCTTGGCCTATACCTCCAGGTAGTCCCCAGAACCAGCACAACCACTGGACAGCTTCAGACCATGTTGAAGCACCACCCAATCACCTCCACGAGCCACACACTCAAGGGATGGACTCAGTAGACACCAAAGACCTGATGAAGTCCTGCTCTGTGGGGTGGGACACTGCACAGCTGATACTCCACGATGGTCATAGCCAGTCCTTGCAACCGATCAACATGGGAATAAATCCCTCCCCTTGATGTGTCAACAGCAATTAAGACTCAACTACAATAGAAGGGTATACCACAGCCTACAAAAGGAGCACATCTAGAATGCCCAGCTCGGGTAAACAGGGAGGCTGTGCCACTGGACCCTACAGAACACCTGCTACATTAGACCACTCTATCAAGACAGGGAGACATAGAAATTCTACCTAATACATAGAAAAACACACAGTGAGGCTGCAAAAGTTAGGAGACAAAGAAACATGTCCTATATGGAAGAATGGAACAAAATTCCAGAAAAAGAACTACACAAAATGGAGACAAGCAATCTACTAGATGCAGAGTTCAAAACACTGCTCATAAGGATGTCAAAGAACCTAGGGCAGTGGTCAGCAAACTGCGGCTCGCAAGACACATTCGGCTCTTTGGCCCCTTGAGTGTGGCTCTTCCACAAAATACCACAGCCTAGGCGAGTCTATTCTGAAGAAGTGGCATTAGAAAAAGTTTAAGTTTAAAAAATTTGGCTCTCAAAAGAAATTTCAATCATGTTGATATTTTGCTCTGTTGAGTAATGAGTGGAAGGAAAGGGGGGGAGAGAGAAACATTGATGTGAGAGAGACACATTGATTGGTTGCCTCCCACACACACCCAAATCAGGGCCAGGGATTGAACCTGCAATCCAGGTACATGCCCTTGACTGGGAATCAAATCCACAACCTTTCCATGTGTGGGGCAAGGCTCAGTGGTCAGCAAACTCATTAGTCAACAGAGCCAAATATCAACAGTACGACGATTGAAATTTCTTTTGAGAGCCAAGTTTTTTAAACTTAAACTTCTTCTAACACCACTTCAAAATAGACTCGCACTGCCACACTCAAGGGGCCAAAGCGTCACATGTGGCTCGTGAGCTGCAGTTTGCCGACCATGGACCTAGGGGAAGAGTAGATAAACTTAGAGAGAACTTCATCAGCATAAAAATGTACATGGAAACCATAGAAAAGAACCAGTCAGAAATGAAGGATACACTAATAAAAATGAAGAATAACTTACAGAAAATCAACAGTAGAGTAGATAAAGCCAAGAATCAAAATAGCAATTTGGAATATAAGGAAGCAAAAAACACCCAATCAGAGCAAAAAAAAAGAATACAAAAACACAAGGATAGTATAAGGAGCCTCTGGGATAACTTCAAGCATACCAACATTCACATCATGGGGATGCTAAAAGGAGAAGAGAAAGAGCAAGGAATTGAAAACCTATTTGAAAAAAATGACAGAAAACTTCCCTAACATGGTGAAGGAAATAGACATACAACTCCAGGAAGCACAGAAAATCCCAAACAAGATGAACCCTAAGAGACTTACACCAAGACTCATCATAATTAAAATGCAAAAGGTTAAAAACAAAGAGAGAATTTTAAAAGTATCAAGAGCCCTGGCCAGTGTGACTCAGTGGTTAGAGCCCTGCCCCACACACGGAAAGGTTGTGGGTTTGATTCCCAATCAAGAGCATGTATCTGGATTGCAGGTTCAATCCCGGGCCCTGATTTGGGTGTGTGTGGGAGGCAACCAATCAATGTGTCTCTCTCACATCAATGTTTCTCTCTCCCCCTCCCTCGCTCCCTTCCACTCTCTCTTAAAAAAAAAAAAAAAAATCAATGAAAAATAGCCTCGGATGAGGATTAACAAAAACAAAAACAAAAAAAGCAGCAAAAGAGCCCTAGCTGGTATGCTCAGTAGTTACAGCACCGGCCCATACACCTGAGGGTTGCAGATTTAATTCCCATTCAAAGGCCTGTAGCTGGGTGGCAGTAATTGGATTTCAGGTTTGATTCCCCAACCCAGGTCAGGACATGTGCAGGAAGCAACCAATCAATGTGTCTCTCTCACATTGATGGTTTTTCCTCTCGCTCTTTCCCCTCCCTCTCTTGCACTCTTTCTAAATAAAAATCAATGGGAAAAATATCCTTTGGTGCGGATTAACAACAACAAAAAGCAACAAGAGAAAAGCAGTTAGTTCCCAACAAGGGAGCTCCCAAAAGACTGTCAGCTGATTTCCCAACAGAAACTAAAGGCCAGAAGGTATTGGCAAAATATATTCAAAGTAATGAAAAACAAGGACCTACAACCAAGATTGCTCTACCCAGCAAAGGTATCAATTAGAATGGAAGGATAGATAAAGAGCTATCCAGACAAGACAAAGCTAAAGGGGTTCATCACCTCCAAACTAGTATTACATGAAATGTTAGAGGGTTTTATTTAAGAAGTGGGAAAAAATATAAAAAATATGAACAATAAAATGACAACAAATACATATCTATCAACAATTTAATCTAAAAACTAATTAAACAAACAAGCAGAACAGACTCAGAAAACATTTTGAGGGTTGCAGATAGGAGGAGAGTTGGGGGAATGGGTGAAAAAGGTGAAGGAATTAAGAAGTACAAATTGGTAGCAACAATTACTCATGGGGATATAAAGTAGAGCATAGGAAATACAGTCAATAATAATTTAATAACTACACATGGTGTCAGATGAGTATGACATTTATCCGGATGATCACTTAGTAAGTTATATAATCAAGATGTATACCTAAAACTAATATTATGTGGTATGTCAACTGTAATTTAGAAAGAAAAAGTTACATTTTTAAAAAGTCTGCATAACAATATGAAAGAACTGTACACTTCATGTGATTATATTTTACCATAATTTTTTTAAAGTTTTGAAAACCTCAAGTATAAAATACCTATATTACAAAAAAGTAGACTGCCAAAACTCAAATCTGTATACTTTCAGTATAGATCATGCTGTGTTTACACTACGCATTTATACATATATGATGAAATAGCTGAATACTCTTACCCATTCCTTGTAAAATGTGGTTTCATCTTATACTCCACTAAGTACTGTGTATTAAACCATTATTATTGAAGGGACAATAGAAGATATTAACTTCTAAGATGTTGGCAAAACGATATTCATGAGTATATATTGCACTGGTAGGAAGAAAAATCAAGATTGGGCAAAAGCGGAACGAGTGAGTGAATAAGTGAGTGTGTGTGTGTGTGTGTGTGTACATGTGCACATATACATGTGTAAGAAATACATAATTTTTAATCCAAAGACAAGTTAAATAATAATACAAAAGAGTTCTTCCAGCCTCGCAAAATCCAAATCCTACTGATCAATCTAGTCTACAGTATCTTAAAATATCTTAAAAATATAGTCTAAAATAATTGAATTTAAGCCAGCCGGTGTGAGTCAGTGGTTGAGCATTGACCCATGCACCAAGAGGTTACTGGTTAGATTCTCGGTCAGAACACATGCCTGGGTTGTGGGCTCAATCCCTGGTGAAGGACATGTAGGAGGCAACAAACTGATGTTCTCTCTCAACAATGTTTCTACCTTTCTCTCCCTCTCCCTTACTCTCTGAAATCAGTAAAAATATATTTTAAAAAAAGAGAAAGCAAGCACTAGCTGGTTTGGCTCAGTGGATAGAGCATCCGCCTGCAGACTGAAAGGTCCCAGGTTCAATTCCAGTCAAGGACACATGGCCAGATTGTGTGCTCAATCTCCAGTAGAGGGGTACAGAAGGCAGCCAATCAATGATTCTCTCTCATCATTAATGTTTCTATCTCTCTCTCTCTCCTTCCCCTTTCTCCTCCGTCCTCTCTAAAATCAATAAAAATATTTTTTTAACAAAAGAGAAAGCAAGCTATGGCATTCAAAACACAAATCTATAATAATAAAAGGCTAATATGGAAATGGTTGTCAACACCCTCACGCCATAACAACTGATTAGCAGAAGGCTGCATGCCGGCCAAGGATGTGACTGACGCTGCGTCCCCACCCGGTGCTGGCCGTGCTGGCGGGCTTGATGGGGATGCTGCCAGCTGGGTCTGGGTCTCATCCAATGGGGGTGGGGTCAGCCAGTTCTGGGTCTCACGTGATTTTGAGGCAAGCATGGGTGGATGGGGACTTGACTCTGGGTCCCACTGTGCACCCCTCTGACAGGAGGGAGGAGGGAGCCGGACACCCACAACCAGGACCCACAAAGCAGGGTAGTGGCAATTAGAGGTGATCAGGCCAGCAGGGGAGAGCAAGTTAGGGGCAATCAGGCTGGCAGGGGAGGGCAGTTAGGGGTGATCAGGCCAGCAGGGGAGGGTAGTTAGGGGCAATCAGGCCGGCAGGGGAGCAGTTAGGGGCGATCAGGCCAGCAGGCAGAGGCAGTTAGGGGCAATCAGGCAGGTAGACAGGCAAGCGGTTAGGAGCCAGCAGTTCCGGATTGCAAGAGGGATGTCCGACTGCCAGTTTTTGACAAAAAATTTGAATTTTTGTCAAACCAGCAGTTGGACATCCCCCAAGGGGTCCCAGATTGGAGAGGGTGCAGGCGGGGCTGAGGGACCGACCTCTCCCCACCCCGCAACACCTTGCATGAATTTCATGCACCAGGCCTCTAGTTTATAATATTAGTCTAGGATTAAATAGCTCAATTAATGAATAGCCACTTCAAGTTTTAACAGCCTCTTGAATATAGCCTATCCCAAAATTGTGCCCCAATTTGGTATAACACATAGCTAATATTAAATAAGTGTTTGATGAAAATTGTAATGCTAGTTACTAGCTAAGAAAATCTATTTATTCTCCAAGAAAATAATATTTATCAGCATTTTGCTATCCAAAATATTTACTGGATACATAAGTTATTTTAAGTTAATGCAATAAAAATGCTTACCTTGACACCATGGCCCACATCATCCAGAACTGTATAGTCAATAGGTTTCCGAATATACCTTACAGGGCGCTCCATATTTGCAGGTGCTATTATTTTGTGAGTTCTTGATGTATTTTTATTTGTTGTCAAAATACCAATCTCCCTTCGAGCCACTTTCTCTTTATGAATGTCCACCGTCTGTATTTTAATATAAACAATGCAAGAGAATATTACTAGGCATAGTATAGTAAATAATAAATATAATGGCCATATATCTTGGATCATAAACAGGTTGGACCATACAACTGTATCACATCTATTTTCCAGTGAATACTATATCTTTCTCTTCAAAATTAAGCAAATTAATATCCTCAAGGCTCAAAACAGGAAATAGCTTAAAAGTAATTAAAAACATGATTTAATGGCTTTGATTCTGAAGCAATTTTCTTTCCTAAAGATTTGGTGTTTGTGTGAAAAGACTAGAGTCATACTCAAAGTAGCTACCACTTTATGTAGTGAGGATGCAGGGAAAAAAAAGTAAATCAATAATTAGAACACAATGAGATAAGTGCAATAGTGACACATGCAGTTTATTAGAAATTAAAGGTGTTCAACCCTGGCCGGTGTGGGTCCATGGTTAGAGTCTCAGCCAGTACAGCAAAGGGTAGCAGGATTGATTCCTAGTCAAGAGTATGTACCTGAGTTGCAGGTTTGCTCCCCACCCCCAGGTCCGGCACATGTGGGAGGCAACCAATAGATGTCTCTCTCTCACATCAATGTTTCTTTCTTTCTCCCCTTCCCTCCCTCTCTCTGAAAAGAAATGGAAAAATAATATCCTCAAGTGAGAATTAACAAAAGAAAAAAATTAAAGGTGTTAGGAGCAAGGTACCAAACTAGGTTGAGATGGGTTCACTTAAAGGCTTTATAGAGGACGTAGTTTTTTCAGGATGAATAGGCAAATGTGGAAATTATTTAAGGCAGACAGAACTGCATGTTGCAGACAATAGTAAAAGAGAAACATAAGAGCAGATGTCACAGCCTAGCTAATACTGGCTTTTATGGCCTTAAAATTGTTTTTAAATTTACTTGTCAACACTTAAAAACTGCACAGTAGTTAGCATAAGAAAAATTACACAACTGCTCAACAATTTAAACTTTGTCTTAATAGTAATGGGAAACCAATAACAAATTTAAATTGAGTAACATCATCAGATCTGCATTTTAAAAGACCCCTCTGGCTCAGGTATTGATGACATAAAGAACAAGACTACTGACTAGTGAGACCAGTTAGGCCAGTGGTCAACAAACTCATTAGTCAATGGAGCCAAATATCAACAGTACGATTGAAATTTCTTTTGAGAGACTAATTTTTTAAACTTAAACTTCTTCTAATGCCACTTCTTCAAAATAGACTCGCCCAGGCCGTGGTATTTTGTGTAAGAGCCACACTCAAGGGGCCAAAGAGCCGCATGTGGCTCCCAAGCTGTGGTTTGCAGACCACTGAGTTAGGCAATTATGGTAATCTAGGTGAGGAAAAGCAAGGACATGAACTGAACTGAAAAAAAACCCTACAAGTTTAATATTAATGTTCATTTAAGATTTCATTTCACCATAATTTTTTTAAGATATATTTCTTTTATTTATTTCCTTCCTTTTAAATTGATTTCAGAGAGGAAGAGAGAGGGAGAGATAGAAACATTAATAATGAGAGAGAATAATTGATCAGCTGCCTCTTGCACGCCCCCCACTGGGGATTAAGCCTGCAACCAAAGCATTGAATGGGAAAGGAACCTGGGACTCTTCAGTCCACAGGCCTACACTCTATCCACTAAGCCAAACTGGCTAGTGTGACCAGCTAGCACAGCCAAGGGTTCAGTGAGCCTGAGGGAGGGCCGGCGAAGGATGAAGAAAAGACAGACAAAGAGAGTAAGCTGGGTCTAGGTGAATCTTCTGTGCCTGGCTGAGACCACAGAACAGATCCAGACTGCAAGCTGATACTTTATTTTATAGTCAGAGGTAAACAAGGCAATTTACACTGTTCTTATAAGTTTCACTTGTTTTGGCAGCACTTGCTACACCTCCCATAGCCCATTAGCTACCCAGGAAGGGTCACAAGATCTAAGCTGGGGCTTGTTTTTGGCTTTGCCAACAGGTCAGTCCAAGGCTTATCCCTATAACCACTCCCTACAGGCTAGGGCTTCACCATAATTTTTAAAGCAGAATGGGAAAGAACCTCTATCAAAAACATTTTTACAACTCCAAAATAAGGTACACGGAGACACCTCTCCTTGGGTGTCCAGAACTTTTGCACATCTTACAAGAAAAGACACTTGATTCCCTTTGCTCTGGATATCCTATATAATAAAGAGCTAATATGCAAATGGTCCTCATGCCCTCATGCCATAACGGCTCAGACACTCAACACTGTGGTCCTGGGTGCCAGCGACTGTGCCTGCGGCCCAGGAGAGGGACAAGTCACACACCCTGCAGTCCCAGGTGCCAGCGGCTGTGCCTGTGGCCTGGGACAGGGACAAGCCACACACCCTGTGGTCTTAGGCACTAGCAGCTGCACCTGTGGCCTGGGAGAGGGACAAGCCACGCACCCCACGGTCCCAGGCACCTGTGGCTGGCCTGGGCGAAGCCAGCCCAGGTCCTGAGTGCCTGCGAAGGCCAGAAGGAGAGAAGCCCAAGTCCCGGGTGCCTGCGACTGCCAGAGTAGGGAATCCTGGGTCCCGGGTGGGGGCGAGGCAGAGGCAGTTGGGGCAATCTGGCCAGCAGGGGAGCATTTAAGAGCAATCAGGCCGGTAGGGAAGCGCAATCAGGCAGGCAGGCAGGCAGGTAGGCAAGCGGTTAGGAGCCAGCAGTCCCGGATTGCGAGAGACAGTCTGATATCCCCCATGGGGTCCTGGATTGGAAAGGGTGCAGGCTGGGCTGAAGGACACCCCCGCCCCCCAACATGCACAAATTTCATGCACCGGGACTCTCTCTCTCTCTATATATATATATATATAAAAGCCTAATATGCAGTGTCCCCCCCCCCAGGAGTTCGACCGACCAGGAGTTCGATCGCTTGCTATGACATGCGCTGACCATTGGGGGGAGGGCACTGAAGGAAGGCCCCAGCCAGCGGCCCACAGCTGGGGAAGGGGAGGCCCTGGCCAGCAGTCCACAACCGAGGAAGGAGGCCCCAGCCAGCGGCCGGCAGCAGCTAGGGACCCTACCCATGCCTATACCTGTGCCTGAATTTCATACACTGGGCCTGTAGTTTTTATAGTAAATAGCCTTAGGAGATTACAGTGTCTACATACACACAGCAAAGGTAAGGAAAGCTTATTGCCCATTATAAAATATCTGGTCCCCTAAGCTGAGAGTTCCTTTGTTTTAATACGCCCAATTCAGAGGGCAGGCATCACTTAGCTGTCTTTGCAGAATCCTATGAAAACTGGGGCTGGTTATCTGGCACCAATGCTGACATTCTGGCTAATGCTGCTGCCACGATTAATGACATCCTTTTTGTAATCCAAGAGTCTCGTGTCCTTTAATAGTGTCCAGGATACAGTGGCAGGCTGTTTAGCTTACATGAAGAGTGAAATCTCAAACCCTTCACAAGTTTTGATAATTTTGGCAATGACAATGGAATTTGACAGGAAAAATCATTTTAGAAATAGAATGAGAGGCTAGTTAATAGGAATTGAGAGAAGTCCATGGAATTGTGAGTCAACATGTTGACCAAATTTGTATGGTCAACCAAGCAATGAATCGTCTTCTACTTTACTGCCTATTAATGAGGCTGGATTGAGGAGGCAGTTTCAGGCTAAGAACCAGTAAGTAGTAGGTTCAAAGAGAGTAGCTCCACTTACTTCAACCCTCTACCAAGTTGCCAATTGGCCTCAGCAGGTCAGCCCTGTGAACAACTAGTACTAAGATTGGTCTGTTGGAGAGAAAGGGAAACACACAGGTTCTATCCCTTATAGAAGGTATCTACTGTATTTTTACATGTATAACATGCCCCCATGTGCAAGACACCCTCCACTTTTCCAACCCAAAATTAAGAAATCAATATTTTAAACATTTTGCTGGTCTTCCTCTTAAGGCCTTCTTCTTTTTTGGCTTCTCAAGGAGTTGTTCTTCCTGTTTTCTCCTCCAGTTTATGTCTGATCATACACTCAGTGGGATGAGGTCCAAACTGTCTCTCTGCAGTTCTATTTCCATATTCTTTTGCATAGCTGATTACATTCATTTTGAATTTTGCAGAGTAAGACAATCGCTTACTGGTATTAATCTTTTTATTTTTTGACATCTTTATGGGCTCAGAACGCTCCAGTCCCTGCTGCATCTGTGCACTCTCCTCATCCACCTCCAATTATAGCATCAGCTGTCATTAGTAACAATAAGGCTTGTGATTGGAGGAAACCTTTTGACAAGGTATGGGCAGCTGCACACCCATGGGACTCCCTCCGTGGCTGACTTCCGTGTATAAGACACCCCTCGAATTCACTCTAATAATTTTAGAAAAAAATAGCACTTTATACAAGGAAAAATACGGTACACTGGCTGTGAAAGGAGGAAATTGCAGCCACTATGATCAGAATAAGAATGGACCTTGAGGGCATAAAGCTAAGTGAAGTAAGTCAAACAAAGAAAGACAAATACTGTATGATGCCACTTATATGTGGAATCCAAAAAACAAATGATTAAGAACAAAAATAAGTTCATAAATAGAACAGGTTGGTGGTTGCAAGAAGGGAGGGTTAAGGGGTCAAAAGGCATAAACTTCCAGTTATAAAATAAATGTCTATATTGCATATTTGAACATTGCTGAGAGTAAATTTTAAGAGTGCTCATCACAAGAAAAAGAAATTTTATAATTATGACTGGGAACAGATGTTGACCAGATTTATTGTGGTGATATACAAATATTGGATCACTAGAGGCCCAATGCACGAAATTCATGCAAGGGGCTCAGCCTCCGCCCACTGCTGTGGCTGGGGGCCTCTGCCACCTCTGCCTCGGCTTCGACTAGAACAGTGGTCAGCAAACCGCAGCTCGCGAGCCACATGTGGCTCTTTGGCCCCTTGAGTGTGGCTCTTCCACAAAATACCATAGCCTGGGCGAGTCTATTTTGAAGAAGTGGCATTAGAAGAAGTTTAAGTTTAAAAAATTTGGCTCTCCAAAGAAATTTCAATCGTAGTACTGTTGATATTTGGCTCTGTTGACTAATGAGTTTGCCGACCACTGGACTAGAAGGTCATCCGGAAGGACGTCCGGTCTAATTAGAATATTATGCTTTTATTATTATAAATTATGTTGTATACCTGAAACTAAGTGTTATGTCTATTATTATACCTCTATTTTTTTAAAAAGAAAATATATACAAAACAGAAATGTTTCCTTCTCCTTCCAATACTTTAATGCCAGTTAATTTACTATCATTGCTCAACCTAGCTACTTACAATAGCATTCTAAGTGATCATTTGCATCCAATCTAGCCTCTTGCCAATCTGTTCTCCATGGTATAAGCATAGTGAACTTTATAAAAACATTTTGCAAAGATATATGCACCCCTATTTGCATTGCAGCATTATTTATGTGGCCAAGACATGGAAACAACCAAAATTTCCTTCAATAAATGATCAGATGAACAAGATGTGGTACATATATATAATGGAATACTACTCAGCCATAAGAAAAGGTAAAATACTGCCACTTGTGACAACATGGGTAGATCCTGAAAATATAATTCTAAGCAAAATAAATCAGACAGAAAAAGTTAAGAACCATGTGATTTCATTCATGTGTGTGATATAAAACTGAAAGCAACAAATGAACAAACAAGAAAAGCAAACAAAATCTCATAGACACAAAAAAACAGTATGGTGGTTACCAGAAGGAAAGGGTGAGGGAGTAGTAAAGGGTAAAGGAGATCAAATATATAGTGACGAAGTAAGGTTTGACTTTGAGTGGTGGGCAGATAATGTAATATACAAATGAAGTATCATGGATTTGTACACTTGAACCCTATATAATCTTATTAACCAATGTTACCCCAATACATTTAATTAAAAAAAACAACAACACAGTAAACTTGAGAAAACAAAATGAAAAATTTTAAAGATATTTTACTTGCTTAAAACCTATTAAAAGAACATCCCATATGGTTCCTGTCTTCATGGGAAAAACAAATTCAAAATGCCTCAAGTTTGTTCCCTATTTTTCTCACACAGGAGAGAGAGAGAGAGAGAGAGAGACACGGACAGGGAGGGAGGGAGAGAGAGGGAGAGGGTGAGGGGCGGGAAAGGAGAGAGAGGAGAGAGAGAGAGAGAGAGAGAGAGAGAGAGAGACAGAGAGAGAGAGAGACTGACTGACTCATGGATATATACAACAGTGTGACGACTGCCAGAGGGAGGTGAGGGAGAGGAGTAGAGGGTATATGGGGTATAAATGGTGATGGACAGACACTTGACTTGGGGTGGTGAACACTCAATACATTGTATAGATGATGTGTTGTAGAATTGTGCACCTGAAACCCAGATGGTTTTGTTAACCAGTGTCACACAAATAAATTGAATAAAAAGGACCCTGGCCAGTGCTGGCTCAATTGGTTGAGCTTTATCCCATGCACCAAGAGGTCACTGGTTCAATTTCCAGTCAGGGCACATGCTCAGGTTGCTGGCTGTGGACTCTATCCTCAGTAGGAGGCAGATCGATATTTCTCTCTTGCATCAATGTTTCGCTCTCCCTCCCTCTCTCTAAAATTAATAAAACACATTTTAAAAAAGAAAAAAAAATTAGTTGAAAAATTTACCCTCTGTGGTCTCCCAATTAGGAATCAATCATGAAAGTCCAAA
This sequence comes from Corynorhinus townsendii, assembly GCA_026230045.1. NCBI lineage: Eukaryota > Metazoa > Chordata > Mammalia > Chiroptera > Vespertilionidae > Corynorhinus > Corynorhinus townsendii. The sequence continues at coordinate 105,645,764 of JAPDVU010000001.1, read as the reverse complement.
TCACAATCCATCCGGCAATGCACAACCCTCCATATGGCAGAGCGAGTGAATAAAGTAGGTAGGAGGAGGGGAACAGGATTGGAACATTTATATAACAGCAGCATGCATACAAACTTTGTTCACCAAGACAAAGTTAGCATTTTCAGGAAGGTAATTCCTTCACATACTTGAATTCCCTTACTTTCACACTTTTGCTTCACCTATAGATAGCAAAAGAAGCAGATTAATATAAAGAAAATTTATTTTCAATTCTAATATATGCAGATAAAATTTAAGAGTTACCCTAGTTGAGAGGGACTAGAAAGCCCAGGTGATCATCCTGTAGCAATCCCTGGACCTATGAAGCACAGCAGAAAACCACTGGTGTAAAAAACAACACACAAACATGAAATCAGAAAATATAGGCACTTTGACTTACTAGTTGTGAAATTTTATACAAGTTTTTAAATTCACTAAGATTCCATTTTGCTCATATAACATGGGAATAGGGTACTATTAGAACCTATAATATTGCTTAATACGAAAATATTAAAAAAATTAACCAAGTATGAATCTTATTTCAAACTATCCAATTTCAAGCCGGCAATTAAGGTAAAGTATTTCTCAATGTTAATACAAAAACATAGACATATCACATTGTGTATTAGAAATATATGAATGTGGAATCTGGAGGATATTATATTAAGTGAACTAAGCCAGACACAGAAAGAAAACATACACCGCATGATCTCACTTATATGTGCAATCTAAAAAAGCAGAAAACACAGGAGAGTAAAAGGTGGTTACCAGGGGTGCAGAGGTGGGAGAAATGGAAAATCTAAAGAAGTTCAAACACACAGAAGCAAAGAAGAAGGTGGTTACCAGAGATGGGCAAAGGCTACAAAGTTGCAGTTATGTAGGATGAGTAAATCTAGAGATCTAATGTACAGCATAATGACCAGTATTTAATACAGCACATTTGCTGAGAGAGTAGACTTCAGGTAGTCTCATCACCAAAAAGTTAACTATATAAGAAGATATGTTAATTAGTTTTACTGTAGTTATTTCACTATGTAATTGTATATTTAAGCATGATAGTGTACATTTTAAGTATTATACAATTTTTATTTTTTTTTTAAAAAAATGATGTGAATTATGTTTATATCTCCAGTTTTGCCACTAGCAATAATAGCATTTTGGAGGTCTTCTCAGAGCCAATCTACTGAGCATTAAGGTTCTAGAAGCTTGAAACTCAATAATTCTAAGGTAAGACAAACTAAAGAAAAGCTGGAAACCCAAAGGCAAAATCTGATCAATGAAGATCATGCTTGCTGATTCAGCAGCAACTAACGGAGATGTGATAAAGTCAAAAGAGAATGTATATGAGATAGATCTGGAAGTAATGGATAAAATGAATATGTTTAGGGGGAATCACCTTTTATGGCCCGGGTATATTCCTAAAGACCTTATACATAATTCAAAGCTCACAAAATGCAAAAACTATGCTTAATATGGGACAGTGTTTCTGTTTAGAGCCCAAACATCAAATGACAATAAAATGAAATTCTTCCCCCATTCAATAATAAATAAGGGAAAAATTTGAAAACAATGAAATGGGAATCTGAAAGATTAGCCTAAATAAAAAATTATGTGGCTTTCATAGCCAGGTACAACATACCGCTACCTACTCACAACCATACCTCTGTCTCACTGCCCTACTCCCATCCAATGTAGTATTACTGGTGCCCAGTCTTCCCAAACTGACCTACAATATCTCCCAATAAAAATTTCAACTGGTTTTTTCCATAGTTTCAAAATATACATGGAAAAAGCGAAGGGGAAAGAATGACCTACACATGGATAAAAAGAAATCAGAAATAGGGTTAGGGGGTCGTACCCATTTACATTTATTATAAAGCCATAGTAAGTAAGACAGTGGGGTTCTTACAGAGGATTAAATAAATGGATCAATTCAACAAAAGAGAGAACTCAGAAATAAACTTGATTATCTTACAGAGATGGCACAGTGGAAAAGAATGCATTATTCAAATAGGGTGACTAGTTTGCCACCCTGAAAATGGATCCCTACCTCACACTATACAAAGGAGAAAGACAATTTCAGATCCATTAAACAAAAATGCAAGTAAGTGACATATTTATAATTGAAGTATTATATATTAATGAAAATAAATTCACTACTATGAATGAACTATATATGAAACATAGATAAATCTTACATAATGCTGAATGGAGAAAAAAAAGCAAGCCATTTTCTAGTTAACTTTGGTGGTAGATTCACAGATGTTTGTTTTACTATTATAAATTTTATAGCATATATTTATTCTTTTGAATATATTAAGTATAATTTTTCAAAAGTGTTTAATTGCATACAGAGTAGAGAAAGCCCTAACCGGTTTGGCTCAGTGGATAGAGCGTCGGCCTGCGGACTGAAAGGTCCCGGGTTCAATTCCAGTCAAGGGCATGTACCTTGGTTGCAGGCACATCCCCAGTAGGGGGTGTGCAGGAGATAACTGATCAATGTTTCCCTCTCATCGATGTTTCTAACTCTCTATCCCTCTCCCTTCCTCTCTGTAAAAAATATATTTTAAAAAAAACAAAACACAGGGTAGAAAAAAAATGATTAATATTTATAGAGTAGTATTAAAAGACTCTAAAAAGAAACCTCTATTCTATTAGCCAGCCATATTTGGCATGCCTAAAAAAAGAAAGGAGGAAGAGGACAGAGAAAATTTCAAGCAGAGGGAACAGCATAAGCAAAGTCAAAAAGGCATGAAAATACAACACCAGATGAGAGATTAGAGAAAATTTAAAATAGCATGAATAAAAATAAGCTAAGCTACTCTTAAAAGTTATTAAAAAGGTCCAACCAAGATGATGGCATAGGTCAGTGGTTGGCAAACCACGGCTCGCAAGCCACATGCGGCTCTTTGGCCCCTTGAGTGTGGCTCTTCCACAAAATACCACAGCCTTGGAGAGTCTATTTTGAAGAAGTGGCGTTAGAAGAAGTTTAAGTTTAAAAAATTTGGCTCTCAAAAGAAATTTCAGTCGTTGTACTGTTGATATTTGGCTCTGTTGACTAATGAGTTTGCCGACCACTGGCATAGGTAAGCACAGTACTCGCCGCCTCCCACAACCACATTAAAATTACAACTAGAATACAGAACTATCCTTCAGAACCTACTGAAATCTAGCTGAATGGAAGTCCTACAACTAGAGAATTAAAGAAAAAAGCCACATTGAGATTGACAGAAGGGGTGGAGGTAACGGACTGGTCGTACACCCACATGTGGCATTTTTTTAAATAAGGGAAGGTATCATGGCTGCAGAGGCCTCTTGTGAGGAGCAAGGGGTCCCAGCCCAAACCAGACCCCTCAACCCAGGATTCCAATGCTGTGGAGAGAAGTCTCTGTAACTTCAGACTATATAAACCAAAAGGGATTATGTCTGAGTGATACAGAGGCTGCTGGAGACCAGGCGGTTCCTTTTAAAGGGCTGATTCACTTGACTCAGACTTGCTCCCTCTGAGCTCAAGCACTGGGGCAGCTGCTTGGGGGGGGTCCAGGGACATACAGGGAGCAACTGAATTGTTTGGCATGGGGCAAGAACATGGGGACAACTTTCTTCCAGGTAGGGGTGCCTGCAGGGGTCATTGTTCCTATGCTGAGACCTCCCTCGTTTCATAGGTGACTGGCAGGCACCAAATCAGAGTCTCCATCAACCTAGCTCATACTGTTTGTTCCACCCTGCTGATTCCCTGAGACAACCACCCAATTTGCAGCCCTACCCAAGCTGTTTGGAGCGGCTTTTCCATATGAATGGTCTGTCTGGCTCAGGCTTCAGACTTTCCTAAAATCTCTCAAACAAGCAGAATCTGGCTTTAGCCTGCCCCATGCCTATCAATAAGAGGCCCAAGGCCTAGCACCAGCAGCAGCCTGCCTGGATTCACAACTTGGTCTCTCCTGGGTACTTTCAAGCCCCACACAAGTAGCAGCCATTTGCAGATCACTCTGTAGCTCCAGCCAGGTGGCCTCAGGCAGTGCATAGGCAGTGGCTGACTTTGCATCTCTCTGGAGGCCCCAGAGCCAGTGCACCCAGTGGACAGCTTCAGACCACACCAATTACAATTATACACATCCATGAGCGACACATTCAATGGACAGACTAAATGAGTACCAAAGCCTCCCTGAAGCAAGCCCTGCTCCATAGGGGTGTCTCCTGAGAGCAGCTCTTCCCACTGTAGTCCCAGCTGGTCCTCCAAGTCAATCGGCCTGGAGGTCATTTCCTACTAGTGACACCAACAGCAATCAAGACTCAACTACAACAGGACAGTGCACACAGACCACACAGGGACGCACCTAGAGTGCCTAGCTTAGGGGACTAGGGAGACTGAGCCTCTAAACCCTGCAGGACACCTACCACACAAGGCACTCTACCAATATCAGGAGACATAGTAGCTCTACCTAATACAAAGAAACAAACACAGGGAAGCAGCTAAAATGTGAAGGCAAAGAAACATGCCACAAATGAAAAAAATAGAAGAAATGTCCAAGAAAACAACTAAATGAAATAGAAGCAAGCAAACTACTAGATACAGACTTCAAAACAATGGTTATAAAGATCCTCAAGGATCTTAATGAGAGCTACAAGGGACTTCATGACAATTTAAGGACCTTAGTGAGAACATCAAAGATGTAAAAAGAGATCAATCAGAAATTAATATACACTAACTGAAATCTATATATATAAAAGCCTAAGCAACCGTTCAACTGGTAACTATGACACGCACTGACCACCAGGGGGCAGACGCTCAACGCACAGGCATGGAAACATGGAACACACTGATGAATCTCAGAGGGAAGAGGGGGAGGGCAGGAAGAGATTAACCAGATTTTATAGTCATACTAGAGGCCTGGTGCATGGATTTGTGCACTGGTGGGGTCCCTCAGTCAGGCCTGCAGGGATTGGGCCAAATTGGCAGTCCAACATCCCCTGAGGGTTCCCAGATTGTGAGAGGGTGCAGGCCAGGCCGCGGGACTCCACCAGTACACGAATCTGTGCACCGGGCCTCTAGTAAATAATAATTTATAAGGATTCAACAGTAGAGTAGAGGATTTTGAGAATCAAATCAAAGATCTGGAATATGAAGAAGCAGAAAACACCCAGTCAAAAGAGCAAAAAGAAAAAATAATCCAAAAATATGAAGATAGTATAAGGAGCCTCTGGGACAACTTCAAGTGTAGCAACACTGGCGCATGATAGGGGTGCCAGAAGAAGAGACAGAGCAAGATATTGAAAACCTATTTGAAGAAACAATAACAGAAAACTTCCGCTACCTGGTGAAAGAAATAGACTTAAGTCCAGGAAGCACAGAGAGTCCCAAACAAGAGGAACCCAAAAAGGCCCACACCAAGACACATCATAATTAAAATGCCAAAGGTTAAAGACAAAAGAGAGAATCTTAAAAGCAGCAAGAAAAAAAATCAGTTAGTTACCTACAAGGGAGTACCCATACATCTGTGAGCTGATTTCTCAACAGAAACTTTGCAGAAGAGAGTGGAAAGAAATATTCAAAGTGATAAATAGCAAGGACCTACAACCAAGATTACTCTTCTCAGCAAGGCTATCATTCAGAATTGAAGGTCAGATAAAGAGCTTCACAGATAAGAAAAAGCTAAAGGAGTTCATCACCACCAAACCAGTATTATATGAAATGCTGAAGGGTATTCTTTAAGAAGAAGGGGGGAGGGGCAATAAAAAATATTAACAATAAAATGGCAATAAATATGTATCTATCAACAATTGAATTTAAAGATAAAAATAAACAAACAAGGAACCTAATGAACAAAATAAACTATTGAATAAAACAGAACCAGCCATAGCTGGGTTGGCCCAACAGACAGAGTGTCGACCTGTAGATTGAAGGGTCCCAGGTTCGATTCCGGTCAAAGGCGCATGCCCAGGTTGCAGGTTCACTCCCCAGTGGGGGGGATATACTGAAGGCAGGTGATCAATGATTCTCTCTCTCATCATTGATATTTCTCTCTCTCTCCCCCGCTCCTTTCCTCTCTGAAATCAATAAAAATACTTTTATGAAATAAAATAGAATTAGAAGCATGGAAAGATGGAACAGAGTAATAAATCTTGGGGAGGGGGGAGGGAGTAAACAAAGAACTTACAAGCATATATGCATTATCTACGGACAGACAATAGGGTGGTGAAGTCCTGGGAAGGGGCAGGAACCCGGTGGAGGGAGACAATGAGGGCGGGGGGAAGAGGGACATCTATAATACTCTGAACGATTAAGATTATTTTAAAGAAGTTATTAAAGACAACCCTGGCCAGAAAGCTCAGTTGGTTACAGCGTCCTGATATCCCAAGATTACAGGTTCGATCCCCAGTCAGGCCACATACAAGAAGCAACCAATGAATGCATAAATAGGTGAAGCAACAAATTGATGTCTCTCTCTCTCTCTCTCTCTCTCTCTCTCTCTCTCTCTCTCTCTCTCTCTAAGAAATACTAAGGAAATTGAAAACCAATCTCACAATTTCTTTTTAAGGACCAAGCAGCTATTTACAATATGAAATTAGAAACTAAATAAGGTTCTAAAGGAATAATTAAAATATTCCAAGTTATTCCATTTAGAAAGAAATATATGTTTTTAAAACAAATGTTAAAATAAAAAGTTAAATCTCATAAAGAGATAATACGGCTGCCCAGGGCTGGCCCGAGGTGCAGGCAAGCCTCAGATGGCAGCTGCCCAGCTGCCCAGGGCCGCCCGAGGCTCAGGTAACCAGGGCCAGCAAAGGCTTGCGCTGCCAGCAGTGACAGCAACAGAGGTGTGATGGGGTGTCGCCTTTCCCAGATAGCAGGGTCGCCTCCCGCCCCTGAAGGCTCCCGGACTGTGAGAGGGGGCAGGCCGGGCTGAGCGACCCCTCCCCCGCCCCATCCAGGGCATGAATTTTCATGCACCAGGCCTCTAATGTTAAAATAAAAAGATAAATCTCATAAAGAGATAATATTTTCAAGTTTTCTTTTAAGATATGGTTATTTAAAACTATTGTACCGAAATGTTATTTTAATTACGTTCTCTTACTTTTTCCCTACAAATTTGGGGGTAGGGAGAGGGGGCATTCTTCTTTTAAAGATCTTCCAGAAAAATCCTTTCTTAATTATCAAAAGACAAAAGAGCAGGCAAGAAAGAAGTATGACACAGTAAAACTATTTAATATTGCACATATTTTCTGTATCATACTGGAAGGCTGACTAGCCTCACAAATGCCTCTGCCAATTCAGAGAGGGAATTATAAGTTTCGAGCAAAGAACCCTGTATATGAGTTTAAAAGCACAAGAATTGTTTGCTGAAATAAGAACTACAGAATAAAAACTGAAACACTTCTGACCTGAATAGTAAAAGGAGAGGAGTATGAAACAAGTAGAAAATGTGTAAGAGTCCTGAGACAAGCCAAACAGAGAAAGCCTTTAGCCAAGAAAGAGACAATCTTTGACTGTTACTGCTTACTTGGACCAGGCTCTGGAAATGGCCCTATGCCCAAAATGTGGAATTACAGAGCTTTGTTCAATAAGCTTAAAAGAAGGTCCCAATCAACTGTGAAGTTAACTTGATTAAGAATGACCTATATAAATACTATAAAATAGTTCTATTTAGAAAAGATGAGCTACAAAATAAGACTTTGGTGGAAAACATAATATAAAACACTGGCATCAGTGTATATATTCTGAAATATATATTTAATACTGGGGAAAATTGGATCTGTCACTAACACTTTGACCCATATGAAATGTTTTAGTATCAGCCAATGACACTTTTCTGTCGCCTCTTTCTTAAGAATATAAGAATACTCCACATAACTATACATGCATCCAAAAAAAAATTGTGCTGAATTTAAGTATAACCATTTTTACCCAAACTAGGATGTAAGGTAAATATGAAGTTTTAAGAAAACATTAAATCACAATTTATCTTTTAAATATCAGTTCATGAATTTGTACTTATTCCCCAACCTACTTTTCCTTTCTAAGATTTTTTTTTTTTTTTAATATTTCATGAGTGTCTCTCTCTTATTAAAAAGATAGCCTGGCCAGTGTACCTCATGGTTGAGTGTCAACCTATAAGCACAAGGTTATGGTTCAATACTCAGTCAGGGCACATGCGCAGATCCCAAGTGGGGAGTATGCAGGAGGCAGGCAATCGATGTTTCTCTTTCTCTCTCTTTCTCCTTCCTCTCTCTTCTAAAAATTAATTTTAAAACATTTTTTTAATCCTATATTTTAAATTCTGTAGAAATGTCAAGTATTATAATGGCTCAGGAATCAGATTGCACAGATTTAAAAGACTACCTACCATTTACTAGCTGTATGACCTTGGGCAAGTTACTTAAACCATTCCATGCCCTAATTTTTCTTACAAAACAGATGAAATTTTAAAACAAAACAAAAAATTAGATCAACCTCACAACGTTATTATGAGGATTAAATGAGTTGATGTGTATAAAGGCTTTTTAACAGTCTTGCATGCAGGAAAAAACAAAAAGAAATAATAGTTTTTATTATATTACTAGTGGCCTGGTGCATGAATTCATGCACATTAAAAGGAAATTAGAATAAATATTTTAATATTGCTATTCGCCCCTTCTCTATAATAGACTAGAGGCCCAGTGCACGACATTCATGCACTGAGGGGGAGGGGTAGGAGGGTCCCTCAGCCCAGCATGCACCCTCTCGCAGTCTGGGAGCCCTCAGGGGATGTCCGACTGTCGGCTTAGGCACATTATTAGTGCTCCCGCCACTGCCACTGCACTTGCCAGCCGTGAGCCAGGCTTCTGGCTCAACGGCGCTCCACCTGTGGGAGTGCACTGACCACCAGGGGGCAGCTCCAGCATTGAGCTAGTGGTCATAGCGTATCATAGCGACCAGTCATTCCACCATGCAGTCAATTTGCATATTAGCCTTTTATTACATAGGATGTGTCACAGATTAAAGAAAATTAGTAAAATCTATATGAAAATAATATATAAACTGATTAATAAATAAATAATAACGTAACAAGACATGACATAAAAACAACAAAAAGAGCCCTAACTGGTTTGGCTCAGTGGATAGAGCGTCCGTCCACCTGTGGACTGAAAGGTCCCAGGTTTGATTCCGGTTGCGGGCACATCCCCAGTAGGAGGTGTGCAGGAGGCAGCTGATCGATGTTTCTCTCTATCCCTCTCCCTTCCTCTCTGTAAAAAAATCAATAAAATACATTTTTTTAAAAACAAAAACATAAAAACAACAAAAACATGACAAAACATGAAAACAATATTGATAAAAACAATGACTGATAAATTGATTAAACTCATTCTAACACTGAGGCCAGTGTCCATGGGGACAAATCAATTCTTGGAATCAGAACAACCTCTCCTTTCGCAGAACCTGTTAATACTTCAGCTTCGATTATGTTAGGTCGCAATTTTTTGATAATAAATCTAGTACCATTACAAAGACCCCATTAACTATTAAGATTTCTCAGTAGCATGGTGATTGCACCTACTTTCAATTCTAATTTATGACCTGGCATTCCCAAAGGAGTAATACTTTTAAGAAATTTGATGGGGAAATTTTCCTTTTCAGCATCATCTGTTGAATCTAGTATTATTAACGATTACACAGTTGTCTCTGAGTCTTAATACAATATCATTCCCCAGCCTTTTTCACCATGTGGGAAAAGAATAGGATAGGATATGTCATTGCATCCAATGTAGGAAACAGGATACTGATTTGTTTCATTTTAGTGGCATTTGGAGTATTGGGATCTGGTTTACAATGAATGAGCAAGTCCCTTTCAAAAGGTCCTCCATCTTCGTTTCTGAATATGATGGCAACTTCAGTTACACAGGGATCATTATATCTACCCGGATCCCTATTATGGTCATATTTAATTGCCATTATTACTTCCATGCAATGCCGCCACTTTCTTTCAGCTTCTGAATGTCAACAAAAACAACCAGAGAGAATCTAAGATGGCGGCGTAGGTAAACACCTAAACTGCTGCCTCCCACAACAATTTAAACTACAACTAAAAGACAAAACGTCTATCACCCAGAACCACGGGAAAGCTGGCTGAGTGGAAGTTCTACAACTAGAAGGAAAGAGAAAAGAGCATTGAGACGTGCACGAGCGCTGAAAAGCTGAGGTACGGAGGCGCGTTGTTTTTTCAACCCGAACGGAGTTGTTTTTTCAACCCGAACGGAGACAAGCCCCCGATTACTCTGAAATCCAGTCTCTGGGGAGACGCGGGGGACCCAAACTCCTACGGAGAGAAGCTGGACTGTCTGCCAGTGAAGGTGGCTTGCTTGCAGAGCTGCGCGCAGGAATAATTGTTTACTGCACTGGGGCACGGGACTCGCGGATGCCGTTGGGGACGCAGAGCCGGCTAACTAGCAGCCATTGCTGTCTGCCACGCCCTAACCTACTGACACCCTGAGGCCCCACCCTGCACAACCTACAAACCCACCCAAGCTCCAAGCAGCTCAGTTAGCATAAGAAAGGCCTGCCCTATCGCAGGTTAACCTAGCTAACTTGCAGCCTGGGTCAGACAGCTCCAAAACCTCCAAACCCCAAGCAAAGAGGAGAAAACTGCAGCTCTCACTGTAGCTCCTGCTGAGTGGCCTCAGACAGTAGCTGACCTGCACCCCATTGGAGATCCAGAAGCCAGTGTACCTAGTGGTCAGTGTGAGACACCAGATTTTAACTCCTCACATCCATAAGTGACACATTCAAGAGGCAGACTCAGTGAGCACCAAAGCCCTACTGAAACAAGTCCTGCCCCATAAGCGTGTCTTCAGCGCAGCAGTTCTTCCATTATAGACACAGCGAGTGCTCACAGCTAATTGGCCTGGAGGTCAATTCCTCCCAGTGTACCAACAGAAATTAAGGCTTAACTACACCAAGACTTTGCACTCAGCCCACAAAGGGGTGTACCAAGAGCATCCACCTCATGTGATTGAGGAGGCTGAGCTACTGCCCCCTATAGATCACCTACCACACAAAGCTACTCCATCAACACAGGGAAGCAGCCAAAATGTGGAGACAAAGAAACATGTCACGAATGAAAGAAATGGAGGAAAGCAAACTACTGGATGACAGAGTTCAGAACCACATTTATTAGGTTACTCAAGAATCTTCTTAAAACCGCTGAGAAACTTGATGAGACCTTCAAGGAGCTTAATGAGAATGCCAAAAAAATGGAAAAGGATCAGTCAGAAATGAAGCATACACTGTCTGAAATAAAGAATATACAGAAACTCAACTGTAGATCAACGTACCCCAAGAATCAAACCAAAGATCTGAAATATGTGGAAACAAAAAACATCCAACCAGAAAAACAGAAAGAAAAAAGAATCCAAAAATATGAAGATAGTGTAAGGAGCCTCTGGGACAACTTCAAGCGAACCAACATCCGAATTTTTGGGGTGCCAGAAGAAGGGAGAGAGCAAAATACTGAAAACCTATTAGAAGAAATAATGACAGAAAACTTTCCCTAGCGCACAGAACCCCATACAAGAGGAATCCAAAGAGGACCACACCAAGACACATCATAATTAAAATGCCAAGGGCAAAAGACAAAGAGAGAATATTAAAAGCAGCAAGAGAAAAACAGTTAATTACCTACAAGGGAGTACCCATACGACTGTCAGCTGATTTCTCAACAGAAACTATGCAGGCCAGAAGGGAGTGGCAAGAAATATTCAAAGTGATGAACAGCAAGAACCTACAACCAAGATTACTCTACCCAGCAAAGCTATCATTCAGAGTTGAAGGTCAGATAAAGAGCTTCACAGACAAGAAAAAGCTAAAGGAGTTCATCACCACCAAACCAGGATTACACGAAATGCTGAAGGGTATCCTTTAAGAAGAGGAAAAAGAAGAAAAAGGTAAAGATAAAAATTATGAACAACAAAATGACATCAAATACATACCTACCAACAAGTGAATCTAAAAATCAAGTGAATGAAAAATCTGAAGAACAGAATGGACTGGTGAATATAATAGAATCAGGGACATAGAAAGGGAGTGGACTGACGATTCTCAGGGGAAGCAGGTGTGAGGGGTGCGGGAAGAGATTGGACAAAAATCTTACTCCTATGGATGAAGACAGTGGCGGGGGGTAAGGGCATGGGGTGGGGTGGGGAATCAGGTGGAGGGGAGCTATGGGGAAAAATAAAAGAGGAACACCTGTAATAATCTGAACAATAAAGATTTATTTTAAAAAAAACAAAAATAAAAACAACCAAATTCACAATCAACAATGACAAATGAAAACACATGCGTGGGATTGGCACCAGTGAGAGCTTTATATGTATCGCACATGCACGCGTCAACTTAGCCTTTTATACGTATATAGAATAAACTGGCTTAATTAGACCTACTTTCTGATATAATTAAACTTTTTCCAGCCCAGTGAAGCACCCCAACTTCTCTTTCAGATAATTGTCAGCAACACAGTAGTAAATATCAACATGAAGCACATTATTATTATAAATCACACAGGGAGAACAAAGGGTAAAATATTTAACTGCAGCAGTGCTTGACTATTTTCTGCACAGTGAAAAAACCTGAAGCCATTTTCAAGGTCCACCGTTTCTTACTTTTTTTCAGTCTGGTCAAGTTTCTAAGCTTTCTAAATCTCCGTTTTCTGGCTAATGAAAAGAAAATAGGATTCCACCGAGTCTCCTATCTACCTACTCCAGGATGTCTGTGAGGATCAAATGAGATAGGGCACAGAAAAACACTCACAAACATTTGGTTACAGTGTAAAGTGTTTTGACCTGAGGCTAGTCATCACTAGGGAGAGGAAGCCAGGTATTGATTCTTGATGTCATTACCCGGAGAGTCTGACACTTCACATATTAGCCTTTTATATAAATAGACTACAGGCCTGGTGCACAAACACAAAATTCATGCATTTGGGGGAGGGGGGTGCTTCAGCCTGGCCTGTGCCCTCTCGCAGCCCAGGAGGCTTCTGGGTATGCCTGATTGACAGTTTAGGGGAGTGGGCCTAAGCCGGCAGTCAGACATCCTTAGCACTGCCACGGTGGCAGGAGAAGCTCCTACCACCACCACTGTGCTCGCCAGCCATGAGCCTGGCTTCTGGCTGAGTGGCACTCCCCCTGTGGGAACACAATGACCACCAGGGGCAGCTCCTGCATTAAGCGTCGGCCCCCTGGTGGTCAGTGCACATCATAGCGACCAATCGTTCTGTCATTCAGTGGATTTGCATATTAGCCTTTTATTATACAGGATTCTCTGTTCCCCAATCTACATTCCAGTGCTTAAGTCTGAGTTTACTAAATGACACTAACTAAACCAGTTAAAGCTTATAGCGGATAATAAATACAACTAATATAAGCAATCTTAGAAGTTAAGAATTGTTACTTCATTCATTTAAAATTTCATAGCTTTATTAGCATGTAACAAGGGGTGCAAATCAATATTATCAGAAAAAAAAATCAGGTCCAAAACTTTGACAGGATGTGGACTATACTCAATAGTAGCCCTTTCTGAAGCTCATTTCTTTCACATTCATCATAGAGGAGTATTTTTGGTCCTATAATTCTTTTTATAAGAAATGATCATATTTGGGAATATTAACTAATCAGAATAGAATCTAGAACACAAAATACCTGCAGAGTGTCAGACAATTTATCCTAAAATAAAAATATTGGGGGGTGGGGGGGTTACAAAATAGATGAAGGGGTTTATGAGGTACAAACTTCCAAGTATACAATAAGTAAGTCATGGAGATATTAATGTACAGCACAAGGAATATAAGAAAATTGTAGTAACTTTATGTTACACTAGAGGCCCGGTGCATGAAAATTCGTGCACGGGGGAGGGGGAGTCCCTCAACCCTGTCTGCCCCCCACACACACAGAACTGTGGCCGGGCCTGGGGCTTTTGTAGGCAGTGGAAAGAGGGAGAGGGCTGGGGAAAGTCTAGACCAGTGGTCGGCAAACTCACTAGTCAACAGAGCCAAATATCAACAGTACAACAATTGAAATTTCTTTTGAGAGCCAAATTTTTTAAACTTAAACTTCTTCTAACGCCACTTCTTCAAAATAGACTCGCCCAGGCTGTGGTATTTTGTGGAAAAGCCACACTCAAGGGGCCAAAGAGCCGCATGTGGCTCGTGAGCCGCAGTTTGCTGACAACTGGTCTAGACACATTTCCTTTAATTGTGCTCCCTTTCTCCGGGCCCCTCCCTCCTTCTCGTGGTGTACGCTCAGGCCTCAGACTGACCAAAGCCCAGCGACAGCGGTGTTTAGACCCCGCACTTCTCAGCTGAACATACAGCCATCTCGCATTCCAAGCGGGGCTGTTTTCAAGCCACGAAAGCGCTGGGAATCCACAGTTCCTGGCCTCTCCCCTCTCAGTTTCCTCCTTGGGTCAGTTGCAAAGTTCATTGAGACACAGAAGCAACTCTGCACTGGGGGGGGGGGAGACAAACGCACACAGGCAGCGCCACGTGCCAGGTCAGGGACACAGGCAGGCAGCGCCACATCCCAGGTCAGGGACACAGGCAGGCAGCGCCACGTGCCAGGTCAGGGACACAGGCAGGCAGCGTCACATTCCAGGTCGGGGACACAGGCAGGCAGTGCCATGTCCCAGGTCAGGGACACAAGCAGGCAGTGTCACATCCCAGGTCAGGGACACAGGCAGGCAGCGCCACATCAGGGACACAGGCAGGCAGCGCCACGTGCCAGGTCAGGGACACAGGCAGGCAGCGCCACGTGCCAGGTCAGGGACACAAGAAGGCAGTGCCACGTCCCAGGTCAGGGACACAGGTAGGCAGTGTCACGTCCCAGGTCAGGGACACAAGCAGGCAGCACCACATTCCTGGCCAGCGATGCAGGCAGGCAGCTTCACCTCAGCACTGGGCAGGACGTTAGCGCTGGGCAGGCATGGGCGTGCCTCCGCTGTGGGAGGAAGCCACTGCCCCCATCCCTGCCCCCAGCTCCTGTGCATGCACAACCTGTTGACTGGTCGTGACTCAGACACTGTAACGGACAAATTAGCATATTACCTCTTTATTATATAGGACTAGAGGCCCGGTGAATGAATTCATGAATGGGTGAGTCCGGCCGGCCTGCCCTGATCAGGGGTAGGAAGGTGATCAGGGATGGGGCTGGCTGGTGGAGGGGCTGCAGGCAATAGACCGGCCAGCCCCGCCCTCTGGTCGAACTCCCAGTTGAACTCCTGGTCGAGGGGACAAGTTGCATATTAGCCTTTTATTATATAGGAAGGATAGGAGGGTGACAGATAATTTATCAGTTCTAAGGGATAAGAATGGCAAATCACTACATTGTGCACATGAAACAAATACAGTATTGCAAACTGTTATTTCAATAACATTTTTTATAGTAAAAAAGAAATAATCCTTGATAGGTTCAGAATTTGGAAGTAACAGGTTCTACAGACTGCTAAAGTGAGGAAAATAATCAATATCCAAGTGAAATACCATTTGAACCCACTAATATGGCTATAATAAATAAGTAAATAAATAAATAAATAAATGTGTTTGCAAGGATGTAGAGAAACTGAAACCCTCATAGATTACTGGTGGAAATGCAAAATGGTGCGCCACTTTGAAAAACAGTGGACAGTTCCTTCAATGGTTAAACAGAGCTACCATGTGACCCAGCAACTTCACTCCTAAATATATAACCAATATAACTTAAAACATATGTCCACACAGAAACTTGTACACAAATGTTCATAGCATCATTGTTCATAATAGCCAAAAAGTGGAAACCACCCAAATGTATATTAACTAATAAATGGATAAAATTTAATATATCCATAGAATATGGCAATAAAAAGTATAATTACAGCTACATGCTACATCATGGATAAACCTTGAAAACACTGTGGTAAGTGAAAGATGCCATCACAAAGGACCATATATTGTATTAATATGAGGTATCCAGAACAGACAAATCTATACAGACAAAAAGTTGATTAGTAGTTGCTTATGGCAGGGTACAGAAATGATGCAAGGATTGGGGATTAATAGCAAAAGGGTATAAGAGGTTTCTTTTTGGGGTAATGATAATGTTCTAAAGTTGTTAGTGGTGGCAGATGCATAACTCTGAGAATATATCAAAAACCAACGAATTACACACTTTAGGTGGGTGAATTGTATGGTATATGAATTTATCCCAATAAAACTTTGTTGTTAATTTTCACTCAAGGATAATTTTTCCATTGACTTTTTTAAGAGAGAGTAGAAGAGGGGGAGTGAGAGAGGAGAGAGAGAGGGAGTGAGAGAGAGGTAGAGACATTGATGTGAAAGAGACACATCAATTGGTTGCCTCCCACACACTCACAACCTGGGCTGGGGTTGAACCTGCAACATCTCAGTGTGTGGCCTGACACTTTAACCATTAAACAACACCGGCCAGGACAAAACTGCTTTTTAAAAGTGGGGAACATTGCTAAAACTTGGGGAATTATTTCTATATACTAAAATGTAGTGTTCCCAGTCATTCCACTCATCATGTTCTTAGAATGCCAGTATTCCCTCACAAATGCAGTTCCATGAAAGAAATCAGAAAATTCTCCACTGCAGAAACAGAATGGCAGAAGAAATGACTCTTACCTATTAAAAAGTTGGGGCACACCTGCTCAAAGCACAATCACCCCCAGCAAGTGATATCTCTGCACATATTTATAATTTCTACTTAAACATTTGTTTCTTTTTCTTAAATATAAGCAGACAGCCAAGGATAACTGGATTATTTGAAGCAACAACTCATAAGAACAGGGTGTTGAGTGGGGTACCTAACAAACAAAACAGAAATAAAGAACCTAATGAAAAAAAATTTTGCAGACTAGAGGAACACTGTTTTAAAATTTTATAGTATGTGCAGAAGAATAAAAGATAATCTATAATAATGAAAGCGTAATATGCTAATTAGACCAGGCATCCTTCCGGACGAATGAAGCCAGGGTTGCGAGGGCTGAGGCAGTTGCCACGGCTGCAAGGGCTAAGCCCCTTGCATGAATTTTGTGCATCGGGCCTGTAGTCCATTAATAAATAAGAAAGCAAGAATAAGAAAACTTAAGTCTTCCAAAAAGATAGAAACTAAGAAGAAAAACAGTACCAAAATATTAATAGAAAAAAATCTAATCTATATATATAAAAGCCTAAGCAACCATTATGATGGAACGACCAGTCACTATGATGCACACTGACCACCAAGGGGCAGATGTTCAACGCAGAAGCTGCCCCCTGGTGGCCAGTGTGCTCCCACAACGAGAGTGCCGCTCATCCAGAAACTGGGCTCACAGCTGGCAAACGAGGCTACGGCAACAGAAGCTCTACCGACTCCATGGCAGCACTACTGAGCAGGGAGCGGCGGCAGCAGGCACAGCAGGCCAGGATGAGCGTGAGCAGCCCAGTGCCGGGCCCCAGTTCGGGTTCCTCCCTGGCCACCTGCCGCTTGGCGCACTGCTACCAAGGGGTCCCAGCCTACGAGTGACTACTAGGTATACTGGTTAATAATGTGGATTTCTTCCAATAGATGGGAGTTACACATAAGTTGATATATATGCGATTTGATATGTATACTATTTTGTTGTATTGACAACAAGCTTCAAAACTTCATATGCCAAATTTTCTGAAGGTGTTAACATCAAAGATATTTTTACTCTTAAAAATGTCGAATTACATGCCAAAATAAAAGCATTTGCAGGAAGTTTTAATTCATTACTTTATTTTGAAGAAAAGTGCTACTGAATACTTCGGGAAGCTCATGGTGAATATGATCCATCTCAAGAAACTTGTGAACACTGGTTTAAAAGCTTTAAAGGTGATGATTTCTACGTGAAAGACAAAGAACGTACAGGTGAACCGGAAAAGTTTGAAAACCAAATATTGCAAGCATTATTGGATGAAGATGCATGTCAAACTCAAAAACAACTTGCAGAAAGATTAAATGTTGCTAAGCAAACAATTTCTGATCGTGTACAAGCAATGGGAAAGATTTTAGAGGAAGGAAAATGGGTGCCACATCAACTGAACAAAAGACAAATGGAAAGCTGAAAAGTCATCAGTAAATGTTGCTTCAATGCCATGAAAGTCTGTTTTGCATCAAATTGTGACTGGCGATGAAAAGTGGGTTTATTTTGAGAATCCCAAATGTACAAAATCATGGGTTGATCCAAGTCAACCATCAACATTAACTGCAAGGCCAAATCGCTTCAGAAAGAAGACAATGCTCTGCATTTAGTAAAATCATGAATGTGTGATGTATTATGAGCTTCTAAAACCACGTGAAACCATTAATACTGATTGCTACCGACAACAAATAATCAATTTGAACCACGTTTTGATCATGAAACCACAAGAATGTTCCAGAAGACATAGCAAAGTAATTTTGCTTCATGATGACACACCATCACACACTTCAAAACCAGTTAAAGACACGTTAAAAGATCTTGCCTGGGAAGTATTAACCCACCCGATGTATTCACCAAACCTTGCTCCTTTGGAGTACCACTTGTTCCAATCGATGGCACATGCACTTTCTGAGCAGCACTTCAAAACATACGAAGAAGTGAAAAATTGGGTCTCTGAATGGTTTGCCTCAAAACAAGAAAAGTTCTATTGGCACTTATCCACAAATTACCTGAAACATGGGGGAAATGTGTAGCTAGCAATGGACATTACTTTGAATAAAGCACTTATGATGTTTCTCTTGAAATTATCGTGTTTCTTTCATTAAAAATCTGCATTATTAACCGGTACACCTAGTATGTCATAGCTTATAAATGGCTACATCCCACACAGTTAAACAAGGAAGGTGGCTTCTGCAGTATTTGAAAAAGAAATCTGTGGCTGCTTAATCCTAACTCATCAGAAGAATCTCCAAACTGTCTACATCCTGTTTTTTCTACATGGGGATGAACATTCATTCCTATATATTGGGAACAGTCTCTTAGATTTAAAAATTAAAACCTGGCAAGGCCACTCTAACACTGAAAAAACAGGATGATGCAGCGATGACATGCAGGGACTCTGGCTTGCACATTTTGTGCTCAGCCCTGATTCTGACACTTATAACTAAGTGACAAAGCCAATTACTTAACTTCTCTCTGCTTCAGTTTTTCCACTCATAAGATGGGAAAATGGTACTACTGCCTCAGAAGGATCATGTTATGTACTACTTTTTTATGATCAAGGCAAAAAAATGTAGCTGCCCATACAACAGCAAGATGCCTTTCACCTGTAAGAAAAGTATGGTCATTGGTGCATGCAGCGTCCTGGATTGCATGAGGGATGTCCGACTGCCAATTTGGGCCTGATCTCCATGGGTTGTGACAGGGTGCAGGCTGGGCTGAGGAACCCCACCCCCACCCCCCCCTCCCCCGCACACCCATGCACAAATTTCGTGCACTGGGACTCTAGTATCTAAATACAACATCTAGCAAAAAAGAACAGAGAATATAGTAGAAAAGAACTTAACAAGCAAATAACACTATATACCAAAAATATAGTAGCTATAAGTCCAAACTGAAAGGGCCCACTAAGTGCTAGAACAATGTACTTTTAAAAAGACCAATAACACGTTACATCCCTGTGAAATTTCAAAATACTGCAGCTAAAGAGAATTCTAAAGGTTTCTAGAGAGAAAAAAGACCAGGTACAACAAGAGGATCTAGAATCAGAGACATACGTCAGACATCTCAATGACAATACTGGAAGACAGAAGAAATGACTATTATCTTTAAAAGTCTGAGGGAAAGTAATTTTAATCTAAAACTAAAGGCAATACAGCGTTCTGGTAACATGCACACTCTAAAACCAGACTGCCTAGCCCTGGCTGGTGTGGATCAGTTGGTTGGACAATCTTCCAGTGCACCAAAAGTTCGAGGATTTAATTCTTGGTCAGGGCACAATACCCAGGTTGTGGTCCAATTCAGTCAGGGTGCACGCAGGAGGAAACCAATCAATGTTTCACTCTCATGTCGATGTTTCTCTCTCTTTCCCTCTATATTCCTATCTCTCTAAAAACAATGAAAGCATGTCCTTGGGTGAGGATAAATAAACAAATAAATAAATCCACACTGCCTGGTTCAAATAATGCCACTTAATAGCTGTATGATCTTAACAAGTCATATAGCCACTTTGTGGATTAATTTCATCTGTAAAATGGCATTCTGAGGACAAGTTAATTCATAGGTGTTCACCTATATAAGAAGCCTAATTCACAGTACTTACTATGTTATTGCTCTAGAGAACAAGACTAAGTATAGAAAGGGGTAATATAGGACTTGGCTTTTCATTATAATCCCTTTGGTAGTGTCTAACTGGCTTTTAAACATACTATCTAATAAAAGAGTAATATGCAAATTAACCATCACTCTGCTGCACCCACCAGCCAATCAGGAGAGAATATGCAAATAAACCCAACCAAGATGGCTGCAGCCACAGAGAGCAGGAGGGAGGCTTGGGTTTCCCTGGCAATGGAGGAAGCCAAGCTTTCCACCTGCCCTTGCCGACCCAGGCTTCCACTCAATGCTACAAAGTTTCAATTATAAAAGATAAATAAAACCCAACAGAAATGGTGGCAGCCACGGAGCTGGAGAGAGCAGGAGGCTAGGGTTGCCTGCGGCGATAGACGAAGGCAAGCTTCTGCACCCCTGGTCTGCTTTGGCCTCCGCTTAAGGCTACAGAGTTTCAATTATAGATGATACATAAATCCCAAAAGAAATGGCTGCCACCACAGAGCAAGCAGAAGGCTTGGCTCCACTCCAGGCTACAAAGTTTCAATTATAGAAGATAAATAAATTCCAGATACCAGAGCCTCTGCTTGGGTCACTGGGAGGCGTGGCCGGCCTGCAAACCACCACAGGCTCCTCGCCCAGGCCACCCCACACCCCAAGGGAACCCCCACCCTGATCCGGGACACCCTTCAGGGCAAACCAGCTGGCCCCCACCCATGCACCAGGCCTCTATCCTATCTAATAAAAGAGTAATATGCAGATTGACCATCACTCCAACACACAAGATGGCTGCCCCCATGTGGTCAAAGATCCTGCCCCCATGTGGACACAAGAAGGCCACCACAAGATAGCCAGCAGGGGAGGGTAGTTGGGAGGGACCAGGCCTGCAAGGGAGGGCAGTTGGGGATGATCAGGCCAGCAGGGGAGGGCAGTTGGGAGGGACCAGGCCTGCAAGGGAGGGCAGTTGGGGGTGATCAAGCCTGCAGGGGACAGCAGTTAGGGGTGACCCGGCTGGCAGAAGAGAGAAGTTGGGGGTGACTGGGTCTGCAGGGAAAGGCAGTTAGGGGGGACCCAGGCCTGCAGGGGAGAGCAGTTGGGGGGTACCAGGCCTGCAAGGGAGGGCAGTTAGGGGTGACAAGGCCTGCAGAGGAGGGCAGTTAGGGGCAATCAGGCTGACAGGGGGAGCAGTTAGGCATCAATCAGGCTGGCAGGGGAATGTTTAGGGGGTGATCAGGCTGGCAGGCAGAAGCGGTTAGGGGCAATCAGGAAGGCAGGCAGGCGAGCAGTTGGGAGCCAGCAGTCCTGGATTGTGAGAGGGATGTCCAACTGCCCATTTGGGCCCCAATGGGCAGTTGGACATCCCTTGAGGGGTCCCAGATTGGAGAGAGTGTAGGCTGGGCTGAGTTATACCGCCCCCCCCTTCATGAATTTCATGCACCGGGCCTCTAGTTCTATATAATAAAAGCCTAATATGCAAATTGTCCCCTCGGGCAGTCGTTCAACCACTTGTATGACGGGCTCTGACCACCAGGGGACGACACAGAACTTACAAGCGTTGGCGATGCAGCACTGGCAGCAGGCGGCTGGCAGTAGTGGAGGCGCTATGGGCCCCAATGGGCCCCGACGAGAGCAGAATCATGGCAAGATGATGGAGCAGGTGAGTGGGCGCCGCCAGGAGAAGGCAGGTGTGAGTGGGTTCCCAATTTCCCCGCCGGTGGCAACCAGTGGCAATGGCAGCGGCAGGGGGTGGGGCCACCACCTTGCTCCCAGGCACTGAGGAAGCCGGGTCGGGGGCCCGGATTGGATCCATCACCCCGCAGGCGAGATGGTGAAGCAGGTGAGGTGGCGGCTCCAGGCCAAGGCAGGTTGCCAGGTGGGGCTGCAGTGCTGTGGGCATGAGCTGTGACTGCAAGGCTGGGACTCAATCTCAGCAGGCCTCCCCGAGGGACCCCACTGGTGCATGAATTTATGCACCAGGCCTCTGGTATTCACATATTATTGAAGGAAGGAAGGAAATTGTGAAATGAGGCTCAATGATAACAGCTAGGTACAGAATAATATCTACATGCCTTTAGCTCAAATAAGACAGATAGGAAAACAGAAAATAAAAAACTTTAATTGAAAGAGAACCACCTGACCAGACAGCCAAGAAGCGAGGCAGAATGTGGTGAGAGAGATTCTTGGTCTGGTTGAGTAAGCAGAAACCAAGACAGGATGGATCAAGTTAAAGAAAAAAGATAAGTTTTTTTATAAGAGTAAAAGAGAGATTGTTCAAATAGAGAAAAAGATTTTAATCACTGAGACTATAAAATCATAAAGTTGTAGTTTTTCAGCCACTGACTTGTGGTAATTTATTATAGCAGCTTTAGAAAACTAATACACACACACACACACACACACCAGGGGCAACACTTGTCCTAGAAAGTATAACATATTCCCATAAAAGCTAATTCCAATGTAACCCTGATATCTGGGGGACTAGCAATCTGAATCCATGCCAGCAAACTCAGTGTACATTCTTGATGACGTATAATTAAGTCACTACCTCTTTCCCAAAAACTGGTCTTGCAGAACCTGTTGGAGAGGGCATAAAACTGTGAACAGTGCACTGCCCTGGAGGGAGGGATATTAATGCTGGCACCAAGCCAGACTATCAGATATAGCCTGGAGACCCCCAACACCTGGGGCCTTCTTGCAAGGCCAACGAAAAGGACCGGAAGCATAATCCATATTTGCGGGACAAAGACCCTAGGAAGATGTAAAAGAGAAGCCCCCTCCCTGCATGTTACTTTACTCAGATTTGGAAAGTTATTTATTCCCTGAGTCCACCAGCATAAATAAAAAGTGTCACTCCTTTTCTTTAAAGTGTTCCTTGGTCCATTTCTTTAAAGTGTTTCTTGGTTTTTCTTCAGTCTTCTGCTACAGATTGATGGTTATAACTCGTAAATTTGGCAGAACAAAACTGCCTGGTAATCAATGATAAAGATAAATCTTAAAAATTTTTTGAAGTCCAACCAGCATGGCTCTGTGGTTGAGCAACGACCTATGAAGCAAGAGGTCACTGTTCGATTCCTGGCGGGGCACATGTCTGGATCGTGGGCTGTGGGGCATGCATGAGGCAGCCGATCAATGATTCTCTCTCATCACTGATGTTTCTATATATCTCTCCCTCTCCCTTCCTCTCTGAAATCAATAAAAACATATTTTTTAACAAAATTTACAGGGAAAAAGGAGACATATGTAATACTTTATTTTTTTATTATTTTTTTATTTTTTACAGAGAGGAAGGGAGAGGGATAGAGAGGTAGAAACACTGATGAGAGAGAAACATCAATCAGCTGTCTCCTGCACACTCCCTACTGGGGATATATGTCCCCAACCAAAGTACATGCCCTTGACCAGAACCAAACCTGGGACCCTTGAGTCCGCAGGCTGATACTCTAACCACTGAGCCAAACTGGTTAGGGCTACATATGTAATATTTTAAAAAATAATTTTTTAAAAGCTTTAAAAAAATGTCTGGGAATACACCTTCAGTTTGTCTAATTCATGGTACTTCCTTTAGACTGCACAGAGATCACAAAGATGAGATCTTAAGATAAACTCACAATCAAAATTTATAAAACACATAAGGAAACAATTCACCATAAGCAAGAGGCAGCATACATACAAATGTACATGCACACACAATAAGGCCTCCAAAAGAATGTTAATCCAAAACAGAAAAATAATTTAGAAGTATAAAAGGAGAGTAAAGAAATAGAACAGATGACATAAATGAAAGGTACAATATAATGGTGGTTCATTTGAATCCAAATAAATCAATAACTACATTAAGTGTAATACAATAAATGTCCCAATTAAAAGGTATATCACACTGTATTTTTTATATCCAGCTATGCCTAGGAGAGACAAATCTTTAAAAACAGAAAAAAGTTGAAAAGTGGAAAAGATATATTCTATATATTTAAATGTAGTATATAATGCTATATCTTACTTAAAATATTTTAAAGAAATTTAAATACTCTAAAATGTAATTTATACTTTGCTCTTCAAATAGAACAAACTGCCTGGCCAGTGTGGCTCAGCAGTTGAGTATCCTTATAACCATTGTTTTGAACTCTGTAGTTTGCTTGCTTCCATTTCATTTAGTTCAAGGATCTTAATGAGAGCTACAAGGAACTTAGTGAGACTTTCAAGGATCTTAATGAGAACATCAAAGGACCATTCAGAAATTAAGCCTGGGTTGCTGGCTCAATCTCCTGGGGGGGGGGGGCAATGCAGGAGGCTGCTGATCGATTTTTCTCTCTATTGATGTTTCTATCTCTCCCTCTTCCTCCCTCTTTCTGAAACCAATAAAAACATATTTAAATAATGATAATAAAATTTTCTGGTCCTCTAAGCTGAATGATACAAGTCTCTTTCATTCTTTGTTCATTCAAAGGTGGGATGGTGGATTGGCATGTATGCATGTGTTCAAAAGAAGATGACTGAGATATGGAACAGCTTGGGTTACTGTAATTGAATTTCACAGGTTAGTAAATGCTTAAAAAGAGAGAAGAAACTGAAAGATAAAAAGACAGGGAGGGGGAAGAAAAAGTACTGTTAACAATTTTACTGGCCAGTAACAAAATTTAAAAAACAAACAAAAATACTACCATCAACTGCCATTTAAAAAATAAAAATAAAGATCTTAGACTCAATATAAACCCACTTGGCATTTCACCAACTTATAATATACATGAACACTAGATTTACCTTCCTTTTCTTTCTTCACAAACCAGAAATCATTGTGAGAAAACAGTACTGGTCTTGGAAATGCAACTAGACACAAATAATCAACAAAGAAGACCATTCTGGGGTATTTGTGGTGCAGAAAGGAAGGAAAAGAAAATGTAGAAACTTCAAAGATTTGATACCCATCTTTCCCAAATCAATCTTATTACTATAGACCCCAATGTGATCAGCCCTAAAAAGTGAGAATAGGCCCTAGCCAGTTTGGTTCAGTGGATAGAGCATCGGTGAGCAGACTGAAGGGTCCCGGGTTCAATTCTGGTCAAGGGGATATACCTCAGTTGCAAACTCAATCCCTGGCCCTGGTCTGGATATGGACAGGAGGCAACCAATGGATGTGTCTGTCTCATATCAATGTTTCCCTCTCTGTCTCTCTCTCCCTCCCACTCTCTCTAAAAATCAATGGAAAAATATCCTCAGGTAAGGATTAACAAAAATAATCTATATATATAAAAGCTTAAGCCACCTGTTGACTGTTCAACTGGTAGCTATGACAGCACTGACCACCAGGAGGCAGATGCTCAATGCACAGGCATGGAAACATGGAACAGACTGATGAACCTCAGAGGGAAGGGGAGATGGGGAAGGGCAGGAAGAGATTAACCAAAAATCTTATATGCATACTAGAGGCCTGGTGCACAGATTTGTGCACTAGTGGGGTCCCTTGGCCTGGCCTGGGGGAACTGGGCTAAAACCGGCTCTCCAACATCCCCTGAAGGGTCCCGGATTGTGAGAGGGCATAGACCAGGCCGAGGGACCCCACTGGTGCACAAATCTATACACCGGGCCTCAAGTAAATTAATTAATACATAAAGTAAGAATAGAATCATGAGAAGAAAACAAGTTTTGAGGTTATTCACCTCAAAATCAGGTTGGTTAATCATCTCACTACTAACTCAAATCTACACTTCCCAGATATTTTTTTATGATTAGAAAAACTATAAATTCTGTCATGGGGGGGGGGGGCAGGGAGAAGTGAGACTACCTATAGTCTAATTGTAAATATTTTTTAAAAGCACATATGTTAGATTTCTATTAATGTGATTAAAATAGGATATTTAAGGCCCTGGCCAGGTAATTCACTTCGTTAGAGCATAATCCAATATGCCAAGGTTGTGGGTTTGATATCTAGTCAGGGCACACACAAGAAGCTGGTTTGGCTAAGTGGATAGAGCGTTGGCCTGCAGACCAAAAGGCCCAGGGTTCGATTCTGGTCAAGGGCACATGCACGGGTTGCGGGCTCGATCCTCAGCAGGGGGTGTGCAGGAGGCAGCCGATAAATGATTCTCTTTCATCATTGATGTTTCTATCTAACGCTCCCCTCTCCCTTCCTCTCTGAAGTCAATTAAAAAAAAAAAGCAACCAATAAATAAGTGGAACAATTGATACTTTTCTCTCTCTCAATTCAATAAATAATTTTTCAAAAGCAAATTTCAGTTATCTAAATTAAATATTCTTCTATAGAATTATCAATTTAAGAGAAATATACTTATACAAATACACAGCACTTCAAGTATCTGCATATGAAAAGCTGTTTTGAAAAACAAACTACATCTTTGGCCTAATGTTCTATAGCAGCGAAACTGTTTATAAAACAAATGGACAAAGCAGTCCTCCAATTTAACTTCTATACAAACTTTGATATGAACAGAATTAAATCACAGACTCAATCACTAAACAAATACATTATTATCCCTTGGTTCTTATTTCCATCCATAAAACCTCAAAATTTGGTATCTATTGTATATTTTTAAAAAGTTGCCTGGAGTTTGTCCCTGGTTCCTAGGAGGGAGCTTTTAATCCTTGGAATTTCCCCAGTGAATGGGGTGTCTTATATGCTTAACAAGATACCTCAGGATGGGGACTGGTCACCAGAAAGACCAACCATGTAATGAGAGGGTCCAGGCTTTGAGTCAGCCCAACCTCTGGGTGGGAGAGAAGGACAGGAGATTGCGTTTATTAGCAGCAATAGTAGTAGTATTGATTTTAGAGAGAGGATGGGAGAAAGAGAGAGAGAAATAGGGATTTGTTTCACTTACTGATGCATTCATCAGTTGATTTTTATTTTTTTGGTTTTTTGGGGAGGGGTTTTTTGTAACCTTTTAAATTTTAATTTGTTTAAAGTATTACAAATAGTAGTACATATGTCTCCTTTTTTCCCCCACTGACCTTTCCCTGGCCTCCCCTACCCCCTGGCACATGCCCTTACCCTACCCCCTCAGTGTCTTGTGTCCACTGGTTATGCTTATATGCATGCATACAAGTCCTTAGGTTGATCTCTTACCCACCCACCCCCACCCCCCACCCCCGCAACACTCCCCAGCCTTCCCGCTGTAATGTGCCCTGATCAGGGATAGAACCCACAACCTTGGCATATTGGAAAGACACTACAACCAATTGAGCTACCCAGCCAGGCAAGATTGAGTTGAATAATGTGGCCAATGAATTGATAAAAAATGTCTACATCTGATAAAAACTCTGGACACCAGTTTAGTGGAGCTTCCTGGTTGGTGAACACAATGATGTGCTTTTGGGGGTGGGGGGTGGAAGGGAGGGAGGTGGTGATGTACCCTGATTTCACAGAAAGAAGGACAGAAACTCTGTTCAGGACCATCCCTGACTTCACCTTATGTGTTTCTTCATTTGGCTGGTCCTGATCCATATCCTTTAAAATGAAACAGTAATCGTAAGGACAAGTGTTTTCCTGAATTCTGTGAGTCATTCTAGTAAATTATCAAACTTGATGGGGGTGTGAGATTAGTGGCCAGAAGGTCAAAATTGTGGGTAGAATGAGGATCCAGTTCGCCACTGGCATCTGAGGTAAGGCAGTCTTGATTCCAGGTGGTTTAGTGTCAGAATAGTACTGCAGTATACCAGCTGGTATCAAAATACCAAAACCTCAAGGGGTGCTTCTGCCATCATTTCTTAAACAAGCTAATCTCTTCCTGCTGAATATATAGAAGGAATGATAAATGGTAATGGAAGGAGACTTAACTTGGGCGGTAAACATATAATACATATAAACTTGCAGAATTTATATCATTATGTAATCTACACAAGCCCCATTCCTCACAATTTCTGGCTTCTTCAGAAGTGTCAGCAAAGCAACTTCCAGAAAAATTATCTCAAAAAAAATTAAAAAACTCATTTACTAGAAGTAGTTAAAGAAGTTGATACCAAATCCTAAGAACACTTAATTTTTTTGAAATAAATGTTTGCATAACACTACATGAGGGTTGGCAAACTTGTTTTGCACAGAGCCAAAGAGTAAATATTTTAGGCTTTGCAGGCCATATGGTCCCTGTCATTACTAAACTCTATCACTGTAGTGGTAAAAGCAGCAATAGCACTATGTAAACAAAGGAATGCTGCCATAATCCAATAAAACTTTATTTTGAAAATAAAAAAAAAAGTGGGGGCTGGATTTAGCCCACACAAATCATAGTTTACTGGTCCCTGTACTAGGTTAATTATTCAAATAAACATAAAATATGTAAGTCATCTAACGGCATGACCATACAAATAATAGGCAAGATTAATATTTTTAAAACTGAATTTAAAGTAAATACGTATGCATACATATTTTAATGATACAAATCATGGTAGCTAATATATGTATATTTGAATAATGGGAAGAAAGAAGAAAGAAGAGAGGACCAAAGCTATACTTTAGAGTATTTTTTCCTACGTTCAAAATTTTCAGATGTTTAAAACATATTAAAATTCAAAATTCCCTCATGTAACCTGAAAGCACCAGGCATTGTGCTAGGTGCTATGAGTCCTGGTGTTATGAGTCCTTGGCAGAATAACTAATTTTGAAACAAATGTTTATCCACACAGTAAAAGAATTATATTTTAGATAATAACAAGATATGGCTTGGTGCCAAGACAAGGTTTAGCCCCTCAACTTCCCCAAATAAACATTTATATGCTCTGTAGTATGAATTACATTTTTAAAAAATCTATCCTATATAATAAAAGGCTAATATGCAAATTGACCCCTTGCCCAGGAGTTCAACCAGGGGGCGGGACCAGCTGGCCAACAGCCCACAACCCCTCCCCCCTGGCCAACCCTGGCCCCGATTGGCCCCACCCCACCCTGATCAGGGGCAGGGCTGGCCGGCCAACTGTCCACAGCCCCTCACCCCCAGCCGGCCCCTTCCCTGATCAACCCCAACCCCAACCGGGGCAGGCCCACCCAACCATGCACATGCACGAATTCGTGTACCAGACCTCTAGTATTCTATATTAGTACACCTTATTATAGCTTGCTCCTCTCTAACTTATCTTTTTAATAACTATAATTAAAGCAAAAGGCTTCATTAAAGGAGGTAAGGAAATGTGCCTTAAATCATTTGATTTGGGAGCCTTCATATTTACAAAATAGAGGAAAGTTAGCAACTATTTAGGTGGCATATATATCAGCCTTAAAATAGCAAAGTTGAAGGTAAGAAATACCATTCCATAATAGGATTTTGGCAGGAAAACTCAGAGAATTTTTCACATTCTTCCTATGATTTAAAGAATGTTATACAAAAAGGATAAAGGGGGGATAAATGGTAATGGAAGGAGACTTGACTTGGGTGGTAAACATATTATATACAGAAAATCCTATCTAATAAAGAGGGGATATGCTAATTGACCATCACATCATCGCAAAGATGGTGGCACCCACAGCCAATAAGGGAATATGCTAATTAACTGCCCCACCCTCAAAGATGGTGGCACCTACAGCCACAAGATGGCAGCCCCATCAGCCCCACCAGGGCGGCTCGCGGGCCTGACTGCTCTGTGCACCTGCCTCTGGAGTCCCCCAGTCCCATCAGCCCCCGCCGCCACTTAGGGCCGGCCCAAGGCACAGGCAAGCCTTGGATGGTGGCTGCCCAGCCGCCCAGAGCCGCCCGAGGCTCAGGTAACCAGGGATGGCCAAGGCTTGTGCTGCTGGCAGTGGCAGCAGCAGAGGCGTGATGGGGCATTGCCTTCCCCTGATCACCGAGGTGCCTCCCGCCCCTGAGGGCTTCCAGACTGTGAGAGGGGGCAGGCCGGGCTGAGGGACCCCCGTCCAGTGCATGAATTTTCATGCACCGGGCCTCTAGTGTATTATATAATTGTACACCTGAAACTTATATAATTGTATTAACCAATGTCATCCCCAACAAATTCAATAAAAAATAATGTTATACAACTTTATAATATTCTTTAAAAATACAATTTTAATCCATATCATGAAGATGACAAGAACCAATCTGTCAATTGCTTTCTCTCTTCCACCCCAACCTTCCCTCCCTTCTACTCTCTCTGAAAAGCAATGGAAAAAATATCCACAGGTAAAGATTAAAAAAACAAAGAGAGAGCGAAGACACCAATTACCAAGATCAAAAATTAGTAATGAGCCCTAGCCAGTTTGCCTCAGTGGATAGAGGGTTGGCCTGCAGATCAAAAGGTCCCAGGTTCAATTCAAGTCAAGGATACTGCAGGATCCTCCCCGGCCTGGCCCTGACAAGGCATGTGCAAGAGGCAATCAATCAATGTGTTCCTCTCATATCGGTATTTCTCTCTTTTCCTCTCTCTTCCACTCCCTCTAAAAGATCAATGGAAAAATATCTTTGGGTGAGTATTTAAAAAAAATTTTTTAATTAGTCTTGTAACATCACTACAGCTTCTATAGTTTTCAAAAGGAAAAGAGAACGTTATTAACAGCTTTATGCAAATAAATGACAACTTAGGGGGAATGGCCAAATAACCTTGGAAAAATACAAAGATCAATTAATATGAAACAGATAAACAGAAGAGCCTTATATCTATTAAAGTAATTAAATATATAGTTAAAAAACCTCCCTACCAAGAAAACTCCAGCTCCAGATGGCTTCACTGGTAAATTCTGCCAAACGTTTAAAGAAGAACGAATATGAATTTTACACATTTTTTTTCCATAAAATTGAAGATACTGACACCAAAACCAGGTATTACAAGAAAACTAGACCAATAACTCTCAGGAGCATAGAAACAAAACTTTTAACAAAATTTTAGCAAAATAAGTCTAAAAATCTATGAACTAGATAATACATCACAGTCAAGTAATTTATCCCAGGAAAGCAAGGCCAGTTTAACATTTTTTTTAATGTAATTCACCATATTAACAGACCAAAAAATATATACATGATCATTTCAACAGACAAAGAAAAAGTTTTTTATAAAATCCATTACCCATGTCTGATAAGAACTCTCAGCAAACTTGCACTAGAAAACTTCATACACCTTATTTCTGGAAAACATAGGCTACAATTTTATTTATAGTAAAAGATTAAATGCTTTCTACTAAAATAGCAACAGGTAACAATGACCACTTTCACTACTCCTATTTCAACATTATCTTGAAGCTTCAAACTAGTGCAGTAAGGCAAAAATAAATAAAAATAAAAAGTGAGAAAAATAGAAGAGGAAAAAAGTAAAACTTTTTATTTATAAATATGATATTCTACATAGAAAATCCAATAGAATCTATATGATAAATACTATAACTATTAAGTTTAACAAGCACACAAAGTTTATCAATATCAATTGTATTTCTATATATATAAGCAAGAAAAAAATCAAGTTAAGATTTAAAATAAATACCAAATAGCATCAAAAATATAATATACTTTGGATAAATCTGACAAAGAAATGCAAGGCTTAAATATTGAAATCTACAGAAAACACATGAAAAGATATTCGACATCATTAATCACTAGGGAAAGGGAGATTAAAACCACAATAAGACACTACTACATACCTACTGGAATGGCTAAAATTTTAAAAACTGACCACAGCAAGCACTGGTGAGAATGTGAAGCAATTAGAACTCTCACTAGTGTTGATGGGAAGGTAAAATGGTATAATCATTTTGGAAAACAATCTGGCTATAAATTTGGTTATAATGTTAGGCATCTACCATGTGACCTAGCCATTCCACTCAGAGGAAGCTAATTTACCCAAGAGAAATAAAAACACATGACCA
The DNA here is from genome assembly GCA_026230045.1 of Corynorhinus townsendii. Lineage (NCBI taxonomy): Eukaryota > Metazoa > Chordata > Mammalia > Chiroptera > Vespertilionidae > Corynorhinus > Corynorhinus townsendii. The sequence continues at coordinate 105,613,680 of JAPDVU010000001.1, read as the reverse complement.
TATAAAGACCTCTACACAAATACTCACAGTTTTATTTGTAATAGGCAAAACCTGAAAACAATCCAGATGTGCATCAACATGTAAATAGATATCCCAGCCTGTACTGCTCAGTGGTTAAGCATTGACCTATGAACCAGGAGGTCATGATTCAATTCCCAATCAGGACACAGGCCCCAGTGGTGGACCACTCCAGCAGTAGGGGGCTTGCAGGAGGCAGCCGATCGATGATTTTCTCTCATCATTGATATTTCTATCTCTCTCTCACTTTCCCTTCCTCTCTGAAGTCAATAAAAATATATTCCTGCCCTAGCCAGTTTGGGCTCAGTGGATAGAGCGTCAGCCTATGGACTGAAGGGTCCCAGGTTCAATTCAGGTCAGGGACACATGCCCGGGTTGCATGCTCAATCCCCAATGGGGGGCGTGCAGGAAGCAGTTGATCAATGATTCTCTCTCATCTTGATGTCTCTCTCCCCCCACCTCTCTCTCTCTCTCTCTCTCGCCCTTCCTCTCTGAAATCAATAAAAATATATATTTTTTTAAAGTGCATGGCACAAGCACAAATTTTTAAAAAATAAAAATGTATTTTAAAACAAGACCCATAAATGGATAAACAAAATGTGGAACAATGGAATAGTACTCAGCAATACAAAGGAGTGAACTATTTTTATATACAATATGAATGAATCTCCAAATAATTATGCTGATTGAAAGTAGCCTGACAAACAAATAGCATACAACATTTGATTTCGTTTATATAAAATTTCAGAAAATGTAAACTAATCCATAGTGACAGAAAGCCTGCGGACAGGGTATAGAAAACGAAGAGGGATAACAAAGGAGTATGAAGACATGAAGAAATATGGGATGTTCATTATCTTGAATGTACTGATGGTCTCATGGATAATGTATGTATCAAATTTAATAAAACTGTATGCTTTGTATGCAATTTATTTTACTTCAAGAAAGATCTTATAAGAGAAATAGGTAAGTGGTGATGATTGCACAACAATGTGAATACACCTAATGCCAATAAACTACACACTTAATAATGACTGAAATGATAAAATTTTATGTTGTGTATATTTTACCACACAAACAAAAAAACGTTAAAAAAAAAAAAAAAGAAGAGTTTTTTTACTGACCTCAAAGCTAAAGTTTAAAGTGATAATAACTATAGTTAGTCGGTAAGAAAATGAGTAAGGAATCAATATATCCAGGCTTTCTACTCCTTTGACATATGCTGACGGTTGCTTAAAGCTATTTGTTACCTGTGAGATATGATTGATGGAAGACTCCATTCTCCGAAGCTGAGAGGCTTGGATGTCCAGCAATTGGAGTACATTGTTGGCCAATGCATTTATTTGATAAGCAACACTAGCTAGGGATTGGGTTGTATAGGCTTTGGTCTCTTCTAAAGCTTTTCTCTTGTCTGTAGCCTGAAATAAGAACAAAAACAACCAATACTTATTTATGTCAACATTCATTAAACACATATTCTATAGAAAGTCAGAGTTATAGTTCTTTGTAATAGAAAAACCCAATTGAATAAAAAAAAAAAACTGGACCACTTTGATGACAGTCTGACACTTGTAAAGCCATGGCAGAAATCCCTATCAACCAGATGTGATCTACTCCCTCCTGAGCAGCCCGTCCACTAAAGGACCCACCAAGCAATTGACATCAGAGGCGCACTGTAACAGGTGGTGTTAAGTTGCTTAAAGCTCCTGAACCACAAATTTATCACATTACATCTTTAGAACCATAAGTCTGCCTAAGCTCTCCAACCCTTGTTGAGAATTTTAACTATTCCATAATGCTGTTGCCTTGGTAACTGGCCTGAAGGGCTCTTGAACTGACACTAGCTCCTCTAAGCAAGCACATGCCCTAGATAAGAGCCCACAAGAATCACAAGTAAATATATATATGTGATTGATATGACTCCCCCAAAACCCCTTGTGACTAAGTATCCCCTGCCTCCCAGCTCCTTCACCTTTAGTTCCCCTTAGATAAGACCTCATCCCCATTAGAGATTATAAAAAACCCACTCTTTTTGGTTTGAACTAACCAATCCAGACTCAGCCTACGAACCCCAAAGCACTCCACCCACAGACCCTAATAAAGGCATCTGCTCCAGGTCCTGCTGCTCACTCTCTGTGCACCCCTGCATTGGCTTCTCCATGTGTATCCTCAAGGCATACTGTGTACCTCCTCTAGGACCTGTCAGTAATAAACTTCTATATTTCAGTTTCCCTTCAGTCTTTTATTGAATCTTGGCTCACCATCTGATGACATCCTGAGGTTCTACTTAACAAACCATAACAAAACAAAACAAAAAAATCACCAACACCCATTAACAATGATATGGACTAAATCCATCCAACCTTATATTCCTGTTTACATTAATCACCACTGGAAATCCAACCTCCTTGTTATCCATTATGATCAAGTCTCTGATCTCCATAAAAACAACTGTGAATCTTATTACCCAATTCTCTACCCACAGGTTCTTCCCAAACTCCTGTACCTCAGAGTAAGATGGTACGCAAAGTTCAAAGCAAAGCTCAGAGTGATGTTTAAAGACGAGTAATAAACTTGTCTTTAGGGATGGGAGTGAGGGGGTGTTGGGGGGGGGTAGCAACTTACTAGTATATCACAAAGGGTTAGATAGCATTAATTTATATAATCTAAAAATGAATTGTCTAGTCCAGTGGTCAGCAAACTCATTAGTCAACAGAGCCAAATATCAACAGTACAACGACTAAAATTTCTTTTGAGAGCCAAATTTTTTAAACTTAAACTTCTTCTAATGCCACTTCTTCAAAATAGACTCACTCAGGCCGTGGTATTTTGTGGAAGAGCCACACTCAAGGGGCCGAAGAGCCACATGTGGCTCGCAAAGCACAGTTTGCCGACCACAGGTCTAGTCCAAACTTTTATAAATATTGGAATTCCCTTTTCAAAGAAGGCCAAAAATCAATAGGAAAAAAAACTGAACAGAAGTCTAACAAACTCTAGTGTTCAAGTAACCTTTATTATACTTAATGGTCCCAAAGAGCAATAGTGATGTTCGCAATTCAGATATACCAAAGAGAAGCCATAAAGTGCTTCCTTTAAGTGAGAAGGTAAAAATTCTTGACTTAATAAACACTAGTGACCCGGTGCACGAAATTTGTGCACATTAAAAGGGGATTAATTAGAGGAAATAATTTAATATTGCTATTTGCCCTTTCTCTATAATAGAAGTGTCAGAGATGAAAGAAAATTAGTAAAATGTATATGAAAACCTTCCTCCCAGAGTCTGGGGCTCGCCACAGGACCCAGAGGCAAATCCCTGACCACCCACATGCACCTCAAAATCATATGAGACCCAGACCTGGCCAGCCCCCGCCCCCAGTGGGCCAGATCCAGACCCAGCCAGTCCCACCCTTGTCAGGCCCTGCTGGGCAGGGGGCATAGCCTCAGGTCCCCTGGCCCAGCGCCAGGACAGGGGTATGTGGCCTGAGGTGCCCGGAGGTCCTCTGTCAAGCCCCGCTGGACGGGGGTGTGGCCTGAGTTCCCCTGACCCAGCACTAGGGGTGCACCTTGAGGTCCCCTGTCAAGCCCAGCCAGGAAGGGGTATGCAGCCTCAGGTCCCCTGGCCTGGTGCTGGGGCGGGGAGCACAGCCTGAGGTCCCCTGCCAAGCCCCACCGGGCGGGGGGTGCGGACTGAGGTCTCCCGGCCTGGTGCCAGGGTGGGGGGTGTGGCCTGAGGTCTCCTGTCAAGCCCTGACAGGTGGGGGGCAAGGCCTGAGATTCCCTGTCAAGCCCTGCTGGGTGGGGGACACGGCCTGAGGTCCCCTGTCAAGCCCCACAGGGGCAGGGGAGGGTGTAACCTCAGGTCCCTGCTCATTGCTTGTTAAGGCTCTTTATAGGAAGGGCCTCAGCTTTGGGGGCAGCCATCTTTGTGATGGTCAATTAGCATATTCCCTCTTTATTAGATAGGATTGTATGCTGAGGCTGCTAAGATCTAAGTAAGAATGAATTTTCTATCTGTGAAATTGTTAAGGAAAATGAATGAATTTTCTATCTGTGAAATTGTTAAGGAAAATGAAATTCATGTTAGTTTTACTAAAGCACCTCAAACTATACATGATGTACTGTGTTAAGATGGAACAGGCATTAAATTTTGCATGGAAGACATGAATAGAGATAATAGTATATTGTTAAATTGTTCTATTTTATTAGTTATTGTTGTTAATATCTTACTATAACTATTTTCTAAATTAAGCTTTATCATAGATATGAAAGCACTATAGGAAAAAATATAGTATATATATCCTATCTAATAAAAGAGTAATATGCAAATTAACCATCACATGGCTACACCCACAAGCCAATCAGGAGCGAATATACAAATAAACCCAACCAAGATGGCTACAGCCACAGAGAGAAGGAGAGAGGCTTGGGTTTCCATGGCAATGGAGGAAGCCAAGCTTTCCGCCTGCTGTTGCTAGCCTAGGCCTCCACTCAAGGCTACAAAGTTTCAATTATAGAAGATAAAGAAAGCCCAACAGAAATGGCAGCAGCCACGGAGCTGGAGAGAGCAGGAGGCTAGGGTTGCCCCTCACGATGGAGGAAGCCAAGCTTCCTCAGACCCTGGCTGGCCCAGGCCTCCGCTTAAGGCTACAAAGTTTCAATTATAAAAGATACATAAATCCCAACAGAAATGGCTGCCACCAGAGAGCGAGCAGAAGGCTTGGCTCCGCTCCAGGCTACAAAGTTTCAATTGTAGAAGTTTCAATTGCAGGGGGGCGTGGCCGGCCTGCAAACCACCACAGGCCCCTTGCCCAGGCCACCCCACGCCCCAAGGGAACCCCCACCCTGATCCAGGACACCCTCCAGGGCAAACCCCCACCCATGCACCAGGCCTCTATCCTATCTAATAAAAGAGTGATATGCAGATTGACCAACACTCCAACACACAAGATGGCTGCCCCCATGTGGTCAAAGATCCTGCCCCCATGTGGACACAAGATGGCCACTACAAGATGGCCAGCAAGGGAGGGCAGTTGGGAGGGACCAGGCCTGCAATGGAGGGCAGTTGGGGGCGATCAAGCCTGCAGGGGAGGGCAGTTAGGGGTGACCAAGCTGGCAGAGGAGGGAAGTTGGGGGCAACCAGGCCTGCACGGAAAGGCAGTTGGGAGGACCAGGCCTGCAGGGGAGGGCAGTTAGGGGGTGACCAGGCCTGCAGGGGAGGGCAGTTAGGGACAAACAGGCTGGCAGGGAAGCAGTTAGGCATCAATCAGGCTGGCGGGGGAGTGGTTAGGGGGTGATTACACTGGCAGGAAAAAGTGGTTAGGGGCAATCAGAAAGGCAGGTAGGCGAGCAGATGGGAGCCAGCAGTCCTGGATTGTGAGAGGGATGTCTGATTGCCTGTTTAGGCCCGATCCCACCCAGATTGGGCTTAAACAGGCAGTCAGACATCCCTCGAGGGGTCCCAGATTGGAGAGGGTACAGGCTGGGCTGAGGGACACACCCCCTCCCCGTGCACAAATTTTGTGCACTGGGCCTCTAGTATATCTATATTTTTATTGATTTAAGAGAGGAAGGGAGAGGGAGAGAGAGAAACATTAATGATGAGAGAGAATCATAGATCAGCTGCCTCCTGCACGCCCCCTACTGGGGATCAAGCCCGCAACCTTGGCATGTGCCCTGGATGGGAATCAAACCTGGGAACCTTCAGTCCGCAGACCAACACTCTACCCACTGAGCCAAACCAGCCAGGGCTCCATTTATTTTTAGAGAGAGTGGAAGGGAGGGAGGGGGAGAAAGAAAACGAGAGAGAGAGAAAGTGATATAGAGAGAGAGAAAATGATTGGTTGCCTCCCACACATGCTGGGGAGCGGGATCCAGCCTGCAACCCAGGTACATGCCCTTGACTGGGAACCAATCTGAGACCCTTCAGTGTTCGGGCTGACACTCTAACCACTGAGAACCACCAGCCAATGCTGATTATATCCTCTTAATGGGACTTATCCTTAGGATAAAAATAATGAAAGAGAAAAAGAAAAAACTGAAACTGTTCTCAATCATTTTACTGCTGATGGTAGTTTTGAAATTATTATTCTAAGACTGTTGTTTGTGTGATGTGGCATAAAGGAAGTCATTAATTATGTTTGTCATTGAGAACTGAATTTTCTGGCATGGTTCAAAAGAAATTCTGATGTCAGACAAACAAAGTTAAGGAAAAAATCTGTAGTTATGGATTTAAACTGAAAGTATTAGTTTGAAACCAATTCGTATTTTACCATATCGTATCATGTATCAATACCCTAGCTCTAGCCAATGAAAAGGACTAAATGTATAAAACATGATAACTATAGTTGATAACACTGTATTATATCATTGAAATTTGCTAAATGGAAGGTAAATGTTTTCACACACAAAAAAATAAATATGTGCGGTGATATGTTAAATTAACCAGATGGGAGAAATCCTTTCATAATGTATGTCTATATCAAATTATCATGACGTAGACTTTAAATATCTTACAATTTTATTGGTTAATTATACGTCAGTAAAGCTGGAGGGGAGGAGGAAAAAAAAAAAACCTAAAAACAATGACTATCTAGCAGCCATGCAAGCACCACTTACTATTCAAATTGTGATATCTCATACCACTCTCCAAAGCAAGGAACCAGAACTCCTAGATGGCTTCAGGTCTAGGACAAGAAATGTACAATATGCACTTAGAACATGTATATCACAAAGAATGTAGAAGGACCAAGGACTACACTAGGGTCATGTCAAAGGGACCTAGGAATCAACTGGAATGAGCTGCAATATGGGCCAAAGATGGGACAATGTACTAGTAAACATCAATGAAGATAACTATAACAGAATTATACATAAAATATTTCTAAGAGTTTGCAGCAATATTAGAAAATTTAAGAAAACAAAAGTCATTGGTCAGTTTTAAAGGATGCTAGGAACCATCTTACTAAAGTATGAAATACATACTTTTAAAACAATTAAGTATGGCTTCCTTTCAAGCTCTGTGTTTGACTTGTGGTTAAATGAATATGGTCAGCTTTTTAAGCTTTGATGGTAATTTTGGTTCCCTTTCTAAAAATATGACTGGACTTGATTTATACTGTTCAACTTTCCAAAGAGGTGGTGAGTGGCATCTCAAAACTTATAGGAGATTGGTTTATAGATTTGTATAACTTCTATTAATATGTATAAATACTGAGGATATCCCTTCACTGTCTCTTAGACCTGCAAGACTCGCTTGTTTCAAGCTGCGTTCATTAGCCTGTTAAAAGGCAAGGACTGCACATAAGCTGGCAGTGACCATTTTATCTTTTTGGTCCCAACAATGCCAATTTAATTAAAATTCCTTGCATCGACACTGTTGCCTTTTACTGAATGAAAGGCATTTAGTGGCCAGAACCAGTTTGGTTCAGTGGATAGAGCATTGGCCTGTGGACTCAAGGGTCCCAGATTCCATTCCGGTCAAGGGCATGTACCTTGGTTGTGGGCACATCCCCAGTAGGGGGTGTGCAGGAGGCAGCTGATTGATGTTTCTCTCTCATCAATGTTTCTAACTCTCTTTCCCTCTCCCTTCCTCTCTGTCAAAAATCTATAAAATATATTTAAAAAAAGAAAGGCAGTTAGTGGCTTTATGTATAAACTAGAGGCCCAGTAAATGAAAATTCATGCACTGGAGCGGGGCGGGGGCGGAGGGTGTCCCTCAGCCCGGCCTGCCCCCTCTCACAGTCCAGGAGCCCTCAGGGGCAGGAGGCAACCTGGCGATCAGGGCAAGGTGACACCCCATCAAACCTCTGCTGCTGCCATTGCCAGCAGTGCAAACCTCGGCTGGCCCTGGTTACCTGAGCCTCAGGCAGCCCTGGGCAGCTGGGCAGCCACCAACAGAGGCTTGCCTGCGCCTTGGGCCGGCCCTGGGCAGCTGGGAGGTTGAGGGGATGGGGGACTCCGGAGGCAGGCACACAGAGCAGCCAGGCCTGCCTGGGGGCGGAGCCTGGCCTTGTCGCACACCTGCCGCCATCTTTGAGGGCGGGGCAGTCAATTAGCATGTTCCCTCCTTATTGGCTGTGGGCGCCGCTATCTTTGCAAGAGCGTGACGGTCAATTCGCATATTCCCTCTGTATTAGATAGGATACCAAATAAAGAGTATTTAACACTTAAAAAAAATACATCTCCTACATTGCTATCTGCAAAATATCAGATATTATGGATACTAGATTGTATTTCAATGTTAAACCTTCACTGATAGATGTACTTATGTAAATCATGAAAATTCTGTAAATACAGAAGTAAATTTTGGACATAAAAGTATTATGCCACTTGGATAATGGCACTAGGCAGCATTTATGTAGTAACTAATGACAAAAATTTATGGCTAGTGATATATAAAATTTTATTTGCAGTCAAAATATTCCCTTACTAACATTATAGAATGAGGGATATAACAAGGAACCAGATTGTGAGAGTTAACTTATAAATTTTATTAGAAACAAGCATTAATATACTGTTGCTTTAATCAAATTTCTGAGTCTTAGAAAAGTATGGAAATGGCTGATTATTTTAATTTACTTTTTAAAATAATTCTTTATTGTTGAAAGTATTACACAGTGCAACAGACCAAGCCTGCCTCTCCAGCCTGCCCCCATCCCCCCCCCCCCCAGGCTCCATTGTCTGTGTCCATAGGCCATGCATATATGCATAAAGGTCCTTGGTTGGTTACCTCCCACCCACCCACACTCTCCCACCCCCCACCTTCCCTCTGAGATTCTGCAGTCTGTTCCATGCTTCCATGTCTCTGGATCCACTCCTTTCATTAGATTATTTTGTTACTTGGATTCCACATATGAGTGAGATCATGTGATACTTGTCTTTCTCTAACTGACTTATTTCACTTAGCATGATACTCTCCAGGTTCCTCCATGTTGTCTCAAAGGGTAAGAGATTCTTCTTTTTCTCTGGTGCATACATTTAATACTACTAGATTTAATAACTCTAGTCTCTTTTAAATTTTTCAACAAAGCTTTATAGTTTTCATGTAACAGTTGCAGACATTTTGTTATGTTTCATACTTTTTGACTGTATCATGAAGGAAATTGTTTTTTTAATTTCATTGCCAATTATTCATTACATATAGAAATACAACCGACTTTTGATATTGATCTTTCAATCCTACAACAGTGCTGAATTCCCTTATTAACTGTAGCTTCTTTTTGTAGATACCACTCAGTAGTTAAATCAATTACAGCAGTCTTCCCTAAAAAGTCATGCTGCTTATAAATAACATGATTTTACCTCTTCCTTTCCAATCTATATACCTGGTTTCTTTTTCTTGGTCTATTGCACTGGCTAGAAACTCCAGCTCAATCTATACTAATAAAAGCCTATGTGATCATCATGCCTTCACACTGTGATGCCCTCATGCTGTAACAATCCATCACCAGGAGGCTGTGTGTGCAGAGGGCGCGCACAGGTGAGCAGGGCTGCATGAGCAGCGAGGCACGCCCAGGTGGTTGAGGACTTGACGCTGCGTGCGCAGCACAGAAGCGGGTCCCGGTGGCTCCGGCCTACCTCTTTGGGGCAATCCATTGAGGAGCCCTGGGTGGGTGGGTGGGGCCTACCTCTTTGGGGAGATCGATAGTGGGGCTCCTGTACTGTGAGAGGGCACAGGCCAGGCTGGAGAACCGACCCCCCTCTGCTCTAAGTGCACCAATTTCGTGCACCGAGCCTCCAGTGTTAAATAATAGTTGTTCCTAACACTGGAGGGAATACATTCAATCTTTTATCATTAAAACATCAAATGTAAGTTTTTCTCATGAGGCTAAAGAAGTAACATCTGTTCTTAGTTTGCTTACCACTATACACAGATTTAATCTTGAGTGAGACTTGGTTATTTTCAGTTATTCATTGTATTCTAGAGTTTCACCTGTTTTCTTGTTTTCAGTGTATTGGCTACACATTGAACAATTTTTTCTTTTCTTTCATGAGTAGAAAAGAACCTGTTAGCTTTGTACTAAAATGTATTCTCCCTTTTTCCAGAACATAAAATTACTCTTTATTTCCCAGCTTCTCTAATTGCTAAGTGTTGTCAATAGGATGATAGCAGAAATGGGTGATACTTACAGACCTAGAAATAAAAACCTCTCATGCATGTCTGATGCAATAGTTAATATAAAATATAGTCCTACCAAAACAATAAAGTTATGTTTAACAAAAAATATTTTACACAGCTTCCATTTTACATTTAAATTTAAAACAAAGTTGAATAAAATTTAAGTTCAGTTTCTCAGTCAAACTATGCATATTTTAAAATGCTCAATAGCCATATGTGGACTGTGACTACCTTAACTGGAGAGTATAGTCTAGTCACAGTTAATGTCCTCTACTAAAAGTCAAAAGTTAATCTGCACAGGGATGGTTGTTGTCACTGATTTTAGGTTTGTAAGTTTAGTATCCAATATTGGTCTCCCTCGTTCTTACATGCTTTACTGTATACCAAGCAGCCTTTGTATGGTCCAACAATCATACAAAGTGGATTATAAGCTGGACAAATAGCCAGAATTTCTCCAAGCAGCTAAAGCAGACACTGTTAATCAATTATAGCAGTCTAAACACTCTTAAGTAATCACTAGGAGGTGACACATGATATGAAATCCATTTTCCACTCTTCTTATGCCAAAGAAGTTTGAGTACACTGGAAATAAATATATTTAGCTCTAAATGAAAATGTTAACTATTTAAAGGAACTAAACTCAAAATAAACAATGTAGCCAACACCTTGTTTTAATTCTTTTAATATTAAGACCCTGATTTTAATCAGGGCATCAATGTATTGGGCCCTATTAAAGTTCAAATTCAACTTCCTCTAAGTGACCAAAGAAAATATGGCATTCTTTAGACAAGTGAATTTTATGAAAGCCTATACATGAAATCAGTTCTCTGTTCTTCCTCCCTTATCTACCTGTGGAAACCAAGCTTTACTGAGTTAGGATCTGCTAGCTGGAGTAAAGAACCTTTTCAAGTAATATCAACTCCCGTAAGTCCTTTTCTTATCCCTCAAGGTGACTGACTATACAGGCATAATCCTCTCATTTAAACAGACTGTGTTAAATTAGTGTACTTTCTATTAGTGTACTGTGCTATTTTAGTGTACTTTCCTCAAGTCCCTTCAGTATATGTATCTATACAAGAATGTAAAAGTGACATCAGCTATATGCTATAGCTACATATATACTGCTTTTTTTTTAATTGAATGATTAGCATTTTTCCAGGTGCTATTCTTCCCTAACATCTTTTCCTTTAATTTTTTTATATATTTTTACTGATTTCAGAGAGGAAGGAAGAGGGAGAGATAGATAGAAACATCAATGATGAGAGAGAATCATTAATTGGCTGCCTCCCGCACGCCCCCCACTGGGGATTGAGCCTGCAAAGGCATGTGCCCTTGACCAGAATCGAACCTGGGACCCTTTAGTCTGCAGGCTGATGCTCTAACCACTGAGCCAAACCAGGTAGGGCCCTAGCATCTTTTTCAAACAGCAATTTTCAAGCTTCGTGATATGGCAGTAAGTGTTAGTTGCCTACTCTCCTTGTTTTAATTCTTTTAATATTAAGACCCTGATTTTAATCAGGGCATCAATATATTGGGCCCTATTAAAAAACAAGTTCAAATTCAACTTCCTCTAAGTGACCAAAGAAAATATGGCATTATTTAGATGTTGTAGCAATTCACATGAAAACATGTACAGTTATAAATATCTCTTACGGTTCCCCAGATTAGTATAGAGTCTAATATATATAAAAGTAAAAAGAATAATATGATAAACCCATGTACCTGTGCTTTAACTTTGGTTAGCGTCAGATTTAGTTTTATAAATTCACATTTTTATTTGGTTTTATAATGCTTGCAAAGTTTTGTATCTCAAATACATTAAAATTTAAGTTTCACTTATCTTTTTGTGTGTGTATTAATCGTCAATCAAGGATTTTTGTTCCATTGATTTTTTCAGAGAGCAAAAGGGAAGAATAGAGGAAGGGAGAGAGAGAGAAGAGGAGAGGGGGGCACCTACCCGGCTTGCAGGTTACAGGTTCCATACCTGGTCAGGACACTACTCTATGGGAGGGAACCAATCAATGTTTCTCTCTAACATCAATGTTTCTATCTATCTATCTATCCATCCATCCATCCCCCATCCCCCCAAAAAAATCAACAGAATATACCCAGGTAAAGATTTTTTAAAATTGAGTACCCCTTCTAAGTTAGGGCCCTATTTCACTGAAAGATATCCTATATAGAAAAAGAAACCTATACTTAACACATAGCCTATAGTATTGGACTATTCAATAACATATATATATATATATATGCCTAAGCAACCATTATGACCAAATAACCAGTTACTATGACATGCACTGACCACCAGGGGGTAGACGCTCAACACAGGAGCTGCACCCTGGTGGTCAATGCACTCCCACAGCCAACCTCCCATGGCCAGCAGCCAGCCAACCTCCCGTGGTCCCTCCCCTGGGCCAGCCAACCTCCTGAGGTCCCTCTCTCCAACCAGCCAGTCCCGATCACCCAATCGGGGCCTGCCAGCCACCCTCCTGTGGTCCCTGCCCACCCCCTCCCCTGGTGTACGAATTCGTTTCATAATAGTATGACTTTTATTAAAATGTCTTTTTTACTCATTTTCAACCCTTCCTTAAAGTCTGCCAAGAGGGCTTGAAAATAATTTGGGGTTTTCTGAGGAGCAATAATTTCTCTTTGTCCTAACTGCAAAGGTTGTAACTGCTTAGGTAACAAAAGAGAGTCAGTTTAATGTACTTTTTTTTTTTTAAGTTTTCTGCCATCTTGCTTCTACCTTTACCTTTCCTCTCACTCTTCCTAGAAATCTCACCACATCATTTTTTTTAAATATATGTGTATTGATTTCAGAGAGGAATGGAAAGGGAGAAATAGAAACATCAATGATGAGAGAAAATCATTGATCGGCCACCTCCTGCACACCCTCCACTGGAGATTGAGCCCACAACCCAGGCATGTGCCCTTAACTGAAATTGAACCCAGACTCTTCAGTCTTCAGGCCAATGCTCTATCCACTGAGCAAAAACCAGCCCAGGGCATTACATTTTTTTTTTAATAACTTGTCTTACCTCTCATCCAAACCTCCTAGAAAATTTTTCAAAGTCAGTATGTTCCCATAGAATTTTTAAATGTTCAAACAAGGTTTTTCCAATTATATTATGGAAGCAACTTCATGAGAATCTATTACAAAATAACCTAAATCTACAAATGAGTATTTCAATGACTCCAGCAAACCAGCTACTATCAGATATACCATTTTCATCTATCATTTAGAAAAACTTGACAACTCAATTATGCCAGAATGCTTTCTTAATAATTTTTATTTTGTTCTTATAGAAAACCCACTCTCAGATTTATTTACAGTGAACTGTATAAGTCACTCTTGATCATAAAGAGAATCATTACTGCTAGAGTTCATAACTCAAATTTATCCAACTTACAAAAGAAAAACCTTTACATCTTTTATTTTGTATGATACAAGATCCAAACAAAGATTGTTCACAGCTATTGACAGTCAACTATTTAGTTCCCTTAAATCTAGAACAACCTCTCCAATTGTAATCTCTTTTTTTCTTTCAAAAATGGATATTATGAATCCAAGAATACTCTATTCAGCAAGGCTATCATCCAAAATTGAAGGGGAAATAAGGAGCTTCACAGACAAAAAAAGGCTAAGGAAGTTTGTCATTACCAAGACAGCAATGCAAGAAATGCTAAAGGGACTGGTGTAAAAATAAAAAGGTAAGAAGGAACACAGGCACAAAAAATAAAAATGGCTACAAATAAGAACCAATCAACAATAACTTTAAACTTTAAATGTAAACAGACTAAATGCTCCAATCAAAAGACATCAAAAGGCTGAATGGATAAATGTGTGTTTATATATCTTCAGAAAACAACTCCAAGACCATGTGGATTCCTGCAACAGAGAGGAATTGACAGGTCTCCTCCAACCATGAAGACAAGAGGAAAAACAGTCCAGAGATGGAAGGTGCTGACAACACCTTGTCACGCAAGCAGTCAGCAGCTGTGCACCACTGCAGGTTGCCTAGGACCAAACCAGAGAGGGTCGGACCTGCGATGGCCCACCATCCAGATATCATTGCTGACATGTACACATAAGGAACTGTTAGACATTGAAACGGGGACTCAGAACTGTTGGAAATTGAAATTAGGACTCAAACATTTTTTACTATTATTTTTTTTTGTTATTATATGTTCATTTCTAGTCTGCAGAGGCAAAATTTTTTAAAGGAAGAAATGGGGGGGAAATAGATACACAGGCAAAGAAGTATTGAACAGACTGTCAAACTACATTGGGAAGGCAGGGGAGGTTGGGCGAGGGGGGCTGTAAGAGATCAACCAAAGGACTTGTATGCATGCATATAAGCATAACCAATGGATACAAGACACTGGGTGAAGGCATGTACTGGGGGGCAGGGGAAGCTGGGGGCAGGTCAATGGGGGGAAAAAAGAGACATATGTACTACTATTTGTGATACTTCAAACAATAAAAATTAAAAAAATAAAAATAAAAAAACATGACCCATATATATATGCTGTCTACAAGAGACCCCTCAGAACAAGGGACTCACACAGACTGAAATTGAAGGGATGGAAAAATATCTTTCAGGCAAATGGAAATGGGGAAAAAAAAAAAAAAAAAAAAGCTGGGGTAGCAATACTTGTATCTGACAAAATAGACCTCAAAGTGAAGGCCGTAACAAGAGATAAGGAAGGCCACTTCATAATACTAAAGGGATCGATACAACAAGAGGATATAACCCTGATAAACATGTATACACCCAATGCAGGAGCACCCAAATACGTAAAAAAACTCCTGGAAGATATCAAGGGAGGGATCAACCATACAATCATAGTAGGAGACTTTAATACCCCACTGACATCACTGGAGAAATCCTCTAAACAAAAAATCAGCAAAGAAACAGCAATCCTAAATGACTCACTAGATCAGATGGAATTAATTGACATCTACAGAACGTTTCACCCCAAAACCACGGAATATACGTTCTTCTCAAGTGCACAAGGGACATTTTCAAAAATAGACCACATATTGGGTCACAAGCAAAGTTTCCCCAAATTCAAGAAGACTGAATGAAATCATATCAAGCATCTTCTCAGACCACAATCGCATAATATTAGAAATAAACTACAATAAAAACAATCCAAAAAATTCAAACACTTGAAAGCTGAATAGCATGCTATTAAACAATGATTAGGTTACCAAAGAGATCAAAGACGAAATTAAAAACATCCTGGAAACTAATGACAATAAAAGCACAATAACCCAAAATCTATGGGACACAATGAAAGCAGACCTAAGAGGGAAGTTTATAGCTCTACAATCCTATCTCAAAAAAAAAAAGAAAGAAAAGAAAAGAAAAAATGGTAGTAAATCACCTAACTCTACAACTTAAAAAATTAGAAAAAGAGCAACAAGAAAAGCCCAGAGTGAGCAGAATGAAGGAGATAATAAAGATCAGAGCAGAAATAAATGACATAGAGACCCCAGAAGAAAACAATACAAAAGATCAATGAAACCAAGAGCTGGTTCTTTGAAAGGATAAACAAGATTGATGAACCTCTAGCCAGGCTCAACAAGAAGCAGAGAGAGGACCCAAATAAAATCAGAAATGAAAGGTGTGAAGTAACAACAAACCCCACAGAAATATAAAGGATTGTTAAAAAATACTATGAACAACTCTATTCCAACAAACTACACAACATAGAGGAAATGGACACATTACTAGAAAAATACAACCTTCCAAAACTCAATCAGGAAGAATCTAAAAATCTCAATAGGCCAATAACTATAGAAGAAATTGAAGCAGTCATCAAAAAGCTTCCAGCAAACAAAACCCCAGGGCCAGATGGCTTCACAGGGGAGTTTTACCAAACATTCAAGGAAGAACTAAAACCTATCCTCCTCGGACTATTCCAAAAAATTCAAGAGGAAGGAACACTTCCAAGCTCCTTCTATGAAGCCAGCTTCACCCTAATACCAAAAACAGATAAAGACAAAACAATGAAAGAGAATTACAGGCAAATATCCCTCATGAACATAGATGCCAAAATCCTCAACAAAATTCTAGTAAATCGGATCCAGCAATACATCACAAAGATCATACACCATGACCAAGTAGGATTTATTCCGGGGATGCAAGGATGGTACAATATTTGCAAATCAATAAACGTGATACATCAAATAAACAAAATTGAGAGATAAAAATCACAGTCATATCAATTGATGCAGAAAAAACATTTGACTAAGTCCAACACCCTTTCTTGATGAAAACTCTCAGCAAGATGGGAATAGAAGGATCATACCTCAACATAGTAAAAGCCATATATGACAAACCCATAGCCAACATCATACTCAATGGGCAAAACTAAAACCATTTCCCCTAAGAACAGGAACAACACAAGGATGCCCACTCACACCACTCCTGTTTGACATAGTACTGGAAGTACTTGCCATTGTGATTAAACAAGAAGAAGAAATAAAAGGCATCCAAATTGGAAAAGTAGTAAAACTGTACTTCTTGGCAGATGACATGATGCTGTACATAAAAAACCCTAAAGATTCCATCAAAAATTATTAAACTTAATAAATGAATTCGGCAATGTAGCAGGATACAAAATTAACATCAAGAAATCTATGGCATTTCTATACACCAATAGTGAACTTACATAAAGAGAGACTAAAAAAGCAATCCCATTTACCATTGTACCAAAAAAATTAAGATACCTAGGAATAAACTTAACTAAGGAGGTAAAAGACCTATACGCAGAAAACTACAGGACACTGAAAAGAGATAGAGGAAAACATAAACAGATGGAAGAACATACTGTGTTCATGGATTGGTAGAATCAACATCATTAAAATGTCCATACTACCCAAAGCAGTCTATAGACTCAATGTACTCCCCATTAAAATACCAATGGCATATTTCACAGACCTAGAACAAACTTCCCCAAAATTCATCTGGAATAAAAAAAAGACCCAGAATAGCTGCAGCAACTGGTACTGGCACAAGAACAGATATATAGATCAATGGAATAGAATACAGAACACAGAAATTGACCCAAACCACTTTGCTCAATTAATATTTGACAAGAGGAAGCATGAATATACAATGGAGTCAAGACAGTCTTTGCAATAAATGGTGTTGGGGAAAATTGGACAGATACATGCAAAAAAAAGTGAAACTAGACCACCAACTTACACCATACACAAAAATAAACTCAAAATGGATAAAGGACTTAAACATAAGACAGGAAACCATAAAAATACTAGAGGAATCCATAGGCAGCAAAATCTCAGACATAAGCCGAAGCAATTTCTTCACCGATACCGCTCCTAGAGCAATGGAAACCAAAGAGAAAATTAAAAAATGGGACTATATCAAATAAAAAGCTTTTGCACTGCAAAAGAAACCATCAACAAAACAACAAGAAAGCCCACTGGAGAACATATTTGCCAATGTTACCACCAATAAGGGTTTAATCTCCAACATTTACAGGGAACTCAAAAAATGGGCAACAGACCTAAATAGATACTTTTCGAAAGAAGACAGAAGGAAGGCCAAGAGACATATGAAAACCTGCTCAAAGTCACTAATTATCCGAGAGATGCAAATCAAAATGACAATGCGGTACCATTTCACACCTGTCAGAATGGCTATCATCAACAAATCAGCAAACGACAAGTGCTGGAGAGAATGCGGAAAAAAAGGAACCCTTGTGCACTATTGGTGGGAATGCAGATTGGTGCAGCCACTGTGGAGAACAGTATGGAGTTTCCTCAAAAAACTAAAAATGGAAGTCCCATTTGACCCAGTGATCCCACTTCTAGGAATATATCCCAAGAAACTAGAAACACCAATCAGAAAGGATATATGCACCCCTATGTTCAGAGCAGCACAATTCACCATAGCTAAGATTTGGAAACAGCCTAAGTGCCCATCAGCAGATGAGTGGATTAAAGAACTGTGGTACATCTACACAATGGAATACTACGCTGCAGTTAAAAAAAAAAAAAAAAAGGGAATTCTTACCGTTTTCAACACCATGGATGGAACTGGAGGCCATTATGCTAAGTGAAATAAGCCAGTCAGAGAACGATAAATATCACATAATCTCACTCATTTATGGAATATAATGAACAACATAAACTGATGAACAAAAACATATCCAAAGACAGAGAAGCATCGATCAGACAGTCAAACCTCAGAGGTAAGTAGGGGATGGTGGGAGTAAGGGGGAGAGATCAACCAAAGGACTTGTATGCATGCATATATGCCTAACCAATGGACACAGACAACAGGGGGATGAGGGCATGAGCGGGCGGGGGGGGGGGGGGCCAAGTTCCCATAAGGAGCCTTAACAAGCAATCAGCAGGGACCTGAGGCTACGCCCTTCCCCGCCCCCGTGGGGCTTGACAGGGGACCTCATGCCGCCTTCCACACCCAGTAGGGCTTGACAGGGGCTGTCAAGGTGTGCTTCCAATCCTGGTGCTGGGCTAGGGGACCTCAGGCTGCTCCTCCCACCCCAGTGCCAGGCCAGGGGACCTCAGGCCATGCCCCCCCCCCCCCAGGTGGGGCTTGACAGGGGACCTCAAGGTGCACACCCAGTGCTGGGTTGAGGGAACTCAGGCCGCGCCCCCCGCCCAGAGGGGACCTGAGGCTGCAACCCCTGTCGATAGGGCTTGACAGGGGACCTGAGGCTGTTACCCCCTCCCAGTGCCGGGCCGGGAGACCTGAGGACACATGCCTGGGTTGTAGGCTCAATCCCCAGTGGGGGACTTGCAGGAGGCAGCGGATCCATGATTCTCTCTCATCATTAATGTTTCTCTCTCTCTCTCCCTCTCCCTTCCTCTCCGAAATCAATAAAAATATATTTTTTAAAAAAATTTGGCTCTCAAAAGAAATTTCAATCGTTGTACTGTTGATATTTGGCTCTTTTGACTAATGAGTTTGCTGACCACTGCCCTAACCAATAGAATAGTCTCCTGCTTTGCCTGTTAATTCACTGGTATAAGAAAACCAAAGAGGCCAGTTTGCTCAACTTCCAGTTTAATAGAACCAATACTACATTCCCAAATAAAAGCATTCCTCTCATTGGAACTAAGAACTCTAACTAGCATACCCCAAAGTTGTAGAGAGAAGCAGCAAATAATCTGTGTGGATCATTGTGGGTAATAATGAGAGGAGTTCACTCCATTTCCACCCCTTAATTCTGTGACCTATCACTGTTGGCTGGTTCAGAGACCAGCCACATGGTACAGAAAAATACCCCAGCATGGCAAAGAAAAACTACTAGCCACCAGCTAGTGCAGCGAGTCCTTAAAAGGACATCCCACTGCTTTGTATCAATTCAACTACTTCGGGGCAATGAGGAACATGGTAAGAACAGGATTCCACAAACATGAGCCCAATGCCATATTTCACTTGCTACAAAATGAACTGCCTGGTCAGAAGTAATGTGATATAAAATACCATGACATAATTGAGGCATTCTGAAAGTCACAAATAGTTTTGACAGAAATAAAGCAGGGAGGGAAGGCAAATCCATACCCAGAGTAGGTAGTTATTTCAGGGAGAACAAAGTGCTGTCCTTTCCATTATGGAAGTAGTTCAATAAAAGCCACCTGCCACCAGATATCTAGCTTTTCCCTCTAGAGAAATGGTGCAATCTCAAGGGGTTAAAATTGGCTCTGTGCTATTGGCAAGGTGGTCATTCAGCAGTAAAGGTAGCCAGGTTGGTCTTGGTAAGTGGAAGTCCATTTTGCTGAGCATATGTACAACCTCCATACCTACCACCATGAGGTCTTTTTTTCATGAGCCCACTGGATAGAGATGGATGGGGAAAGAGGATGAGATCCAGAGGTGACATCCACCTGATGATTAAGGTCCTTCTCTGCTGAGGTTGCTCTTTGATGGGCATTCACACCAAATATAAGTATTACTGTGTCCATTCAGAAAGATATCTACATACTTCCAATTATGTTCCCTCCAAGTCCATAATGAATTACCCAAACAATAGCTACTACCACAAATCAGAGTGGATCTACATCTCTAATTATCTCTCTTCCTAGGCAAAATGAACAACTGGAAACACTGCTCCAAGTTCTACCCACTGTAAGAATTTCCTTTCAACACTGCACTTCTGAGTCATCCCTGCGTGTGGAGACAGTGCCACAGATGTCCATCTTCAGATGGTACCAGCATATGATGTAGAACCATTTGTAAACTAGGATAAGTTTTTCTGCCTCAGTCAACTGGAACTCCTCTTAAGGCCACAGGTGTGGACTGAGTGTGAAGAAGAAAAGAAGCATGAATATGAACCACAAGGTATATAAAATATTCAATAATAAAATGAGGTTATAAAATAATTATACACCTGCTTTTTTAAAACAGAAATGTGCATAATGTACACACAAACAAAACACATCTAAAGGAAAATTTATCAATATATTAGTAGTTACCTCTGGGTGGAGAAATATGGGTGATTTAATAATTATGTTTTTCTGTATCGAGTTTTTTCAATAATCAGAAAAAATGATTTTACCTAAGCAAATTCTCTTTATATAATCTTAATGGAGAAAAAACAACAAAATATATATCTGTGTATACAGTAGAATCTAATTTTGTTTGGTATAATTAAGTACCTATACAAACTAACTCACCAGATAAATCAGCATGTTAACAGTTGGATTATAAATGATTTGTGCTTTCATTTTGTGACATTTCCAGATAAACACGTAACATTTTTTCTGCAACTATCTTGCAGACACTAAGAATAAGGCTAATAAAACCTCTCTACTACCCTGCCAATATGAGGAGGAAAACAAAAGAATCCTTGATGACACTGAGCTAAAGAATTAGCCAGTTTGGCTCAGTGGATAGAACGTCAGCCTGTGGACTGAAGGGTCCCAGGTTCGATTTCAGTCAAGGGCACATGCCTGGTTGTGGACTCAATCCCCAGTAGGGGTCTTGCGGGAGGCAGCCAATTAATGATTCTCTCTCATCATTGATGTTTCTGTATCTCCCTCTCTCTTCTTCTCTGAAATCAATAAAAATATTTTTTTTAAAAAAAGAATTAGCCAACCCTGGGCAATCCTACTTTAGAGCTTCTAGTGATATAAAATAATGTTCTCTAATATTTAAACCCAATTAAGTTTCATTACCTACAGTCAAATACATTCTAAATTTAACTTTTATGTGAGGAAAAGAAAGAATAAGTTTCAAAAAAAGAGTCTTGATTAAATTTAAAAGTAACAATTTGTAGTAGTACTCCTAGTCAAATAGACCAAAAAAATTTATTAGTGTAACTCAAATCATTAAGGCTATTTTCTAAACTAATCCATTAATTTACAGCTGATTGTGTTACTCATTAAAGTGTTATCTGAGAAATCAGTCTAGTTTGCCCTTCCCACATGGCAATTACATTTTAATCTGTATTAGTCTGTTCAGACAGAGATTTAAACAACAGAAATTCTAGAGACTGGAAAATTCAACATTAGGATTGTTTCTTGTGAGAGGTCTCTTGCTAGCTTGCAGATGGACACCTTGTTGTGTCCTCTCACACTGCAAACAGAGTGATCTCTGATGTCTCGTCTTTTTTTGTAAGGGTAGCAGTTCTAAGGGATGCTCTACCCTAAGACTTCATTTAACCTTTGATCATCTCCTTAAAAGCCCTATCTCCAATATAGTAACATGGGTGGTTAGGGTTTCAACATATAAATGGGAGGAGGCATAATTCAATCCACAGCTTAATATTTTTCCTCAAACATTAAGAAATACACATTTCTTACAAATACCCAAAATAGAATCCTGAAAGTAATGCTTTTTTGTTATTGTTTTTGTTAATCCTCACTGGAGGATATTTTTTCCATTGATTTTTTTTTAAATATACTTTTATTGATTCCAGAGAGGAAGGGAGAGGGAGAGAGAGATAGAAACATCAATGATAAGAGAGAATCATTGATCGGCTGCCTCCTGCACACCTGCTACTGGGGATCGAGCCCACAACCTGGACATGTGCCCTTGACCAGAATCGAACCCGGGACCCTTCAGTCCATAGGCCGACACTCTATCCACTGAGCCAAACCAGTCAGGGCTTTCCACTGATTTTTAGAAAGTGTGGTAGAGAAGGAGGGAGAGAGGGAGGGAGAGAGGAAGGGAGAGAGAGAGAGGGAGGGAAACTTCAATGTGAGAGACACACTGATTGGTTGCCTCAGGCACATGCCCCTACCTGGGCCAGGAATCAAACCTGCAATCCTTGGGTGGTTGGGCCAACACTCTAACCACTGAGAAACACCAGCCAAGGCTTAATAGTAATACTTTTAACCATTATGTATAACTATTTAGTTCTCAAAATATTTCACAGAGTAAACTAAGCAAACATCCTGGTTTCACAGATGAAGGCACTATCAAGCTTAGAGATACTAATTTGTTCAAGGATACTCTAATTAGTAAGTGAAGAAGCTAGGAATAAAACCCAGATCTGAATCCTAGTCCAATGATCTTTACAAAGCTCTTAATCTTGTCATATGCACTTAAGGGATAGGAATTTTATTTCACCTACTAGTAATGTTCTGAACAACAGAAGCAGCTTGAGTGTCAGTAAAGGGAAGGGCAAAGAGCAAAAGCAGAATGAAATGAACAAGAACATTAGCTTGGAGGTGAGCAAGCTTCAGTAGTCAGCAGGCCCAATAGGGAAATACAACACAAGGCTAGAGAAATCCTATAGGCCCTTGGGGAATTTAGACTTCCTGAGGCTAAAGGGGAACCACTGAAGGATTTTTAGGAAGATAAGACAAGACCAGTTTTTGGCTCTAGAATGATCACTTTAGCTGCAGTTTTATAAAGTGGATTGGAAAACACAGAGAAGACAAGAATGGAGACAGGAATTCTGTTTCAATATGTACTCTGTACCACACACAAGAAAGTCAACTTTATGTTAAATATTTCCACTTTAACACTGGGGGGGGGGGGGGGGGGGGGGCAGGGGACTGGGGAGATTGATGAGCTCAAGTACCTAGCCCAAAGGAAAGGCATGGTATTTCCACTATACCACACTTCATCCCAGTCTATAACCTGAGAGTGAACAAAGTATAGTTCTAATGTGTCAGAGTGAAACTTACTAAAGTATTTTCCCTAAGATAAACCACTCCAAATCATCATTATCTAATTGGTGTATCACATGAATTTTTTAACAGAAAAAAAGTTTTATTTATATATACAACATGCATAAATGTGGGAAACCTGGAGTAACTCAAAGGAGTGGTTATACTTTAAGGCTTATACACCATCTTAACATAAGGGCAACAAATTGGGGAGAATCAATTAGACAAAAGAAAAGGGGAGTTAAATTGTGTAGTAAATTGGGGCAAGGAAACTAGGAACTGCATGGTAGAAAAGGGTTAGTAAGGTGTGTTAAATGTACCACATGAATTTTTTAATTAACCAAAAGGGAAAGACAATAGAGAAAGCTTCTCAGGATAGTTGAGAATGTTTCTGTAAATTACTTTTTTTTAAATGTATTAATTGATTTGAGAGAGAAACATCAATTTGTTGTTTATGCATTCATTTGCTGACTCTCATATGTGCCCTGACTGGAAATTGAACCCGCAATTTTGGCATATCGGGAAGATGCTCTAATCCAGTGGTTGGCAAACTGCGGCTCGCAAGCCACATGCGGCTCTTTGGCCCCTTGAGTATGGCTCTTCCACAAAATACCACGTTTGGGCACGCACGTACAGTGCAATTGAAATTTCGTGGCCCATGCGCAGAAGTCAGTTTTCGGCTCTCAAAAGAAATTTCAATTGTTGTACTGTTGATATTTGGCTCTGTTGACATTAATGAGTTTGCCGACCACTGCTCTAACCAACTGAGCTACCCGTCCACAAGCAAGAATGTTTTTGATCTACAAAACAACTAATATTCTAAGGACGGATTCTATAAATAAAACAAAACTTAAACATGTAACATTTTCTATAGTATTCCTCACCAAAGTAACAAATTCACATCTTTAATTCAAACCCAAATAAGTGTGCTTTGCCAGGAAATTACTTAAGGAATGCAGTATAATGCATCGTTTCACAAACTGCAAGGTAAGGTGGTAATTAATACTCGCACAATGAGCACAATCCTTAATTAACTGACTTGAGGAAAACAAAGTACTTTTGCTAAAAAAAATCCTATAAATACCAACAAAAGTATCTTGTCCTACCATTGACTTTCTACTTCCTCACACAGCTTACAATACAGTCTCACAGAATCAATCTTGGCTGTCTAAATCCTAGTGATTCATTAACCGTATTCTGCAAACAAAACAATCAAAACCAGTATGATACTACCTGATAAACTACATTTTCCTAACTTCTTAATCTGTTACGTTAAAGTAAAAGAATCACAAAAGTATAAGAATCAATTACTAGCCCTGACCCGTTTGGCTCAGTGGATAGAGCATCGGCCTGCGGACTGAAGGGTCCTGGGTTTGATTCCGGTCAAGGGCATGTACCTTGGTTGTGGACACATCCCCAGTGGGGGGTGTGCAGGAGGCAGCTGATCGATGTTTCTCTCTCATGGATGTTTCTAACTCTCTATCCCTCTCCCTTCCTCTCTGTAAAAAAACAATAAAATATATATTTTTTAAAAGAATCAATTAATAAATCTTTATTGAAATCAATTGACGTTCTAAATTACAGCTATTCCAAAATAATCTAAGATGCAGAGTCATTCTCACAGCTCTTAAAAAAAAAAATCTGAGCCCTAGCTGGTTTGGCTGTGTGGACAGAGCATTGGTCTGCAGACTGAAGGGTCCCGGGTTTGATTCTGGTCAGGGGCACATGCCCAGGTTGTGGGCTCAATCCCCAGTAGGGGACGTGCAGGAGGCAGCTGATCAGTGATTCCCTGTCATCACTGATGTTTCAATCTCTCTCCTTCTCCCTTCCTCTCTAAAATCAATAAAAATATAGTTTTTAAAAATCTGAGATGTGAACAGAGGGATAATCTGTTCATACACATGGTTATAAAGTAGAAAGAAACAAAGAGGGAAAATACTTTATTAATAAATTACCACATATTGAATCCAAACCAAATAATTTAACCAAGAAGAAATCTAAATACCAATTAAAGGGATACAACAGCATTAAAAAGAAAACCATCTAACACAGTATGTACAAGACCTTCTTAAGAAATATTACAAAACTCTGATGATCAAAATAAACAACTAGCCCAACCAAAGTGGTTTAGTGGTTGAGCAGTGACCTATAAACTAGGAAGTCCTCGGTTCAATTCTGGTTAAGGGCACATACCTTGGTTACAGGCTAATCCCCGGCCCTGGTCAAGGCGCGTGCGGGAGGAAACCAATCAGATACATCAATGTTCCTCTCTCTTTTTCCCCTCCCTTCCACTCTCTCTAAAAGTCAATGGTAAAATATCCTCAGGTAAGAATCAACAAAAATTATAATTCTTTCCCTCACTGCATCCCAAGAACGCCACTTCCACCAATAACAAACGCATTGCTTAAAACTTTCAATGTTTTATCAGCCTCAGAAAAAAGACCAACATCCTTAACATAGCCTTCTTTGACCTAGTCCCTACCTAACCCCTTACAAATGACTCTCCCTTCTTTGTTCGTTACACTCTCACACACGAAGGTCTATTAATGTTTAAAATCACTGGGCTTTCACTCACCATTGGACCTGTATACATAATGTCACTGTTCCCTCAAACAGACATTGTTTTTCCTTCTCTCAAGAGAAACAAGATGATAGCATAGGTAAATGCCTATACTGGCTGCCTCCAACAACCACATCAAAATTACAAGTAAAATACAAAACAACCATCATTCAAACCCGCCTGAAAGCTGGCTGAATGGAAGAAAAGAGGTAAGGAAAAAAGCACATAGAGAGCCCAGCTGTGGTGGCTCAGTGGATTAAGCGTCGTCCCATGGACCAAGAGGTCCTTGGTTCAATTCCCAGTCAGGGCACATGCCTGGGTTGTGGGCTCGATCCCCAGTAGGGGTGTACAGGAGGCAGCCAATCAATGATTCTCTCTCATCATTGATGTTTCTCTCTCTCCCCCCTTCCTCTCTGAAATCAATAAAAATATTTTTTTTAAAAAGCACATGGAGACTAGGAGGAGGGGTGGAGGCCTGGAATGGGCTGGTTGGGCACCCATGTGCACTGTTTTTTTAATTGGGAGAGAGATCATCTCTGCAGAGGCAGCCCATGAGGAGCAAGAGGCCCCAGCCGCACATCAGACCTCCAACCCAGGGTCCCAGAACTGGGAAGAGAAGTCATGGTTAACTATGGGCTATAAAAAACAGTGGGGATTGACACTGAGGCTGCTGGAAATAGGTGTTCCTTTTAAAGGGGCACAAACCTACAAGGTCCCGCCTTCCTCTGAGCTCCAGCGCAGGGTGGCGGCTCTGGGGGACCCAGACACATACAGAGAGGAACTGCATTATCTGCCATCAGGCCAGAACTTGGGGGCACCTTTCTCCCAGACAGAGGTACTCAGAGGGGTCACTGTTCCTATGCTGGGACTTCCCCTGTCACAGGGCTGACTCACAGCCATATCTGAGTTTCCATCAGCCTGGCTCATAGTGTTTGCTCCACCGTGGATTCCCTGAGACCCCACCCCATCCAATCTGCAGCCCCACCCAACCCTGTTGGCAGAGACTTTTCCATATGAATGGCCTGTCCTTGCTTAAGGTTCAGACTTTGCTAAAATCTCTCTAACAAGCTACAGCTAGTGACAGAATACACCAAACCTATCAATAAAAGACTCAAGACCTGGCACTAGCACCAGCCTGCCTTGCTTCACATCTGGGCCTCAAGTGGGCATCTCTAAGCCCAATACAAATAGCTCCTGCAGAGTGGCCCCAGGCAGTGGCTGACTTTGCAACTCCCTGGAGGCCCTAGAGCCAGTGCTCCCAATGGACAGCTTCAGACCATACCATATTACAATTCTACACATCCACAAGCAACACACTCAATTGGCAGACTCAGTGAGCACTAAAGCCCTACTGAAGCAAGTCCTGCTCCATAGGGGTATGCTCTGCACAGCAGCTCTCCCATTAAGGTTGCAGCAGTTCCTCCCAGCCAATTGGCCTGGAGGTCAATTCCTCCCAGAGACGCAAAAGCAATCAAGGATCAACAGCAAGACTGTGCATACAGTCCACACAGGGGCCCACCTAGAGTGCCCAGCTCAGGTGACTGGTGAGGCTGAGCCACTGGGCCTTATAAAAAGCCTACTATATGAGGCCACTCTACCAATTCCAGAAGACAGAGCAGCTCTACCTAAACGTAGAAACAAACACAGGGGAACAACCAAAATGCAGAGACAAAGAAATATTTCACAAATGAAAGAAATGGAAGCAAGCAAACTACTGGGTACAGAGTTCAAAACCATGGTTATAAGGTTATTCAAGGATCTTAATGAGAGTTTCAAGGGATTTAGTGAGACTTTTAAGGATCTCAGTGAGAATGTCAAAGATATGAAAAAGGACCAGCCAGAAATTAAGCATACACTAACAGAAATAAAGAATAATTTAAAGGGATTCAATGGTAGAGTAGAGGATTCTGAGTATCAAATCAATGAGTTGGAATATGAGGAAGAAGAAAACACCCAATCAGAAGAGCAAAAAGAAAAAAGAATCCAAAAATATGAAGACAGTGTAAGGAGCCTCTGGGACAATTTCAAGCACACCAACATTAGCATCATGGGGGTGCCAGAAGGAGAAGAGATAGAGCAAGATATTGAAAACCTATTTGAAGAAATAATGACAGAAAACATCCCCTACTTGGTGAAAGAAAGGGATTTTCAAGCCTAGGAAGAGCCAAGAGTCCCAAACAAGAGGAATCCAATGAGGCCCACACCAAGGTACATCATCATTAAAATGACAAGAGTTAAAGACAAGCAGAAAATCTTAACATGTTAAGCGCCCAGGCTGTTTTGTTTTCTGGACAGAGAGTATAGTGTCAGTCACCAGTGACTGACTGGGCGCTTAACGTGGTAAAAGCAGCAAGAAAAAAGCAATTAGTTACCTACAAAGGAGAGCCCATAAGACTGTCAATTAATTTCTCAAGAGAAACTTTGCAGGCCGGAAGAGAGTGGCAAGAGTGGCAAGAAAAATTCAAAGTGATGAATAGCAAGGACCTACAACCAAGATTACTCTACCCAGCAAAGCTCTTATTTACAATTGAAGGTCAGATAAAGAGCTTCACAGACAAGAAAAAGCTAAAGGAGTTCATCACCACCAAACCAGTAAGACATGAAATGTTGAAGGGTATTCTTTAAGAAGAAGAAGAAAAGGATTTAAAAAATATGAGCAATAAAATGGCAATAAATACTATCTATCAACAATTGAATCTAAAAATCTAAATAAATGACCAAGAAATCTAATGAACTGGTAAATAAAATAGAATCAGACATGGAAACATGGAAGAGAGTGACAAATCTCAGAGGGAATGGCATGGGAAGAGATTAACCAAAGATCTTACCTATGGATACAGACAGTAGGGTGATGAAGGCCTGGGGCCGGGTAGGAACCAGATTGGGGGGAGGGGGGAAGGGGGGCAGGAGAGGAGGAGAACATCTGTAATACTCTCACGAATAAAGATCTTTTTTTAAAATTCTTGGTTAACATATATTCAGCCTTCATATCTCAACTCCAACATTACTTCTATAAGGGTGCAAAAAATAATTTTCCTCCCACCTTCTAAGTTCTTCTAGCTGGGCGAATAATGAGACAGATTAATAAGAGAATATGTCCAAAATTTATTATGGATATACATGCCGAAGATGAGACTCAAAGATTCATTGGGCAGTTGAGGTTTATATGCCATTTTGGATAAAGAAGGAGGGAAGAGTCTGGGATTTCAAAGGGAAAGCAGGTAATTTACAGGTAGTGAACAAATTCTTGCTGGGCCACCCAGAAACATGGAACACAGACTCAAGTTCAACAAACAAGCTTTGCTTGATTTCTCCCAGTCAGCCACATTTAGTTTATACTGTGATGCTAAGGTGATGATGCTCCTTCCTTTAAGCAGGGTTTTCTATATGAATTCCTTTAGACAGGTAAAGAGAGAGGATCAAAGGTTTCTTTCTGAGTCTGTTCTTTCTAGAGTCTGTTCTTTCTAGAGAGAAAAACATCTAGTGAGAGAGAAACATGAATCAGTTGCCTCGTTTACGCACCCAGACCAGGGATCAAACCCGCAACCTAGGTTCGTCCCCTAACTGGGAATCAAACCTGCAACCTTTTGGTGTACAGGACGATGCTCCAACTGGGACAGGGCTGAATCAGCTCTTCTGTACTAACCAGCTTAAAATCAATATCCCAAAAGGCAAATTTTGGAGTGGCATAATCTTGGTCCCCTCAACTTCTTTGACACACCAGGGTAGATGAGGATACCTGATATATACTTTTGTCAACATGTACATCCCTAGATAAAATGTATCATAGTATGTAAGGCTGTGTCCAGCCTGGAGGGCTCCGGTTGGGGATGGCTTATCAGGTCAGTGGGGCAGAGGCAGGAAGGCTGGGAGGAAGCACTGCAGGAGGCAGAGAAATTAGTATCTTAGGAAGAACCTGTCCTGGGGGCAGCTAGAAGGTGGATGCAGGTTCTTAAGTTGAGGGAGAGGGTTCGAGAGCAGAGGCAGAGATTATATCTAACTCTCAAAACACACTCTGGCACATAACAGGCAGTAAAAAGATACTGAGTAACTGAACGGGTGACAAACCAATATATTATCTTACTGTGATGTACATTAATATAATTATACATATTTCATTTTACTGAGCATTTCTCTTGGAACTTCTATGGTAAGATTTCTTCAAAACAAATTTGTAACATACTCAAATTGGAAATAAATTAAATAATTACTACATCATTTTAGCCCAGCAGGTGTGACTTAGGTGGTTGAGCATCAGTCCATGGACCAGGAGGTCACCAGTTCTATTCCCGGTCAGGTATATGCCCAGGTTGCAGGCTCGATCCTCAGTGAGAGGTGTGCAGGAGGTAGCCAACTGATGTTTCTATCTCTTTCTCCCTCTCCCTTCCTCACTCTGAAAGTAATAAAAACATTTTAAAAGTAATCATAATAAAGTAAAACCCAGACTCCTATTAGTAGTACCACAAAAGGAAGACATTATGTCTACTAAACCATCATTTAAACCAAAGTTCCTCAAAGTGTGGTATTCAGAGGGCTTAGGATCCCTAATTCTTTCAAAGGAGTTTCCAAAACTATTTTCATAATAATACCAGTTATTTGCCTCCTTTTCTTATCTTTATCCAAAAATATTTTTCATTAATAGATTTCACATGTCATGTGTTTAATGGAAAATCATGTTATGTAAATAGTCCAGTAAACTTTTTCTATTTATATTTCAGATAATGTAATTTTTCTTCAAAATCTGTGATGTTTTCAAAAGTAGATCTTGACATGAATTTGACTGATCAATTGATCCTACAGGATAAGCTCTATAGCAGTGGTCACAAACTGGTGGTCCATGGACCACTGGTGGTCTGTGAGGTCCCAAAGGTTGGTGACCGCTGCTCTGTAGGATACAGATTCAAAATCAGCAGTATCTTGATCAAGTAAGTATCCATGCTATTATTTTAATTCCATGACTTTGAGGTAGGAATCACTAAGTTTTCTCTTGGAATAGAATTTCTCTTGAGTACAAAACTATTATTAAGATTTCCAACACAAGGTGTCTCCAGGACTGGCCTCATATTAGGAGTGCTGAGTAAAGGTCTATTTTTCTGTTTCTGCAAGAGAAGTTTGGTGCTGACCTCAGCTACCCTCTCATTAGTCTTGTTTACTTTATTCACCAATGACTTTCTACCTTCTAAATCTTCTCGGTAGAATTGCTTATATTTTTCCAATTCTATTTTATTACAATCTTGAGAAGTTTTCATTTTGGAAGAGTTCATATTCCAGATCTTTATTTCTGAGTTCCAACTGACATCTTATTGAAGCACTATGATGCTGTATTAACAGCTCTGAGGTTTTTTGTTGTTGTTTTTTAGATACTTTTTGGATCTGTAAAAATAGACTGCCTTCTTTTAATTTTTCTATGATATCCTGGCTTGCATTTGCCTTCTCTTCTGTGTTGACATTTGCACTGATAATGCAAAACCAAAGTTGACTAAACTACTAGCCTCTTAGCACATATGAAGACAGTGTCACCAAATGTACTAGAAGTCATTGAGTTCTTTACTGCCAACCACTCAAAGGAAAAAAGTTAGCTTCACTAAAAATGTTCTCGCATGGCTGGTGTGGCTCAGTGCTTGAATGTCGATCAACCCATGCACCAAGAGGTCTCTGGTTCAATTCCTGGTTAGGGCACATGCCCAAGTTTCGGGCTCAATCCCCAGCAGGGGGCATGAAGTAGGCAGCCAGACAATGATGATGTTTCTATCTCGTATACGTTTCTATCTCTCTATATAATCAATAAAAACATATTTTTAACTGTACTTAATAAAGCAGAAAAAAGTACTAATCTTATTCAATCTTGACCCTTAAGATGCCTTTTAAGGTTCTGTGTGACAAAATGGGTAATCTACATAAAGTAATTCCACTGGATTCTAAGTGTGATGGTTACCTTTAGAAAAAAGCACTTATAGAGAGAAACCAAGATGGCAGCATAGGTAAGCAACTAAACTGCTGCCTTGCACAACAATTTCAAAACTACAACTAAAAGACAGAACGGACACCATCCAGAACCAAAGGAAAGCTGGCTGAGTGGAAATTCTACAACTAGAAGGAAAGAAAAAAGCTCACAGAGAATTGGAGGAACCGCAAAGGGTTGAGGTATGGCAAAGGGTCTTTGTGCGCACAGAGAGGAAGGGCGGCTGAGAGCCTGGCTGACTTTCACTGGAGGAAGGGGGAAGGAAGCCCCCGACTGCACTGAACCCCAGTCCCGGGCGAAACCCCGTGGACCCAGGCTCATACAGGGGGAGTCTGGACTGTCAGGTAGAGAGAAAGGCACTCGGAGACCCGGGGGGAGACCTGGGGGAGCCCCAGCGGGCAGGGGTCTGGAGGCACGCACACGCGCCAGTGCGCACAAAGACTGCAGAGGTTGCCACTGGCTTTCCCTAGCAGAAGGGAGTTGGAAGCTCCTGACTGCACTGAGCCCCAGTTCGGACTGCACTGAACCCCTGTTCTAGGCAAGCCCCTCGGGACCCACGCTCTTACGGGGGGAATCTGGACTCTCAGGTGGAGGCTCAGGAGGCAGGGAAGGCAGAGGTCTGGAGGCGCATGTGAGCAAGGGCAGGGCTGACGGGAAGCCAAGACTGTCTGCTCTGCCCTGAGACTCCACCCCATCCAAGCTGAGCACAGAGGCTTTTGCAATTTGGCAAGTCTAATCCTATAAGGCTGTCTCCAGCACCGAACTTCTCCCAGCGTAGACACAGCTAGTGAAAATGCGGCGACAAAGAAACAGATCACAAACGAAAGAAATGAAGGAAAACAAACGACTGGATATAGAATTCAAAACCACGGTTATAAGGCTTTTCAAGAATATCCTAGAAAAGGCCAATAAATATAACGAGACCCTCAAGAATATGAAAAAGGACCAACTAGAAATTAAACATACACTGACTGAAATAAAAATTATACAGAGACCCAACAACAGACTAGAGGAACGCAAGAATCAAGTCAAAGAATTGAAATATAAAGAAGCAAAAAACACCCAACCGAAAAAAGCAAAAAGAAAAAAAATCCAAAAAATTGAAGACAGTGTAAGAAGCCTCTGGGACAACTTCAAGCATACCAACATCAGAATTATGGGGGTGCCAGAAGAAGAGAGAGAGCAAGATACTGAAAACCTATTTGAAGAAATAATGACTGAAAACTTCCCCCACCTGGTGAAAGAAACAGACTTACAAGTCCAGGAAGCACACAGAACCCCAAACAAAAGGAATCCAAAGAGCACCACACCAAGACACATCATAATTAAAATCCAAGAGCAAAAGACAAAGAGAGAATATTAAAAGCAGCAAGAGAAAAACAGCTAATTACCTACAAGGGAGCACCCATACGACTGTCAGCTGATTTCTCAACAGAAACTATGCAGGCCAGACGGGAGTGGCAAGAGATTTTCAAAGTGATGAATAGCAAGAACCTACAACCAAGATTACTCTACCCAGCAAAGCTATCATTCAGAATTGAAGGGCAGATAAAGAGCTTCACAGATAAGAAAAAGCTAAAGGAGTTCATCACCACCAAACCAGTATTATATGAAATGCTGAAAGGTATTCTTTAAGAAGAGGAAGAAGCAAAAAGATAAAAAGTATGAACAACAAATACATATCTATCAACAAGTGAACCTAAAAATCAAGTGAATTAAAAACCTGAAAAACAGAATAATCTAGTGAATATAATAGAATCAGGGGCATAGAAAGGGAGTGGATTGATAATTCTCAGGGGGAAATGGGTATGGGAGGGTGCAGAAAGAGACTGGACAAAAATCGTACACCTATGGATGAGGACAGTGGGGGGGGAGGTAAGGGCAGAGGGTGGGGTGGGAACCGGGTGGAGGGGACCTATGGGGGGAAAAAGGAGAAACAATTGTAATAATCTAAATAAAGATTTATGTTTTAAAAAAAAAAAAAAAAAGCACTTATACAATTTATTTGCAAGTTAAATAAGCCATAGAACAGCCCTAGCTGGTTTGGCTCAGTGGATAGAACTCAAGGGTCCCGGGTTTAATTCCCATCTAGGGCACATATTTTACCTTGATTGCAGGCTCCTCCAGGGCTCGAGCAGGAGGCAACCAATCAATGTGTTTCTCTCACATCGATGTTTCTCTCTGTCTTTCCCTCTCTTCTACTGTCCCTAAAAACCAATGAAAAAATATCCTCAGGTGGGTATTAATAAAAATAAATAAATAAGCAAGCCATAGAATGCCAAAAAAATGACTTCATTATTCTTCAAAAAAGAGATGATAAACTGATTATTCAGATTGGATATTTGGCAAACATTTTCCTAAAAATGTACTAATTGAGCCCATTACTTGAAGGAAAATAATTGGAAATATTTGTTGCCAAGAGTACAATTTGAGCTTTAAAGAAAAATTAGAATTTTGAAAAACTTGTATCCATCAAGGTAAGCTTAGGAACTGTTCAATTAAGACTCATAACATTTGTGGTGATATTAATAAATGCTTTTTTTCACCCTAAATAATAAAAGGGTAACATGCAAATTGACCCTAATGGGCCCGGGAACGACCGGTTGCTATGACATGCACTGACCCACAGGGGGGCAGACGCTCAATGCAGGAGCTTCCCCCTGGTGGTCAGTGTGTTCCCCCACAAGTCGGGCTGACTAAGGATGTCTGACTGCCACAATCGGACATCCCCCAAGGGCTCCTGGGCTGCCAGAGGGATGTCTGACTACCAGCTTAGTCCTGAACCCCTGGGGAGCGGGCCTAAGCTGGCAGATGGACATTCCCCCAAGGGGTCACAGGCTGCCAGAGGGTGCAGGCCGGGCTGAGGGACACCCCCCCCAAGTGCACGAATTTTCGTGCACCAGGCCTCTAGTATCATATAATGAAATGTGCCAATATTCAAATCTACATCACTCAGTGAACAAATATTTTCTGAATGACCCATGCAACAACTTTTAATGTACTGGAGTATAGAATGTTCATTGATACGGTTTCAAATGAGTCCACATTGGAACCAATCTTTAAGAAACTACTATCTGACAAGTTGTGATGTAGTATCAAAGAAAATTATCCAGCCTTGGCCAGTTTGGTTCAGTGGATGGAGAGTCGGCCTGCGGACTCAAGGGTCCTGGGTTCGATTCCGATCAAGGGCATGTACCTTGGTTGTGGGCACATCCCCAGTGGGGGGCGTGCAGGAGGCAGCTGATTGATGTTTCTCTCTCATCGATGTTTCTAGCTCTCTATCCCTCTTCCTTTCTCTCTGTAAAAAAATCAATAAAATATATTAAAAAAAAGAAAAAGAAAATTATTCACAATTTAATGCACAGGCTATGGAAAATACTTTCCTTTCCAACTATATGACTGTATAAAGCCAAAGATTCTCATCCAAAATAAAATACCACAACAGGTTAAATGCAGAAGCAGATATGAGAATCTAGTTTTATTCTATTAGCCAGTCACTAAAGAAATTTGCAATAATGTAGAACAATCAGAGGTCCGGTGCACGAAATTCATGCACGGAGGGGGGGAGTCCCCTCAGCCCAGCCTGCACCCTCTCCAATCTGGGAACCCTTGAGGGATGTCCCTGGGATCGGGCCTAAACTAGCAGTCAGACATCACTCTCACAATCTTGGACCACTGGCTCCTAATCGCTTACCTGCCTGCCTGGTCGCCCCTAACTGGCGCCCCCCCTCCCGCCGGCCTGGTCATCCCTTACTGCCCACCCCCTGCCATCCAGGTCGCCCCACGCAGCCTGCTTGTTCAGTTGTTTGGTCGTCCCTCACTAACCCCCCTGCCAGCCTGGTCATAGGCAGCCATCTTGTGAGAGTGTGAGGGTTAATTTGCATGTTACCTCTTTATTATATAGGATGCCATTCTTCTCATTAAACTGTTTTGTTTTGGAAATCTATGGTTATTTCTCAAAAAAATATATTAATGTGCCCTGACCAGGAATCACACCCACAATCTTCAGGTGTACGGAGGACATTCCAACCAACTGGCCAGGACTACATGTT
This sequence comes from Corynorhinus townsendii, assembly GCA_026230045.1. Lineage (NCBI taxonomy): Eukaryota > Metazoa > Chordata > Mammalia > Chiroptera > Vespertilionidae > Corynorhinus > Corynorhinus townsendii. The sequence continues at coordinate 105,577,848 of JAPDVU010000001.1, read as the reverse complement.
ATTTTATTTTTTGTTGTTGTTGATTTTTTAATATTTTTTATTGATTTTTTAGAGGAAGAGGGAGAGATAAAAACATCAATGAGAGAGAAACAACATTGATTGGCTGCCTCTTGCATGGGGATTGAGCCTGCAACCCAGGTAGGTGCCCTGACTGGAACAGAACCAGTGCCCTCTTGGTGCATGGGTCAATGCTCAACCACTGAAAAACACCAGCCAGATGCTACATGTTATTTTAAATGAACTAATAAATGTTTTAAACTTCTCCATTTTAATTTTTGATATAGTTAATACTGATAGATATAACCCACCTAAAGAAAAGTTCTCTGGCATCCTCAATATTTTTGAGCATATGAAAGAGTCCTGAGATCACAAGCTTCAGTACTGTTGATCTATATTACAGAAAATTACTCAAAGGGATAAAGAAAGACAGACATTCTAATTTAACACACCATCACCTATATATTTTTTCAATAAGACTCAGAAAAATTGATTTTAATATAAAGATTTTTAAAATATTTAGTAGGAAGCATAGTTCATAAGTACAACAAAAGAAATAGGTATAAGCAAATCAGAGGTTTTTAAAATAGACACATTTTTATTGCTGAAAGTATTACAGAGGGCCCCATGGGCCCCCCCCACTTTGCCTCTACCCACCCCCTGCTCCATCCCAGGCCTTCACCACATTATTGTCTGTGTCCATGGGCTATGCATAAGTATAAGTATGTAAGTTCTTTGATTAATCTCTTCCCGTTCCCCACTCCCTTGAGATTTGTCAATCTGTTCCATGCCTCCATTCCTCACCCTTTTTTGTTAGTCAGTTTATTTTGTTCATTGGATTCCACATATGAGTGAGATCATGTGATACTTGTCTTTCTCTGACTGGCTTATTTCACTTAGCATAATACTATCCAGGTTCCTCCATGCTGTCTCAAAGGGTAAGAGATCCTTCTTTTTTACTAGGTGTACCAGTTAATAATGCAAATTTTCAATAGATGGAGTTATACATATGTTGATATATATGCAATCTGATATGTATGCTATTTTGTTGTCTTGACAACAAGCTTCAAAACTTCATATATCAAATTTTCTGAAGGTGTTAACATATTTTTACGCTTAAAAAAATGTCGAATTTCGTGCCAAAAAAAAAGAGCATTTGCGGAAGTTTTAATTCATTATTTTATTTTGAAGAAAAAGTTACCATATAGTTTGGGAAGCTTATGGTGAACATGCCCCATCTCTACATACTTGTGAACGCTGGTTTAAACAATTTAAAAATGATGTTTTCTATGTGAAAGACAAAGAACGTCCAGGTCAACTGAAAAAGTTTGAAGACCAACGATTATTGGATGAAGATGCGTGCCAAACTCAAAAACAACTTGCAGAAAGATTAAACATTGCTCAGCAAACAATTTCTGATTATTTACAAGCAATGGGAAAGATTTTAAAGGAAGGAAAATGGGTGCCACATCAACTGAATGAAAGACAAATGGAAAATCGAAAAGTCATCAGTAAAATGTTGCTTCAACGGCACAAAAGTAAATCTTTTTTGCATCGAATTGTAACTGGTGATGAAAAGTGGATTTATTTTGAGAATCCCAAATGCACAAAATCATGGGTTGATCCAGGTCAACTAACAACATCCACTGCAAGGCCAAACTGCTTTGGAAAGAAGACAATGCTCTGCATTTGGTGGGATCGGGAAGGTGTGGTGTATTATGAGCTTCTAAAACCAGGTGAAACCGTTAAAACTGATCGCTACTGACAACAAATAATCAATGTGAACCACACTCTGATCGCAAAACGACCAGAATGTTCCAGAAGGCACAGCAAAGTAATTTTGCTTCATGATAACGCACCATCACACACTTCAAAACCAGTTAAAGACATGTTAAAAGATCTTGCCTGGCCCTAGCCAGGTTTGGCTCAGTGGATAGAGCGTCGGCCTGCAGACTGATGGGTCCTAGGTTTGATTCCGGTCAAGGGCACATACCCAGGTTGTCGGCTGGATCCCCAGTAGGAGGCATGCAGGAGGCAGCTAATCAATGATTCTCTCATCATTGATGTTTCTATCTCTTTCTACCTCTCCCTTCCTCTCTGAAATCAATAAAAATATTTTTTTTTTAATCTTGCCTGGGAATTATTACCCCACCCGCCATATTCACAAGATGGTGCTCCTTTAGATTACCACTTGTTCCGATCGATGGCACAAGCACTTTCAGAGCAGCACTTCAAAACATACGAAGAAGTGGAAAATTGGGTCTCTGAATGGTCTGCCACACAACAAGAAAAGTTCTATTGGGATGGTATGCACAAATTACCTGAAAGATGGGGGAAATGTGTAGCTAGCGATGGACATTACTTTGCATAAAACACTTTTGATGTTTCTCTTGAAATTATCGTGTTTTCTTTGATTACAAAATCCACATTATTAACTGTTACACCTATTATAGCTGCATAGAATTCCATGGTATAGATGTACCACAGCTTTTTTATCCACTCATCTACTGATGGGCACTTGGGCTGTTTCCAGATCTTAGCTATTACAATTTGTGCTGCTATGAACCTAGGGGTGCATATATTCTTTCTGATTGGTGTTTCAGGATTCTTAGGATATATTCCTAGAAGTGGGATTGCTGGGTCAAAGGGCAGTTCCATTTTAAATTTTTGGGGGGGAAAACTCCATACTATTTTCCCTAATGGCTGTACCAGTCTGCATTCCCACCAGCAGTGTACTAGTGTACCTTTTTTCCACATCCTTACCAGCACTTGTTAATTTACTGATGGTAGTCATTCTGTCCGGAGTGAGGTGATACCTCATTGCAGTTTTAATTTGCATCATCTCTCTTACAAATTGGTGACATTGAGCATTTTTCATATGTTTATTGGTCACCTGTATGTCCTCTTTGGAGAAGTGTCTATTCAGGTTCTTTGCCCCTTTTTAATTTGATTGACTTCCTTTTAGTTGTATGAGTGCTTTAAATACTTTGGAAAGTTAACCCTATATCAGATGTACCATTGGAAAATACGTTCTCCTAGGGTTCCCTTTTCATTTTGTTGTTGTTGTTAAATCCTCACCTGAGGATATTTTTCTGTTTTTCCCATTTCTTTTCGGAGAGTAGAAAGGGGTGGGAGAGAACAGAGAGAAACAATTGATGTGAGAGACGCAGTCAGAGACAGCAGGAACACTGCTCAGCACTGCAGCTCCGAGTTGTTCTGAGTCCATGTATTCTTCTCAATTCTTCCCAATTATGCCAGGGCAGGTCCTTCTTGAACCCTGACCACTGTACTAACTGTTGGGAACTTAGTCCAACAAGTATCAAAAACACAGGTTAATTCTCGGCAGCAGGACAGACAGAGAAGCCATGAGAGGTTGTGGGTGTATAAGAATGAGTCTTTATTGCAGAAGCCAGCGGCCATATAGCTGTCAGACAAAACAATTCTCCACAGCAAAGTCCATACAGGCAGGCAGGCAGGCAGCTGGTTAACATGTACATCTTTCCCACAAAAGCAGCATTAATCTCTGAACCACAGCTATTATCTGAGCAGCTGCACACTGCCCCCTAGACTCACCACCTCACATCATAGTGGTACCTGAGCTCTCCAGCTCAGCAGCTTCTCCTGTCTCCCCTGCCCGGCACACTGGCTGGTCTCTGTAGCATCACATAGTAACTACCTCTGCGCTTCTCTCTTCCAGCACACTGGGTGGTTAACCTGGTAGCTATATCTGAGCTATGAGTTCTTAGCTTTATATCATGGCAGTACCAGCTCTCAGCTCCTTCTGAGCTCTCTAGCCTCTCCCACACACATAGGAACTACATTCTCTGTGCTTACCGTCTCTGCTTCTGCGAGCTCTCTGCCCAGCTGCTCTCTCCCCTGGTCAGTGACAGCTTATATACATGCTCAAACAAGCTCTAACAAGAGATGCACTTTGCCCTCAGCATTTGCTACAGAAAGGCACTTCTGTGCAATTCAATTAGGATTCCCAGAGACCAGCATCAAAGGCTAATAAGGGTTCCCAGGCTCAGAGTCTGATGATTCTCAGGCTCAGGGCGGCCTTGGCCATTCTGGTGTATTGAGAACAAGGGCTCTATGCTCTCATTGGCCTTGACTATCTGGGGACACTGGCATGGTTCCCACAGAGACACATCAACTGGTTGCCTCCTCCAGGCACCTCAATTGGGGGGGAGGGGAGGAGGACAGGGAGCGACCCAAAATCAAGGTATGTGCCCTTGTCTGGGAATTGAACCCCAGACCCTTCAGTGCGCAGGTCAGCGCTCTAACCACTGAGCAACACCTGCCAGGGCCCCTTTTAATTTAGATGATGGTTTCTTGGTTTCTTTTGCTGGGCAGAAGCTTTTTAGTTCAATGCAGTTCCATTTGTTTATTTTTTCCTTTGTTTCTCTTGCCCTAGACGTATTAGAGAAAATTCTGCTCCATAGGATGTCTTGAGATTTTGCTGCCTTATGTTGTCTTCTCGAATTTTTATGGTTTCACAGCTTACACTCAAGTCTTTTATCCATTTTGAGTGTATTCTTGTGTATGGTATAAGTTAGTGGTCTAGTTTCATCTTTTTGCATGTGCCTGTCAAATTTTCCCAACACCATTTGTTGAAGAGAATCAAAGATTTTCTCCCCCCAGAGGAAACTGAAGAACTCAAAAATAAACTAATGAAAACATGGGAATTGCAGGGCTGGAAGTGAGAAACAAACTACTAAAAACCATCAGAATTGTCATTTTGGACATAATCTGATTCAAACTCATCCTTTTATAGAGGATAAAATACAGTTAAAGGCTGGTGAAAATATAGAATGCGGAACAGAACCAAGTTTCCACACTGCTTGTACAGTTCATGTAAACTTCTGAGAGCTTTATGTGCTAGGCATTGGGCAGGCACTGGAGATACAGAAATATACAAGAAAAGCCTAGACCTGCTTTCTTAGAGAACAGCATCAAATGTCAAACAGGCGTAATGAGTGTTACAGAGGAAACATACAGGATTCCATGGGAGTCCTTAGGTCAGTGGTTGGCAAACTCATTAGTCAACAGAGCCAAACATCAACAGTACAACAATTGAAATTTCTTTTGAGAGCCAAATTTTTTAAACTTAAACTTCTTCTAATGCCACTTCTTCAAAATAGACTCATCCAGGCCATGGTATTTTGTGGAAGAGCCACACTCAAGGGGCGAAAGAGCCGAATGTGGCTCGCAAGCCGCAGTTTGCCGACCACTGCCTTGGTTGCAGTTCCTCCCCAGCCCGCAACCAGTGTTCTTTCACATCAATAATTCTGTCTCTCTCTCTTTCACTCTCTCTAAAAATCAATGGGAAAATATCCTCGGATGAGGATTAAAAAAATAAATAAAAATAAAAGTGCAACTGTAAAAGTTCTACCATTTCCAATCTGTCCTAATCTCCTCAATCACTTTGTCTATCTTTACCTGAATCTAGTCTGTGTAGAAATCAAAATGTTCCAAAACATTTTGTCTTGTTAACTTCTAATTGTTTTACAAATTTTCTAATCAAAGTAAAGCTGAATCAGAATAGGAAAAACAGGCGAGGATACACAGAAAGAAAAAGGATCCACTGAGCTCAGGGAAAAATTCGCCTATGATTCCTATAATTCAACACTTCAAGTGCCAAAGCAACCATCCCCAAATTACACACATACCAGTTCTTATATTTGCCACTTGGAATTCAGAAGAAACAATGGTAAAATAGTTGTCAGGTTCCCAGACATGCCCAATGAGAGTCTATCTACCCCATGACATTTCTAAACATAGTCTGAGTTCTACACTCATCTACAGCTGGAGGCAATGTGGTACACAAAGAGCACAGCTGTGGAACCTGTGGAACCTGTCAGAGTTGGGCAGAAATCCTAGCTGCCAATTACTATCTGATCCAACAAAATTCATTTAATTTTTTTGAGTCCTAATTTCCAGATCGTTAAGAGAATATTGCCTAACATAGAGAGGTTTTACAAGGAGTAAAGATACTACAAATCAACCAGCAGCGTCTATGACAAAATAAGTACTCAATAAATAGAAGTATGCATATTACCCTCATTCCTTTTCTATTACCATCTTCTTTTATCCCCTATCCTTCAGTAAGCACCCTAACTCAGTATTCATTAAATATAACTTAGAATATACAATCAGAAAATCTGGATTTGATTCCAGGCATTATCTCTTATGAGATATGGAACCTAATAGATTAAGTATTGAATTTCTCTGAACCTTAATGGCTCATGATAAATAAATATTCTAATAATTGACTTCATTTATAAATTGGCATAAATTGTTCAGTACAGAAATTTTAGCTTTACCTAATCCCAAAGTGCTCCTCCTCAAAAATACCTCCTCCAAGATCAAGTATGCATATGAGCAAATTAGCATAAACTAGTGTCATAGGAGGAAGAAATAAACTACTAAGTAGCTCACTGATGAGATCCCTTTTATACTCCCAAACTTTAGAGGATATACCTGTTAACCTAAATAAAACTCATTTATTGGAGGAAATCCAAGCCAAAATTTTAAATTAAGATGTTTCTGTCCTTACTCAACATAGCAATTTGCATTCTGAGAAACCTTTCTTAAGCAGTCTCTACTCGTTTTAGCTTAGCTCACTCCCTATTCCCCCAAAATAGTTTCCATGATAAAAGGAAGTGTGGACCCTAAAGTAGAGCAAATAGAACTGTCTAAATAAGTGTGTTCAAGTTGAAGAGTAACTATCCTTGACATAATCTACTAAAAAAAATTCAAACTGGTCAAAAGATGGAAAAAGGCAAAGATTTTTCTTTGTCTCTCTATAAAAACCACTTTCTATTTTAAATAGTATTTCCCTGAAACAATTTCAAAAATCCTGTCCTATTTGAGAGAATGTACTTTTTGGACAAGTTTTGCTATTAATAATACAATTTAATAATTAAAGTCAATAGGAAACAAAAAAACTAATGAAGAACTCAAGGACTCAACCACATTACAGCCAAAAGAACCTGTCAACAAAACACCTTAGTCTAGCCTTAGCGGGTTTGACTCAGTGGATAGAGCGTCAGAATGCCAACTGAAGGATCCCAGGTTCTATTCCGGTCAGGAGCACATGCCTGGGTTGTGGGCTCGATCCCTGGTGGGGGGCATGCAGGAAGACAGCCAATCAATGATTCTCTCTCATCATTGATGTTTCTATACATCTCTCTTCCCCTTCCTTTCTGAAATTAATAAAAATCTATTTTTTTTAAATACTTCAGTCTCACTGGACTGTACTTCCAAACTGTAGGAAAACAACAAAATGAAAACTGAATTCTCAGGATAAAAATCACCTATGCAGTAATTTAACTAACCTTAAGAAAATTCTCAAAACATAAGTAACCACATACTGTCCCTGAGAGGAGATTATTTATGTAGGGTGTTGATTATAACCCAACCAGGTATACAAAGGATACAGAAAGATCTCAAAAGACATTCAAATGAGTATTTTTAGTTCTCCTGGTTCCCTATACACAACACCAAAGTTAGCAGTACAACAGCTCACAAATCAGCTACCACATCAACTTCCACAAAATCTTCATCATCTTCTAAGCCTGTCTAAGCCTCAGGATGGCACCTAATGCATCATGCAGTCCAAAGTTTAAAGGCTACTAAAATAAACATCTCTTTCCCCCAGTAAGATCAAAATACCTCACTGATGTAAAGTTTAGGACCACAAAAAAGAAAATTAGAGCCCTAACAGGTTTGGCTCAGTGGATAGAGCGTCAGCCTGCAGACTGAAAGGTCCCAGATTTGATTCTGGTCAAGGGCATGTACCCTGGTTTCCGCACATCCCCAGTGGGGGGTGTGCAGGAGGAGGCTGATCGATGTTTCTCTCTCATGGATGTTTCTAACTATCCCTCTCCCTTCTTCTCTGTAAAAAAATCAATAAAATATATTTAAATTTAAAAAAAGAAAATTGGAGCCACTGATGGTGGCTCTTGGTACCATGGTACCAATAGTACTAGCATGTTTAAAAGAGGATACATGAGAAATAATATGGCTTATCTTAATTAGGGATATTACCAATAAGTCTAAAAGTGCTTCAAAGTTGCATGATGGTAGCAGGAGGGAAAAAGGAAATCGGTCAGATAGGGCGGAAAAAAAAGTTTTACAGCAGACAACTACCTGGAAAAGAAATAGTCACCAGACAGGTTAAAACATGTCTGCATTTACCAATACTTAATAGTTACCACACCATATATTTGTCAGACTTCCCAACATGCAAAACAAACAAACAAAAAAAAAGGCACCTTTGTGAAGAACTTATCTTCTGACTTCTACAAAGAAATTACTTCTGGAATGGGGGCAATTTAACTTCCTGCCCTCTCCCTTTGACTCAATCAAAATCCTTAAAACCTTCAGCAAAATGAGATTCACCTCAATGTGAAGGCTTTTCATGCTAAGTTGAATAAAAGTTATTGCAATATCAATAAACTATAAGATCACTTAGAAGTGTGGATATAGTTTGAAAACTATATCCACACTTCTAGATTTTAGAGTATTTTAAAAAGGCTAAATATAAAGTTTGTAAAAACAAGAAATACAGTAGATGTGGCAGCCATTCAACAACTTTATCAGTAAAATTCCTCAAGTAAAAGTTTTTTAAAATTTGTGAGATAAATTCCCAGTAGTGCTACTTAAGATACAATGTTACTAATATGGAAACTGAGAAATATTCAAAATATTCTGAAAACAGAATCTCCTTCTAAAAATAAGGAGGAAAAGCATTTGCCAACATAGAAACTACTGGTTCTTAAAAATGATAATCACGTGGAAGGCTTTCTATAAATACTTTTGTTCTGAATTGCAATAATCCTAATCTTTCAAAGCATATTTTGGTCATGCCTGATCACTAACAAGCGAATTTTTAGTGCCATTATATTGATACAAAGTATCCTGCTATTTTTTTTTCCTTCAACTAAAAAATTAGTTTTTAAAAGATCTACAAACCAAACTACCACACCATAATTCACTTTCAATCATTAAAAACAAGCATCTGTCATAGTTAAGGCCTTCAACTTTTTCTACTAAATCTACAATAACTAATACCGTATGTTCTGAAACTGCATATGCACGGTAATCAATTTGGAGGCATATTATATACATTTACTTAAGTTGGAAAGAGAGAAACCTGCAGGAAATAAGCAACCGGCGATTACACCATTCTATTTTAAGTTATTTAAGAAGCCAACAAGTCAAGAACTTTTGGGGAAGGGAGTATTTAAGACATTTTCCAAGTAGTTGTGTTTTATAATAACGATAGCCCTAACAACCTCTGGACATACATTATGGTGGGGCGGAAGTGAAAATGTTGGGGGGTGGGGGGGAAGCCCGACTTGAAAACGGACAGGCAGACAGATGCAAACCTTCAATTAAAGGAATTTTGAGATGAACTTCTCTTAAACGCCCTCACTCATTTCCCACTCGCTTCCTCCTCTCCTCGGGGAGGTCTGTGTAATTGTGACTCATGACAAATTTTTAAATAAATAAATAAAAGACACACCCTCTGGGTTGAACTGACATAATCGCCCCCACGGCACCCCTCCCCAGACACACACCCCGCTTTTCCTCTCCCTTCTGCTGCTCCTCCCCGCGCCTCCTCCCAGCCTTTTCCTCTCCCCTCTCACTCCGTCCTGGACGCCTCTCGGAGCGGAGGCAATGAGGCTGCAGCCGGGGCTCCGGACACAAGCCCGGCGAAAAGCAGGCTGCCTGCCGAGGGCCAGCGCGACTCGGGGGGCCGAGCCCACAGTGGGGCTCCGGGCCGCGGCGGGTTCCCCCCGCCCTCGCCCATTTTCTCTCTCCCCTTCTATGGGTTTCAACCACCTCAGCCACTTCCTGTATCGCAGCCCGACTCCCTCAGCCCGTCCACTGGCCCGGACTGGGACTTGCGGCTGGCACCGAGGCGGCCGCGGAGGTCCAGGCAGCTTCCCACCCCGCCCAGTGTGGGCTGGGCGCTCCGCGGCAGCGGCGGGTCCTCGGCCCGCCCGGCCAGCGCAGCCCGCGCCGCACCACGCCGCGCCTCACCTGTATGTAGTTGTTCTCACAGTAGTCCGCCACCCGGGTCAGGTTCTGGTAACTCTCTATCAGCGCCCTCTTGCCAGACGGGATTTCCTCCTCTAGTAACATCTGCAGCTCTGCCATTTTCCACCCCTCCGCATCGCTTCCTCTCGCGTTAAAGAGACAGGCTGCAAGGTCCGCGGAGACTCCGAGCACCTCGCAGCCCGGATACAAACCACTTACCCGCCCTCCCGCCCAGTATTGTGGGACTGCACCTCCTCCGCTTCCTCCTTGCTGTCTCCACCCCCTCCACCCACTTCGCGCGACGCCTCCAGCTCCTTCTCTCGCGAGCCTTCAGCCTTGCCCTCCTCCGCCCCCACCACAGGATTTTTTTTTCCTTTGACATGATCTTCTGGGAATTGTAGTTTCCCACAACCTCCCCGTCGAAAGCGCATGCGTCCTAGAGAGCCTCCGGAAGAGAACATGGACGACTGGGGGTAAAGTCGGGGGAGAGGGAAAGTGCGGCGTTTCCTAAAATCTCCTGAAGGAGGCGCCACAGGGTGATTCCAGAGAAGAAAACATTTCCCGAGAAGGATGTGAAACTGCAGAACTTTGAACATGGAACCTACTTCTCACCTCATACTCCCAAACTTCATCCAGGACATATCATAGGTCTAAATATAAATGTAAAGCAATAAAGTTTCTGTAGGAAAGCATAGTGTAATTTCACAAGCTTGGGAAGGCAAAAGTTTCTTAACTAGAATACAATAAGTACTAACAAAAAAGGGAAAAAATTTATAAATTGCTCTTTAATAAAATGAAAATATAACTCATTTCTTCCTGTTGCTGCTATAACAAATTTAGCAACAAGACAAAACTAATTTATTCTATTACAGATCTGGAAATCAGAAGACTTGGTTGGCTAAAACTAATGTGTAGCTAGGACTTTGTTCCCTCTGAAGGTGCTAAAGAGAATGCATTTCCTTGCCTTCTTCACCTTGTAGAGCCTATATGCATTCCTTAGTTCACAATCCCTTCTTCCATCTTCAAGTCAGCAGCAGAGCATCACCAATCTCTCTCTGACTCTGCTTCTGTCACCACATCTCCTTTTCCCTGACTCTGACCATCATCCCTCCCTCTTATAAGGACCTTATGATTACATAGGTTTCACCTAGATAATCCAGGATAATCTCCCCATCTCAAAATCCTTAACTTGATTACATCTACAACGTCCCTTTTGCCATTTAAAGTAATATACTCACAGTTTCCAGGACTAAGGACATGGACATCTTTGGAGGGCCAATAGTCAGCCTACTATAGCCATTATTAAAATTAAAACATTTTGTTCATTAAAGGACACTATTAAGAAACTAAATAGAACCCTGGCCAGTGTAGCTCAGTTGATTGGAACAGTGGCCCATACTCCAAAAGGTGACTGGTTCAATTCCTGCTCAGGGCACATACCCAGATTGCAAGTTTGGTCCCAGGTCTGGCATGTGTGGGAGGCAGCCAAACGATGTTTCTCTGTCTCTCAAATCAATTAAAAAATAAATAAAAAGATAAGCCATAACACATACACTTGAAAGAGAATGCTTTACAGAATATACATATTTAAGAAACCAAGATGGCGGCATAGGTAAACACCTGAAATTGCTGCCTTGCACAACCACTTTAAAACTACAACTAAAAGACAAAACAGACATCATCCAGAACCACAGGAAGGCTGACCGAGTGGAAATTCTACAACTAGAAGGAAAGAAGAAAGCACACTGAGACTCAGAGGAGGTGCAAAAGTAAAGTGCAGAGGTATGGAGGTGCGCATGAGCAGAAAGGACTGGCAACTAAGGACGCAGTGGGCTTTTTCAATCGCGAGAGAGACAGAAGTTCCCGACTGCTCTGCACTCCACTCCGGGCAAGACTCTGGGGACCCAGACTCATACGGGAGAAACTTAACTGTCTGGCTTCAGGTGGAACTGGAAGGTGGCTTTCTCTCAGAGGTGCTTGCAGCAATTACCATGGGACACCAAGACTCTGGGGCCTCTTAGAGTAGGGCTGAGGATCAGCCATAGCTGTTCGCTCCACCCTGTTGATTCCCTGAGACCCCCATCCCACCAAATTTACAACCCCACCCAAGCTGTGCACAGTGGCTTTTGCATATGAATGGCCTGGCACTTTGCAATCTAAAATTACCTAACAAAGTGCAGTTGGGTCAGAGAGCGCCAGAACTTCCAAAAGAAGGCCCAAGGCCCCACAGCAGCTTGCACTGTTTCACAGCTGGGCTTCATCTGGGCATCTCCAAACCCCAAACAAAGGAGGAATCTGCAGATCTCTCCGTAGCTCCCGCTGGGAGGCTAAATTAGCACCTCCTTGGAGATCCAAGAGCCAGTGTACCCAACGGTCAGAGTGGGACCATCCAGATTACAACTCCTCAGATCCATAAGAGACACACTCAGGGGGCAGATTCAGTGAGCACCAAAGCCCCACTGAAGCAGGTCTCGCCCCATAAGGGTGTCTCCAGCACAGAAGTTCTCCTATTATAGACACAGCTGATCCTCACAGCCAATTAGCCTGGAAGTCAATTCCTCCCAGTGATACCAACAACAATCAAGGCTTAACTACAACAAGACTGTGCACACAGCCCACAAAGGGGTGCACCAACAGTGTCCACCTCAGGTAACTGGAGAGGCTGAGCCACTGTGCCCTAGAGGACACCTAGTACACAAAGCCACTCTACCAACACAGGGAAGCAGCCAAAATGCAGAGACAAAGAAACAGGTCACAAATGACAGAAATGGAGGAAAGCAAATTACTGGATATAGAGTTCAAAACCATGGTTATAAGGTTTTCAAGAATATTCCAGAAATCACCGAGAAATTTAGTGAGACCCTCAAGGATATGAAAAAGGACCAACTAGAAATGAAGCATACACTGACTGAAATAAAAAATAATATACAGAGATCCAACAGCAGACTAGAGGATCGCAAGAATCAAGTCAAAGATTTGAAATACAAAGAAGCAAAAAACACCCAACCGGAAAAGCAAAAAGAAAAAATAATCCAAAAATATGAAGATAGTGTAAGGAGTCTCTGGGACAACTTCAAGTGTACCAACATCAGAATTATGGGGGTGCCAGAAGAAGAGAGCAAGATATTGAAAACCTATTTGAAGAAATAATGACCGAAAACTTACCCCACCTGGTGAAAGAAACAGACTTACAAGTCCAGGAAGTGCATAGAACCCCAAACAAGAGGAATCCAAAGAGGACCACACCAAGTCACATCATAATTAAAATGCCAAGAGCAAAAGACAAAGAGAGAATATTAAAAGCAGCAAGAGAAAAACTTCATTACCTACAAGGGAGTACCCATACGATTGTCAGCCTATTTATCAACAGAAACTATTCAGGCCAGATGGGAGTGGCAAGAAATATTGAAAATGATGAATAGCAAGAACCTACAACCAATATTGCTCTACCCAGCAAAGCTATCATTCAAAATTGAAGGTCAAATAAAGAGCTTCACAGATAAGAACAAGCTAAAGGAGTTCATCACCACCAAACCAGTATTATATGAAATGCTGAAAGGTATTCTTTAAGACTAAGAGGAAGAAGAAGAAAAAGGTAAAGATAAAAATTAAGAACAACAAATACATATGTATCAACAAGTGAGTCTAAAAATCAAGTGAATAAAAAATCTGATGAACAGAATAAACTGGTGAATATAATAGAATCAGGGGCACAGAAAGGGAGTGGACTGACAATGCTTGGGGGTAAGGGGATGTGGGGGGTGTGGGAAGAAACTGGACAAAAATCGTACACTTATGGGTGAAGACGGGGGGGGGGTGTGCTAAGGGCAGAGGGTGGGGTGGGAACCAGGTGGAGGGGAGAGAAACAACTGTAATAATCTGAACATTAAAGATTTATTTTAAAAAATTAAAAAATATATACATTTTTAAAACAAGCTCCTCTAAGTCAATTAAAAGATAAACAATTGAATAAAAAATGGACAAAAGAAGACAACTGTATTTCACAAGAGGCCAAGAAATATATGAAAAGGCATTCAACTCATTACTCAACAAGGATATGCAAATTAAAACCATAATAAGATAACAGTACACTCTAAGGCTGCAGTGCAAAATTAAAAAGACTACATTGCATATCCATTAGAATGGCTAAAATTTAAGTCCCAATAATAGCAAATGCTAGTGAAAAGTGAAAAACTAGACTCAAATACATTACTGGCTACAAAATGCTACAGCCCCACTGGAAAAGTTTATTAATGTCTTATCAAGCCAAACATACAGCTAATATATAACCCAGCATCCTATTCGTAAATATTTACCAAGATATGTGAAAATTTATATTCATACAATATCCATTATTAAATGTTTATAATAACTTTACTCATAATCGCAAAAAGCTGGGAACAATGCATATGGCCTTTAATTTCATAAACAAACCGGTATACCCAAACTTAGAGTACTATTCAGCTATAAAATGTACACACACACACACACACACACACACACACACACGAGCACACACACACACACAGTAGGGTATATGTATGAGTATCCTAATATATAAAAAGCCAGAGGCCATCACAACCAAAACAACCAGACAAAGGACCGAACAGCAGGCTGTGTGGGGCAACCAGGCCGGCAGGGGGTGAGTGAGGGATGACCAAATGACTGAACAGCAGGCTGCATGGGGTGACCAGGCCAGTTGGGGGGGGCGGGGGAGTTGGGGACCACCAGGCTGGCGGGGGGTGGCAACCAGGATGGCAGGGGGTCAGTTGGGGGTGACCAGGCTGGCAAGGTGGGCAGTTGGTGGTGACCAGGAGGGTTGGGAGGCAGTTGGGGGCAACCAGGCTGGCGGGGGGGGGGGGCAGTTGAGGGTGACCAAGCTGGCAAGGGGGGGCAGTAAGGGGCCACAGGAGGGCAGGGGAAGTCATTTGGGGGCGACCAGGCCAGCAAGGGGCAGTTAAGGGCAACCAGGCCGGCAGAGGTGGGCAGTGGGGACAAAATAAGGCTGGCAGGGGGGCAGTAAGGGGCAACCAGGCCAGCGGGGGCGGGGGGGGGGCAGTTAGGGGTGATCAGACCAGCATGCAGAGGCAGTTAGGGGTGATCAGGCTGGCAGGGGGGGCAGTTGGGAGCGATCAGGAAGGCAGGCAGGTGAGCAGTTAGGAGCCAGTGGTCCCGGATTGTGAGAGGGATCAGGCCTAAACCGGCAGTCAGACATCCCCCAAGAGGTCCCTGCTGGGCTGAGGGGGACCCACCTCCTATGCATGAATTTCGTGCATCTGGCCTCTAGTACAAGAATAAAAGGGCACAATCACTTTGGAAGTATCAATTTGATTTGGCGGTACATATTTTTTTAAATCCTCACCAAAGGATATTTTTTCCATTGATTTTTAGAGAGTGGAAGGAAGGGAGGAGCAGGGAGAGCGAGAGAGCGAGAACGAGAGTGAGAGTGAGAGCGAGAAACATTGAGGTGAGAGACACATAGATTGGTTGCCTTCCAAACATGTCCCGACCAGGGCTGGGAATCAAACTGGAACTGAGGTACATGCGCTTGACTGGGAATCGAACCCACAACTCTTTGTTCCACAGGCTGACACTCCAACCATTGAGCAAACCAGCCAGGGTTGGCAGTTCATATTACATTGATTTTAGGAAGTGTGACGGGAGGGTGAGAAACAGAGAGAGAGATATACAACCATTGGTTGCCTCCCACACGCGCCCTGACCAGGGCCTGGGATCCAGCTGCAATCAAGGTACTGGTATGTGCCCTTGACTGGAATTGAATCCAGGACCCTTCAGTCCTCAAGCCGACGCTCTATCCACTGAGCCAAACAGCCTAGAACATCTGTGCTATTTCTGTAATATCTGAATTCTTTGTCATGTGTAGCCACCAAAATACCTACCTAGTTACTTTAATAGTAAGTAAATATTAGATGGAGATTTCCTTTAATTCTCAACAAAGAAGTGTCCTAGCCTTTGCTGAGTAGCTGTATGTGTGTGCTGGGGCATGTCTTTAATTCTCTGGCAGTGGGTTTTCAACTTTGCCTTCACATTTGGTTCTGTAGAGCCTCAGAATTAGGGCCTTCTCAGTGTCTTCTGGGCATATGCACAACTCTGCATATATGCAAGGCCTTCAAGATTTCTAAAATATGCTTTTCTGAGCTCTTCTTGAACATCTCATTCTCCAGATTTCCCTTTTAAGTTTTTGTATTCAGCCTTTTACTTGCCCCAAGATTTATTGCTGCCACAGTCACTGCAATAATAAACAATTGCAACTGATTTGTTTTGATTAATTCCCTGAGGATAAAGCTATTGGCATTGAGTGAGTTCTGAGTCACCAGAAACAAAGTCATAGACACAGACAACAGTATGGTTATTACTAGAAGGGAAAGGGGATGAGGAGAGGATGAAGAGGATAAAGGGGGGCAAATATACTGGGTGGGGCAAAAGTAGGTTTACAGTTATTTTTTGGAAAATAATACAGTAATTAATAAATAATACAAGAATAAACTGTTTCTCGTACTATCAAGTGTAAACCTACTTTTGCCCCACCCTGTGTAGTGATGAAAGGAGATTAGACTTTGGATGGTGAGTCCACTATGCAATATACAGATGATAATTATGGAATTGTACACCTGAAACTTATATAATGGAATTAAACAATATCACTGCAATAAATTTAATTTTTTAAAAATATTTTTTTATTGATTTCAGAGAGGGAGAGAGAGATAGAAACATCAATGATGAGAGAGAATCATTGATCAGCTGCCTCCTGAACATCTCCTACTGGGGATCGAGCCTGCAACCTGGGCATGTGCCCTTGAAGGAAATCCCAGACCTTTCAGTCCACGGGCTGATGCTCTACCCACTGAGCCAAACCAGCTAGGTCCGTGGTCGGCAAACTGCAGCTCACGAGCCACATGCAGCTCTTTGGCCCCTTGCGTGTGGCTCTTCCACAAAATACCACGGCCTGGGCAAGTCTATTTTGAAGAAGTGGCATTAGAAGAAGTTTAAGTTTAAAAAATTTGGCTCTCAAAAGAAATTTCAATTGTTGTACTGTTGATATTTGGCTCTGTTGAAGCCAACTACTGAGCTAGGGCAACATAATAAATTTAATTTTTTAGAAAGCCCTGAAAATGGGGCTTTTCCAGGGAGCTGACAGCCAGATCAAATAGTGACAATTCTCTAGGGATGGAACTTTTGGGGACACTCCAAATCTGTTCTTCCTTCTCAAGTGTGTCCTAGGATGCTGCTTTTCAAAGCACTGTGATTTCCAGTCAGTTTGTGTTTTCTTTTTAAAAATATTTTTATTGATTTCAGAGAGGAAGATAAAGGGAGAGAGAGATAGAAACATCAATGATGAGAGAGAATCATTGATAGGCTGCCTACAGCAGTCCCTCAGGCATGTGCCCTTGACCAGAATCGAACCTGGGAACCCTTCAGTTCGCAGGCCGACGCTCTATACACTGAGCCACATTGGCTAGGGCCCCGGCAGTTTGTTTTCAAGGCTACTATAGAGATAGGGAAAGAAGAATGAAAATAGGGCAAGCTAAAATACCACAAAGCTTGTTATTCTGAGAGTCAGGGTTTTTTTTTTTAATTAATCACCCTTGATAGTTACTTTCCAGAGTTTGTAAAAAAGTGATTTTTGCCAACTTTCTCATTGTTTTTATGTCAGAGCAGGACTTTGAAAGTCTCTACTCCACTGTTCTGGAAGTGTCTCCCATAATTCCTTTTACTTTAAAATTTTCATTTATTTATTTTAGAGAGAGAGGAGGGAAGGCCTTGCATATGGAGGGATTGAGAAGATAGAAACATCCATGAGAGAGGAACATCATCAATCAGCAGCCTCCTGCACAGGCCTCACTGGGTATCCAGCCCATAACCCAGACATGTGCCCTGACCAGGAATTGAACCAGCAACCTCCTGGTTCCTGGGTCCATGCTCAACCACTGAACCACACTGGCTGGACCATAATTTGTTTTAAATTTAAACTTGATCGTCAACCAACTTTGAGACCCTGGGAAAATTATAGAAATTTCTGTCTTGAGAATAATAAATGAGATTCATCATAAACTACTTAGCACAATACTAGTTTAAAAGTCAGTGTTCAGGAGAGGATTCTGGGAAGATTGCCTAGTAGGAACTTGTCTTCCCACCTAAACATCATTTGCACTGGCAGAAATTGCCTGATGTAACTATTTTGAAACTGCAGTCTAATAGCAACTTCCTGGAAAAAATGTGATGGAAAATTGTAGCTATTATTAGTCAATTGCAGCTCTTTGCTCATTAGCAGCTGCCCATTCCCTTTTGGAGGTATTTACATCTAGATTAGGTCATGAGGGTCAGCAGAAGATGAAGAGAAAGATCTTAATGAGCATACATCACACAGAGGAAAAGGACATGTGAAGATACTACAAAAAGGCAGCCACCTGCAAGCCATGGCCAGTGTCTTCACCTAGAATCTCTCCCTGATCTTGGCCTTCCCAGCCTCTAGAATTGTGTGAAATAAATGCATTTTGTTTAAGCTACCCAGTTTATGCTATGGTATTTAGTTATTGCAGCCTAAGCTAAGACATGTATCCATATTTTCTTTTTGCAATTTAAGTTCTGGGGTTTGTTAAGTAAATGTTTCCTTAACATTTAATCGTAAAATGAGACTCTGTGCTGTACAACATCAAGGTTCACCAATTAATATGGATGACAATATATATGGTGCCCCTAGGAATTGTGCAATACAGCAACTATCTTTTCCTTCTGATTAAAAAGTATATTTTTTAAATCCTCACTTGAGGACATTTTTCCATCGATTTTTAGAGAAAGTGAAAGAGAGAGGGAAAGACAGAGAGAAATATTGATGTGAGAGAATCATACCGATTGGTTGCCTCCTGCATACACACCCCAACCAAGGCTGAGCCGGGAAGGAGCCTGCAACTAAAGTACATGCCCTTAACTGGAATTGAACCTGGGAACCTTTGGTCCACAGACCGACACTCTATCCACTGAGGCAAACCGGCTACAGTATATATATATACATTTTTTTATTATTATTGATTTCAGAGAGGAAAGGAGGAGAGATAAAAACATCAATGATGAGAGAGGATCATTGATAGGCTACCTCCTGCACGCCCCCTACTGGGGATCAAGCCTGGATGTCAGGTGTGTGCCCTTGACCCGAATTGAACCTGGGACCCTTCAGTCTGCAGGCTGACACTATCCACTGAGCCAAACCAGCTAGGACTTTCTTCTGATTTTAACGATGTATTTTCACATTAAATCATTAATCTGTGTGAAATTTATTCTGTGTATGTTTCAGGTAAAGATTTTATCTTGGCTTTCTATTTGAAACTATCCATTGCTATTTATTATATACAAGAGGCCCAGTGCACACAATTCGTGCATGGTGGTGTGTGTCCCTCAGCCCGGCCTACACCCTCTCCAATATGGGACCCTTCTAGGGATGTCCTGGATCAGGGTAGGGGTTCCTTTGGGGAGTGGGGTGGCCTGGGCGAGGGGTCTGTGGTGGTTTGCAGGCTGGCCACGCCCCCGGTGACCCAAGCAGAGGCCCTGGTATCTGGGATTTATTTATCTTCTATAATTGAAACTTTGTAGCCTTAAGCAGAGGCCAAGGCAGGCCAGGGCTGCAGAAGCTTGGTCCTCAAGCCTCCTGCTCTCTCCAGCTCCGTGGCTGCCACCATTTTTGTTGGGATTTATTTATCTTCTATGATTGAAACTTTGTAGCCTTGAGTGGAGGCCTGGGCCCGCCAGGGTGTGTGGAAAGCTTGGCTTCCTCCATTGCCGGAGAAACCCAAGCCTCCTGCTCTCTGTGGCTGCAGCCATCTTGGTTGGGTTAATTTGCATACTCTCTTCTGATTGGCTGGTGGACATGGATTGTGATTGTTAATTTGCATATTACTCTTTTATTATATAGGACTAGAGATCTGGTGCAGGAATTCCTGCATGGATGGGTTCTGGCCAGTCTGCCCCATCAGGGTCGGGGTGGGGGCAATCGGGGGCAGGGCCAGTGGGGGGAGGGGCAGCAGGCAGTTGGCCCTCTGGTCAAACTCCCAGTGAGACTCCCGGTTGAGGAACAATTTGCATATTAGCCTTTTCTTATATAGGATTTCATCCTTTCTCTACTAATTTTTCTTTTTTTTGTAGTCCTCACCTGAGGATATTTTTCCATTGAGTTTTAGAGTGGAAGGGAGGGAGGAGGAGAAGGAGAAAGAGAGAGGGAGAGAATGAAACATGGATGTGAGAGACACACATTGATTGGTTGCCTCCTGCATATGCCCAAACCAGGGCCCAGGATCGAGCCTGCAAGCCTTCAACCAAGGTACCTGCCCTTGACTAGGAATCTAACCCATGACCCTGGACGATTTTCTAACCACTGAGAAACACCAACCAGGGCTCTCCACTAATTTAAAAATATATATATTTTTACTGATTTCAGAGAGGAAGGGAGAAGGGATAAAAACATAAATGATGAGAGAGAATCATTGATCAGCTGCCTCCTGCACACCCCACACTGGGGATGGAGCCCAAAACCTGGAAATGTGCCCTGACAGGGAATCGAACCCTGACTTTCTGGTTCATACGTCGCTGCTCAACCATTGAGCCACACCAGCCAGGCTCCACTAATTTTTAATGCCTGCCTATATTTGGGTTCTTTATTCTGACTCACTAAACTAGCTTTTTTTCAGTCAAAATCACACTTGTTAATTGCTATTGATTGTTAAGTATTTTATTTTTCAGGGCCAATTATTTGTGGTAGAGATTGCTATTTATTCACCAAGTCCAATTTCCCCCCCCTCTACATATTTATTTTATTCATTATCTTTTGAAGAGATAATTTTAAAAAACATATTTTTATTGATTTCAGAGAGGAAGAAAGAGGGAGAGAGAAATAGAAACATCAATGATGAAAGAGAATCACTGATTGGCTGCCTCTTGCACACCCCCTACTGGGGATTCAGCCCGCAACCTAGACATGTGCCCTTGACCAGAATCGAACCCGCGACCCTTCAGTCTGCAGGCCGATGCTCTATCCACTGAGCCAAACCAGAGAGGGTCTCTGCATATTTAGACAGACTAAAATTGCTTGAAGTTAAGTGGGACCAATGAAATGTTAGTAGAAAGTGGTTTTTGTCACTTCCAGATCTGGCTCCTAAAAATATCCCTTGAGATTTTCTGTGCCTTCTCTCTAACCTCTTCTTCTGACTGGATGCAGTGGAACCAGTGGAAGACTCTGAGGTACTACGAGATGATGAAGTCACTAGACAGAAGGATCCTGTATTTCTGGATGACTAAATGGAGTAGAGTCCACCTTCACCTGGCTCTTCTTCCACCAGCAAGTATTGCACTATGACATAAATGAAAGATAAACTTTATTGTGTTAAACTTCTGAGTTACTGCAGGTGTTGACTGTAGCAGTTAGCCCACCTTAATAATAACTTTCCCTTATGTTCTTTCGGGATTCATCTTGCCAGTTCTGGGCCTTACTTTAGGGTTTTCAGTCAGTTTATAAAGTTCCTCAGAGTCCTGTGGGAATTATAATAGGAGTTATACTGTATTTATGGATTAATTTGGAAATACTTTTTATCTTTAAAATTTTGAATATAATTATCACATGTCCATTTATTCAGGTCTTTTTATGCCCATTGATAAATTTTCTGATTTTTCTTCTTTAAGGTATTATGCATCTTTTGTTTCGAGTGGAATTTATTGCTAACACTTTGGAATTTATTGCTACTGTGATAAATTGATTTTTCTGACTGCATTATCTAATTTATTGCTTTTACTTTAACAGATCACTATTGATTGATCTTATGTTCAACAAACTGCTGAACCTTTTCTTAGTTGTAGTAATTGTAGCTTCCCTTAAATTTTCTATGTAGATAACATATATGCAAATAATAAAATATTTACTTTTTCTTTCCTGATTCTTATATCTTATTCGTATTTTTTGTCTTGTGGCATTAAGACTTTATCCTCTAAAAGTTCGTAGTTTCAAAAGAAAGTGAAGGTAAAAGTTTGTAGTTTTACTTTTTTATGTTTACCTCTTTAATCTACCTGGGCTTGACATTTTTACTCCTATATTCTAATAGGAAACTATAGATTTTGTGTATTTACTTTAAATTATTTATCTTCCTGAATGCATATTAATTTCAATAGAATTTCAGTTTACTCAATATTATTTTCTAGACAATTGCATTATCTAAAAATAATAATTTTGTATATTTTTTCTTTGAAAATATTTATACCTAATTTTTTTCTTTTTTCCTATTTTATTTAATTGGCTATGATTTTCAGAAACATGGCTGGTGTCTTTCTCTGCTATAAGACAAAAAATGTAGACTGGGTAGCTTAAAACAACCGAAATTTATTTCTTACAGTTCTGGAAGTCCAAGATCAAGGTGCCAGCTGATTTGGTTTCTGGTGAGAGCTCTCTTCTTGGCTTATAGATGACTGCCTACTTGCTGTGTTCTCACATAGTAAGGAGAAAGAGCTCTGGTGTTTCTTCCTCTCCTTAGAAGGGTGCCAGTCCTATTGGAGTAGAGTCTGACCCTTATGACCTTATTTAAGCTTTAACATAGACCGTATTTACAAGTACAGTCATGTTGGGGATTCGGACTTCAACATAAGAATTTTGAGGACACCAACATTCAGTTCATAACTGCCAGGGGTTGTTTTAATTTTCTCATTTTATTTATGTTAGTAGATTTTAAATGTTTATCTTTGTATATGTTCCTTGAATAAATTTTGTTTAGTCACTCTGAGAACAACAATTAGAACAATTGTGGTGAATTTTGTATTGAGTCATCCTTCTTAGAGAAGCTAGAACTGTATCTCCAGAATTCTCTTCCCTGTATTGTTCTAACTTAGGGCTGGCCATAAGCATTAAAGTGAGATTTGGCAGAAAAAGTGAAGCAGCTCTGAAGAGTACCAGGCACAGAGTAGCAACTTGGCCCTAAGTCTTAGGTCGGGCATGAGTTCCGCTCTATGGAGATTGGTACCATTTTGTTCTGAAGGTTATCCATGTTATTGAGTTTAGAGGTGGTGAGATAATATAGGATTCAATTTGTCCTGATTAGTTCCACTTTGTCTTTAGGGGTTTCAGTTTGTGTTTGCTCTTCCCTACTTCACATCAGTTCCTGAGTATAAGGCATTCTGACTTATAGCAATTTTAGGTTCACCTCCAGACACAGAGGCCATAGTCTTCTATAAGCCTCGTTACCAGCCTCACATATAAAGTCTAATCTCTGTAATTAATCTTATACCATGTCAATCATAGTGCTTCTGCTTTCCAGATCAAATTGTAGCTGATACAAAAGTATATAGTCTATAAACTGATGAACAAAGTACAAACTCTTTTGCATGGCATACGTGACCTTCAACCAGCTTTTCATCCAAAGCCTTGTCCCACCTTCCTTCATATCTATGGTTCCTTTACATGAACAAAGTTACTATTTATCACATATGGTGTGCTGTCCCACCTTTCCCTAGAATGGCTCTTTCCCATCTTTTCTGCTTGTAAATACCATTTAATCCCAGAAAAAAAAAAAAAACCCAGCTCAAATGTTGCTTCCTCAGTGACATCTTCCCCATCTGTATCACATACATTTACACTCTCTTGTCCTCATGGCACTTAAAAAACTTGAATATAAATTTTAATTGAATTTTCACATACACAAAGAAAAATAAACAAATCTTAGCTGCATATTTTTCCCGACATATTTCAACAGAATCTCACAAAGTGAACATACTCATGTAACAAGCACCTAATTCAAGAAACAGAACATTAACAGAACCCCAAAATTCCCTTATCCCATTTTCAGACACTATACCTCTAGCCTGAATTTGAACATACATTGGTTTTGCCAGATTTTGAGCTTTATATTAATGAAATCATACATTACATTCTTTTGAGTCTGGATTCTTTTCCTTAACATTATGTTTAGGTGACTCATAGTCGATGTTGAATAGGTGTAGTTCATTTGTTCCCATCGCTCTTCAGTAGTTCATATTTATCTATTCTACTGCTGCTGGTCACTGAGTTGTTTCCAGGTTTGGGCTATTTACCAAATAGTGCTGTTGTAAACATACTGTAAACCAGCTTATTACAGAAGCTTAATAAAGTTTTTAAAATGAAGTCCTAGATTAGAAATAAACGCCTAAACCCTTTTAAAACATGCATGACTGACAAGGTGGCCAAGTGGTTAAGGCGATGGACTGCTAAAACTATGCATGACTGACTAAACTGGAACTGAAAAGAATGTATAAGAACAAGAAAAAAGTAGAAAAAGCAGTAGATATTAAATATATAAAGTCTTCCTAGTTTGAGTAAATTGGAAAAACTATTAGTCTCTTACACTTTGGTGTTCTGTTAAAAGCCCAGGATTTAAGGCAAGAGTTTTGTGGGGTTTTTTTCTGGGTTGACTCTGCTACTAAGGTGTGGGGCCTTGGGCAAATCAGTTAATGAGTCTCAATTTCCTCATTCGTAAACACCCTCGGTTGTTTTCGGAATGTGTCTCATAAGCTTGGCAAAAATCCGGCTGTAGTCTTTATTACCTGACGGCACTTTCGCTTTCTTATACTTAACCTCGAAGTAATTAAGCACCAGGAGCAAGAAATTAGATCCCAACTTCCTAACTTAAGTCTGACCACACCAGGATCCCTACGATAGGCACCACAGCGGGCCCCTTTGGCCGAAGCGGATGTGGTATTCTGAATTTGTTCTAGGCGCGGCGCAGTAGAAAGGACGGGTTTCCGCCCAGAGCGCTCAGGGGCCTGCGGACCCAGAAGCCTAACCGGAACAGGTGGGAGGAACGCCAGCCGTCGGGAGGAGGTGTCCGGAAACGCCAAGTCTAGGAGACTACATTTCCCACAAGTCCTCGGGGCGGGCGTCAGGGACGTCACCGAACAGGCCTTGCCCGGCAATACCAAGGTAAATGCCGGCACTGCGGCTTCGAGGGAAGAGTAATTAGTATAGTTTTGTACTAGTAGATTTGTACTAGTAAGCCTCCTAACCCATCCCGAACTGACAAGAACGACCTGGCGACTTTGGGGTTTCCGGGCCGCAGGACTCCACCCCCACGACGCACATCGGCCCCCCACAGTGGGCCTGGGAGCGATTTCTAGAGGCCTTAGGACGCCGGGCTTGTGCTAGAAAGGTGAAGGCCCGGGTACCTTTCTAGGGTTGGCGAACCGTACAAGTTCCTCATTCGCCCCTCCCCCACGCCCTGTGGCCTGTTAAATCGGGAAGGAGCTAGGCCACGCTCAGCTTCCGTGGGGCTCCATGTTAGAGATGCAGGGGACGGTTCTCTCCCTGTACTAGTAGCAGGCGACCTCCCCCTCCTTTCTTTCGTTGTTGCTTGGACCAACGTCCTTTTTTCTGGCGGCTAAAGCTGTCGGAGACTTGCGAGCCAAGCACTGCGAAACACCTCCACCCACCATCTCTAAAATCTTTCATCCACCTTTGGGGTCGTGTAAAGATTGCCACGGGAGAGGCTAAGTTAACTTGACTTAGGTCACAGAAGTTAAATGGTAGAAATAAAAAAAAATGTTTTTATTGATTTGAGAGAGAGAAACATAGATTGGCTGCCTCCTGCACGCCTTTTATTGGGGATGAAGCCCACAACCCGGTCGTGTACCCTGACCGGGAATGGGTCCAGGACCTCTAAATACATGGGACCATGCTCAAACAACTGAGCCACACCGTCCTGGGCTTAACTGGAAAAATTTAAGGTTCGCACCGAGCCTCTCCCCATCTAAAGCCCTTTGTTTACGTCCCATCACCTTCCTCTAACCTTAACCTAACAGGGCAGGCGCTGATGACCGGAGTCTTTTTTTCTTTTTGGCCAGCGGTATCCACACGTGCTGCTATGGGCCCAGGCCCAGCAATCCGCGTCCCATGCTCGCTGCGCTGGTGTGTACACATGGGACTGGTCTGTTCCAAAAGTGAACACCGCGCCTTCTGTCCACCCATTTCATTTCTTTTCCCCTGTCTCGGGCCCTTGGTCGCAGCGGCCAAGGGGCGGTGGGTGGAGTTTGCTGCGCGGCAGGGGCGGCGGCCACAGCTGGTGGGTTCTCTGGTGGCTCTGGGCGGGGCCGCGGGGAGGGCGCGGAGGGACCGAGACCCCGCCGAGATGGGGGGTGTGGCTGCTCCGTCAGTGTCCCGCGGGTGGGAAAAGGGCTCCGTGACCACCGGCGGCCCGAGCCCCTCCACCTTCTGATAGAGATGGTCTTCCTCTCGGTGAGTTCTTCTGTCTTCGCGGGCCGGGTTCTCCGGGCGGCCCTGGGGTTGGTCACGCCCCCGGGAGGAGGCAGGAGCGGGGCCGCCTTGGTCTGTGTGCCCTGGATAGGGCAGGGGAACTGACCAGCTGGGCTCCTGGGCCTCCTCCCTTCGGGCATGTTTGATCCGCCGCTGGCGCTCCTTGTTCCAGTTTCATGCAGGCTCCTGGGAAAGCTGGTGCTGCTGCTTTCTGATTCCAGCCCACAGACCTTGGGACCGGGACGGGCTCTGGCGGTTGGAGATGGCAGACACTAGATCCGTGCATGAAACTAGGTTTGAGGCGGCGGTGAAGGTGATCCAGAGTTTGCCAAAAAATGGTACGTGTACTGGGGCCCAGGTTGAAGAAACCTCCTGCAGAGGCCTTTGAGGCCCCAGTTTATGAACCTCGCCTCTTTTAATCTTTCTGCTTCTACTCTTACTTATTTAACCTACTTCTTTTCTGCTTTAAAAGGAATGTAACTAAAGGGAGGCATTATATGTGAATTAATTACTTGCTGATTTTTCAAGCCTGAGACAAATACGTTATCCAGGTTTTGAGTACTTTATATTGTTGTTGAAAACAAAAGTCTTGTTATTTAATGACTGCGGGTTTTGGTATGTTAAAAAACTGGCATGGGATGCCTGGTGGCGCATACTCACAAAATCTACTATTTAAGCCTTTTGAAAACTTTAATACGAAGGGAAAGAAATGAAAGAACTACGTTCATTTGTAAAATTATTTATTGTAATAAATACATATATTTATTACTTATTTTGCTATTGTACTAGTTTCTCCTTATTATACTCATATTAGACCTGGGAGAAAAGTAATTCAAGTTGTTCTTTTGTATTTAATGTGTCATTTCTCTGGCTACTTTGAAGATTTTTCTCTTTATCTTTGATTTTCTGCAATTTGACTAGGATGTCTAGATATGGTTTTCTTCATATTTCTTTGGGGTTTGCAGTACTTTTTGAATTTATCAGTTTATGTCTTTGACTGATATTGGGGAGGTTAAGGCCATTATTCAAATTTTCAGGGTTTGTTGTCCCCCCCCCCCCCCCCCCCCCCCCGTGGAGAAGCTTGGAGAGGGAGTCTTTTATTTTTCACTTCCTATCTTCCTGCAATATATCCTTCTGAAAAAAAAAACCTGTATTTTATTTTTTTAAAATATATTTTATTGATTTTTTACGGAGAGGAAGGGAGAGTTAGAAACATTGATGAGAGAGAAACATCCATCAGCTGCCTCCTGCACACCCCCTACTGGGGATGTACCCGCAACCAAGGTACATACTCTTGACTGGAATCGAACCTGGGACCCTTGAGTCTGCAGGCTGACACTCTATCCACTGAGCCAAACCAGTTAGGGCTAAACCTGTATTTTAAATGATGCTTTTAAGTACTATTATTGTGACAGAATGTAATATTAACTGAATACAACATTAATGTATGATTATAATATTTAATATCATGTTCTCTATTCTTATGAATCATCATTTGGCTGCATATTGAACATTCAACACCATTCAATAAAAATTAATTAAGTGCAGATTCAAAAAGTTTGGAAACATATACACAAAATAGTATTCTTTTTTTTTAAATACATTTTTATTGATTTCAGAGAGGAAAGGAGAGGGAGAGAGTGATAGAAACACCAAAAATGAGAACCATTGATGGGCTGCTTCTTGCACTTATTGAGCATGTGCCCTTGACCGGAATCAAACCCAGGACCCTTCAGTCCGTAGGCCCACTCTCTATTCATTGAGCTGAACTGGCTAGGGCTAGTATTCTTTTTGTAATGTCAACTATCAAATTGGAGGAGGAAATATGGGGGATTGAAAGATAAGAGTGAGTGAATAAAATATAAAGAAATATTATAGGAACTTATTTAGGTATTGATTTTATAAAATGTCCGATTAAGAGGGTTTATAGAAAGGCATGATTCTCAGAGTTTTGTATAAGTTGTACCATCATCCTTTCTCCTAAACTACATGTTTTTATATATTTTTAAAAATTAATAAAGCCAGACTTGATGTCTCTAGTTTACTACCTTTATTGACATTACATATTCCTTATTATTTTTCTTTTCTTTTTTATTTACATGTCATTTATTAAGAAACCCATGTAAATGTAAATAAAGTTTCTATTAAATAATATTTAAGAAGATATTGCAAAGTTAAGATACCCTGCCAAATGGCACCTATGTTGGACAATGTTCAAAATACTGTTATCTTTTGAAAGTAAATTGATATTGAGACAAAAGTATTATTATAATGAATTATTAAATATATTTACATTACTTTAAAATTGTCTGGTTTGCCCTGGATTGTTTTTCAAAGAATAAGATCATGTATATACTAGTACATATACATATTTGTATCCCATACTAGAGGCCCAATGCACAAAATTCGTTCAAGAGTAGGCATTCCTTTCCCCCAGCTGCTCGTACCAGCTTCCCTCTGGCACCCAGGACCTGGGCTTCCCTCTGGCCACCGGCAGGCACCCGGGACCAGGCTTCCCTCCGACTGCCGGCAGGCACCCGGAACCTGGGCTTCCCTCGCAGCTCTGGCTTTGTTCGGAAGGTCGTCCAGTCTAATTAGCATATTATGCTTTTATTATTATCTACACTAATAAAAGAGAAAGATGCAAATTGACCATACCTTCCCAATGCCCACCAGCCAATCAAGAGCAAGTAAGCAAATTAACCCAACAAAGATAGTGGGTTAATTTGCATATGCAGGCACGAGCGGCCAGGGGCGGGGCAGGATGCAGGTGTTCCTCACAGCCCCAGCCACCCCAGGTCTCTGGGCAGCGTGAGAAGGCAGAAAGGCAGCTCCAGCCAGAGCGAAGGCAGTGCCGGTAGCCAGGGAAAAGAAGGCTCATTCTTGCATGAATCTTCATGCATCGGGCCTCTAGTAGATAATAAAAACCTAACATGCTAAGTGTCCGATTGGCCATTCAACCAACCAAAGCGTAATATGCTAATGACGTGCTAAGGCTGCTCAACTGCTTGCTGTGATGTGCACTCACCACCAGGGGGCAGACACTCTGGCCGATAGGTGAGCTTGCTGCTGGCGTCTGGCCGATCAGGACTGAGCGAGATAGGTTGGACATGCCCTAGAGCCCTCCTGCGGTCCCTCCCAGGCCCCCACTGTGCACTGGTGGGGTCCCTCAGCCTGGCCTGTGCACTCTCGCAATCTGGGACCCCTTGGGGGATGTTGGAGAACCGGTTACAGCCCAATCCCGCAGGCCAGGCCAAGGAACCTCACTGGTGCATGAATTCATGCACTGGGCCTCTAGTCTATACTAATAAAAGGCTAATAGGCTAATTAGACCATACATCTTCCTGACTTCTTTCTGGACTAAGCCACAGTGCCAGGGGCCTAGGCAGAGGCAGTTAGGGATAATCAGGCTGGCAGAGGAGAGCAGTTAGGGGGCTATCAGACTGGCAGGCAGAGGCAGTTAGTTGCGATTAAGCAGGCAGGCAAGCAAGTGGTTAAGAACCAGTGGTTCCAGATTGCAAGAGGGACGTCTGACTGCCGGGATCGGTCCTAAACCAGCAGTTGGACATCCCCCAAGGTGTCCTGGATTGGAGAGGGTTCAGGCCGGACTGAGGTACCCTTCCCCCCGTGCACGAATTTTGTGCACTGGCCTCTAGTCCTATATAATCCTATATAATAAAAGGCTAATGTGCAAATCGACCAAATGGCAGAACGACCGGTCGCTATGACATGCACTGAACACCAGGGGGCAGACGCTCAATGCAGGAGCTGCCCCCTGGTGATCAGTGTGCTCCCACAGGGGGAGCACTGCTGGCAAGTGCCACAGTGGTGGCGGGAGCCTCTCCCACCTCAGCGGCAGCACTAAGGATGTCCAACTGACAGCTCAGCTGTCAGACATCCCCCAAGGTCTCCCGGACTCTAAGAGGGCACAGGCCAGGCTTAGGGACTGCCCCCCACAACCCAGTGCACTGGGCCTCTAGTATGTGTGTGTGTGTGTGTGTGTGTGTGTGTGTGTGTATTTTTTTTATTGCTTTCAGAGAGGAAGGGAGAGGGAGACAGAGATAGAAACATCAGTGATGAGAATCATTGATCGGCTGCCTCCTGCATGCCCCCTACTGGGGATCTGGCCCACAACCTGGGCATGTGCCCTTGGCTAGAATTGCACTTGGCACCCTTCAGTTATAGGCTGATGCTCTATCCACTGAGCAAAACTGGCCAGGGCATCATATTTATATGTCCTACATAATAAAGAGGTAATATGCAAATTGATCCTCATGCCCTCACAATATGGCTGCCTATGACCAGGCCACCAGGGGTGTTAGTGAGGGATGACGAAATGACTGAACAGCAGGCTGCATGGGGCAACCAGGCCGGCTGGGAGGTTAGTGAGGGACGACTGAACAAGCAGGCTGCGTGGGGCAACCAGACTGGCGGGGGTGGTTAGTGAGGGATGACTGAATGACTGAATAGCAAGCTGCATGGGATGACCAGGCCGGCAGGGGTGTTAGTGAGGGATGACCAAATGACTGAACAGCAGGCTGTGTGGGGTGACCAGGCCAGTGGGGCGACTGTGAGGGGTAACCAGGCCGGCGGGGGGGGGGGGCAGTTGGGGGTGGTCAGGCCGGCAGGGGAGCAGTTAGGGGCAACCAGGCAGGCAGTCAGGTGAGTGATTAGGACCCAGCACTCCGGCATTGTGAGAGGGATGTCCGACTGCCTGTTTAGGCCCGATCCCCTGAAGGGTCCTATAGACCAGGCCCGGTGCACAAAATTCATGCACCGGGGGGGGGGGTCCCCCTCAGCCCTGCCTGCACCATCTTGAAGTCCAGGACCCCTTACTCTTTACTGCCCACCTGCTCACTGCTCCTTACTGCTCAGATTGCTGCTCCTTAGTGCTGCCGTGAGGCAGGAGAGTCTCCTGCCACCATTGTTGCGCTCGCCAGCTGTGAGCCCGCCTTCTGGAACTCCCCCTGTGGGAGCGCACCGACCACCAGGGGGCAGCTCCTGTATTGAATGTCTGCTCCTGGTGGTCAGTGCGCATCATAGTGACTGGTTGTTCTGGTCATTCCACCATAATGGTTGCTTAGGCTTTTATTTTATATATATATTCCTGTTTTAAAAAATCCTTAGGATATGTTTTACAAATTTTTTATTTTATTATTTTTTTTTAGAGAGAGAGAGGAAATCAGGGATAGTGAGAAAGAGAAACATTGGTGCATGTGAAAAACATCCATCAGCTGCTTCCTGTACTCACCCCCACTTGAATTGAACCTGCAACTCAGGCATGTGCCCTGACCAGGAATCCAAACCCACAACCCAGGAATGTGCCCTGACCGGGAATCCAACTGGCAACCTTTGGGTATATGGGAGTTTGCCCTGACCAACAGCCATATCAGCCAGGGTGTTTGGTTTTTTTTCCTTTTTGCTTTCCAGCCAGGGTGTTGTTTTTTCCTTTTTGCTTAATCTGTACTTAAGGCCTAAGGTTATAATGAATCTGGTATTCCCTTGACCTTTAGAAATTTTAATTCTTAGATAATACTTTAAACACATATATCAAATTTATCATGTGTGAGAACCTTGAGGACAGAAATTATACTTTAATTCAGTGTCTTACAGAACACCTTCATTATATGTTATCAGTTTTGGCTGTAACCTATGCTAATGTGTATGTCATCCACCTTAACCAAAAACCTTTAAACTTTATTTGATTAACTTCCTGAAGATATTGTAAATTGAGGCTTTTGGTGTTTTAAATTTAGATCTGTCTACTTATTAGATAACAATTTTTAACTGTAGTTTTTTTAAAAAATTTCCCTCTGCTATATAAAGAAGGACTATTCATTGAAATAGTATATCTAATAGATACTCCTAAATGAGCATATGTTATATAGATAATTATTATTGTGATTTCGGAATTAATTATTCACTCTTGGCCAAACCTGAAACACCAGCTCTCATCTTGTCTCTCATAATTTTCACATTCATATGCTACTAGCTTTCGATTACTACATGTTTATTATGTAATCTATAAAGTTTTCTTTTGTTAATCCTTACCTAAGGATATTTTTTCCATTGTTTTTTAGAGAGAGTGGAATGGAGGGAAAGAGAGAGAGAGAGAAAGAAACAACCATGTAAGAAAGACACATTGATTGGTTACCTCCCAAACACTCGTCAACCTGGGCTGGGTATCAAACCTTCAACCCAGGTACCTGCTCTTGACTGGGAATCAAACCCAGGACCCTTCAGTGCATGGGTCGATGTTCTAACCACTCAGTACACCAGTCAAGGCAATCTATAAAGTTTTAAAATATAAAAATTTTATAGTTTTAATATTTGTATTTATAATTTTTGATATGAAAGTAATATACACTGACAGTAAATATTTTAAAAACACAAACAAGCAAAAAGAAACAAGCAAAAAGAAAAATAACCTGTATGCCTACTATCCAGAGAGCCTCTTTTAACTATTTGATGTTTTCTTCTATTATACTTTCTCTGGGGTAAGAATTTTATTTTAATTTAATAAATCTTTATTGTTCAGATTATTACAATTGTTCCTCTTTTTTCCCCCCATAGCTCCCCTCCACCCGGTTCCCACCCCACCATCTGCCCTTACCTTCCCCCCATTGTCCTCATCCATAGGTGTATGCTTTTTGTCCAGTCTCTTCCTGCACCCTCCACACCCCTTTCCCCTGAGAATTGTCAGTCCACTCCCTTTCTGTGCCCCTGATTCTATTATATTCACCAATTTATTCTGTTCATCAGATTTTTTATTCACTTGATTTTTAGATTCACTTGTTGATAGACATGTATTAGTTTTTCATAATTTTTATCTTTACCTTTTTCTTCTTCCTCTTCTTAAAGAATACCTTTCAGCATTTCATATAATACTGGTTTGGTGGTGATGAACTCCTTTAGCTTTTTCTTATCTGTGAAGCTCTTTATCTGACCTTCAATTCTGAATGATAGCTTTGCTGGGTAGAGTAATCTTGGTTGTAGGATCTTGCTATTCATCACTTTGAATATTTCTTGCCACTCCATCTGGCCTGAATAGTTTCTGTTGAGAAATCAGCTGACAGTTGTATGGGTGCTCCCTTGTAGGTAATGAACTGTTTTTCTCTTGCTGCTTTTAATATTCTTTGTCTTTTGCTCTTGGCATTTTAATTATGATGTGTCTTGGTGTGGTCCTCTTTGGATTCCTTTTTTTTGGGGTTCTGTGCCTTCCTGGACTTTTAAGTCTATTTCTTTCACCAGGTAGGGGCAGTTTTCAGTCATTATTTCTTCAAATAGGTTTTCAGTATCTTGCTCTCTCTCTTCTTCTGGCACCCCCATAATTCTGATGTTGGTAAGCTTGAGGTTGTCCCAGAGACTCCTTAAACTATATTCAAATTTTTGGATTCTTTCTTTTTGCTTTTCTGGCTGAGTGTTTTTTCTTCTTTGTATTTTACCTCTTTGACTTGATTCTTGCGGTCCTCTAGTCTGCTGTTAGGTCTCTGTACAATATTTTTTATTTCAGTCAGTGTGTTTAATCTCTAGTTGGTCCTTTTTCATATCCTCGAGGGTCTTGTTAAATTTATCGGCCTTTTCTAGGAAATTCTTTAAAAACCTTATAACCGTGGTTTTGAACTCTATATCCAGTTGTTTGTTTTCCTCCATTTCTTTCATTTGTGATCTGTATCTTTGTCTCCGCAGTTACCTGAGGTGGACACTCTTGGTGCACCCCTTTGTGGACTGTGTGCACAGCCTTGTTGTAGTTAAGTCTTGATTGTTGTTGGTATCACTGGGAGGAATTGACCTCCAGGCCAGTTGGCTGTGAGGATCAGCTGTGTCTACGCTGGGAGAACTTCTGTGCTGGAGACAGCCTTATGAGACAAGACTTGCAAAATTGCAAAAGCCTCTGTGCTCAGCTTGGATGGGGCGGAGTTTCAGGGCGGAGCAGACAGCCTTGGTTTCCTGTCAGCCTTGCCCTATGAGGCCCCTGGGTCTCAGTGCCCCTCGGTAATTGCTACAAGCACCTCTGAGAGAAAGCCGCCCTCGAGTTTCGCCTGCTTCCAGACAGTCCAATTTCTCCCCGAATGAGTCAGGGTTCCCAGAAGCTCACCCAGAACTGGAGTTCAGCGCAGTCAGGAGCTTCTGTCTCCCTCCTGCTTTAGAAAGCCAGCCATGCACTCAGCCTCCCGTGCATTTATCAGTCAGTCCTCTCTGCACACTAGCGCGCCTCCAGACCTCTGCCTTCTGCAGCTCCCAAGTCTCAGTGTGCTTTCTTTTTCCTGACAGTTCAGATTCCCCCTGAATGAGTCTGGTTTCCCAGCGTCTCGCCCGGGACTGGAATTCAGTGCAGTCAGGAGTTTCCTTCTCCCTTCCACTTTAGAAAGCTAGCCGCGCACTCAGCCGCCCGTGCACACAGCCACCCGTCCTCTCCGCATGCGAGCCTTTGTACCTCAGCCTTTTGTAGCTCCTCTGAGTCTCAGTGTGCTTTCCTCTTTTCTTCTAGTTTTAGAATTTCCACTCAACCAGCTTTCCTGTGGTTCTGGATGGTGTCCGTTTTGTCTTTTAGTTGTAGTTTTGATATTGTTGTGCGAGGCAGCAGTTTACGTGTTTACCTATGCCACCATCTTGCTTTCTCCACCTCCCATCTATTATACTTTTAAAGAAATGTAGATTTCTGAGAAGAAGGAAAAGGGAGAGAGAGATAGAAAGAAACATGAATGATGAAAGAGAATCATTGATCACTGCCTCCTCCATGCCCATACTGGGGATCGAGCCCACAACCTGGTCATGTGCCCTTGATTGGAATCAAACCTGGGACCCTTCAGTCCATAGGCCGACGCTGTATCCACTGAGCCAAACCAGCAAGGGCTGATTTATTTTTTAAATAATCATTCAGGTTACTGGGTATAACACATACTGAAGGGAAGGCAAGAATAGAATTAACCAGCAGGGAAGGTATTGTAGTCCAGACAGGAAATGGCAATTGCTTGGACTTTAGTGGTAGGGTGAGGAATTGAGAGGAGAAGTTGGAGATATATATATTCCCCCCCCCCCCCACTGATTTGTTGTTTTTCTTATTTATGCATTCATTGGTTGCTTCTTGTATGTGTCCTGACTGGGGATAGAACCTGTAACATTGGCGTATTGGGCCGATGCTGCAACCAACTGACCTAGCTGGCCAGAGCTGTTTTTTTATTTATTGAACTGTGTTAGGCATTGTTATTAAAGTGTAGTCTCAGAGTTTTTAAAATTGAAAGAGTAAAGCAACTAGCAGAGCCATAACTTTTCTTTTTGTAGGATAGAAATAATTATTTGAACTATTAGTGAACTATTGAAAATCACAATATATATAGCTCAGTGACTTTGTAGCCTTAGATTATCAATTGTATTCTCTAAGTGACTTTTATGTTTGTTTGTTTATTTATTTATATTTTTTCAAGTGACCTTTATTTAATATTATTTTTCCAAAAGGTTCATTCCAGCCAACAAATGAAATGATGCTCAAGTTCTATAGCTTCTATAAGCAGGCAACTGAAGGCCCCTGTAAACTTTCAAGACCTGGATTCTGGGATCCTATTGGAAGATACAAATGGTAATTTTACATAGAGATCTGTGAAGGAAATTTTATTGTAATGATAATTATTTTATGTGGTTATATATTATCCTGTGCATAAAATGTTCTAGATATAGGATACAATTTTTATCAT
Organism: Corynorhinus townsendii; assembly: GCA_026230045.1. Taxonomy (NCBI): domain Eukaryota; kingdom Metazoa; phylum Chordata; class Mammalia; order Chiroptera; family Vespertilionidae; genus Corynorhinus; species Corynorhinus townsendii. The sequence goes on along the minus strand of JAPDVU010000001.1, from coordinate 105,541,839 downwards.
TCTTGTACTCTTAACACAATTTCACACAAGTAGGAATATCTTGAGGAAGAGAGAAGAACAATAAAACCACAAGCTGTAGGTGCACTGGAGATAATAAAGAATTTTCAGTTAGTCTTTCCTCTCCTGGAGTTTTTTTCTTATTATACTAAGAGCAACTCCCATACAAAGTTAAAGGAGCAAACTTTTCTGCCTATTTGACCTGACACGAAAAATAGTGACTTGTAAAGTGACATTGTTTTGAGCCTTTAAGATAAAAACTAACTAGGAACATGACTCAGGTATTATCTACTAACATTTTATCTAAGGTGTCACTCTTGTCCCACTATCTATATAAAAGCCTAAGTGACAGTCGCAACCGAATGGATGACCGAACAGGCTGCATGGGGCGACCCGGCCGGCAGGGGATTTAATGAGGGGCGACCAAACAACTGAGCAGCAGGCTGTGTGGGGTGACCAGGCCGGCAGTGGGATTAGTGAGGGGCGACTAAACAACCAAGCAGCAGGCTGCGTGGGGCGACCAGGCCGGCAGGGGGAGCAGTGAGGGGCGACCAAACGACTGAACAGCAGGCTGCATGGGGCAACCAGGCCTGCAAGGGGGGCATTTGGGGGTGATCAGGCCGGCAGGCAGAGGCAGTTAGGGGTGATCAGGCTGGCAGGGGGGCCGTTAGTGGCAACCAGGCTGGCAAGGGGGGCAGTGAGAGGGGCGATCAGGCTGGGAGGCAGAGGGTGGTTAGGGGTGATCAGGCTTGCAGGGGGGGGCAGTTAGGGGTGATCAGGCAGGCAGGCAGGTGAGCGGTTAGGAGCCAGCAGTCCAGAATTGTGAGAGGGATGTTGACTGCCGGTTTAGGCTTAAACCCTGGGGTCGGGCCTAAACTGGCAGTTGGACATCCCCCGAGGGCTCCTAGGTTGGAGAGGGTGCAGGCGGGGCTGAGGGGACTCCCCCCCCTTCTCCTCTTCCCCATGCATGAATTTCATGTACTGGGCCTCTAGTCTATATAATAAGAGCATAAGGAACCATTACAGTGGAATGACCACAATGACTGGTCACTATGATGCATACTGACCACCAGGGGGCAGATGCACAGTGCAGATGCTACCCCCTAGTGGTCAGTACACTCCACCAGGGGGAGCGCTGCTCAGCCAAAAGGCGGGCTCATGGCTGGCGAGTGCAGTGGTGGTGGCGGGAGCCTCTCCCGCCTCCGCAGCAGGGCGTAGACTGGGCTGAGGGACCCCCATCCCCAGTGCATGAATTTCATGCACGGGGCCTCTTGTACTTGAATAAAAATTTGATCTTTAAAGAAATTCATTGATTTTGTTTTAGAGAGAGAGGAAGGATGAGAGAGAAAGAGTGGGAGAGAAACATTGAGTAGTTGTTCTACTTATTTATGTATTTATTGGTTGCTTCTTGTATGTGCCCTGACCAGAGATTGAACCCCAACTTTGGTGTATTGGGACAGTGCTCTAAACAACTGAGCTAAGTGGCCAGGGCTAAAATTTGATTTTTAATATATTTAAAAGAATAATAAAATGTGCAGAGTTGCCCTGGCTGGGTAGCTCAGTTGGTTAGAGCATCATCCTGATACGCCAAGGTTGCGGGTTCAATCCCTGGTTAGAGCACATACCAAACTCCACCAATGAATGCATAAATAAGTGAAACAACAAATTGATGTTTCTCTCTCTCTCTCTCTCAAATCATTCAATAAATAAAAATGAAAAAAGAAAAATCCAGAGATAGCTTTGCCATTTTTTTCTTTTAAATATATTTTTATTGATTTCAGAGAGAGGAAGGGTAAGGGAATAGAGAGATAGAAACACTGGTGAGAGAGAAACATCATTGATTGGCTGCCTCCTGCATGCCTCCCACCAGGGATCGAGCCCACAACCCTGGCATGTGCCCTGACGGAATTGAACCAGTGACCTCCTGGTTCCTGGGTTGACTTTCACCCATTGAGCAATACTGGTCAGGCAACATTTTTTAAAAAATATTGATCGGCTGCCTCCTGCATGCCCCCTACTGGGGACCGAGTCTGCAACCCGAGCATGTGCCCTTGACCGGAATCAAACCCGGGACCCTTGAGTCCGCAGGCCAACTCTCTGTCCACTGCGCCAAACCGGCCAGGGCGGTCAGGCAACATCTGATGTTTTAAGTACTCCTGAGGACTTTATAAATATTTAACAAAACGTCTAATGACTGTTCATTATGAATAGAGCATTCTAATTGGTGAAGTATGTCTTAAGAGCCACACATTTTGAAGGCTAAATTTCTTCTTTCTGAATTGTAAGTCTTTAAACTCCTTTGAGGATTTCTTAGTTCTCTACTTTTCTCTGAGAGCTTTATGAATAGTCATAAAATAATAGGTTAAGCCCAGCTGGTATGGCTCAGCTGGTTGCTTCTTGTATGTGCCCTCAGTTGAGCATCCACCTATGAACTGAACCACAAGGTCACGGTTAGATTCCCAGTCAGCAACATGCCTGGGTTGTGGGCTCATCCCCAGTGGGGGTTGTGCGGGAGGCAGCTGATTAATGATTCTCCCTTATCATTGATGTTTCTATCTCCTTCTCTCTTCCTCTCTGAAATCAATTAAAAATATATTAAAATAATAATAATAGGTTAAGTAAAATGGCAACACATTTTCTCTTTTTAAAGAAAGTTTATTTACCATTTTTCTTCAGAATTGACTTTTGGTAGAGTTCAGTTGTTTCCAGAAAAAATACATAAAAAGAGAGGTGTTTGCCCTACCGAGGCCACCTGGATCTCCGTATCTTAGAGGGTTCAGAGTGCCTTTTGCTCTAACTGTACAGTGGTCGGCAAACTCATTAGTCAACAGAGCCAAATATCTACAGTACAACGATTGAAATTTCTTTTGAGAGCCAAATTTTTTAAACTTAAACTTTTTCTAACGCCACTTCTTCAAAATAGACTCGCCCAGGTCGAAAACTGACTTCTGCGCATGGGCCACAAAGTTTCAATTGCACTGTATGTGCGTGCCCGCACGTGGTATTTTGTGGAAGAGCCACACTCAAGGGGCCAAAGAGCCGCATGTGGCTCGTGAGCCATGGTTTGCCGACCACTGCCCTAACTGGTTTGGCTCAGTTGATAGAGCATCGGCCCAGGGTCCCGGGTTCAATTCTGGTCAAGGGCATGTACCTATGTTGGAGGCTCGATCCCCAGCCCTAGTTGCGGTGCTGCAGGAGGCAATCAAACGGTGTCTCTCTCACATCAATGTTTCTCTCTCTCCCTCTCCCTTCCACTCTCTCTAAAAATCAATGGGAGAAATATCCTCAGGTGAGGATTAACAAAACAAACAAAAAATAATAAGAGAGGTTTTCATTTTAGGCAAAAGTTTTAAAGGACTAATCTCATTATCTAGGGGTTTAAAATGTTCCTTTTTAGAAGAAATCATTGCCATTTTTCAAATGTGTAAAGTTAGACTTTTACTTAAATTAATGGGCACTTTAAACGAAAACTTTGTTTAAAACATAGCTGTGACATGTAGAGGCTTCTAAAGTATTTATTTCTGTCATTGTTCTTTATAATGATATAAAAACTTCTATAGCAAATGTTTATGAATAGTCTATAGTCTATATAGTAAAGCATCTATAATCTATAGTCTATAGGTGGGTTATATACTTATTAAATTAAAATATTGTTTAATATGTCAGTTTATTCACTGTGATATTTTTATTCAAGGTGGTTCATTTAAAGAGATCCTTTGGGAATATAACATGGCTTTAAGTAGAGCTCATTTTAAACTTATGACCCTATATTATTAACTATAAGTTATACTCTGAGCAATTGAAAATTAGGTGTCTTTCAAACTGGCAGTTACAAAAGAGTCGTGGAGATGTAATGTACAGCATAGGGAATATAGTCAATAATATTGTAATAACTATGTATGGTGTCAAATGGGTACTAGATTTATCGGGGTGATTACTTTGCAAATTATATAAATGTCTAATCAGTTCACACTTCAACTACACATACTAGTATACTAAAATATAAATTTGGTCTACTCACTGGGTTGTTCACCTGAAACTAATATAATGTACATCAATGAAATAGAAAAATTGAAAATTATTTAAAGAAAAACCAGGTGTCTTTTTGTTGTTATGTGAATATTTTCAATTTTAGGGATGCTTGGAGTTCATTGGGTGATATGACCAAAGAGGAAGCCATGATTGCATATGTTGAAGAAATGAAAAAGGTAGGGAAAATAATCCATAGAAGAAAATAAAAAATCTAGAATCATTCTAATTTAATTTTTGTTACTAGGAAAAATTAGCTGCTTTGTTTTAAGGAACAAGGAGATTATAATCTATTAGAATATAGAATCTAGATTATTGAATTTATTAGGGCTTTATCTGTCTAAGTTCATCAAAGTTCATCTTAAGTGTTTTTTCCTTAGATATGTCACATTGAAGTGACATCATATTTTGTTCTTTTGTGTGTTTTTTCCTTTTCCTTGTCTTCCTGGATAGTACACTTTTGCAGAAAGTGTATAAATATGAATATTTCAAAATATTGATGTCCCTTAGAGTCTGAGAAGTACCTGGACTGTCTTCACAAGGCTTCCTCACAATGGTCTTATACACCTTTTGACTCATAAATTACCATCACTATTTCTCAGTAACAAGCATTTTTTTTGTCAATGCAAAGATCCTTTGAAGCAGAATAAGGATGCATTTAGTTTCTCTGATAACTACTAAAAAGTGCATTCCTTTTAATAAACAAAATAAACTGATGAACAAAATAGATCCAGAGACATAGAAGCATGGAACAGACTGTGGAACTCAGAGGGAAGGCAAGGGTGGGTGGGTGGGAAGAGATCAACCAAAGAACTTGTATGCATATATGCATAACCCATGGACACAGACAATAGGGTGGTGAAGGCCCGGGGAGGGGTGGAGGCAGGTTAGAAGGGCCAATGGGGGAAAAAAGGGGACATACATAGTACTTTCAACAATAAAGGTTTTTTAAAAAGTGCATTCCTTATTCACTAGCTTTTAAGTCTGTTCAAGGCATTGCTTAGAGGAGCAAATTTATGAAGAAATCTTAGATTTAAAAAATGAACTTGGTGCCTTTTTATAAAAGACCATTTTTATTTTTGAGATGGATCAGAAGTTATAAAATTTAGGTCTGTTTATAATCTTAAGTAAATTGTCTTTGAACATAAAATCTATAAAAAAAGAATAGGTTTCTTTTGCCAGGTGGTTAAATAGTATGAATCTATGTAATAATTTCAATTTGGTAGATTCAAACTAGTTTTTTAGATTTGTTTTGTTTTAATCACATCTACACTGCTCAAATTGTGCCCTTTGTTACATTTCCGAAAGTATTTTTTAGCGACTTTGTTTATAACAGAGGGCAGAGTTTAGTTTTTCTGGCTAACTGTATCAGTAACACAACAACATAGGAGCATTTCAAAATCAGAGAGAAAAGAGAATCTAAAGCTTTTTTGGTTTGATAACTATTCATTTTCTTTACCTTAAATATCATTATAATTTTTAGGGTACACCTTAGTTATATAAATCTGGATTGACACATTAAGAAAATTTACTCATTTTTTCTTTTGAATTTTATATTAATACATGATGTAGCTACAGTTTAAATTTGGGGGGAGGGTGGTGAAACAATGTGTATTCTGCTTTTTTCCCCAGAAAGATTAAAGCTATACTGCTGCCTTTTAACTATTTTAAAATGCTCCCACTGTGCCTGTACAATTTTGTAACTACTTCTCTAATTAAAAGAATACACCAGCTATTTTTACTGAGACTTTAAAATTTTCATTTCATACTGTGAATATAATAAAGTTCATAGAAAACTTTTAGAGGTAAATTAAAAATTTTTTAAGATATGCATAAATTGAAAATTTGATTAGTGTTTTCATTTATTTTCAGATGTTAACTTTGTGGACATCAGCAGATAAAATTACATGCTCCAAATAATCAAGTGGGGATAGTACATTATCCCAAAGATTTCATAACTGAATTTGTGACTTTTATTATATTTTATTTATTTAAAAATATATCTTTATTGATTTCAGAGAGGAAGGGAGAGGGAAAGAGAGATAGAAACATCAATGATGAGAGAAAATCATTGATCAGCTGCCTCCCGCACATCCCCTACTGGGGATCAAGCCTGCAACTGGGCATGTTTCCTTGACTGGAAACAAACCCAGGACCCTTTAGTCTTCAGGCTGACGCTCTATCCACTGAGCCAAACCAGCTAGGGCAGGACTTTTTCTAATAGCAATAATTTACTTAACTGAAGCAGTCATTGAATTATGTTTTTAAATATAGTTGACAAATCACTGGACTATTGCTCTTTAGAATTACTCTTTTAATAGAAATCTTATTCCATGCTTTTGCATTCAAGGTTTTAAGGAGCCTTATTAATTTTATTTATATATTATAATAGTGTTTTATGAAAATTATGCTTTTCATGATTTATAAACTGTTTTGTGAAATACCACCAAAAAAGTTGCGTGAATAAAATATTCTAAAATAGCCCTAACTGGTTTGGCTCAGTGGGTAGAGTGTCGGCCTGTGGACTGAAAGGTCTCAGGTTCGATTCCAGCCAAGGGCACATGCCTGGGTTGCGTGCTTGATTCCCAGTAGGGGGCATGCAGGAGGCAGCCAATCAGTGATTCTCTCTCATCATTGATGTTTCTATGTCTCTATCCCTCTCCCTTCCTCTCTGAAGTCAATAAAAATAAATATTAAAAAAAATCTAAAATAATTTAGTAGGATTTTAGCTTTGAGGGAATAGAATAATGTAGTTTGGGGTAAATAATCTATGTTTTTATGTGTAGTTTATTTTGATTTATAATCAGAAAGAAATACAAAATTTTGTTTCCTATACAATTTTACAGGCTGCATTGTGGGAGTTCCCAGAAAATCAGCCAGTATTTGAATAACTTGCATTATATCTGTTGAGTTTAAAGATAGATCAGTGTACATTAGTCCCCTATTAACCATGGGGTATATGTTAGAGACCCCGAGCTGATGCCTGAAATCGAGGATAGTACTGAAACCTGTATGTACTGTGTTCTTTTTATATGTACATTCAGACCTTTTCACTTAAAATAGGGTGGGGAACCTTTTTTCTGCCAAGGGCCATTTAGATTTTTATAACATCATTCATGGGTCATAAAAGATTATCAACTTAAAAACTAGCCTGCTATATTTGTCCAAACATTTAATTAAGTCATCCCTAATACCTCGGGAGGGCCAGATCAAATGATTTCATGGGGCATATGGCCTGGGGTTGAACTTTCCCCACACCTGATTTAAAGGAAGCACGTTATGGCTTTTCTTTGACATATTGCATTGCCATCAGTCACCAATTGATAGCTATTTATTTGAATGCCTTTTTAATTCATATACCTTGCTGTTTAAATTTGATGATTCTAAATTGGCCCACAGTTGTAAAGGTGCCTGAAAGTGGTGATTTCCTACTTTACTTTTGTGCCCTATTAATAATAATACCATAGAGCTCTAGCTGGTTTGGCTCAGTGGATAGAGTATAGGCCTGCTGACTGAAGGGTCCTGGGTTTGATTACAGTTAAGGACACATGCCCAGGTTGTGGGTTCAATCCCCAGTAGGGGGTGTGCAGGAGCCAGCCAATCAGTGATTCTCATCATTGATGTTTCTTTCTCTCTCCTCCTCTTCCTTCCTTTCTGAAATCAATAAAAATATATATTTTAAAAATATAATATCATAGAGTTAAAGAACATATAGTTTATACTAATCCACAGCTTTCTATTTTATTTACCATTAGTGTCCTTAGTTTTTAATGCACAATTTATAAATTGTTGTATAAAATTTTACATGAAACTTAGTTTTCAAAATGAGAACTATTTTTGTTGCTGTTAATCCTTTGTTGATGATATATTTCCATTGATTTTTAGGGAGAGTGGAAGAGAGAGGGAAAGACAAACATCAATGTGAGAGAAACACATCAATTGGTTGCCTCCTGCATGAGCCCTGACCAGGGCCTGGGCCGGGGAGGAACCTGTAAGCAAGGTACATGCCCTTGACTGGAATCAAGGATATTTATAACATCATTCATGAGTCATAAAAAATTATCGCAGGCTGATGCTCTAGCCACGGAGCCAAACCGGCTAGGGCAAAATGAGAACATTTTTAAGTTTTTAATATATTTGAAACTTTTCTAGGAGGTTATATACATTAAGTATGTAATTAATATAGATACTTTGGGAGTCTATAAATGAAACTCGTATATCAAAATTATCAAAATGTTGTATTATTGGTTAGTAATTTAGATCAGCTTAATAATTTGTGATTTCACAAGATTTGTTTCTTTTGATTACAGATTCTTGAAACAATGCCAATGACTGAGAAAGTTGAAGAATTGCTACATGTCATTGGTCCATTTTATGAAATTGTAGAGGACAAAAAAAGTGGCAGAAGTTCTGATTTAACTTCAGGTTGGACTATTTTACCTCATTTTTAACTCAGCAACTGATATATTATGATACATTAATACTAATACTTATATGTCTAATTTTTCTTATTCTCACATGCCAGTCCGACTGGAGAAAATCTCTAAATACTTAGAAGGTAGGAATAGTGAAATCCATGTAAAATTTTGTTTAAAATTTACATATCAAAGAATTCTGCACAAATTTATATAGCTTATTAGCTTGTCATTCAAGAGTTTTAAATCCAAGCAAATAAATTGCATAAAGTTCTAAAATATATCTAGGTGGGTGTGGCTTGGTAGTTGAGCGTTGACCTATGAACCAGGAAGTCATGGTTTGATTCCCAGCCAGGGTGTCCCCAACTGTGGGCTTGATTTCCAGTGGGGGCGTGCAGGAGACAACTGATCAATGATTCTCTCTCATCACTGATGTTTCTATCTCTCTCTCCCTCTCTGAAATCAATAAAAATATACTAAAAATATTATAAAATCTTAAGTTTTAACTCTTAAGTTATTGAAACATGATAGGTAGTTCACTTAGTATGTATAAAATTGTAACAGAATTCATAGTTTTATTTTGATGGATTGCATTTTCTATTTTGCTTTACATATTTTATCATCAGTATCATGGCTGAAATAATTTTTTAGCTAGTTTTAAAATGCTATATTTACTTTAAAGTGCTAGTTGTTTTTGTTTGTTTATTTCTAATCCTCACCTGAGAATATGTTTTTATTGATTTTATTTATTTTAAAAGTTATTATTATTTAAATATGTTTTTATTCATCTTTTTAGAGAGGGAGGCAGAAAGAGAAAGGAGAAATATTGATGAGAGAAACATTGATCGGCTGCCTCCTTCATACCTCTTACTGGGGATCAAGCCCATAGGCCTGGCATGTGCCTTGATCAAGAATTGAACCCACAACCTTTTGATATATGGGATGATGCTCCAGCCAAATGAGCCTTGCAGCCAGCGCAAGTGCTTGGTTTAACTGTAGCTTAGCAAGCTAAAATAAGGTATCAGTGAATTCACTTAGTTTGGATTTTATTTATTCTTATTTTTAAAATTTTTTATTAATTTCAGAAAGGAAGGGAGGGGGGAGAAAGAAATATCAATAATAATTTTGTATATTTATTTATTGATTGATTTTATTTTTTTAATTTTATTTTTTAATTTAATAAATCTTTATTGCTCAGATTATTACAATTGTTCCTTTTTTTCCCCCCATAGTTCCCCTCTACCCAGTTCCCACCCCCATTCCCCGCTGCCCTTACCTTCCCCCCACTGTCCTCATCCATAGGTGTACAATTTTTGTCCAGTCTCTTCCCGAACCTCCTATAACCCTTTCCCCCCGAGAATTGTCAGTTCACTCCCTTTCTATGCCCCTGATTCTATTATATTCACCAGTTTATTCTGTTCATCAGATTTTTTATTCACTTGATTTTTAGATTCACTTGTTGATGGACATGTATTTGTTGTTCATAATTTTTATCTTTACCTTTTTCTTCTTCTTCCTCTTAGTCTTAAAGAATACCTTTCAGCATTTCATATAATACTGGTTTGGTGGTGATGAACTCCTTTAGCTTGTTCTTATCCGTGAAGCTCTTTAACTGACCTTCAATTCTGAATGATAGCTTTGCTGGGTAGAGTAATCTTGGTTGTAGGTTCTTGCTATTCATGACTTTGAATATTTCTTGCCACTCCTGTCTGGCCTGCATAGTTTCTGTTGAGAAATCAGCTGACAATCGTATGGGTGCTCCCTTGTAGGTAACTAACCATTTTTCTCTTGGTGCTTTTAATATTCTCTCTTTGTCTTTCGCTCTTGGCATTTTAATTATGATGTGTCTTGGTCATCTTTGGATTCCTTTGTTTGGGGTTCTGTGCGCTTCCTGGACTTGTAAGTCTATTTCTTTCGCCAGGTGGGGGAAGTTTTCAGTCATTATTTCTTCAAATAGGTTTTCAGTATCTTGCTCTCTTTATTCTTCTGGCACCCTCATAATTTGGATGTTGGTATGCTTGAGGTTGTCCCAGAGGCTCCTTATACTATCTTCAAATTTTTGTATTTTTTCTTTTTGCTTTTGCAGCTGAGTGTTTTTTTGCTTCTTTGTATTTCACCTCTTTGACTTGATTCTTGTGGTCCTCTAGTCTGCTGTTGGGTCTCTGTATAATACTTTTTATTTCAGTCAGTGTATGTTTAATTTCTAGTTGGTCCTTTTTTATATCCTCGAGGGTCTCGTTGAATTTATCAGCCTTTTCTAGGAAGTCCTTGAAAAACTTTACAACCGTGGTTTTGAACTCTATATCCAGTCGTTTGTTTTCCTCCATTTCTTTCATTTGTGATCTGTATCTTTGTCTCCGCATTTTCGCTGCTTCCCTGAGTTCGTAGAGTTGCTTTGTGTGGTAGGTGTCCTCTAGGGCACAGTGGCTCAGCCTCCCCAGTTACCTGAGGTGGACACTCTTGGTGCACCCCTTTGTGGACTGTGTGCATAGCCTTGTTGTAGTTAAGTCTTGATTGTTGTTGGTATCACTGGGAGGAATTGACCTCCAGGCCAGTTGGCTGTGAGGATCAGCTGTGTCTACGCTGGGAGAACTTCTGTGCTGGAGATACTCTTATGAGACAAGACTTGCAAAATTGCAAAAGCCTCTGTGCTCAGCTTGGATGGGGCGGAGTTTCAGGGCGGAGCAGACAGCCTTGGTTTCCCGTCAGCCTTGCCGTATGAGGCCCCCGGGTCTCAGTGCCCCTCGGTAATTGCTGCAAGCACCTCTGAGAGAAATCTGCCCTCGAGTTTCACCTGCTTCCAGACAGTCCAATTTCTCCCCGAATGAGTCAGGGTTCCCAGAAACTCGCCCGGAACTGGAGTTCAGCGCAGTCAGGAGCTTCTGTCTCCCTCCTGCTTTAGAAAGCCAGCCATGCACTCAGCCTCCCGTGCATTCAGCAGTCAGTCCTCTCTGCACGCGCGTGTGCCTCCTGACCTCTGCCTTCCACAGCTCCCGAGTATCAGTGTGCTTTCTCTTTTCCTGACAGTTCAGATTCCCCCTGAATGAGCCTGGTTTCCCATTATCTCACCCGGGACTAGAGTTCAGTGCAGTTAGGAGCTTTCTTTTCCCTCCCGCTTTAGAAAGCCAGCTGCGCACTCAGCCGCCCGTGTACATAGCCACACGTCCTCTCCGCATACAAGTCTCCGTACCTCAGCCTTTTGTAGCTCCTTTGAGTCTCAGTGTGCTTTCCTCTTTTCTTCTAGTTGTAGAATTTCCACTCAGGCAGCTTTCCTGTGGTTCTGGATGGTGTCCGTTTTGTCTTTTAGTTGTAGTTTTGATATTGTTGTGCGAGGCAGCAGTTTACGTGTTTACCTATACTGCCATCTTGGTTTCTCAATTTTATTTATTTTAGATATAAATATGTTTTAAAATCTTTATTGTTGAAAATATTACATAAGTCTCCTCTTTTTCTGGCAAGGGTCTGTGTCTTTTTGTGTACTCCATAAATAATTGAAAGATGTGTATTTTTTATATATTAGCAGGAGTTGAATATGCACATTTGCTGGCATTAATTTTAAACATTTGCTCTTGAAATTTTCTTAGAAAGCGGAGTGAAATGAACCAATAAGAGTCAATTTAAATGAAAATTATATGTTTTAATATATATGGTATCCCCTTTTTTTTGTCATCCCTATTTATAAGGCATCTTTTACTAATTGATGGCAATTACAGTGTTTCAGGACAGTAATCATCCTGTTCTTTCATAAGGCCTACAGTTTGTGTCTGCCATAATTGATAATGACTGCTTACTGGCCATAACTCTGTACCATATTTTCTATATCTGATTTGCCTGGAGGAGTCAAATATTATAAAATACTCTTCCTTACTCAGACTTAATCAATTCAGAAAGAATATTAAGTGTTTTTCTCTGTATGAAGCATGTTTTTAGGATGCAGATGGGCATAAATCTGGACCTGCTTTAGTAGTGTCCAGCCTACTGCCCAGAGGCAGATGCTTATTTATTTCTTCAGAGACAGATATTTAAACAACTAATTATAAAAATAAGGAAGAGTGAATAATAATGGTAGTGGTTCAGTTCTACAATTCCTTAGTTTTAATTTAAAAATTATAAAAGCTTGATAAACCCAAGGTTTTTTTTTTGTTTTGTTTTGTTTTTTTTTTTATAACTCACTAGAGGCTTGGAGCACAGATTTGTGCACTGGTGGGGTCCCTTGGCATGGCCTGCCTGGATCGGGCAGAAACTGGCAGTCCCACACCGCCTCCCACTCCTGCCTGCTGTTTCCGCTCATCCGAGCCCTGCTGCACCTGCCGTGGGCTTGTGCCCAGTCAGTTTCAATCAGGAGAGGCTCGTGCTGCTGCAGTGGTGCTCGCCAGCTGTGAGCTCTGCGTCTGGCACCCGTTGGTCAGCTGAGCGGCGCTTCCGCTGTGGGAGCACACTAACCACCAGGTGGTAGCTCCTGCATTGAGCCTGGTAGTCAGTGCACATCATAGTGACCAGTCGTTCAGTCATTCGGTCGCTCAGGCTTTTATATATATAGATTTGGCAGCAAAACTTGTCCTGACATGAACTAATTGAGGGGCAAACACTAACTTAAAATGACATGAAGCTATTTGAAGTCTTTATTTAGTCCATCTAGTGTAACTATTCATATATTTTGCTGAAAAAAAATCTTAATTTTTAAAAAAATATTTTTTCATTGAATTTTAGAGGAAGAGAGAGAAACATCAGTGTGAGGGTGGAACATTAATGGGCTGCCTCCTGCACACCTCCTACTGGGGATGGAGCCCTTCCACCTACCCTGGGGTATGTACCCTGACTGGAAATCAAACCGGTACCCTTCCAGCATACAGAATGATGCCCAGCCAACTGATCCACACTGGCCAAGGCTTAATTTTTTTTTTTTAGTGAGAGCTCCCTACATTCTGTTGTATTATGTAACATACAGTATATATAGTGTATTACCTTTACAAAGTTAGAATACTCTGTATTTTGAATCATATCTGAGTCTAGGGGTAGTAAGGACATTGTAACATAATCCGTACCATTCTAATGTACATTTAGATTGTTTCCTCTTCTGATCTTCAAATGCTGCTGAACTTGACCATGTCCAGATGTCATTCTATATATGTGGAAATATAAAATAAGAAATAGTATTTAAAATATAATTGCTGGATCAAAGGATATGGGTGTTTGTTGGGTGTTTGCAATTTTGTAAAATATTGCTACATTGCAGGACTGTTTGCCTGTTGACTTTTTGTTGTTGTTGTTGTTGCTAATCCTTACCCAAGGATAATTTTCCAGTGATTTTTAGGAAGAGTGGAAGAGAGAGGGGAAGACAAAGAGAAACATCAGTGTGAGAGAAACACATTGATTGGTTGCCTCCTACAAGAGCCCTGACCAGGGTCCAGGCAGGGGAGGAGCCTGCAACTAAGGTATGTGTCCTTGACTGGAATCGAACCTGAGAACCTTTGGTCCAAAGCTCTATCCACTGAGCCAAACTGGCTAGGGCTGCCCTGTTGACATTATTATTTAAACAAAGCATTTTGTTCAAAATAGCCATGTAGGGTTAATAGAATACATGTATCTTTTCCCCATTGGCTTTTTCAGAATATACATATATTAGAAGCCTGCTGCACAGATTCATGCACTGGTGGGGTTGCTTGGCCTGGCCTGCGCCCTCTCGCAATCTGGGACTCCATGGGGGATGTCAGATTGCCGGTTGCAGCCTGGTCCCTGCAGGCCAGGCCAAGGGACCCCACTGGTGCACGGTGCACCAGACCTCTATCTATATAAAACTCTAATATGCAAATAGACCGAATGGCAGAACAACCAAACAACCAGTTGCTATGACATGCCCTGACCACCAGGGGCCACGCACAGAACATGGCGGGCGTCGGCAGCAGGTGGCAGAGTATGGAACATGGTGGGTGTCAGCTGCAGCGGGATGATAGAACAGGTGAGTGGGGGTGCCAGTCGCTGTCATCAGGGTGAGCCTCTGGTGGTTACTGAAAATTCTTTGCTCCTGTGTGCTGCGGTCCCACCGGGTGCTCAAACCTGGTGCCGGCGCCAGTCCCACTTGCACCTGCTGCTGGCACCTGTCACTGGCCCCAATCACTTGGTGCCATCAGCGGGTGCAAGTGGCAGTTACTGGCCCCAATCATCCCTCAGAGCTTCTCCACCTCCCCATGTTCTTGAGGGGCAATTGGGGCTTGCAGCTACCTCTTGCACCCACTGCCAGCGCCTACCCCGCTTGCATCTGCAACTGGCGCTGGAGCTGCTGCTTGCACCTGCTGCCAGTGCCCAGCGCCGGGACAATCACTCGGTGCCATTAGCAGGTGCGAGCAGTGGCTGCCAGCCTCCATCGCCCTTGAGGGCTTCTCTACCTTCCCTTCTCCTGAGGGGTGATCAGGGCAGCAGCTGCTGCTTGCACTGGCTGACGGCGCCGGCCCCACTCGCACCCGCTGCTGGCACTGGCCCCAATTGCCTCGCGCTGTCAGTGGGTGTGAGTGGGACTGGCACCATCAGGGTGTGGGGGCGGCAGCGGCAGGCTGCTGGCAGAGAGGGGACTGGGGGTTGTGGTTGGAGGGGCCTGGTGGGGGCATGGAGGATGGGCCAAGACCCTCCCCTGTGCCCACCGTAGCCTCATGACCCACAGTTCCTTTCAAGGTGCACAAATTCATGAACTGGGCCCCTAGTATACATATAAGATCTTTGGTTAATCTCTTCTCACCCTCTTGTCTTCCCCTCTGAGATATACCAGTCTGGTCCATGTTTCAATGCCTGTGCGTTGAGTGTCTGCCCCTGATGGTCAGTGCACGTCATAGCTACCAGTCGAACCAACAGTTGAACACTTAACATATTAGGCTTTTATATATAGAGATAGTAAGTTTTTAAATTAGAAAGTTTGAGTTGTCCAACTTTGTTTTTTTTCAAGATTGTTCTGACTATTCTGGATCTCTTGCATTTCCAGATGAATTTTAGAATCAGTTTGTCAATTTTTGCCAAAAGTGCCAGCTGAGATTTTGATAGGGATTGCACTGAATTATAGATCACTTTGGAAAGTATTGTCATCACAACAATATTGCCTTCTACTTCACTTATTTAGATCTTTAAATTCTTTTTATTTTTTAAAAATATGTTTTATTGATTTTTTTTACAGAGAGGAAGAGAGAGGGATAGAGAGTTAGAAACATCGATGAGAGAGAAACATCGATCAGTTGCCTCCTACACAGCTCCCACTGGGGATGTGCCCACAACCAAGGTACATGCCCTTGACTGGAATCAAACTTGGGACCTTTCAGTCTGCAGGCCGACACTCTACCCAGAGAGCCAAACCGGTCAGGGCAATCTTTAAATTCTTATAACACTTTTTGTCATTTGCAGTGTATAATTCTTTCTTACACTTACTTTTATCAAATGTGTGTTTTTTTTTAAATATATATATATTTTTTTTACAGAGAGAGAGAGAGTTAGAAACATCGATGAGAGAGAAACATCAATCAGCTGCCTCCTGCATGCCCCCTCCTGGGGATGTGCCCGCAACCCAGGTACATGCCCTTGACCAGAATCGAACCTGGGACCTTTCAGTCCGCAGGCTGACGCTCTATCCACTGAGCCAAACCAGTTTCGGCTCAAATGTGTTTTTAAGTATTTTACTCTTTTGGGGACTTTTGTAATTTGAATCATTTTCTAATTTTATTTTTGGTTAGTTTATTATTAGATTATAGAAATACATAACAATAATTGATTTTTGTATATTGACCTTGTATCTCCAACATCACCAAACTATTTATTGGTGTTTATCACTAAACAGTTTCATAGTTTTTTTGTAAATTTCTTAGGATTTTCTATATAGAAGAACATGTCATCCACAAAAAAGAGATTATTCTACCTCTATCTTTCCAATCTGGAAGCTCTGTATCTTTTTTTTTTCTTGCCTAACTGCCTTGGCTAGAACTTCTACAATATTAAATAGAAATAATAAAAGCAGACATGTTTGTAGTGCTCCTTATTTGGGGGCTGCAAAATTCAGTCTTTTTATGTTAAGTATGAATGCTAGTTGTGAGTTTTCATAAGTGCTTTTTGTCAGCTTGAAGAAATTCTCTTATATTGTTAATTTCTTCAGCATTATTATCTTGGATTTTGTCAAATGTTTTTTCTGCATCTGTTGCCATAATCATGTGGCTTTTGTCCTTTAGTCTGTTAATTTGGTATGTTACATTAATTGATTTTGGGGTGTGGAATAAAGCTCACTAGTAATTCTCTGCTTTCTACAACTTACATTATAGGACTCTTGTAATGCTGTTTTTGCTGCTATCAAATACTGTTTGACAGTCATTCATTTATGGGGACTTGGGGTGTTTTTTTAAATTGAGTTTTAGAGAGATGTAGGGAGAGAAACATCAATTTGCTGTTCCACATATTTATGTATTCATTGGTTGATTCTTGTATGTGCCCTGATCAGGGATCTAACCTGCAACCTTGGTATATCAGGACAATGCTCTAACCTTTTTGGTATTTTTCTTTTTGCTGTTGTTATTCTTGCTTTTTCAGTTGTTGGGAGAATAAGGGAGATTCAAGAACTATGCTGCTACTATGATTTTCTAAGTGAGACTAGAACACAATGCTTATGATAGATTTGAATTTTAGTCTTTAGTTTCATTAATTAGGTAGACTTAAATAAGAATATAGGTCTGAACCCAGTGACTCCACTTCTGGGATTATATCAGACGAAATCCAAAACACTGATTCTAAAGAATATATACACCAACAGCGTTATTTATAACTAGAGGCCCGGTGCACGAAATTTGTGCAGTGTGTGTGTGTGTGTGTGTGTGTGTGTGTGTGTGTGTACACCTCAGCCCAGCCTGCACCCTCTCCAATCTGGGACCCCTTGAAGGATGTCCGACTGCCCGTTTAGACCAGATCCTATCTGGGTCTGGTCTAAACGGGCAGTTGGACACCCCTCTCACAATCCAGAACTGCTGGCTCCCAACTGCTCACCTGCCTGCCTGCCTAATTGCCCCTAACTGCTTCTGCCTGCCAGCCAGATGACCCCCAACCACTCCCCTGCCAGCCTGATTGATGCCTAACTGCTCACCTGCCAGCCCGATTTTCCCTAACTACCCTCCCCTGCCGGCCTGGTTGCCCCTAACTGCCCTCCCTTGCCAGCCTGGTCACCCCTAACTGCCCTCCCCTGCAGGCCTGGTCACCTCCAACTGCCCTCCCCTGCAGGCCTGGTCCCCTCCAACTGTCCTCCCCTGCAGGCCTGGGTCCCCCCAACTGTCTTCCCCTGCAGGCCTGGTTGCCCCCAACTGCCCTACTCTGCCGGCCCGGTCACCACTATCTGCCCTCCCCTGTAGGCCTGATCGCCCTCACCTGCCCTCCCCTGCTGGCCTGGTCCCTCCCACAACTGCCCTTCCCTGCAGGCTATCTTGTGTCCACATGGGGGCAGCCATATTTGACCACATGGGGATGGCCATCTTGTGTGTTGGAGTGATGGTCAATTTGCATATTACTCTTTTATTAGATATGATAGCCAAGATTTGGAAGCAGCCCAAGTGCCCATTAGTAGATGAGTAGATAAAAAGTCTGTGGTACATTTACAAAATGGAATACTGCTTGGCTCTGAAAAAGCAGTGTATTTTACCTTTCCTGGCAGCATGGATGGACCTGGAAAGTATTATGCTAAGTGCAATAAAACAGTCAGAAAGACAAATATGATGTGATTTTACTTATATGTGCAATCTAATGAACAAAATAAGCAAAATAGAATCAGCCTTGGCTGGTTCTTCAGTGGTTAGAGCATCGGCCTGGGGACTGAGGGTCTTGGGTTTGATTCACGGTCAAGAACATGTACCTCAGTTGCAGGTTCAATCTCTGGCCCCAGTCAGGGTGGGAGCAGAAGGCAACCAATTGCTGTGTCTCACATCAATGTTTCTCTCTCCCCCTTCTCCTCCTTTCCCTCCCTTCCATTCTCTCTAAAAAAAAAAATCAATGGAGCCCTAACCGGTTTGGCGCAGTGGATAGAATGTCGGCCTGTGGACTGAATGGTCACAGGTTCGATTCCAGTCAAGGGCATGAACCTTGGTTGGAGGCACATCCCCAGTAGGATGTGTGCAGAAGGCAGCTGATAGATGTTTCTTTCTCTTCAATGTTTCTAACTCTCTCTCCCTCTCCCTTCATCTCTGTAAAAAATCAATAAAATATATTTTTAAAAAATCAATGGAAAAATATCCTTGGATGAAGATTTAAAAAAATAAAAAAAATAATCAGATTCAGAAAACAGACTGTCAGTTGTTAGAGGGGAGAGGGATTGGGAGGCTGGTTGGAAAGGTGACAGGATTATCCAAAAATCCAAACAAAAACAAAAAACCCTTAGGCATAGACAACAGTGTGGTGATTATCAGAGGGAAAGGGAGTGAAGGAAGGTAGAAGAGGGTAAGGAGGAGATAAACGGTGATGGAAGGAGACTCAACTTTAGATGTTGAATATACAGTACAATATAAAGATGATGTATTATGTAATTGTGTACCTGAAACATACATAATTTTATTAACTGATATCGCCCCAATAAATTCAATAAAAATTAAAAAAAGAATATTGATCTGACTATTTAAGATGTATGGATATTTGAAATTTAGTATGTTATTTGTGATGCAGGGAATCATCTAAAGTGCATATGTATAAGTGAAAATAAAACCTAAAAGTTTATGGAGAGAGACCACTGTTTTTGACCAGTAGGTACTTAAGAGGTCTTTAGTAGCTTAAAGAGTTAATGAGAATGTAATTCCCTGTATCTCAAAATGAGGACCAGTAACCAACAGCATTGGTATCACATGGGAGCTTTATCGAAATGCAGAATCTTAGATCAGCCCCCACGTGCTGATTCAGAATCTGCATTTTTAACTAGGTCTTAGGAGATTACTGTACATATTAACATTTGAGAAGCTCGGATGTATTTACTCTCATGGTATGTGTTTGAGAAGTAGGACTATATGCCTTTTTAAACGCTTGATCGCATTAACAGATACTTTAAAAAATTTTTTATTGATCTCACAGAGGAAGAGAGAGAGATAGAGAGAAAGAAAGAAACATCAATGATCAGAGAGGAACATTGATTGACTGCTTCCTGCATGTCCCCAACTCAGGATGGAACCTACAACCCAGGCATGTGCTCTAACCAGGAATTAAACTCTCACCTCCTGGTTCATAGATAGACATTCAACCATTGAGCCATGCTAGCTGGGCTGATAACTTTTTTTTTTTTAAGTTTATAGAGGTATAAGTTGTACAAAAGAAAAAGAAAAGTTGTGCACCTGAAGCCCTAAAAGTAATAAAAGGAAAAAAAACTTTAATGTAGTCCAACTATAATATGATTGCTATTAGGACCAAAAATAATATACTAATTTTTTAATATGCATATAGCAACTGTCTTCATTTACCATGTATAAAGAAGATCATTCATCTCTAGCTTTACTATTTTGATTGATGTTAACTAAAAAATTTATCCTCACCTTGTTGAGAAAGGTTTTAATATTGCTTTATCATTTTATTATAAACTGATAATTGAAGGGATTTATTTATGTAATATATGTAATATTTATAGTCAAAGAAAAGAATATTGCCTGGCTGGCATGGCTCAGTGATTGTACATCAACCTATAGACCAGGAGGTCATGGTTCGATTCCCGGTCAGGGCACATGTCCAGGTTGCAGGCTCCATCTCTAGTAGGGGGCAGAGAGAAGGCATCTGATCAAATGATTCTCTCCCATCATTGATGTTTCTCTTTCTCTCTCTCTCCCTTCCTCTCTGAAATCAATTAAAAATATTTAAAAAAAAAGAAAAGAATACTATAATTATATATCAGAACCTGCTTCCTTCAGAATTATTCTATTATTTGTAAACTAGAGGCCCAATGCATGACATTTGTGCACAGGGGGAGAGGGTCCCTCAGCCCAGCCTGCGCCCTTTCACAGTCCGGGACCCCCAAGGGGTCCTTAGCGCCCCTGTGGAGGCAGGAGAGGCTCCTGCCACTGCTGCTGCACTCGCCAGCCATGAGCCTGGCTTCTGGCTGAGCAGTGGGAGTCCTCCCCCTGTGGGAGCACACTGATTACCAGAGGACAACTGCTCCGTTGAACTTCTGCCCCATGGTAGTCAGTGTGCGTCATAGCAACCGGTTGTTCCTCTGTTCAGTCTATTTGCATATTAGCCTTTTATTATATAGGATCACAGCATTATTGTATGTTATATGATTAGAGATTAAATGGTCATTTTTATATTTTAGATCTTGGTAATGTTCTAACTTCTCCTCCAAATGCCAAAACTGTTAATGGTAAAGTTGAAAGCAGTGATAGTGGAGCTGAGTCTGAGGAAGAAGAGGCCCAAGAAGAAGTGAAAGGAGCAGAACAAAGTGATAATGGTAATCTTTGGATGGTGGGATAATAATTTTACATTAAATAAGGTAAAAGGATATGGAGAGGCTTGGGCTGATTTGGCATTGTAGGAAGTGGTGGAATGTGGGTTGTTGACCCTATAACCAGGTTTTGTGTTCCAAAAGGGCTACAGAAACAGCCAGCCTTATGCATAGATGGAATAGATGTCCATTGAAGGCTAACAAGAATAGGCCACTCTTCTCAATGTGATACCTGAAATGCTGCATTAGAAATATACTAGTGGCCCAGTGAACAAAATTCATGCACGAGGGAGGGAGTGTCCCTCAGCCTGACCTGCACCCTCTATAATCTGGGACCCCTCGGGGGATATCCAACTGCCAGTTTAGGGATTGAGCCTAAACCGGCAGTTGGACATCCCTCTTGCAATCTGGAACCTCTGGCTCCTAACCACTCACCTGCCTGCCTGCCTGATCGCCCCTAACTGCCCCCCCTGCCCCCAGCCGGCCTTCTTGCCCCCAACTGCTCCCCCTTGCTGGCCTGATCACCCCCGAATGCCCCCCCACCAGCCTGCTTGTCCCCAAATGCCTCCATGCCGGCCTGATAACCCCCAACTGCCCTCCCCTCCTAGTCTGATGGCCCCTAACTGCCTCTGCCTTGGCCTTGCCACCATGGCTTTGTCCAGAAGGATGTCTGGATATCACAGAATGATATCCATGCCAGACATTAGAATGTCTCCCGGTCTAATTAGCATATTACCCTTTTAAAAAACATATATTCCATTGATTTTTTACAGAGAGGAAGGGAGAGTGAGAGAGAGCCAGAAACATTGATGAGAGAGAAACATCGATCAGCTGCCTCCTGCACACCCCCCACTGGGGATGTGCCCACAACCAAGGCACACGCCCTTGACCGGAATCGACCCTGGAACCCTTGAGTCCGCAGGCTGATGCTCTATCCACTGAGCCAAATGGATCAGGGCAGCATATTACCCTTTTATTAGTATAGATTCCTGTAGTGTATTGTTTCCAATATGCATATGCATATGTTATCAAGGAGAGGAGACAACCATACTCTGAATATCTTGTCAAGAATAGAGTGGAGCCGAAACCGGTTTGGCTCAGTGGATAGAGCATCAGCCTGCAGACTGAAGGGTCCCGGGTTTGATTCCGGTCAAGGGCATGTACCTGGGTTGCAGGAACATCCCCAGTAAGAGGTGTGCAGGAGGCAGCTGATCGATGTTTCTCTCTCATCGATGTTTCTAACTCTCTATCCCTCTTCCTTCCTCTCTGTAAAAAATCAATAAAATATATTTAAAAAATAAAGAAAGAATAGAGTGGAATCTAGAGGATAGGATTCAAGCAGAAGGTTTTTTGTTTGTTTGTTTTTTAGCCCAAGGATATGGCTTTTTACTGATTTTTTTTTTCAAAAGGGGGAGGGAGAGAGAAGAGAGAGGAACATTGATATGAGAAAAACATCGATCAATTGCCTCCTATATGTGCCAGGTATTGATCCCACAATCTAGGTATATGCTCTGACCAGGAATTGAACCGGTAACCTTTCAGTGCATAGGCTGACTTTCCAACCAACTGAGCCACATGGCTAGTGCCAGGTAGACGTTTTGACAAAGAAGGAAGATTGGAATCATGGGGCCCTGAATTGGAGGGTCCTTATTAGTAAGAGTACCAGTGATTCTTGGGAAGACTGAGAAAGGAGGCAGAAAGACACTAAAACAAACTGCCCGGTTTAAGTTTGCCTTCTGGTTCCATTAAGATAAGTAATAATTTCTTTGAAGGATCTCTTTATTTGCTATATGTACCCCTTTGTACTGCTGGGTCTCATAGAACATTTTGCTCATCCTGAGAGAGTGTGAAAACCTTGAGAGATTATCTCTCAAAGGAGGTTCTGGGAAATTCATAGCGAACTGAAGCAGTTTTGAAACCAATACAGTTCGTGTGAGTTCTCAGCATATAAAACACCCCTTTTCTAGGAGCACCCCATCTCTCTGCTCCTAGTAGGAAAACCTCCAAAGGGATTATGGGTAGGTTGATATCAGAACAGAGTATGCAGAAGTTGACCTAATGTGAACTTTTATGAATCTCTCCATTTTTACATAAAAGATAAAATGATGAAGAAATCCACAGAGCATAAGAATTTGGAAATCATTGTTACTAATGGCTATGATAAAGACAGCTTTGTTCAGGATGTGCAAAATGATATCCATGCCAGTTCTTCCCTGAGTGGCAGAAGCACTGAAGAAATAAAACCTGTAGATCAAAACTTGGAGCAAACTGGAAAACCTGCTATTTGCATTCACCAAGGTATTCTCCCATATTTATTTGTTGAATCTGTTTCCTATGAATAAGGTATTCTTTTAATAATTTCAGGATATTAGGAGCAATTTAGAATTTAAAATCTCTTATTCAATAGTATAAAGGGTTTATTTATATTATAAGGGTTTATATCTTTGAAAGACAGTGAATTAGGGCCAGGGTTTTTATGTTTTTCATTGAGGTTTTTAATTTGTTTTTATATAGCATTTTAAAATAAAATTTTGAAATTGTTTTCAATTGATTTGAGAGAGAAAGAAAGGGGGAGAGGGAGAGAGGGACAGAGAGAGAGAGGCACATTGATGTGAGAGAATAACATGGAACGGTTGCCTCCTGTATACTCCCCAAACGGGTATTGAACCTACAACCTGGGTATGTGCCCTGACCAGGAATCAAACCCACAGCCTCTTGGTGTATGGGATGACGCTCCAACCAAGCCACACTGACCAGGGCAAATTTTGAAATTTTTACTCTTATTCCTGATGTTTCTTTTAACTTAAAACTCTGATTATAGGATACCTTTATCCTCCAATCAGCAAGGTAAGCTATACTCTTTTCATATTTTAGGGATGAGCCTATAATATATATATATGGTGAATTACTAACATTATTGGAATTCAGCCAAGTAACCAAGAAATATAATTTCTAAATGGTACAATCAAACTTGGCAATAGTCATCTAACTTTAGGCTTCCTAGCTGCTATTCAGTTTTCTCTTATAAGGTTACTGAGTTCTATAAGGTTTGATCTGGGCAGTACCTTTGTATAATTCCATGGTAAAATACTTTGATATCTTTTCATGTAAAAATTATCAACTAAACTTAATGTTTTGATAAGTTAAAAGAAAAAAAAGTGTGGCTTGGTAAATCAAATTTGTCTCCCAGTGTGAAAATAATATAGAGCTAATCAATTTTGAAAAGAGGATATATGCATTTTTTTCTTCAGTTAGAGAATAATTATTCTATCTGGGCATTTATTCATCTTTAGATATAAATGATGATCATGTTGAAGATGTTTCAGGAATTCAGCATTTGACAAGTGATTCAGACAGTGAAGTTTACTGTGATTCCATGGAACAACTTAGCCAGGAAGAGGTAAAAATTACATTAAAAAAAATTCTTTATTGTTGAAAGTATTACATATGTCCCTTTTTCCCCCCATTAACCCCCTACAGCCCACCCCTGCCCTCTGCCCCAGACCATCAACACCCCATTATCAGTGAAAAATGACATTTTTTGATTGGCAAGTTTTCAAAGTGGTATATCAGAATTTGATACATAACTTCTTTTTGTATATATATATATATATACACACACACACACACACACACACACACACACACACACACATATATATCAGAGAGGAAGGGAAAAGGGAGAGAGAGATAGAAACATTAAAGATGAGAGAGAATCATAGATCGGCTGCCTTCTGCACGCCCCACACTGGGGATCGAGCCCGCAACCTAGACATGTGCCCTGACCAGGAATCAAACAGTGACCTCCTGATTCATGGGTCGATGCTCAACCACTGAGCCATCTCAGCCAGGCTTGATGTGTAACTTTTGTTAATACCGGATGTACATGCTGTTCATCACTTTGAAAACTTACCTCTAAAATGTTTAAACATTTCTATTTTAAATTTTCTTTTGTGAATTAAAGAATATTCAATTCCTGATTATTCAAAATAATTTAACTATTATAGTTTATAATATTTGTAAATATTCTGAGAGGTAGGATGGGTAGGCAGACAATAAACTTATGCTAGTCCCTATGTTTGAAACATTGATTAACATTTAAGAAAATTAAATAATTTTGAAACAAATCAATACTTCACATTGACTTTAATATGTTGAACTGAAAGTTTGAGTTGAAATTCTTTTCAAATTTTAGTTAATTAAGATTCAGTATTGGAAGCTAACATTTGAAAAAATTATTAAAACTACATGAATTAAAACAAGTTTTTATTGATTTGAGAGAGAGAAACATTGATTTGTTATTCCACTTATTTATGCATTCACTGGTTGATTCTTGTATGTGCCCTAACTATGGATTGCAGTCTTGGCGTATCAGGACGATGTTCCAACCAACTGAGCTACCTGGCCAGAGCAAAACTACATGTTTTTTTTTCCTCTTTGACACCTTTTTCTGTTAATGACTAGTGGTTTTGACAGCTGTATTTATGTTTGGTGGTTTTGAATCCTACCACTATTTCCCTCCCCTTGTTCTGAAAGTTCACGGTACCTTATAGAAAATTATTTCTCTTTTGCCTCCCTGAAGTAATGATTTTAACTTTTTCTCTTTGTGTTTCCCCTTTTAAAAATGTTACAATGCATCTAAATTTACCTCTTAGCTTTCTCAAAAAATTAAAAAAACACATTTTTATTGATTTTAAGAGAGAGAGAGAGAGAGAGAGAGAGAGAGATATCAATCCATTGCCTCCCCTACCAAGGATCAAACCTGAAACCCTGGTATATGCCTGGTTAGGAATTGAACCGGCAACCTTTTGGTGCACGGGACAGTGCTCAGCCAACTGAGCCACTCTGGCCAGGCTACTTTTTTCTTTTTCTTTTTCTTTTCTTTACTTCTTTTTCTTTTTTTAAAAAATATTTTTATTGATTTCAGAGAGAAAGGGAATGGGAGAGATAAATAGAAACATCAGTGATGAGACAGAATCATTGATTGGCTGCCTCCTGCATGCCACCTACTGGGGATCAAGCCTGCAACCTGGGTATGTGCCCTTTGCTGGAATCAAACCCAGGACCTTTCAGTCTGCAGGCTGATGTTCTATCCACTGAGCAAAACCAGCTAGGGCAAAGGTTGAGATTTTGAAAGATCAAATTATTAGCAGTTACTACTTTGCAGAAGCTGAAAACAAACCATGTTCTAGAATAGCCACTTAATGGAATAGATAATGGTTTGGAAGTACTGTTCTGAAACAAATCGATATTTGAAGATATGAAATATTATATCTATAAATAAATAAATATAAATAAATGAATATATATGTGTATATATATGTATTTCTGATATTTCAAACCAGAATATCAATGCATACCAGTACAACATTTGGAATTTTATCAGGTGAGTTAGATTTCTAAGATAAGAGAATAAGGGAGAGTAACATTTTAGATTTTTTTCTTTCCCCTTTTATACATTCTCATCTATTAAGCAGTACTTTTCAAGTTTTAATGGGGAGCTTGTGATAGTACAAATGCTCGGGCCTGAACCCCAGGTTTTCTCATTTCATAGATCTGGGATGGGATCCACAAATTTACATTTCTAATCAGCTTTCAGTTGATGCTGATGCTGCTGGTCTGCAGACCACACTCCGAGTAGCACCTAAAGCATAATGAGCTAGAATTCTACCAGAATGAGAGATGTGGGTAGGGGAATTGATATTTATTAGTCCCATTTCACCTTTTACTTGCTTTCATATCTTTTCTGCTGCACTGAGAAGATAGAAACCCTTAGGTTGTTACTCCAACTTCATGCCTGGACACTTATGTCTTTGACTTACTGAGTCTAAGCTACACCCATTCAGTCTTTGTCACCTTCCTACCTTAAGCCAATTTCTCTAAAATGTATCATATTTTCTCTCATCTCTTTGGGAACCTTCATTTTTTATACCTTCCAGACTATTCCCAACCAATGTCACTCTTCTGGTTCTTTATTTTCTCAAGCTATTATATTTCTTCCATCTTTAAAAGAAAAGACTCTCTGAACCTTCTGATGCCTTGTAAATATTGTCTTATCTCCCTCCTCCCCTTTATAGTCAGGTTTTCTGTTGGTTGTGTTCATTCATGATATTGATTCACTTCAGATATATATCATAATGCCTTTGTTGCTAATTTTTTGTTTGTTTGTTGCTAATTTGAATGGATGCTTAACATTTCCCATCTCACTTGAATATCATTAAATAATATTAACTACTTTGTCCTTGAAAATACTTCCTTGATTTCCATTACACCATTTTTAAGGTCTTCTTTTTATACTTCTTACGTCCTTTGTAACCTTCCTCTGTGAGTTTTTCTTCCTTTTATTGACCTCTTAAATTAGGTGTTCTTCAGGCATATATTCCTAATTATTACTACCTTGGTTTTAACCATCAATCACAATGCTAATTACTCTCAAAGTGATATCTCCAAGCTATATTTCTCTTCTGAATTCTAACTGCCCTATTAGACATCTTGCTTAGGAATCTCAATTTTTTTACTTATCTATAACTATACCATTGTCTCTTTTGTCCCCTAAAGCTCCTTATTCTCTGTATTTCTTTTGGTGAGTTTCACAAAACCATCTAGTCTTTTCCTTTCCCTTACTCCCCACATTCAGTCTTCAAGTCCTATAGATTCTGTAATCTCAAAAGTTCTCAAATCATCCTCTATCCCACTACTATGTTATTGGTACATGCTGTCATCATTACCTCACTTTGGAATTGGCTTATACTCATCTCTTCTTCAAGTTTTATGTGTTTGTTTTTTTTAACACAAAACAAAAGAAATTTATTATCTTATAGTTGTAGAACTTTAGGGAGGCTAGAAATCTGAAATCAAGTTATCAGCAAAGCTGTGCTCCTCTGAAGGCTCCAGGGGACAATCTGTTCCTTGCTTCATCCAGCTCTCCTGGCCCCAAGGGCTCTTTGACTTGTGATTTCATCACCCCAATCTCTACCTCCATCTTTACATGGCCACCTCTTCCCTATGTTGTTCTTCAAGTTTTAGTTCATATCATTTCTTCCAGGAAGGCTGTCCTGACCAAGCTCAATATTAGCTCCGAATAGCAGCCTTTGTATATCTTCATTATACTTATCAAACTAGGTTATAATAATATTCTCTCTTTTGCTAAGACTAGAAGCCTCTTGCAGCGATTCTCTTTTTTCATATTTATCCTTAGAGTTTAGCATAGTAACTAGGCTAAAGTAGACATTTAAATGTTTCTTGGATGAATGAGTGACTCATGAGAACAATTTATTGCCATAATTTCTCAATTCTTTGTTCATGGATGATTCATTTCTATCCTATTTTTCCCCTACATATAGGAGGCAGAATATGAATTGAAGAATTTTAAATAAAAATACTTTTATAATAACATAAAAAAATATTTTATAAAAACAGTAATCTATTAACAAGAAAACTTTGTGGTGTATAATTTATGTTTTAGCTTTTAATTAAGTCTTGTTTTAAATTTGTAGTCTTTAGATAGCTTTACATCAAACAATGGACCATATCGATATTACTTGGGTGGTGATCCCAATAAGCCCTTGGAAAATTCTGGTTTTCCTGAAGATGTTCAAATTTCTCCTGGAAATGGCAACATTGGGGAGATGCAGGTGGCAGCAGTCGAAGGAAAAGGTGAAGTAAAGCATGGAGGAGAAGATGGCAGAAGTAACAGTGGTGCGCCACACCCTGAGAAACGGGGTGGAGAAAATGAGGAATTCTCTAATGTCAGAAGAGGGAGAGGTGTGTATTCTTTCTTTCTTTTCTTTTTTCTTTCTTTCTTTTTTTGCTGACTTTATAACCTAATTAGCAAAACGGTAGGTTCTAGATTGGAAAAACATTACAACTATCAATTTACAAAGGGAATGTTAAAAGTGATCTGTACATAACATCTGACCCTTTTTTAAAAATATGTATATTTTATTGATTTTTTTACAGAGAGGAAGGGAGAGGGATAGAGAATTAAAAACATCGATGAGAGAGAAACATCAATCAGCTGCCTCCTGCACACTCCCCACTGGGTATGTGCCCGCAACCAAGGTACATGCCCTTGACCGGAATCGAACCTGGGACCCTTGAGTCTGCAGGCTGATGCTCTGTCCACTGAGCCAAACTGGTTAGGGCAACACCTGACCATTTTTTAAAATTTCTGGTTCTCTCCTTTTATTCCACAAGACATAATGGTGTATTCTCTAAAAATATGGGGGGGGGGGGGGGCATTTCTATATCTATATTTTTTAAGCAATTTTTTGAGGCAGCCAACTTTCACTCCCTGAGTAATCACTTAGCAGTTCCTCCAACTGTGCTGCTGCTTATTTTACTTACTTTTGATAAAAATTAAAATTCTTGGTCTTTTTTACATTTCTTTACTTAAGTTAAAAGATATCATTTAACGTTGACAGCTCAGATACATAAAACATTACAACAGATAAAAGAATATTTAACAATAAAAAAGTAAGCATTAAGAATAGTAATGTG
Organism: Corynorhinus townsendii; assembly: GCA_026230045.1. NCBI lineage: Eukaryota > Metazoa > Chordata > Mammalia > Chiroptera > Vespertilionidae > Corynorhinus > Corynorhinus townsendii. The sequence continues at coordinate 105,512,481 of JAPDVU010000001.1, read as the reverse complement.
ATGAGGTAATAGAGTTGAAGGGGGAAGAAAAGTAAATAATTTATAATTGTTCATAGTAAGGAATGAATAGGTATTGTCACAAAAGAGAATTAATGGAAAGACAAATGCTTATTATCTCACTTATGTGGAATCTAAAAAACCAACAAACAAAAACAAGCTCATAAATACAGAGAACAGTTGCAGATTGGTGGTTCCCAGAGGCGGAAAGAGGGCAAAATGGGTAAAGGTGGTTGAAAGGTACAAACTTTTAGTTATAAAATAAAAAAGTCATGGAGATGTAATATACAACATGACTACAGTTAAATGATTCTATATTATATATTTGAAAATACTAAGAGAATAGATCTTAAAAGTTCTTACCACAAGAAAACAAATCTGTAACTATGTATGATGACGGATGTAAACTAGACTTATTGTGGTGATCATTTCACAGTATATACAAATATCAAATCATTATGTTGTACACCTAAAATAAAAGGAAAGTCCCCATTCAATTTTATGAGGTCATAACACGTTAAAGGATTATCTGTGAATTTGGTTGAAAAAAATGTACATAAAACAAATTAAGACATGGTTTTGTGAATACTGTTGCCTTAGGGTTCCAGGATGCTGAAGGGCAATGAGGTAGGTAGTTTCCGGATTATTGTGGAAAACAAAACAAGCAAAACTTACCCATTATATTAGCAAATGTAAAAACTTAAAAGTATTTCATTTCTGCAGAGGTAGGGTAGCATGGTGGTACCTTTTATATATTGCATAGAACTGTCTCAGCCTTTCTAAAAAATAGCATGGCAACACTTGTGAAGAAACTCCACAGAGTTGTTAACCCTTGACCCAATAATTTTTATTCAAATCTTTCTGTCCTAAAAAAAAAATAACAGTAGAAATCTAGACAAGAATTTATATACAAAGACATTTATTTCAATGTTATTTGTAATTGCAAAAATTTGAATTGATCCTAACTATCCAAAAGTGGATAGTAAAATTGAATAAATTACTTCATGTCTTACTAGGGAATTTATGCAGCCATTTCAATGTTTTTGGAATAAAGTTCAATGATGATAAATGTTTATAGTATTTTTTTAAGGTAGGATACAAAATATATATAAGGGGTAATGCCAATTCTATAAATATATGCATAGAACAAAGAATAAATGCTATATATATTAACATTTTTTAAGTAATGAGATTTTAATATTTATGTAAATATAATGGAATTTATCATAAAAGCATTTTATTTTAATTTTACTTTTATTTATTTATTTAATACGTTTTATTGATTTTTACAAAGAGGAAGGGAAAAGGATAGAGAGTCAGAAACAACGATGAGAGAAAAACATCCATCAGCTGCCTCCTGCACACCTCCTACTGGGGATGTGCCCGCAACCAAGGTACATGCCCTTGACCGGAATCGAACCTGGGACCCTTCAGTCTGCAGGCCGATGCTCTATCCACTGAGCCAAACCAGTTAGGGCTTATTATTATTTTTAAAACATTTTGTTTTTATTTATTTATTTATTAGTAGTAGTATTATTATTTATTTCAGAGAGGAGGGGGAGGGAGAGAGAGATGGAAACATCAATGATAATCACTGATCGGCTGCCTCTTGCATGCCCCCTATTGGGGATTAAGCACGCAACTCTGGGCATGTGCCCTTGACTGGAATTGAACCCAGAGTGCTTTAGTCCAAAGGACGATGCTCTATCCACTCAGCCAAATCAGCGAGGACCAAGAAAAGCATTTTAAATCACTTGAGAGACTTACAGTGACCAGAAAGGAAAATATAGTTATTTAAAACAGTTTTTTAATACTCTAAAGAAAGTCTTCAAATATTTTCAATCTTGTTACTTTTAGTAAAGAATTTTTGAGAATGCACCCTGAATATGTATATATCATTTGTGAACTATATGCATTTAGTCATGTGCTAGTAGTATATTAAGTACATTATAAAACCTTAAATAAAAATCTAAGAATATATCAATATAAGTAGAAGTGTACATATCTATTCTTTGATCCCAGTAATTTATTTTGTGTAGTTCCTGATTGCTCCCACTCCACTTAGGAGAGTTAGATCTTAAAGAAATAATAGGAAAATGAATAAAACACACCATTTCTACTTTTATAGGAATAACTTGCAACTAACTTCTTTGCTCTCTTAAAATAGGACATAGGATGCAACATTTGAGCGAAGGAACCAAGGGTCGGCAAATGGGAAGTGGAGGTGATGGGGAACGCTGGGGTTCAGATAGAGGAACAAGAAGCAGCCTCAACGAGCAGATTGCTCTTGTGCTCATGCGCCTGCAGGAGGACATGCAGAATGTCCTTCAGAGACTTCATAAACTGGAAACACTAACAGCTTCACAGGTAAGCTTCCAAATTTATCTTCTACTTGTTAATCTTTTGAAACTGTATAATCTATATTGATCAGATTTACAGAAATTAATGTATTTTAATGATTAAAAAATAAATAAATAGGACCTACTTTTGAAAATATTACTTCAAACTGACCCAAAAGTTAAACGCCAGTTAAAATAATAGTAAAATTTTAGTGTAAAATTAGCAGTACCATTTTGGAGGAAGGATAGGTTGCTTGGTGGTAGAAGAATAAGAACTTTAAAAATAGTTTAATTTAAGTAACTAATAAATAGATCATACCTAATGCCCTAGAGTTCATCATTAAAGAGTCATTCTTTTGTAGTAAGCATTGTCCTCTATCTTGACCTCTTTTAAAAATGCTGTAGAGCCGAAACCGGTTTGGCTCAGTGGATTGAGCGTCGGCCTGCAGACTGAAAGGTCCCAGGTTCGATTCCGATCAAGGGCATGTACCTTGGTTGCGGGCACATCCCCAGTAGGAGGTGTGCAGGAGGCAGCTGATTGATGATTCTCTCTCATCGATGTTTCTAGCTCTCTATCCCTCTTCCTTCCTCTCTGTAAAAAATCAATAAAATATATTTTTAAAAAAATGCTGTAGAGCCCTGACTGGTGTGGCTTAGTGGTTGAGCATTGACCTATGAACCAGGAGGTCATGGTTCAATTTCTAGTCAGGCGACTTACCTAGGTTATGGGCTCAATTCCTGATCCCTGGTAGCGGGTGTGCAGGAAGCATCCCATGAATGTTCCATTCTAACATTGATTTTTGCTCTCTCTCCCTCTCCTTTCCTCTCTAAAAATCAATAAAATAATAAAATCTTTTTAAAAAAATGCTATAGAGATATGTTGTTACTGATTCTTTTTGTTGTTGTAGTTGTTAATCCTTACCCGAGGATATGTTTCCATTGATCTTTTTAGAGAGTGAGCGAGGAAAAGATAGAGAGAAACATCGATGTGAGCGAGGCACACTGATTGGTGTGATGTTTCTCTTTCCTTGATGTTTCTATCACTCTTCCCCTCCCACCCTCCCTTCCACTCTTCCTAAAAATCAATGTAAAAAATATCCTCTGGTGAGGATTAACAAAACAGAAAAAGAAAGAAAATTCACTCGAAAAGGACATTCAAATGGGTGTGCCCAAGGAGGGCTGCCCCTACCCAGTTTTTAATGACTACCTCTACTGAAAGTTCAGTATTTCCAAAGAAACTATATGACAGCAACTTTATGAGTCTGGGAAGACTTGATAGAGAAAAATAGTCACAAAAGGTAATATATTAAGAGTAGTCATTTGGACTTAATTAACAGGTCTGCTTTTAGTATTTAACTCATGGATAATTTATTATTATTTCACATTTTAATTGTATTTCTTTTTAAAACATTTATATTGATTTGAGAGAGAAAGGGAGAGGGAGAGAGAGAGATAGAAGCATCAGTGCTGAGAGAGAATCATTGATCAGCTGCCTCCTGCATGCCCCCTACTGAGAATTGAGCCCTCAACCTGGGCATATGCCCTGACCAGGAATCAAACTGGCAGCCTCTTGGTGCATGGTCTGATGCTCAGTCAACTGTACTACACTGGCTGGGTGGAGACCTTGTCTTTTAAAAGAAGATTCTGACACATTAAGGACTTTCCCCCTTAAATTTTGCATAATTCATTTGTATGAATGAAAATTTGCATAAATAGCCCAGCCAGGGCCATTCTTTGGATATTTTATTCTTTTAAGTATATTAAAAATAAAATTTTAGCCCTGGCCAGTTAGCTCAGTTGATTAGAGCATTGTCCTAATACGCCAAAGTTGGGGTTCAATCTCTGGTCAGGGCATATATAAGAAGTAACCAATAAATGCATAAATAAATAGAATAACAAATCAGTGTTTGTCTCTCTTTGTCAGGTATCATTGAATTTTTTTTCTTTAACAGTATATATGGATAAATATCATTAAAGCCAAAAATCATCGTGCTTATCTATACTAATAAAAGGATAATATGCTAATTAGACCAGGAGACTGGACATCTTCCTACCGTCCAACTTCCTTTCGGACAAAGCCATGGTGGTGGGGGTGGAGGCAGAGGCGGTTAGGGGTGATCAATCCAGCAGGGGAGGGCAGTTGGGGGCCATGAGGCCAGCAGAGGAGCAGTCAGGTGGCGATCAAGACGGTAGGCAGGCAAGTGGTTAGGAGCCAGTGGTCCCAGATTATGAGAGGGATGTCCAACTGCCGGTTTATGCCCCATCCCCTAAATCGACATTAGGACATTCCCCAAGGGGTTCCAGAGTGGAGAGGGTCCAGGCCGGGCTGAGGGACACCCCTCCCCATGCACTAATTTCGTGCACTGGGCCTCTAGTTATATGTAAGTACTAAAGGCCCGGTGCATGAAATTCTTACATGGGTGGCGTCCCCAGGCCTGGCTGGCAATCAGGACCGATTAGATTCCCCGCCTCCCCATCTACCTGCCTCCCCCCTCCTCCTTCCCTCACTGCCTGCTTCTGCTGCCACCCAACCCTGGTTCCCTGTCCCAGCCCAGAGCCAGGCCCTGATCAGGTAATCGGGACCTGCCAGCTGCAGGGAAGGACCGGGAGGTTGGCCAGCAGGCCCGAATTGGGCGATCAGCCTGCTGGCCAGGGGTAAGGGCCAACTACCACCACAACAGGCAGGTGGCAGGCTGATCGGGGCCTGTTGGCTAGGGGAGGGACAGAAGGAGAGACCCAGGAGGTTGGCTGCTGGCCCCGAGGAGGAAGCCGGCCCTGAGCACCCCTAGGAAAGGGCCATGTCTGCTGCCACCCACCCCCGGTTCCCTGTTCCAGCTCGGGAGCCTAGCTTGGGGAGAGGGACCAGGAGGTTGGTAGGCAGGCTCCATTGGTAATTGGGGCCTGTGGGCTAGGAGCAGCTCCTGCGTTGAGCGTCTACCCCGTGGTGTTCAGTGCGCATCATAGCAACCGGTAGTTCCATCGTAATGGTTGCTTAGGCTTTTATATAGACTAGAGGCCTATTGCACGAAGATTCGTGCAATAGGCCTTCCTTCCCCTGCTGCCGGTACCGGTTTTCCTCTGGCACCTGGGACCCAGGCCTTTGTTCTGGCCGCCACCTCTGTCTTCGCTCCAGCCAGAGCCTTCAGTCTTTGCTGAAGCCAAAGCGCTGCTCCTGTAGCTCCCTCTGCCCCCTGCCCTCCCCGTCATGGCAGGCGTCCCACCCTGCCTGGCCACTCCTCACCTGCATGCATGCTGCCCAGAGGCCTGGAGTGGCTGGGGGGCAGGGCTGCTGCCAGTTTTTTTTTGGGTTAATTTGCATACTCACTCCTGATTGGCTGGTGGGTGTTGCGAAGTGACAGTCAGTTTGCATGTTTCTCTTTTATTAGTGTAGATTGCCAGTTACTACTTAGTTGTAAGGAGGTGTCTTTGGGAATCTTCATTTGCCTTTCCAGAACATTTGTTAATTAGAAAAAAAATTTTACTTATCGTTGCATTTATTCTGATTCTGTCTTAGTATTTGTTAGTAATTCTGATTCTGTCTTAGTAATTTGTTAGTAATTGCTGATTTGTTCATCTTGAGTTCCTTTCTAAATCATATTGATTCATGGGACCTTGGATAAATCATCAGATACCTGGGAGCTCAACTTTGTAAACCTACCCTCTATTTCATTAAGCCTGGAGAAGTAAATCTCTTGGTTAGATATTAAAGTAAATCTCTTGGTTAGATATTATTATGCCTACAAGGAGCATTATTAAAATCCTTACCTTTTCTAGATTCTTTCCACATTTGCAACTTGAGTATACTAGAACTGTAACTTCTTTAACACCTTAATGGTCTGAAGACTTAATGCAACATCCAGAGAAAATTAACTTAGTTTTACCTGTAAGGTGTAGTCATACTGGGCCACACACATTTGCCAGCAGCAGGCTCCCTCCCACCCTGGGTCTTAGCACTTGCTATTCTCTCTGCACAGAAGTTAACCCACATAGCTTACAATTGTTCTTTGTTTAGGTCTTTGCTCAAATTTCAGCAAAGACTTCCTCGGCCACTCCTGCTTCTAAGCTTTCCCTCCTCCAACATGTCTCATCTCCCTTCTCTGTTTTATTTTTCTTTATGATACTTATCGCTGCCTGACATACAGTATATTTTACTGATTTATTTGTTACTAGAAGCCTGGTGCACGAAATTCATGCATGGGGGAGGGGAGAAGGGTGTCCCTCAGCCCAGCCTGTACCCTCTCCAATCTGGGATCCCATGAGGGATGTCCGACTGCATGTTTAGGCCCGATCCTGGTGGGATCGCTCTCACAATCCAGGACTGCTGGCTCCCAACTGCTCACCTGCCTGCCTTCCTGATTGCCCCTAACTGCTTCTGCCTGACAGCCTGATCACCACCTAACCACACTCCTGCCAGCCTGATTGATGCCTAACTGCTCCCCTGCCAGCCTGTTTGCCCCTAACTACCCTCCCCTGCAGGCCTGGTCACACCTAACTGCCCTCCCCTGCAGGCCTGGTCACCCCTAACTGCCCTTCCCTGCGGGACCGGTCACCCCCAACTTCCCACCTCTGCCGGCCTGGTCACCCCTAACTGCCCTCCCCTGCAGGCTTGATTGCCCCCAACTGCCCTCCCTTGCAGGCCTGGTCCCTCCCAACTGCCCTCCCCTGCTGGCCATCTTGTGTCCACATGGGGGCAAGATCTTTGACCACATGGGGGCAGCCATCTTGTGTGTTGGAGTGGTGGTCAATCTGCATATTACTCTTTTATTAGATAGGATAGAGGCCTGGTGCATGGGTGGGGGCCAGCTGGTGTGCCCTGAAGGGTGTCCCGGGTCAGGGTGGGGGTTCCCTTGGGGCATGGGGCGGCCTGGGTGAGGGGTCTGTGGTGGTTTGCAGGCCAGCCATGCCCCCAGATGACCCAAGCGGAGGCCCTGGTATCTGGGATTTATTTATCTTCTACAACTGAAACTTTGTATCCTGGAGCAGAGCCAAGCCTTCTGCTTGCTCTGTGGCGGCAGCCATTTCTGTTGGATTTATTTATCTTCTATAATTGAAACTTTGTAGCAGAGGCCAAGGCAGGCCAGGGCTTCAGAAGCTTTGCTTCCTCCATCACCAGGGGCAACCCTCACCTTTTGCTCTCTCCATGGCTGCAGCCATCTTGATTGGGTTAGTTTGCACACTTGCTCCTGATTGGCTGGTGGGCATGGCTTGTGGTGTAGTGGAGTGATGGTTAATTTGCATATTACTCTTTTATTAGATAGGATTACCTGTAGCCTTCCATTAGAATATAAGCTTCATTAAGTCAGCGATTTTTGTCACTTTGCTCAATGCCCAGAATAGTGACTACTACATAATAGACACTCAGTAAATTTTTATTGAATGAATCAATGAATGATCTCATTAATCTTTATATCATTTCTCTGAAGTTATAATAAATGGAGAAACTGGAATAATAAGTTTCTAACATTTAGCCTAAAGAACCCTGTGTGTGGTGTGTGTGTGTGGGGGGGGCGGGCAGGCAGGGCTGGGGGCGATTTGTGGCGGTGCTTTGGGTGACAACAGTCAATAATGAAGGTGGTTGCGGAGAGCCAACAGGCTCAACAGCGCCAGGTGGGGGGTGGCGTTGAGCTGCACCTGTGAGACCTTGGCTCGTGGGCCTCCACCTGCAGCCCCTCTGCCCCCTGCCCACGGGACAGCAATGGCAGGGGCATGTGGCGCTGGGTCTGGCAGCAGCTGGGTTTTGACCCACCACATTAAAGTGACACAAGAACTATTTACATAGCCAACAGGTTTCCTAAGAATGGCCTTTACACACCTCAGAAATTTATAGATAACTGGATCGTTTCATCTAAGTACACTGTGTGGGATTTTGTTCCAAAGAATTTATTTGAACAATTCAGAAGAGTGGCAAATTTTTATTTTCTTATTATATTTTTGGTTCAGCTTATGATTGATACACCTACCAGTCCAATTACCAGTGGACTTCCATTATTCTTTGTGATAACAGTAACGGCCATAAAGCAGGAGTATGAAGATTGGTTACAACATAACTCAGATAATGAAGTAAATGGAGCTCCTGTTTATGTTGTTCGAAGTGGTGGCCTTGTAAAAACGAGATCAAAAAACATCTGGGTGGGTGATATTGTTCGAATAGCCAAAGATGAAATTTTCCCTGCAGATTTGGTGCTTCTGTCCTCAGATTGACCTGATTGTTCTATTCACATTACAACTGCTAGTTTGGATGGAGAAACTAACCTAAAGACTCATGTGGCGGTTCCAGAAACAGCAGTCTTACAAACAGTTGCTAATTTGGATACTCTTGTAGCTGTGATAGAATGTCAGCAACCAGAAGCAGACTTGTACAGATTCATGGGACAAATGATAATAACCCAACAAATGGAAGAAATTGTAAGACCTCTGGGGCCAGAGAGTCTCTTGCTTCATGGAGCCAGATTAAAAACACAAAAGAACTTTTTGATGTTACTGTATATACTGGAATGAAAACAAAGATGGCATTAAATTATAAAAGCAAGTCACAGAAGCGATCTGCAGTAGAAAAGTCAATGAATACATTTTTGGTAATTTATCTAATAATCCTTGTTTCTGAAGCCATCATCAGTGCTATCTTGAAATACACATGGCAAACTGAAGAAAAATGGGATGAACCGTGGTATAACCAAAAAACAGAACATCAGAGTCATAGTAGTAAGATTCTGAGATTTATTTCAGACTTCCTTGCCTTTTTGGTACTCCACAATTTCATCATTCCAACTTCATTATATGTGACAGTCGAAATGCAGAAATTTCTTGGATCATTTTTTATTGGTGGGATCTTGATCTCTATCATGAAGAATCAGATCAGAAAGCTCAAGTCAATACTTCTGATCTGAATGAAGATCTTGGACAGGTAGAGTATGTGTTTACAGATAAAACTAGCACACTGACAGAAAATGAGATGCAGTTTCGGGAATGTTCAATTAATGGCATAAAATACCAAGAAATCAATGGTAGACTTGTATCTCAAGGACCAACACCAGACTCTTCAGATGAAAACTTAAGTTATCTTAGTTTTTCCCATCTTAACAACTTACCCCATCTTACATCCAGTTCATCTTTTAGAACCAGCCCTGAAAATGGAACTGAACTAATTAAAGAACATGATCTCTTCTTTAAAGCAGTCAGTCTCTGTCACACTGTACAGATTAGTAATGTTCAGACTGATGGCATTGGGGATGGTCCCTGGCAAGCCAGCCTTGCACCCTCCCAGTTGGAGTACTATGCATCTTCACAAAATGAAAAGGCTTTAGTGGAAGCTGCTGCAAGGATTGGCATTGTATTTATTGGTAATTCTGAAGAAACTACGGAAGTTAATACTTGGAAAACTAGAATGGTACAGACTGCTTCATATTCTGTGTAATTGTTCAGGCACCTTCAGGTGAGAAGTTTTTATTTGCTAAAGGAGCTGAATTATCAATTCTCCCTACATGTATAGGTGGGGAAATAGAAAAAACAAGAATTCATATGGATGAATTTGCTTTGAAAGGGCTAAGAACTCTGTGCATGGCCTATAGACAGTTGACATCTAAAGAATATGAGGTGAGCAAGGAGAAACCAAGATGGCGGAATAGGTAAACACCTAAGCTGCTGCCTCGCACAACAATATCAAAACTACAACTAAAAGACAAAACAGACACCATCCAGAACCACAGAAAAGCTGGCTGAGTGGAAATTCTACAACTAGAAGAAAAGAAAAAAGCACATTGAGACTCAGAGGAGCTGCAAAAGGCTGAGGTACGGAGACTCGCACGTGAAGAGGACGGGCGGCTGTGTGCACGGGTGGCTGAGTGTGCGGCTGGCTTTCTAAAGCGGGAGGGAGAAGGAAGCTGCTGACTACACTGAACTCTAGTCCTGGGCAAGACGCTGGGAATCCAGACTCATTCGGGGGGAATCTGGACTGTCAGGAAAAAGAAAGCACACTGAGACCTGGGAGCTGCAGAAGGCAGAGGTCAGGAGGTGCGCGCGTGCAGTGAGGACTGACTGCTGAATGCACGGGAGGCTGAGTGCATGGCTGGCTTTCTAAAGCAGGAGGGAGACGGAAACTCGTGACTGCGCTGAACTCCAGTTCCAGGCGAGTTTCTGGGAACCCTGACTCATTCAGGGAGAAATTGGACTGTCTGGAGGCAGGCGAAACTCGAGGGTGGCTTTCTCTCAGAGGTGCTTGCAGCAATTACCGAGGGGCACTGAGACCCGGGGGCCTTATAGGGCAAGGCTGACGGGAAACCAAGGCTGTCTGCTCCGCCCTGAAACTCCGCCCCATCCAAGCTGAGCACAGAGGCTTTTGCAATTTTGCAAGTCTTGTCTCATAAGAGTATCTCCAGCACAGAAGTTCTCCCAGCGTAGACACAGCTGATCATCACAGCCAATTGGCCTGGAGGTCAATTCCTCCCAGTGATACCAACAACAATCAAGACTTAACTACAACAAGGCTGTGCACACAGTCCACAAAGGGGTGCACCAAGAGTGTCCACCTCAGGTAACTGGGGAGGCTGAGCCACTGTGCCCTAGAGGACACCTACCACACAAAGCTACTCTACCAACTCAGGGAAGCAGCAAAAATGCGGAGACAAAAGGAACAGATCACAAATGACAGAAATGGAGGAAAACAAACGACTGGATATAGAGTTCGAAACCACGGTTATAAGGTTTTTCAAGAATTTCCTAGAAAAGGCCGATAAATTCAACAAGACCCTTGAGGATATAAAAAAGGACCAACTAGAAATTAAACATACACTGACTGGAATAAAAAATATTATACAGAGACCAACAGCAGACTAGAGGACCACAAGAATCAAGTCAAAGATTTGAAATACGAAGAAGCAAAAAACAGCTGCCAAAGCAAAAAGAAAAAAGAATACAAAAATTTGAAGATAGTGTAAGGAGCCTCTGGGACAACCTCAAGCATACCAACATCC